>CM051455.1:92721018-92744853 GCA_028274465.1 Plantago ovata | reverse complement strand
TCTGTTCTTATGACTTTTACCTTGTCATTTTTCATGAATGCAAGCTTATTCAGCAAGTTAGGTATTTCAGTCCTTGTTTCAGACTTGTGCCTGATAAATATTACCGAAGTGAATCTTGAATAGTCATCTACCACCACCAGACCATACTTCTTACCAGCATAGCTTGTTGAAGAAGATTCAAACAAGTCCATGTGCAAGAGTTGTAAAGGTTTTGTAGTTGACGGTACTTCCTTGTTCTTAAAAGAAGATTTGGTTTGCTTTCCTTGCTGACATGCATTGCAAACACCATCCTCCTTGAAAGTAACCTTAGGTAATCGAACTACAAGTGCCCTTTTAGACATCTTATTCAACGTCTTGAAGTTTAGTGACTTGTTCGTTTATGCCATAACCATGCTTTTTCAGCAAGGCAATCATGATCTGAGACAAGGCATTTTTCAACGATTGCTGAAGACCAATCTACAGTGTACAAACCTCCTGATCTTCTAGCAACCATAATAACCTTCTTTGTCTCAAAGTCTATAAGTTTCCATTCATCACTTTTGATTTTGATGAAATATCCTTTCTCAGCGAATTGACTCATGCTGAAAAGGTTAAACTTAAGATTTTTGACATAAAGAACTCCCGAAATGGTAATGCATCCTAACTTCACGTCACCATAACCTTTTGTAGAACCAAAGCCTCCACCAGCAAACCTTATTGTTGGACCTTTAGACCACCGTCTATAGTTTATAAGGTTTTTCTTGTTGCCCGTCATGTGCTTTCCACAACCACTGTCAAATTGCCAGATTGCATTGTTTGTCTCCGTGGCTGAAGTCTGCACAATCAAGAACAAACAAGTTAATTATCCAATATTGGATGTCCATTAACATGTTCAAGAATGGGTCCAATGGAAACCCAAGTCTTGAGTTTTTTAACTTTGACTTGTTTTCTACTTGTTGAGGAACTAGAAGGTTTTGAGCCGAAAGACTTTTGATTAGTGCTGATCAAATCCACTTTGTGATGTGGTGTCTTGCTCGGTTGACCTTTATGCTGAACATACTTTTCAATAAGTTCTTTTCTGGCAAGGTTCCTTCTAGTCCTAGCGTTTTGAGTTTTGTCAGAACTCTTAGGCTTGGTTTTATTCATCTCTTTGAAGTATCTTTGCTGACTTTGCTTATACTCATGAAAAAGTTGACTTTGCTTGGTTTTGAAACCGAGTCCACTTTTCGGAGAATGCTGAGCTTTTGTCTCAGCAACCTTACTTGATTCAGGTTTGTCAGCAAAGGTCTTCTAATTACTTTTAGTAATCTTGCCTTTTGACGTAACAAATTGCTTTTCAGCAACTTGTTTGGCGGAATGGTTTGCAGCATCCTTATTCTTAACAGTTTGCTTTTCAACAACCTGTTTACCTTTTAAAGTCTTGTTCCCACTACTAGAAAAAATGGCTTTAATCACACCCCAAAATTGTCACTTAAGAACCCTATAGTGACACGTTTAGCTATTGTGACGCTTGGTCAATGTGTCACCTGTAAAGGGGTTTCAATATCTTACAGTGTCACTATAGTACACTTTTTATGACAGGCAAAAATGGTCAAATTTTAGACATGTAGTCACACTTATATGGTGTCGTCTCAGCTGCCACTAACAAACATAACTACCTGAATAATGGGGTCACTATAGCCATCTATGGTTACCGCAAGTTGATTTAGTTTGAGGTGTCCCTAAATTTATAGCTTTTCTTTTATTTTTTATTTTTTATTTTTTATTATGCATTTCAATTTACTCTACAGATCATTAAATACTGAGTAATATTTATACAACAAGAAACAATCATCATCATTAACTTTAAAAATAACATCAATTCAAAAGTACAACTACTCTTTCTAATATGAAACTTCATTTATACTAATAACTTTGATTTGAGTTTCGATACAAGCTGGTACTCTACAACTATCGACATCTAGATTTATAAGAATTTCAAGCTGGAGGAGGCTTCACTGATTGATAAAATGAATCTTGAACTATGGTGCTCATTACTTGTTGCTCTATTTATCAAAACCAATTGGAGATGGCACAGAGGGGAGCTCTTCATCTGACATGAAGCTGACGTATTACTCTTAGTCCTCCTGCTCAGTTGTAGCTAGTATCTTTCACAATGGCTTTCAGTATCTACACAGGAAGCAAGATGATGCACATATTTACGTAAACAGTAAATTACATAGCTCAAGAAGCCAATCCATCAAACAAAATTATACGTGCATGTTAACTCTTTAAGGTCAATTAGATGAGTGCAACCACATTTATAATTGAGATATATTTAGAATGGGGTCATGTAGCAGACAAATGCAATATAAAATAGTAGAGTAATAGGCCTATTTCTGGACACTACTACTGGTAGCAAGTGATCAACACCAGGAAAAGATTATAAAGCAAGCAGTAAACATACAAAATGAAGAACATGAAGTTAACGAAAGAAAGTTTTAGCATGTAAAGGAGAGTCACATGGAAAAGTGAAAAGAATAACAAAGGAAATGGAAGGGACTAAGGGAGCATATCTGCATATTAGCTTAGATGACTTCAATACACTAGACAATGCGCAAAAAAGTCTCGTTCTGCAATGAACAACATATTATTAGTGGTGACTTAAATATATTAGAAAGTGACTAAATATGCTCACAAACAGTAGACAACTAAACTCTTAAGATAACTAATGTCATCGATCAAGCAAATCCTGAATTTGATCATTAAACATGCTGTAAATTCTGTTTGTAGAAAAAATAGGATTTGAACAATAAACTGGGTTACACTATTAAGAAATCTCGTGGATGTTTACATAAATGTTTAGTAAACATTGTAAGGAAAACTAAATTTAAAGAATCAAACAATTATAGCACATTAGCTGGCCGTTCAAATAATTTGTTACAAACTTCACTCCTTGGAAATAAAAAAGGGAATGAGATAAAGAATGAAATAAAATTGAAATAAAAACAGATACAAAATTTACAAAATTCAGATTGAATTGGTGAAGATAAGAACAAATTGAAACATGAGGTGAAGGATAAAAATTCAAAAGCAAATGTCATCTTAAGAAAAAGAAGTATTGTTTAAAAGATTCATTTACTGTTAATGTACAGTAATTTTAAAATGGACTTCTTCACTAGGGAGAAAATCCAGACTAAGCTCCACCAAAATACCTGGTTGGAAACAAGTTGGAACTGTGAAACACAAGGGGAAGTTACTGCTACATCTATATCTTAGTCGGACTGAGAGTTTGCCGGCTTTCTGCACTTCTCATCACTTCCTTTGGTCCTCAAGTCAAAGTGATCTGTGCCGAAAACCAAACAGAAAGCACAACACACATGAAAGATTTACCAAGGAAAGACTGGGAGGTAAATAGCAGATTTTCGCATCATGTTTTACTTGAGCTGCAAGGTCCATCACAATATCAGAGGGGTGCATCTGTATTTTTCTTTTTTCCAATATTCGTAATAAGGATAAGAGAATGCTACCTTCACATGATGCGACATGAAATACCTTGTATTTATTCCAATCTCCTTGGCTCATATTGCACATTGAATGTTTAAATGTAATTATTTTGCCTAAATTTCCCTGATCTAGCCTTCATCAGATTCTCATGTTATTAATACAACGGCGCCATTAATATAATTTGTATAATCTATCTCATGTAAATTATTTCAGTTTTTCCGTTTTAATTATGTAAAGACCTACAATAGCATAGTTCTCCACTAGAATTATTTAGTATACACTGTGAAGATGAGTTGATTAATACTACATAATATAATACCAGTAGAGATTTAGCAGTAATCAGAAAAAGAAGAACTGTAACTACAATTGCAGAAGCGAAGAACCACCTGTGTAAGCCAGATTCTTGGCAGAATCAGAATTCCAATTTGGGTATCAAAACACTGGTGCAACTGTGAAGCAAAATCAGGCATAAAGGAGTTAGAAACAGAATCATGAGTGATTGAAGAATCAATGCACTTGGAATTTCACCGATGAGCATCTAAACAAACTGACAAGAAGAATCACAGCAAGATGCAAAGTACCTTCTTTTTTTCTCTCTCCATAAAGATTTACAAACAAAAAAAAAAAAAAAGAAATTCACAACTCCACATTCAAACCGACAGTTTTTTTTTGACAGATTCATAGGTCGATCAATTGAAAACCGCAATTATAGATGACCGATTCACAGATAGACAAAAATATTGATTCACAGATAGACAGAAATATCTATTCACGGACAGATGGAAATACGATTCATATATAGCCAGAAAGATCGATTCACATACCGACCAAATTAGATGTGATCGATTAAGAAAAAATATAGGAGAGTTACCTGTTCACTTATGTCTGAGCGCCTAGGAGGAGACTGGAGCAAATTTTCGTCTCACTGCTGTGCGGCTGTGCCTGTGTGGAAAAAGTAAGTAGTACTTCTGTTGGAAAATTACAAGTAAATTTCCCTTAATTTTCCGGTGGCAAAAAAAACGGAGTGGGGTTATATTAGGTTGGGTGTTACATCAGGTTTGCTATGGTGACACTAATTTTATTGTGTGACTATAGAAAGTGTATAATTAGGGGATCTTTGCTTGAGGGTTATATTAGGTGGGTTACGGTGACTCTAATTTTATTGTGTCACTATAGAAAGTGTCTAATTAGAGGATTTTTTTAGTAGTGTCCTTTGAGTAGCAACAACGGGCTTTACGATCATAGGTACTTGATTGCATTTTTCAGCAACCTTAGATTGACCAATCTGATAGAGTTCTGGTTGACCACTATCAGTTGCGCGTACAAAGGTAATTGGTGATTTATCTTTACTCAAGATTATTACGTCATCACCTTCATACGTTGCACCTAAACCTTCTTTCTGAGATGGATCTCTCAGATAAGAGTTTAGTTCAGTCAGCGTATTACTTGCATCAGCATAAGATTTGAAATTGATTTTCATCTTTTTCATTTCTTGTATTTCAGCAAGTAACATTAGAATTGAGGACTGGTACTCTTCCAATTCTATTGCCATTTGAGAATTCTTCTCTGTAGCTTCAGCAATCAACTTCTTGAGATGCAATATTTCAGCATCCTTCTTTTCTGACTCTTCTTTCAGCAAGACGTACTTTTCAGTAGTTTGCTTCGTCAGAGTTTCAGCATTCTGTAGTTTCTCTTGCTATTTGCTCAGAGTTTTCTCAAACCTTTCGATTTCTCCTTCAATTCTATCAAGGTCAATATCATCTTCACTTTCTGAGTCAGAGTCAGAGATAGGACTGTTTACCTGACCGGCCATGAGGCAGAATTCGTAGTTTGACACATCTGGATAAGCTTCCATAGCTATTCACATACTTCCTTGCCAACCTCTACATCAAGAGTGGCTTCTTCTTCTTCATTGTCTGAGCTCTCTACCTCACTGTCTTCAGAGCTAGTATCAATGCACAACGCATCGATTTTTGCTTGAAGCTTCTTCTTTTCTTCAGCAATAAAAGCCCTTTTGAACTTCTTCTTCTTTTCAACAGATTTACCTTTCAGCAAAGGACAATTTGGTTTGAAGTGTCCAGGCTTTTTGTAGTAAAAGAAAAGATCATTTCCAACTGCTGGTTCTTCAGAGGAATTTGCTTGCTGAGCCTGCTTGTTCAACAGGCTAGCCTCATTCTTGTATTTATGGTAGTTTTTACCAAGATGCTTTTTCAGCATCTCTTTTGCTTTTCGCCTTTCAAGTTCCTTACTGATGAATTTCTTCATGTTTTTAACAACTAAATCATTTTCATCAGCAGGCTCTTTATCATTCTTCTTTTCAAAAGATGACGGCTTTGCAGCAAGAGCAATGTTTTGTGATTTTTCAGCAAACACATTTTCTCTTTGCTTTGTCTCGTAGTTGACAGTAGCAAGATGAGAGAACAACTATGTAGGTGTGGCATTCCTTGATTATAGTAGAAATTCTGAGTATGGATCCATTCTTGGTTCAGACTTCTAATAATGGTTTTCACCTTCTCATAATCTGAATAAGATTTCCAACTCCTAAGGCAGCCATCTCACTTACTAGAGTTGTGAATCTGAAATCCAAGTCTTCCAGTGACTCATTTGTACCTTGTTTAAAGTTCTGGAACTTTAACTACAGCACTTCGAGTTTGTTTTCCTTGGTTTTATCAGATCCAACGCAAAGATCTTGAACCATTTTCCAAGCTTCCTTAGCAGTTTTGGCACCCCACAGTTTGCACTGTATAGTATCCGGAGTTGATCGAATGATGATGTTTCTTGCTTGGCCATCAAGACGGAATCTTTTGGCTTCGTCGGAAGTCCATTCCTCTCTTGGTTTTGGAACGGCGGTGTCAACCGGTTCTCCTAAGATAGTTTCCTTACCAAACTGTCAGCAAAACACTACCAAACTGATCAAGTGAGAGTGATTTACGGAAAGCACCTAAGGGGATCTAGGTTCAGTGCTGAAGGTTAAAGAACCTCCAGCTCTGATACCACTTGTTGGTCCCTTAAACAAGAAGAAAATACTAGAGGAGGGGGGGGTGAATAGTCTTTTCAAACTTTCGTCGTTTAAAAACTTTCTCAGCAAGAGCTTATTACTTTTCAATAATGTGTTTGCTGATACTTAACTTTCTCAACAAGAACAAGTTACTTTTCAGTAACGAGTTTTACTGGTACTTTAAAAACAGAGTGCAGAAGTCTTTATACAATAAGTGCTTTTCAGTAAGTGCTAGTTTCAGCAAGTGAGCAGAGTGACAGTGTACAAATAGTTAAGCTTGCTGAAAACTAAATGCAGTAGAGTAAATCACACAAACACTTTTTATAGTGGTATCTGAGAGTGGCGTAATCTCTCAACTAATCCACTTTGTCCTTTCTAGGACTGAATACACTAAGATAAGTTTGAGGTTCCTTACAACAACTATATAGAACGATTCTTCAGAAACCAAAGCACACTTGCTTCGTTTCCAACGTAACTAGATAAAGAAACCTTATTCTCCACCAAACTTGGGACTTATAATCAGCAACACTATGCTTGATTAATTCCCCCTGAATTTCACGCCTGAAAAAGGGTGTTTATCAGTTAGAGAGGTTTGGGATGAGATGACTTGAGTATAACTTATTCAGCTATAGCAAGTTATCTAAGAAACAAAACTTGGAATACTTTTCAGTAAACAAGTTAAGTTGTTTCTGGTGTAAAGACTTGTTCTTGTTCGAAAGAAAGAACACTTAACTAATTTCTTAGTCGTGAATGTTCTACTTCTTCACAAGCAGCTTTTGTTTCAAGCTTTAAGTCATGGAACGGATCAAAAGGCAGTAAAGAGTATGGAAGATGAGTGTTTAAGCACAAGTGAGAGTTTGATAACGTTGTTGACACACTTTAACTCTTTGCCGGATGTCTCTATTTATAGTGAATCAAGGGAGCCGTTTGAATTTTAAATCCTAAGGCTTTGTTCCTTAAGATGTCACTATCTTTCTTTTGTACTTTCAGCAGCGTCCTTCATTTGTCTTCTAGTCTTCATGTTCTTCGCATGCTTACTTTTGCATTTAATGTTCATTTGAATGAAATTCAAATGTGAACGTTGGAGCGTAAATGCAAGTACTTTCAGCAAGGAGGTCACATATGTATTTCAACAAGTGGTCAGTCTCAGTTTTAGCAAGCACAACCTACTCCGTCATATAGATTTTCACTTATGCAAGCTGTTGCTGAAATTTCCACTTTCTGAGCAACATGTGCCTTTGTAGATACCATCTTCAAAAATGTTCTTAAGTTTTCAGTCTTCGAATTCTTCAAGTTTCTGAACGGTTCTAGTGCTTCAATAGTTCATTTGTAAAAAAACAAAGTATATCATCAGCAAAATAAAGCACCTAACTAGTATCTACACTAAGTCTTAAGCAAACGTTCATCTTTTACAATGTCCTTAAAATTCTAAATTCCTATGGACCTTAAGAAACTAGTTACTGGTCTATCATTAATTTATCATGGTTAATTGCTCATCAAAATTTACAAGTTTCCTAACATTAATGGACATCCAATATTGGATAATTAACTTGTTTGCTCTTGATTGTGCAGACTTCAGCCACATAGACAAAACAATGCAATCTGGCACTTTGACAGTGGTTGTGGAAAGCACATGACGGGCAATAAGAAAAATCATATAAACTATAGACGATGGTCTAAAGGTCCAACAATAAGGATTGCTGGTGGAGGCTTTGGTTCTACTAAAGGTTATGGTGACGTGAAGTTAGGATGCATTACCATTTCGGGAGTTCTTTATGTCAAAAATCTTAAGTTTAACCTCTTCAGCATGAGTCAATTCGCTGACAAAGGTTACTTCATCAAAATCAAAAGTGATGAATGCAAACCTATTGACTTTGAGACAAAGAAGGTTATCATGGTTGCTAGAAGATCAAGAGGTCTCTATACTGTAGATTGGTCTTCAGCAATCGTTGAAAAATGCCTTATCTAAGATCATGATTGCGTTCCTGAAAAAGCATGGTTATGGCATAAACGAACAAGTCACCTAAACTTCAAGACGCTGAATAAGCTGTCTAAAACGGCACTTGTAGTTGGATTACCTAAGGTTACTTTTAAGAAGGATGGTGTTTGCACTGCATGTCAGCAAGGAATGCGAACCAAAACTTCTTTAAAAAACAAGGCAGTACCGTCAACTACAAAACCTTTACAACTTTTGCACATGGACTGGTTTGAATCTTTTTCAACAAGCTATGCTGGCAAGAAGTATGGTCTGGTGGTGGTAGATGACTATTCAAGATTCACTTGGGTAGTATTTATCAAACACAAGTATGAAACAAGGACTGAAATACCTAACTTGCTGAACAAGCTCGAAGTCATGAAAAATGACAAGGTAAAAGTTATAAGAACAGACCATGGTACTGAGTTTGTAAACCAGTACATAACTGAGTATTGCACTGTTAGGAAACTTGTAATTTTGATGAGCAATTAACCATGCTAAATTAAGAACAGTCCAGTAACTAGTACTCTTAAGGTCCATAGGAATTTAGAATTTTAAGGACATTGTAAAAGAGGAACGTTTGCTGATGACTTAGATAGGTGTTAGATAAGTTATTTCTTTCGTGGATGACGTACTTTAATTTTTGTGAAGAAATTAATCTATTGACACATTTGCGTATGATGTATTTTATTTTCTGAAAAGAAAATATCTTATTGATGCTTAGCTTTGATGTAACTTATTTTCTGAAAAGAAAATGACCTATTGAAGCATTTGTTGAAGATGTATTTTGTTTATTACAAACAAATTATTGAAGCAAATAAGAAACCGGTCAGAATCTTGAAGACTTTTGAAGATCTGAAGACTTGAAGACTTGAAGACTTGAAGATTGCTGAAGACTGGTAAGGCACGTCTTGCTCAAAAAGTGAAATTTTCAGCAACAACATTGCATAAGTGAAAATATGAAAGACAGAGTAGGTTGTGCTTGCTGAAACTGAGAATGAACACTTGCTGATGAACATATGTGACCTCTTGCTGAATGTATGTGATTTTGCGCTCCAATGTTACTGTTTGAATTCTATTCAAAAGTGCATTTCAAAAGTTATAATTAAGTTATCTCACCCCAAAACTCTCTAACTGAAAATACACCCTTTCAGGCGTGATATTCAGGGGGAACTTAATCGAGCAAGCTTTTGCTGATTAAAAGTACCAAGTTTGGTGGAGAACAAGGTTGAGTTCTCTAGTTTAGGTTGGAGACAAAGCAAGTGTGCTTTGGTTTCTGTTGAATCGCTTTAGATAGGAGATTGTAAGGAACCTCAATCATATCTTAGTGGATTCAGTCCTAGAAAGGACAAAGTGGATTAGTTGAGAGATTACGCCACTCTCAGATACCACTCTAAATATGTTTGGGTGATTTAATTACTGCATTTAGCTTTCAGCAAATTATATCTGTTTGTACACAGTCACTCACATCACTTGCTGAAACACTTTACATGCTGAAAAAGCACTTATTGTTTCAAAGACTTCCGCTCTCTGATTTTAAGTATCAGCAAACCAAGCTACTGTAAAGTAACTTACGCTTGCTGAGAAAGTGAAGTATCAGCAACCTCATTACTGAAAAGTAATAAGTACTTGCTGAGAAAGTTTTAAACGACAAAAGTTTGAAAAGACTATTCACCCCCCCCCCTCTAGTCTTTTCTTGTTGTTTAAAGGGACCAACATGCACTTCCAAAGGCATACAACATCAGTTATCCTCAATAAGGACAACTCAACAAAATGGTGTCGCTGAAAGGAAGAATCGTACCCTCAAGGAAGCAGCTAGAACAATGCTTGGTGACACTGAAATAAGTGAAGCTTATTGGGTTGAAGCGATTAATACCGCCTGCTATACTCAAAATAGATGCTTGATAACTAAGGAATACAACAAAACTCTCTATGAGTTATTTGTTGGAAGACCTCCTAACATCACTCATCTAAGAGTATTTGGTTGCAAATGCTTTGTTCTTAACAATGGTAGAGAATACTTAAGAACATTTCAACCAAAGGCAGATGAAGCGATATTTCTTGGGTACTCCTTGCATAGCAAAGCCCATACATTTTACAACAAAAAGGCACAAAAGATCGAAAAATCAGTGCATGTTGTATTCTATGAAAAATCACAAGGAGTTCCTGATGAAGAAGAAATATCAGAGTGTATGAAGAAATTACTCATAGACGAGCAAATAACTGAATCCGATGCTAGAAATGTCAAATCAATTGAACTTAATGATGATTCTGACAATGACACTTCTACCCCAAGTCATGACAAGATAAATATAGTTTATGATAAGAATTTCTAGCTAAGGATGCAGTTGCTCCCGATGTTGCTGAAACTACGCAACTTCCTGTGTCTGCTGACGAGTAACCTCAAATCGGCAATGCTGAACAAGCAGTTGCTGATGAATCAATTTCAGCAGAAACACAACAAGATACCAGTAGTACTGAACAAGTACATGCTGAAGAGTCACATGCTGAAACGCAAACATATCAAGATCCAAAGAGCAGAAAACCTGTTAATAAGTGGATTAGAGATCATCCCTCTACGGATATGATTGGTGATATTGACAGACGCCAAGTGACTAGATCAAAAGTATCTACTAATCAAGAACTTGCTGAAGAAGCAAATGTTATCGAAGTAGAAGCTTTGTTCTCTTGCTTTGTATCAGAACTTGAGCCCAAGACCATAGAAGAAGCTTTAAAGCATTCTAAATGGATCAAGGAAATACAAGAAGAACTGGATAATTTGAAAGGAACACAGTCTGGAAACTTGTACCCCTTGCTGAAGGAAAGAAAGGAATTTGTACAAAGTGGGTGTTCAGAAACAAGCTGATTGAGTCTGGAGAAGTAACAAGGAACAAATCACATTTAGTTGCTCAAGGTTATTTCCAGACTGAAGGATTGGACTATGATGAGTCTTATGCACCAGTTGCAAGATTGGATGCTATTAGACTTTTCTTAGCCTTTGCTGCTCATAATGACTTCATTGTTTATCAGATGGATGTTAAAAGTGCATTCCTAAATGGTGAACTTGCTGAAGAAGTCTACCTAGAACAACCCCCTGGCTTTGAACTTCCCTTAGAAACAAAGATGGTATACAAGCTTCAGAAAGCTGTATATGGTCTAAAGCAAGCACCTAGAGCTTGGTATGATACCTTAGCTAAGTTCTTGCTGGATAATGGTTGCAAGAAAGGTGAAGTTGATAAAACCTTATTTACCATGAACCATGATAGTAAAATTCTCTTAGTTCAGATTTATGTGGATGACATAATATTTGGATCTAAGGACATGCAACTTTGTGATGATTTTGTCAAACTCATGACAAACAAGTTTGAAATGAGTATGATGGGCAAATTGAATTATTTCCTAGGATTGCAAGTCGAGTAACTAAAAGATGGAATATTCATAAATCAAGCAAAGTATGCAAAAGAAATGCTCATAAAGTTTAGGATCAAAGAGGAAGAAAAACCTGAAAAGTGATGAACGAGATTGTAAGACTCGAACAATGAAATAAATTTGTTTGAAAGCCAATGGGCAACTCACAACTACACAAAACACGTAGTGCAGAGGTAAGATGACCTCAAGTGTCGATCTCGAGGGACTAAACTAGCTTTAACTAAATAACTAACTATATAATTTCAGAAAACAAATTTGACTTAGCTTGACTTAACGATATATGATGGGAGCTGGTGATAGTATGCTCGTTCTAAGCATCAAGTTCTAATCATGCATGAAAGTGCAACTCGTACTTCTTTAAAAGTAATTTGAATTAATAAACACCAAAAACAAATTTGTAGACGTGTATTTTGAAAGCAGTACTTGATAATTATAATTATTGAATCAATGATCTTTAATTGTCCTAGTGTTTCTAACACTTTCATAAGAAGATATTGGCTTAGTCGGATCAAAGAATCGAATTAAGATAATTAAACAAGTAAAAGAATCAGAAATTGAACCCTAGCTACGAATTTTACATACTATCACCAACTAGATGCTTAGCTACTCATATCAAAATCATAAACAACAATAGCAATCATACGAGAAAACATAGTTGAATTGAAAGATAAATAGCAGAAATTGTGAGATACAAAGTTACCACCAAAGGTTGTCAATCTCCGGTGAATTGCTAAACTCACAAAGATCTAGCAAGGTGAGATCAATTGATGTCCAAATCTCTACTCTAGCTCCAAAATCGCTAAGAAACAGTGTTTCTAGGAGAAAATATACCTAGAACAAGCTCTAGGCAGCTTTTGAAAATATATATAGTTACTGTCGGCAGGCTACGCGGCGGACCTCCCGGTACGCGTCTTACCGCCGGACACCCGGCGGACCGCCGGGCACCAGGCGGTGCGCGTGGCACGGGCAGAGAGTTGCCCGTGCCATTTTCTTCCCCCGGATCTTCGATTTCGGCCCTTGGCACGGTTTTGAACCCTGAAACTTGGTCTTTTGGCCTGGAAACTCGTCCCGGTACTCCTTGACACACCACGGGTGATCTCGTTGCACCAAAACATCATTGTTTCGCCATGATTTATATCCAAAAGCGCGATTTTCACCTAAAACCTAAAAATAACAAAAGAAATGGAAACGTGACACTATTCTAACAAAATGCACTAAAATGCATGCAAGAGGATAGCTAAATTGGTGAAAAAGACCCAAATGATAGTGTAAACAACACTGTCATCAAACTCCCCAAACCGAACCTTTGCTTGTCCTCAAGCAACTAGCTAGACTCTATGCAACCTACATGCAACACAAAGAAGAGTCTCATGCCAAACAAGAAGAACTAATCAATTGTATGTACCAAATGCTTATGAAAAAAGACCATACAAATCATAACATGGAAGTAGGTTGAAGAATGTCTCGATTGAACCTATACACATTCACATATGCACTTTATTAAACGATGGAGTCTCTCGTAACATTCTCTACCTGGACCTAGTCAATGACGACGTAATAATGCATATCAAAATAAAAATGGTTGCCCCGTGCCTATGAAACTGAGGGCTTACTACTGTTCACCAAGTGAGACTTTCCCTCAAGAGAGGTCGAACCAATACTTGCTCTCATCAAACGAAGGAGGGTTCCCTAAAAGACAACACTCCCCTATTCTACCCGACTCTTAAAGAAAAACTCTTCACCACTTCCTGAATGGTAGGACGAGGGTGGTCTAGAACAAGCCTTGGACTAGGTGACACGAGAACACAAGGAAGAATTTACAACTCGATTGCGAACTACTACAAAAGCTGAAAAATAATGCAATACTTTGCTAAAACTGCTTTTTATCTTGCTTGGACCCTTCTTTTACTTTTTTGGGTCTTATTCTCTTTTTCTTTTTTTTTTCTTTCTTTTTTTCTTTTTCCAGATTCTGGAATTTTTGATTTTTTTTTTTTTTTTTTTTGTATATAGCCAGCAGTAGCACAATGAAAGGAAATAACTATGACACTACAACGACCTCCCCAAACCTATTCGAAAGAATAGGTTGGAGCACAAACTCACAGGAAAAAAATAAAAACAAACTCAACATGACTCAACAAGACGAAAAATAAGTCATAATGAAAGTAACGTCCTCCCCAAACCTATTCGTTAGTATAGGTTTCAAACAAAGGATCACACACCTCACTCTACCTCCTTCCTAGGCATTTAGCAATCTCAAAAGCAAGGTGAAGACTTGTTGCCTCTTACCTACATAATTACACGAGAATACAACCAAAGACTCTAACATGCAACATTTTATAAGGCCTTCGTGAACCGCAGTAGAGAAAACACCACGTAGTGATGTCGAGACTACCAAGTTTAACTAGTGCACATACAAATATGACAAGCCAAGCGAGACAAACCTCAAACTATTCCATAGAGATGCAATGTATGGGCAATGGTCACAAACACCTAGTCTATACAATAAAAAATTTCAAAAAATTTGGCATTGAACTCCACACAACATCATGCAAAACTAGACTAAGGATGAATGCATACGAACAAACTAAGTCCTAAGAAAGCGGTAAATGTGCAAACAAAGGTTTTCACGAGTTATCATAAGAAAAATAAGTTATAGAAATACCCAGCGATAACCCCCCCCCCCAAACCTGAACTTCGTCATTTGTCCCGAACGTCGAAAGTGGATATGAGGTGAGAGCTAGACATAAACTTGTAACCTGTATTACTCAAGGAAAACTTGTGAGAAACCAAACGGGTGATAAAAAGGGTAAAAGGGTCGATATGGTTTCATTCGGGGGTGATTTGTGGTGTCCGGGGTCAAATCGGGCACCCGGATCACTGACGCTCTCAGGCGCACCGCCCCGTGTGCCCAGGGGCGCCCAGGCCCCTTCCCTTCCCGGGTGCACCGCCCCAGGGTGAGGGGCGGTCCGCCTGGGAGTGGCAGGATTGCCGGGCGTTCTGCCCCTCCCAGGCGCACCGCCCCGTGTGGGGCGGTCCACCTGGGAGCTGCAGACTCTTGGTTTCGAGTTAATCACCTCCGAATACATTAAATATCAACTTTTTACATATCTTATCACCAAAAACATACTCTAACACAAAGGGAAAAACACTAAAGACTCAAAAAAGAAAAACTACAAGCTACATACTTTCATGTGAAGGTGGGAGTGGTGAGGTCGAGATGATCAACCTCCACTTGATCACTGGGAAGCTCAAAGTATGGTTTCACACGTTTCCCATTCACCTTGAAGGTGTCGCCAGTCTTCGGGTCCAAGAGTTCTACAGCTCCATGGGGAGAAACTTGGACAATCTCGTATGGTCCATCCCATCGAGTACGGAGCTTCCCTGGAAATAAGTGAAGTTTGGACTTGAACACTAAGGCTTTCTGACCAGGGATCAGCTCTTTCCGCACAATGCCACGGTCGTGATACTTCTTGGTTCGTTCCTTGTAAAGCTTGGAGTTCTCATAGGCGCTGAGGCGTAGTTCATCAAGCTCGTCGAGTTGCATCAACCTTTCTTCCCCAGCTTTTCCCATATCAAGGTTTAGCTCCTTTATTGCCCAATAAGCTCGGTGCTCAAGCTCAACTGGAAGGTGGCATGCTTTCCCAAACACTAGTCTGTACGGTGTGGTGCCGATTACTATTTTGTAGCTGGTTCTATACGCCCAAAGCGCATCATTCAGTTTTCCAGCCCATTCTTTCCTGCTAGGCTTCACCACACGCTCAAGGATGCTTTTAATTTGCCGGTTGCTAACCTCTACTTGCCCAGAAGTCTGTGGATGATATGGTGTAACAACTTTATGGGTGACGTTGAATTTCTTCAATAGTGAGGCAAAGGAACGGTTGACGAAGTGAGAACCTCCATCACTGATAATTGTTCTAGGAATTCCAAACCAGGTGAAGATCACATCCTTCAAGAATTTCAAGACTACCGAAGCATCATTCTTCCTAGTGGGGATTGCCTCCACCCACTTAGTGACGTAGTCCACCGCGACTAGAATGTACTCATATCCCGAGCTTGATGGGAATGGTCCCATAAAATCAATTCCCCATACATCAAAAGGTTCTACTACGAGATTCCCTTGCTGGGGAAGTTCTTCCTTCTTGCCAATATTGCCCCCTCACTGACATGGGTCACAATTCTTCACAAATTCTCTCGCATCTCGGTGCAAGGATGGCCAGAAAAATCCTTCTTGTAACACCTTACGAGCTGTTTTATCCCCACTGTAGTGTCCGCCGCACTGAAGCTCATGACAATGATTCAGTACACTTCGTTGTTCTCCTTGTGGAACACACCTCCTCAAGATTCCATCAGCCCCTTCTCTAAGAAGGTTCGGATCATCCCATATGTAAAACCTGCACTGTTTTGAGAGTGCTCTCCTATCGGAGGCTGAGTAATTAGTTGGGCAAATACCAGTAACTAAATAATTCACAATATCAGCATACCATGGCTCTTCATCTACTCTCATCAAGTGTTCATCGGGGAGATCCTCATTAACATGAATTGCATCTACGGGGATATTTGGAATTCTAGACAAGTGATCAGCTACGCAATTTTCCTTACCAGCCCTATCCACCATGGTCAAATCAAAGTCTTGTAACAGTAAGACCCAACGGATTAATCTTGGCTTAGAATCTTGTTTAGCTATTAAATGTCTTAAAGCAGCATGATCAGTGTGGACATTCACAGAGTGTCCTAACAAATAAGACCTAAACTTTTGTAAAGCAAAGACAACAACTAAAAATTCTTTTTCAGTAGTTGTATAATTAACTTGAGCTGAGTCTAGGGTCTTACTAACATAGTAAATCACACGATACTGCTTGTCTACCTTTTGGCATAAAACTGCCCCCATAGCAAAATTAGAGGCATCACACATTATCTCAAAAGTAAGTTTCCAATTAGGTGGCACAACTATAGGATCAATAATTAATCTTGCCTTAAGTGTGTTAAAGGCTTCTAAGCAATCTTTAGAAAAATGGAAACTCACATCTTTTGCAAGAAAGTTGCTTAATGGTTTTGCAATTTTCGAAAAATCTTTGATAAACCTCCTATGGAATCCTACATGACCAAGAAAAGACTGAAGTTCTTTGACACAAGTGGGTGGGGGGAGCTTCTCAATTATTTCTATCTTTGCCTTATCAACTTCGATCCCCCTTTCGGAGACCACATGTCCTAGAACAATGCCTTCCCTAACAATGTAATGACTTTTCTCCCAACTTAGAGTTAAATTGCATTCGATACACCTTTTGAGAACAAGATCTAATCTATGCAAGCATTCATGAAATGAATCACCAAAAACGGATAAATCATCCATGAAAACATCAACAAACTTAGTCACCATATCAGAAAAACAGAAAGCATGCACCTTTGAAAAGTGGCGGGGGCGTTACATAGCCCAAATGGCATTCTCTTGTAAGCAAACGTTCCGAAAGGGCAAGTGAATGTCGTCTTCTCCTGATTCTCTGGCGCTATCGGAATTTGATAGAAACCTGACAAGCCATCAAAGAAACAATAAAATTTCCGCCCCGCGAGGCAGTTCAACATGTCATCGATAAATGGGAAAGGGAAGTGGTCTTTCTTTGTAGCGGCATTTAATCTCCTATAGTCAATGCACACCCGCGAACCTGTGATTTTCCTAACTGGCACAAGCTCTCCCTTCTCATTTTCTTCTACCGTAATCCCCGATTTCTTAGGTACAACGTGTACGGGGCTTACCCACCTACTATCAAGAATGGGATAGATCATATCGGCATCTAGCAACTTTATCACCTCCTTCTTCACGACTTCTTGCATGGCTGGTTTATCCTAAGCTGAGGTTGCCAAACGGGTTTGGCATCTTGTTCTAAAGTGATATTGTGCACACACTGTGTAGGGCTTATCCCCTTAATGTCACTAATTCCCCATCCCATGGCTGCAGAATTTTCCTTCAGGACTTGGACTAGCCTACCTTCTTCTATGCTAGATAGGTGTGAAGAAATTATTACAGGCTTTTTCTCATTTTCCCCTAAGTAAACATACTTAAGGTGCCCATGAAGGGGTTTTAGTTGTAAGCTAGGATCTTCTGGAAGTCGGTTATCTCCCTCTTCTTCCTCTATGGGTTCAAGCACCTCTTCTCCGAATGGGATTTCGGGTGTGCTATCCATTATCTCGACTAGTTCCCTTGCTTCCTCAGACATGTAACACTTCTCCACCTGCATGGTTAGTGCCTCTTCAAGAGGTTCAATATTATCATGGCAATGGTGAAATTCATAAATCACAGAATCATAGCAATCAATAAACTTCAATTCTTCTATAACTTCTTTATCGACTATACTACATCCTACCAATTCAATTTTCTCATCCATGGCAATGAATGGTCCTCCAAGCAGCACCACGTGTTCGCGAACATGGCTCTTTCCTTCCTCGGTTGACTTCATCACTACGAAATCTGCAGGAATTATTAGTTTGTCTACCTTCACGAGGACATCCTAAATTTTTCCCACAGGACGTTTCACGCTTTGGTCTACCATCTGTACAACCATCTCGGTTGGCTTCATTTCCCCAAGGTCTAGGGCTTTGTATACTGAGTAGGGCATCAGGTTGATGCTAGCTCCTAAGTCGAGCATAGCCTTGGTGGATCGTCCATTCCCCATGGTAATATCTATGATGAAGCTCCCTGGGTCCCTTTGCTTCGCGGGAAGCCCCACTATAGAATTCACTGTCTCCATACGGCCGCGTCTCCCCCTAGTGCAATCCTTTTGTTTCTCTTCACCTCCCGAAAGAAATTCGTATAGGCTGGAACATTCTGGATGAGCTCCAATAGAGGAACATTAACTTCGAATTTAGAGAGGAGCTTGAATAGCGGTGACTCATGTATATCTTTCTTGGCTGGCTTGATCCTACCAGGGAATGGCATGTGAGGTTTCGGGGGCACATAAGGGTTGGGAGACTTATGAAGTCCCTCCTCGATATTTGGTGTGTCCCCCTTCTCCCCATCGTTGTCGTCGTCTTCAGATGTGCGGGGTGCATTGTCTTGCACTTGAGGGTCTGTTGAACCTTCACCAACTTCATTCTCCTTGCTTGTCCCTACATTGTTAGTCATAGTATATTTAACATGTTTAGGACGTACAAAGTAGGGATTTTAGTTACCTTCCCACTACGGAGGAGTAGGTTTACTTCCTCGAACTCAGGGACCTCGGTGGTAACCGCCGGAATAGGCTCCGCATCATGAAGATTATCGATGACGGGTGAAATTGGGGAGCTGGGGTCGTCCAACTCTCTGGTGATACACGGCGGACCGCCACCCACGCCCGGCGGACCGCCTGGGATGGCCAGTGTGGGGCCTCCCGTACTGCAACTGAGCGGCGGACCACCCCCCACGTCCGGCGGTGCGCCTGGGAATGGAAGGGGGCACGCCTGCATACTGCTTGTGGGGGGCGCACCGCCCCCCACACCAGGCGGACCGCCCCTCACGTCCAGTGGGGCGTCCACTGGATTTTGGTCTCCGAACTCTTGTGCATTGATTTCTTCTACCTTTTCACACTTTAACAAACTGACTTCCTCCATTAGTCGCTCAGTTACTGCTACACCCTCAAAAACCTGTGCTATACGGAGGTTCTATTCAAATTGTCTTGCATGTGCAAATTCAAATACACTCTCAGTGGCTTTAATTCCTGCATAAATTGCAAGTTCATCCTCCTCACTAATATCGTCTTCTCGAAAATCCTCAGATACGCTTTCAGTTCCACCTCTATCTAGCCTCTCACTGGCGATGTGACTTGGTGTTAGTCTCTCAGACTGCGCGGATCCTGTAGCATACTTACGGAAGACCTTTTCTGCCTCTTCAACCGTGCAATCTTCCAATCCTCCGCACAACCCATCCACTCTAAGCCTAACCTCATCGTGTAACCCACCAATAAAATGTCAAATCAACTCCCCATCGTCGAAACGATGATGGGGACACTCTCGTTTATACTTCTCAAACCGATCGTAGCTGTCACAAAACCGCTCATCTTCTCTTTGCTTGAACTGTTCAATCCTTCCTCGCATGGCCATTGTCTCTTGGTAGGGCATAAATCGCGCCAAGAACTCCACCACTACTTGGTCCCAAGTCCTCAGTGATCCCGGTGCCAACCTTGTAATCCAAAGCCTAGGTTTATACCCCAAGGCGAAAGAAAATAATTTCCTGCATACTTGGTCCTCCGTAAACCCCTTAGCTGGAATTCGGGCTATTTCCTCCTAATAGGATCGAATAAAACTCAGTGGATTCATCCCTGCTCCTTCCTCAAACCTTGGTATGTTCCTTACCATGGAACTTGTCACCTCATACCCCGTTAGCTCATCCTCCAAGTATATAGCTGATCCTCTCTTAACCTTTGAAAATTGTGGGGTCATGCGAACCCTCATGGACGTCATACCTGGATATCTAGGAAAGAAGTAACTCACAACCAAAAATCAGTCCTGTTAGCTCTACCAAATTTTGGAACTCAACTTCTAAACTAGACAACTAAGATCACTTATCCTTGAAATTGAATGTTGAAAATATAAACAAGCTAAAGAGTAAAAAGGAGTAATAGTCCCCGACAACGGCGCCAATTTGATGAACGAGATTGTCAGACTCGAACAATCAAATAAATTTGTTTGAAAGCCAAAGGGCAACTCACAACTACACAAAACACGTAGTGCAGAGGTAACATGACCTCGAGTGTCGATCTCTAGGGACTAAACTAGCTTTAACTAAATAACTAACTATATAATATCAGAAAACAAATTTGACTTAGCTTGACTTAACGATATATGATGGGAGCTGGTGATAGTATGCTCGTTCTAAGCATCAAGTTCTATTCATGCATGAAAGTGCAACTCGTACTGCTTTAAAAGTAATTCGAATTAACAAACACCAAAAACAGATTTGTAGACATGTATTTTGAAACCTTCCTGTCTATACTAATACTTGGCTAAGGTTGCCAGTCTTAGTTCAAACAGTACTTGATAATTATAATTATTGAATCGATGATCTTGAATTGTCCTAATGTTTCTAACACTTTCATACGAAGATATTGGCTTAGTCGGATCAAAGAATCGAATTAAGATAATTAAACAAGTAAAAGACTCAGAAACTCAATCATGCATAATATGAACTCTAGCTACGAATTTACATACTATCACCAACTAGATGTTTAGCTACTCATATCAAAATCATAAACAACAATAGCAATCATACGAGAAAACTTAGTTGAATTGAAAGATAAATAGCAGAAATTGTGAGATACAAAGTTACCACCAAAGGTTGTCAATCTCCGGTGAATTTCTAAACTCACAAAGATCTAGCAAGGTGAGATCAATTGATGTCCAGATCTCTACTCTAGCTCCAAAATTGCTAAGAAACAATGGTTCTAAGAGAAAATATACCCAGAACAAGCTCTAGGATTTATGTCTGCAAAATTATGATCAAAGATATGAAAATTCGCAGCTTTTGAAAATATATATAGTTGCTGTCGGCAGGCTACACGGCGGACAGCCCGGTACGCAGCGTACCGCCGGACACCCGGGCACCAGGCGGTGCGCCTGGCACGGGCAGAGAGTCGCCCGTGCCATTTTCTTCCTCCGGATCTTCGATTTCGGCCCTTGGCACAATTTGAGCACCGAAACTTGGTCTTTTGGCCTGGAAACTCATCCCGGTACTCCTTGACACACCACAGGTGATCTCGTTGCACCAAAACATCATTGCTTCGCCTTGATTTATATCCAAAAGCGCGATTTTCACCTAAAACCTGAAAATAACAAAAGAAATGGAAACATGACACTATTCTAACAAAATGCACTAAAATGCATGCAAGAGCATAACTAAATTGGTGAAAAAGACCCGAATGATAGTGTAAAAAAACCTGTCATAAAAAAGATCCATGTGAGTGTTGGTACCAAATTTGGCTATACTAAACAAGACAAAAGTGTTGATGAACACAAGTATAGGAAGCTCATTGGTTCCTTGCTGTATCTAACAACAAGTAGGACTGACATTCAGTATGTTGTTTGTGTGTGTGCAAGATTCCAATCTGATCCAAGAGAATCACATGACAAAAAGGCACTTAAAATACTGAAATATGTCAAAGGCACAATCAATGTTGGATTATGGTATCCAAAAGATTCCGGATTAGAATTGGTAGGTTATTCTGATGCTGATCATGGACGATCAACTCTTGATAGAAAAAGTACCCCTGGAACTTGTCAGTTTCTCGGTACAAGATTAATATCATGGTTCAGCAAGAAGCAAACCTGTGTTGCCAATTCATCCACTGAATCTAAATACTTTCCGGCTGGTTGTTGCAGAGCTCAAATCCTATGGATTCAGCAACAACTAAGAGATTATGGTATTTTTGCAAAGAAAACACCAATATTTTGTGATAATACAAGTGCTATTGCTATCACGCAAAATTCTAAGTTCCACTCAAGGACAAAGCACATTGATATTAGACATCATTTCATTAGAGATCATGCGAAAAAAGGAGATATTGAGGTTGTAAAAGTAGGTTGATGACAGTGTTTTTTACACTATCATTAGGGTCTTTTTCACCAATTTAGCTATCCTCTTGCATGCATTTTAGTGCATTTTGTTAGAATAGTGTCACGTTTCCATTTCTTTTGTTATTTTCAGGTTTTAGGTGAAAATCGCGCTTTTGGGATATAATCATGGAGAAACAATGATGGTTTGGTGCAACGAGATCACCCGTGGTGTGTCAAGGAGTACCGGGACGAGTTTCCAGGCCAAAAGACCAAGTTTCAGAGCTCAAAACCGTGCAAGGGGCCAAAATCGAAGATTCGGAGGAAGAATTTGGCACGGGCAACTCTCTGCCCGTGCCAGGCGCACCGCCGCGTTCGCGGTGGACCGCCGCGTACTGGGCTATCCACCGGGGGCCTTCCGACAGCAACTATATATATTTCCAAAATCTGCGAATTTTCATATCTTTCATCATATTTTTACAGACTTAAACCCTAGAGCTTGTTCTAGGTATATTTTCTCTTAGAACCTTTCTATCTTAGCGAATTTGGAGCTAGAGGAGAGATTTGGACATCAATTGATCTCACCTTGCTAGATCTTTGTGAGTTTAGCAATTCACCGGAGATTGACAACCTTTGGTGGTAACTTTGTATCTCACAATTCTGCTATTTACAATTCACCATGTTTTCATTCATTATTGCTTCGATTATGATTGTTGATTGTGTCATTGATATGAGTAGCTAAGCATCTAGTTGGTGATAGTATGTGCATTCGTAGCTAGGGTTCGTATTATGCATGATTGAGTTTCTGAGTCTTTTACTTGTTTAATTATCTTAATTCGATTCTTTGATCCGACTAAGCCATATATCTTCGTAGAAAAGTGTTAGAAACACTAGGACAATTCAAGATCATAGATTCAATTATATATAATTTGCAAGTACTGCTTGAACTAAGACTGACAACCTTAGCAAGTATTAGTATAGATAGGAAGCTTTCAAAATACACGTCTACAAATCTGTCTTTGGTGTTTGTTAAATCGAATTACTTTTAAGGCAGTACGAGTTGCACTTTCATGCATGATTAGAACTTGATGCTTAGAACGAGCATACTATCACCAGCTCTCTCCATATATTGTTAAGTCAAGTTAAGATAAATTTGTTTTCTGGAATTATATATAGTTATTTTGTTAAAACTAGTTTAGTCCCTAGAGATCGACACTCGAGGTCATCTTACCTCTGCACTACGTGTTTTGTGTAGTTGTGAGTTGCCTTTGGCTTTCAAACAGATTTATTTGATTGTTCAAGTCTGACAATCTCGTTCATCAAATTGGCGCCGTTGCCGGGGACTATAACTCCTTTTTACTTTTTAGCTTGTTTATATTTTCAGCATTCAATTTCCAGAAGTTTAGTAGTTTAGTTTGTTTCCCTTTGATACTCACTTGACTCGTTTCAGGTA
>CM051455.1:92680804-92720918 GCA_028274465.1 Plantago ovata | reverse complement strand
TACCTTTTCACCTTATTTTGAGAGACAAATTCTCCAGAGCTTGTTCTGGGAATTATTAGCATAGAAGACTCTTTTTCTTATTGATTTGGAAGCTTAAGCATAGAGATTGGACATCTTTGATTCTCGATTCTTGCTTGTGAGTTAGCAATTCACGAGAGATTCACAACCTTCGTTGGTAACTTGTATCTCACGATTTTACTGATTTTGTTTATTCAATTCAACATGTTTTCATTGATTCTTGATTTGATTATGCTTGTTGATTGCGATTTATGCATGAGTAGCTAAATCTAAAGTTGGTTATAGTATGTGAATTCATAGCTAGGGTGCTTAATTATGCATGAGTGGTTTCGCGCGTTTAAGACTTGATTTATTATTTTATTTTTTTGATCTATCTAAGCCATCTATCTTCGTAGATTAGTGTTAAATTGAAAGAAACACTAGGACAATTGATGATCACAGATTTCTATACAAACTTCAAGTACTTCATGCGTAATTAGAACCCGATGCTTAGAACGATCATACTATAACTAACTTCCATCATAATTGATAAGAAAAACCTTTGCTAAATCGTGTTCTGATTTTATATTTTAAGTTAAATTAGTTAAAGCTAGTTATAGTCCTTAGAGATTGACACTCGGGGTTATCTTACTTCTACACTACGTGCCGTGGTTTTCGTTGTAGTTGTGAGTTGCCTTTGGCTAAAAATAAATTTATTTGATTAATTAAGTCTGACAATCTCGTTCATCAAATTGGCGCCGTTGCCGGGGACTATACTCCTTTTTACTCTATAGCTTATTTATATTTTCAACATTCAATTATCAGAGTTAGTAGTTAATTTGTTTCCAGAATTTTGCGACTTCTAACAGGACTAATTTTTAGTTTTGTGTAACGGTACCGGTTTTGAAAACAAAATATTTTCTTGAAAAAGGAAATTTGAAAATACTTTAATCACAACGGTCGGCAATAAATGCCCGAAATAATCCTTGACGCTAACGATAATAAATAATATTCAATGACAACTCAAGTTCGAAAAGACAACGAATGAAAACAATAAAAGTGTATCTTCTTATTTTGAAAAGAAAACCCGTGACACCCCAGACCCTTCTCTCAGTCGCTGGCATCCTAGTCACGCACATCCTCAGCAGCATCTCGAAGGAAGGAATTTTGGAAAAACAAAAGAGTGTGAGATAAAGGATCTCAGTGAGGTTCTAAGTTAAACAGAAAGTAATCGATTTTAAAAACAAAATCCTTTTCAGAAAAACAAGCAAACAGAACAGGGCACATATAACAGATTAACAGAACAGAAACGTTGTAGACCGTTGGTGCAGCCCGCCTTATTGCTCCTAGTCCCAGAATGCCCTTATAACTCCCTCCAGAGGATGCATAACTCCGGACAGAAACAGAAACCCCCGTGTACTTTGGGGAAACAGATCCTACGACCCTAATAGACCTCAGCGACTTCTGCCTCGCGCCTAAAAGGGAATAGACTAGGCCACAATCAAGCAAACCCGATAGTCCTCTACTACCCAAGCCTACCTAACCATAACCTAATCGACCGGTCACACAGAAACAGAACAGATACAGAACAACAGATACAATTAATCAACACCGAGAGGTGTTCCTGCAGAAAGGTCAGTACAGAACAGAGTAGCAATAAACAGAAATCCAAAAGTCATACTTACGACTTACTTTTACGCGGAAGCATACAATATACAGTATACAGTAATAAGTACAAACAGTCACGTAGCCTTCAACAAGAAATGAGCTTACGGTTTTTCGCAAATAATAGGTTTAGGGGTGAACACTCACCTTAGCTTACGAGCAAACGACCTTCAACAAGAAATGAGCTTACGGGTTTACGGACAACGGAGAACCTAACAAGAAAGTACTAACACAATTTAGAAGTCGAACGGACGGAAGGAAAAAGGTTGAAAAAGAAATGGTAAAGTCGGGGTTCGAACTCGGGACCTCTAAGTTAGTCAAGCAAGGACCTAACCAACTAGGCTAGCAAGTCAAGTCAATACTAACTTACAAAAACAGAAACTAAGTTTAAAACATTTTCAGAAACTCTTTCGATTTTCAGATTCTGGAAATTACCAAAACACCCTCAGTGGTAAATTGCAAGAAAAACCCTTTTCGAAACCGACAGAACAAACAAACCAGAAGTTCCAACACTTAACAGTCTTCTCAAAACAACAAGGTTTACGATACAAGCCTACTGTCAGTCAACTACGGTCAAAAGTAAAACTGCAAAAAGGTCCTTTAGGTTTTAAAGTTTCCCAAATCAGTCCACAAAGAATCCAAAACAGAACAACAAGGTCCAAAAGTCCTTTCGAGGTCAAACAGGAAGTCAAAGTCAACATACGCGGTCAAAAGATCACAAGTCCAGCGAACAGTAACTAAACTAACAACCTAAGTCCCGGTTCTCGGTTCGAAATAAATTACAATGTCAGATCGATAAGGGGTAAAATTGTCCAAGGTAAAAATGTCCAAATCAGAATACGAGAATACGAGATCCGAATCAAGAGCAACAGTAAAGGAACGAGATTTACCTTCGAATCAAAATAAAAGGTTGAACAAATCTGCAATCGAATAAATCGAAAAGAAAAGAGAATTAAAACAAGATTTGAATCGAATCGAAAACAAAACCGAATTCGGAACCAAAGGATAGAACCGACTTACCGACCGAACCGGAACAAACGGATCGGACGAATCGAATCGGCGGCAGAAGGCGAGCGGCGGCAAGGCGAAACGCGGCGGAGCGGCAAGGCGCGGCGAACTGATCTGAACGGAGAAGACGACCGGATCGGTGCCGAGACAGAGAAGAACAGAGCAGGGGCGCGGCACAGACCGAAACGGCGGGTCAAATCGGGCGCGGCGACGGCGGAGACAATTCGCGGCGCGGTGATCCGAGATCGCGGCTTGATGATGATGAGATGAGGGTGGTGATGGCTTGATGAAAGAATGAAAAATCGAAACAATGAAGATGATGAGGATGGGCACGGTTTTGATGAGAGATGGAGGTGAAGATGATGAGTCACGGAGATGATGGTGAAGATGGATATTGATAATTAGTAATGATAATTAATTAATGTAAGGTGATGATGATGAGACACAATGGAGTCTGATGATGAGCGAGAGAGGCAGAGAAGGTTTTGTTCTCTCTTCTTCTGTTTACGGCTGAATGAGGATGGGGGCAATGAATCAGACTAGGGTTAGGGTTTGGCTACTAATGGGACGGTCAACAGGCCTTGACTGGGTCAAAGAATTGGGCCAAAAAGGCTAACAACTCCGATACTCCAGCTTGATCCAAACGAAACGAAACGAACAACTTTCGCGAAAATTAATTAACTAATTACCGAATAAATAATTTACTCTGATAATTAATTAACTAAAATAAATAATTAAATAAATAATTAAAAAAAACGGGGTGTTACACTCTTCCCCCCTTAAAAGAATTTGGTCCCCAAATTCGCACCTTAAAAGTTGAAGAGCTCGGGATACTGCCGGCGCATGTCATCCTCGCGTTCCCAGGTTGCCTCCTCATACTGATGATTTCTCCACAGAACCTTTACTTGCTTGATTTGCCGATTACGGAGCTGTTGTACCTTCTGGTCAAGAATACGAACCGGTTGCTCCACATAGGACAAATCCTCCTCAATGGTCACTTCCTCGGGTTGGATCACGTGCGACGGATCCGGATAATACTTCTTCAGTTGAGACACATGGAATACATTATGAATTCCAGTAATAGTAGTGGGCAGTTGCAACCGATAAGCTACAATGCCAACTCTCTCAATGATCTCGTATGGACCCACATATCGAGGGTTCAGCTTAGCTCGACGACCCATACGAACAATTCCCTTTCTCGGAGATAGCTTGAGAAAGACAAAATCACCCACTTCAAATTCCAAATCTCGTCTGCGGTTATCGGCGTAACTCTTCTGTCGACTCTGAGCAGTTCTCAAACGGTCACGGATAAGTCTAACCTTTTCCAAGGTTTCTTGTATCATCTCGTTGAGAGACCTCTCTCCAGCTACTGGTGTAGAAACTCGGTCCTCCAAATCCCAATACAGTGGTGATCTACACTTCCGACCATACAGCGCCTCGAACGGTGCCATACCAATTGATGCTTGATAACTGTTGTTATAAGCATACTCCACCAATGGCAAATGATGTGCCCAGCTTCCTTGGTGATCTAGCACACACAATCTCAGAAGATCTTCTAAAGTTTGAATGGTCCTTTCGGATTGACCATCCGTCTGCGGATGTGCTGCGGTACTAAAATTCAACTTAGTACCTAAGCCCTCATGTACTTGCTTCCAAAATCTCAAGACAAACTTCGGATCCCTATCAGAGACAATGCTCACTGGAGTACCATGAAGCCTAATTATCTCATCGCGATAGACTTCAGCTAATTTCTCGGATGTGTAGGTGGTTTTAACGGGTAGAAAATGTGCCGACTTTGTCAATCTATCGACAATAACCCAAACACTATCAAAACAAACCTAGCTACCGATAGACCGGTCACAAAGTCCATAGTGATCATCTCCCATTTCCACTGCGGAATCTCGAGTGGCTGTAGTAAACCTCCCGGTTTCTGGTGCTCAGCCTTCACTTGCTGGCAGACCAAGCAACTTTGCACAAACTGTGCAACATCTCGTTTCATATAGGTCCACCAGTAAACCTTCTTCAAATCCTCGTACATCTTGTTTCCTCCAGGATGCATCGAATACTTAGACTTATGAGCTTCCTCCAAAATTAGTCGTCTAAGCTCTTCATCAGAAGGCACACACAATCTACCCTGAAACCTTAGAGCTCCATTCTCATCAATAGAGAATTTCGCATTTCGAGGCTCAGTAATATGTGCCTTGATATCCTGAAGCTCCTCATCATGTTCTTGAGCCTCAAGAATCTTTCCTGCCAACTCATATCTCAAAGTGATATTGGCGAACATACACGACAATCTGGATACTTCGAGATTAGACACGTGTACCCTACGACTTAAGGCATCGGCGACCACATTGGCCTTACCAGGATGGTATCGAATGGTACAGGTGTAATCGCCCAGAAACTCCATCCATCGTCGTTGTCTCATGTTTAACTCCTTTTGGGTAAACACGTACTTCAAGCTCTTATGATCCGTGAGGATAGTGAACTCAGGACCATAAAGATAGTGTCTCCACTTTCCCAACGCAAAGACTATAGCAGCTAGCTCAAGGTCATGGGTTGGGTAATTTCTTTCATATGGCTTCAGTTTTCTCGAAGCATATGCGATCACCTTTTCTCGTTGCATCAGTACACAACCCAAACCTTCCTTTGAAGCATCAGTGTAGACTATAAAGTCGTTGGTTCCCTCGGGAAGAGCTAGTATCGGGGCGGTGGTCAGCCTCTTCTTCAGCTCCTCGAAGCTTTCCTGACACTTGTCACTCCATACGAACTTAGGATTTTTCCCTGTTAAAGAGGACAAGGGTCCAGCTATCTTCGAATAATCCTTCACAAAACGGCGATAGTAACCAGCCAAACCAAGAAAACTCCTCACTCCAGTGACAGATTCGGGCCTCTTCCAATTGACTATCGACTCAATCTTCGACGGGTCAACCTCCAACCTTCTCCTGAAATAATGTGCCCTAAGAAGGCTACCTTATCTAGCCAAAATTCACACTTGCTGAATTTGGCATACAATTTGTTGTTCTGAAGAGTTTCCAAGACAATTCGAAGATGTTTCTCATGCTGTTCTTCAGATTTTGAGTAAACGAGAATGTCATCGATGAAAACAACAACAAACTGATCCAGATACGGCTGAAAAACTCGGTGCATCAAATCCATGAACACAGCAGGGGCATTCGTAAGGCCAAACGGCATCACTACGAACTCGTAATGACCATACCTCGAGTTTAGGGCAGTCTTAGGTATGTCTTCTTCCCTTACCCTAACTTGATAATAGCCTTGTCGCAGATCAAGTTTTGAGTAAACCTTCGAACCTTCCAATTGATCGAAAAGTTCCTCAATACGGGGCAGGGGGTACTTGTTCTTGACAGTGACTTGATTCAAGCCTCGATAGTCGATGCACATCCTCATAGTACCATCCTTCTTCTTCACGAACAGAACCGGTGATCCCCAAGGTGACGAACTAGGTCTCACAAAACCGTTATCCACCAGATCTTGCAGTTGAGTCTTCAGCTCCTTAAGCTCAGCAGGTGCCATCCTATACGGTGACTTCGAAATTGGTGCAGTGCCAGGTACCAGATCAATGCTAAACTCCACCTCTCGTTCAGGGGGTACGGAATCCATCTTCTCAGGGAAAACACCCTTGAACTCCTTAACCACCCTGACTTCCTCGATTTTTTGCTGATCTTTGGGTTTATTGATCAGATATGCCAAAACGCAGGTAGCACCCTTCACGTACAGCCTCCTAGCTTCCATGGCAGACAGTAGAAACTTCTCATCCTTTCTCTTATCTCCTTTCCATACGACTTTCTCCTCTCCAGGTTTTCTCAGGGATATGGCCTTGGTTCGACAATCCAGTTGGGCGTAGTGCTCGGACAACCAATCCATACCCAGAATAACATCGTAGGTTGATAGAGGTAGAAATATTAGGTCGGCAGGGAAAGTTCTTCCTAGGATGGAAATCTCACATCGCTCGACGAACTTCTTAGTGATTAGACTAGCTCCCAAAGGCGTACATACTTCTAAAGCGTAGGGTAATACTTTGTATGGTAAAGCGAGTGATTCAGCAAATACTTCAGCAATAAACGAATGCGTAGCACCAGGATCAAATAAAGCTTTAGAAGAAGTTTGAGCGATCAGTAGCGTACCTTCAACCACAGTTGCGGTGTCAGGAACTTCATGACCGCCTATGCTGAAAACTCGGGGCTTCGCCATAGTACCCTTTCCATCATTTCTCGGAGCATAGTCTCCTGGCCTTCCTCCCTTGACAATGGCATGTCGGTTCGGACAGTGGCTAATCTTGTGATCCTTACTCCCACAAGCCAAGCATAAGCCCTGTCTTTTCCAGCAGTTGTGCTCATCGTGATTCACTCCTCCACAGTAGTTGCAATTCTTCCTTGCCTGGGACGACTGCCCAGACCCTCCAGTAGTGTTGCGAGAACGGTTGTCATGCTGAGTACGGGAATACTTCGCCGGTGGTGCCTGATATCCAGATTGATATCCTCCTCGATTCTCCCGCTTATACCCAGATTGGCTTCCTCCTCCATGGCTCCCAGAAGAACTAGAGTAGCTCCTCTTGCTCGAGTATGGCTTATCAGCCATCTTAATCTCCTTGAGACCACTCTCTACCTCAGAGGCGAGTTCGACAGCCTTGAGATAGGTAGGCATATTGGTCCCAAATAGACTGTACCGGATCTCGGAGTTGAGTCCCTTCACAAAGTGACGAACCTTCTCTCGTTCATCATCCTGGAAATGCGGCACGTACTTCAGTAACCGGGTAAACTCCGAGTCATAGTCGGCAACATCCATGTTCCCTTGCACCAAAGCTTGAAATTCATCTCTCCGGTTCTCGCGAACCAGGCGAGGCACGTACTTGTCGATAAAGTCCTTGGTGAAATTCTCCCAGGTACGAGCAACTCCCTCTTGCCTCCATCTTGCATTCACAGTTCTCCACCAGTTCCTGGCGGCTCCCACGAACTGGAAAGCAGCAAGCTCGATCTTCCTCTCGTCTGGATAATGCAGGATCGAGAATAAGTTCTCCATGCCTTCGATCCAGAGCTCAGCCTTACGGGGATCTGGTGTTCCCTCGAACCTCTCAGGATGGAATCGAGTGAATCGCTCTGCAGCTTGATCGATGGTCTGGATCGGCGGTGGTGGCGGAGGCTGAACAGGTGGTGTTGGTACTCCAGCGCGGCGAATGGTTTCGCTGAAATTCCCCAGAGCAGCGATGATACGGTCTACTTGGTCTCCATTTTCAGCGTGCTGATCGTCTCCACTTCCATTGCTGCTGGCACCACGAGTGTTTCTGCGACTCATTCTAACAAAGGGCACTACTTAGCAGTTGATTTAACAACCTCGAATCTCTAACTTAGAGAAGAGTAGAAAAACCAAGAACTAAGGCCAGTACTTAATCTTATACAACAGGTATAACTAAGCAGTGAAGAAGAAAACATGCCTTGAACTTTAAAACAAAAAGCAAAAACAAGAAAACAACGAAGTCTCAAAATAGCCAAGCATGCAATAAAACAAAAGAAAAACGGTCTCTACTCGTCTTAACGAGGAAAACAGAAAACCACAGAGTCAAATAAACGGAAAAGCATAAGCAGTCTCAGTCGGCTGAACTAAAAGAAAAACTCGCTTGGCAGAAACAAAGAAGTTCGGTACGAGCTCGGAAAGGCAACTATCCTAATAAGCGTCCTCGCTATCATCCTCGGAGCGTCCCTCGGGCACGTGAGCATCTCCTCCTTCTCCCTCAAAGGAGTCCTCCTCGGGATCTTCTTCGGATTCTTCTTCGTCTTCACTCTTTCCTCTACGGGATGGTCCGCAACCCTCGGGAAACGTCCTCCGAGGCTTCCTCCTGGGAATCCGGTTGCCAACATTGGACACGGTTAACGTAACAAAGCCAGAGTGCTCCTTCGCGGCGCGTAAGGCCGTCTTCAGAAATCCGATCTCTGCTTCCTTCGTTGCTATCACATCTCGAAGCTTAAAGTTCTCCAGCCAGTAGTGATCACGTTCATGCACAACTCTATCCATCACGAATCCAGGGTAAACGCCAACAACAGGAACGGAGGTATACGGGTTAAATTCTCCTTCGACTAGACGATAACGAATAACTCTCTTCTCAGAACTCATACCTATCTGTAAGCACACGCGTAGTTAACTAGTTAATAACTTCGTCAGAATCAATCAACCACGGAAGGTCAAAAGTCTCAGAACGGGTCAGAGGTAGTCAGAAACAGAACAGAGAAGATGAAGAGACGGTTCAGGGTTAGTACGTAAGACTCGAATCAGAAAAGTAACAGAAAATACAAGACCTAACCAGCGACTCGGACCCTCACACACACCCCAAAGGTCAAAAGATCCTATCCTAGCAAGCTCGAGTTTGAACTCAAGCTCTGATACCAACTGTAACGACCCGGCCCACTAACGGGCCGAGACCCAGCCCAACGGGCCGACAAGGTCTGATGGGCGCTCTCCGGGGTGATATGCTGGCCCCACAGACCAACACGGGTTCTAATCCGCGCACTTTGTCCTCACTCGTGCACGCACCGGGAACTTCCCAGTGGGTCACCCATCCTAGAATTGCTCCAGAGCAAGCACGCTTAACTCTGAAGTTCTTCTAGGTGGATTCCCGAAAAGAAAGGTGCACCTTGTTGGTATGAGTAGCGTTCTCAACCCTTTTAAGTCTCTGAAATCTGGGGCGTTACAATCACCCCCTCTCAAATTGCGCAACGTCCTCGTTGCGCGCTGTCCCGAGACCAATCATCCGTGCGGGATTCTAGAGGTGGCCCCTCCAGGCTCAAGAGGTGGCTCCCACCGTCGATACGGTGTAGCACTTTGCCCCGGATGGCACTTAGTTCCTGCAGTTCCGGATAACCTGGCTCTGATACCAACTGTAACGGTACCACTTTTGAAAACAAAATATTTTCTTGAAAAATGAAATTCGAAAATACTTTAATCACAACGGTCGGCAATAAATGCCCGAAATAATCCTTAACGCTAACGATAATAAATAATATTCAATGACAACTCAAGTTCGAAAAGACAACAAATGAAAACAATAAAAGTGTATCTTCTTATTTTGAAAAGAAAACCCGTGACACCCCAGACCCTTCTCTCAGTCGCTGGCATCCTAGTCACGCACATCCTCAGCAGCATCTCGAAGGAAGGAATTTTGGAAAAACAAAAGAGTGTGAGATAAAGGATCTCAGTGAGGTTCTAAGTTAAACAGAAAGTAATCGATTTTAAAAACAAAATCCTTTTCAGAAAAACAAGCAAGCAGAACAGGACACATATAACAGATTAACAGAACAGAAACGTTGTAGACCGTTGGTGCAGCCCGCCTTATTGCTCCTAGTCCCAGAATGCCCTTATAACTCCCTCCAGAGGATGCATAACTCCGGACAGAAACAGAAACCCCCGTGTACTTTGGGGAAACAGATCCTACGACCCTAATAGACCTCAGCGACTTCTGCCTCGCGCCTAAAAGGGAATAGACTAGGCCACAATCAAGCAAACCCGATAGTCCTCTACTACCCAAGCCTACCTAACCATAACCTAATCGACCGGTCACACAGAAACAGAACAGATACAGAACAACAGATACAATTAATCAACACCGAGAGGTGTTCCTGCAGAAAGGTCAGTACAGAACAGAGTAGCAATAAACAGAAATCCAAAAGTCATACTTAGGACTTACTTTTACGCGGAAGCATACAATATACAGTATACAGTAATAAGTACAAACAGTCACGTAGCCTTCCAGTTTTTCGCAAATAATAGGTTTAGGGGTGAACACTCACCTTAGCTTACGAGCAAATGACCTTCAACAAGAAATGAGCTTACGGGTTTACGGACAACGGAGAACCTAACAAGAAAGTACTAACACAATTTAGAAGTCGAACGGACGGAAGGAAAAAGGTTGAAAAAGGAATGGTAAAGTCGGGGTTCGAACTCGGGAACTCTAAGTTAGTCAAGCAAGGACCTAACCAACTAGGCTAGCAAGTCAAGTCAATACTAACTTACAAAACCAGAAACTAAGTTTAAAACATTTTCAGAAACTCTTTCGATTTTCAGATTCTTGAAATTACCAAAACACCCTCAGTGGTAAATTGCAAGAAAAACCCTTTTCGAAACCGACAGAACAAACAAACCAGAAGTTCCAACACTTAACAGTCTTCTCAAAACAACAAGGTTTACGATACAAGCATACTCTCAGTCAACTACGGTCAAAAGTAAAACTGCAAAAAGGTCCTTTAGGTTTTAAAGTTTCCCAAATCAGTCCACAAAGAATCCAAAACAGAACAACAAGGTCCAAAAGTACTTTCGAGGTCAAACAGGAAGTCAAAGTCAACATACGCGGTCAAAAGATCACAAGTCCAGCGAACAGTAACTAAACTAACAACCTAAGTCCCGGTTCACGGTTCGAAATAAATTAAAATGTCAGATCGATCAGGGGTAAAATTGTCCAAGGTAAAAATGTCCAAATCAGAATACAAGAATACGAGATCCGAATCAAGAGCAACACTAAAGGAACGAGATTTACCTTCGAATCAAAATAAAAGGTTGAACAAATCGAAAAGAAAAGAGAATTAAAACAAGATTCGAATCGAATCGAAAACAAAACCGAATTCGGAACCAAAGGATAGAACCGACTTACCGACCGAACCGGAACAAACGGATCGGACGAATCGAATCGGCGGCAGAAGGCGAGCGGCGGCAAGGCGAAACGCGGCGGAGCGGCAAGGCGCGGCGAACTGATCTGAACGGAGAAGACGACCGGATCGGAGCCGAGACAGAGAAGAACAGAGCAGGGGCGCGGCACGGACCGAAACGGCGGGTTAAATCGGGCGCGGCGACGGCGGAGACAATTCGCGGCGCGGTGATCCGAGATCGCGGCTTGATGATGATGAGATGAGGGTGGTGATGGCTTGATGAAAGAATGAAAAATCGAAACAATGAAGATGATGAGGATGGGCACGGTTTTGATGAGAGATGGAGGTGAAGATGATGAGTCACGGAGATGATGGTGAAGATGGATATTGATAATTAGTAATGATAATTAATTAATGTAAGGTGATGATGATGAGACACAATGGAGTCTGATGATGAGCGAGAGAGGCAGAGAAGGTTTTGTTCTCTCTTCTTCCGTTTACGGCTGAATGAGGATGGGGGGAAATGAATCAGACTAGGGTTAGGGTTTGGCTACTAATGGGACGGTCAACAGGCCTTGACTGGGCCAAAGAATTGGGCCAAAAAGGCTAACAGCTCCGATACTCCAGCTTGATGCAAACGAAACGAAACGAACAACTTTCGCGAAAATTAATTAACTAATTACCGAATAAATAATTTACTCTGATAATTAATTAACTAAAATAAATAATTAAATAATAAGATAATAATTAAATAATTAAATAAATAATTAAAAAAAACGGGGTGTTACATTTTGAGTTACTCCTGTTACAGATATTCATGTATGACGTCCATGAAAGCTCGCATGATGCCCCAATTCTCGCAAGTTAGGAGAAGTTCAGCTATATACTTGGAGGAAGAGTTGAAGGGGTACGAAGCGACAAGTTCAGTGGTGAGAGACATACCGAGGTTTGAAGATGGAGTGGGGATGACTCTGTTGTGTTTCATCATATCCGTTGAATCCTATGAGTTTCATCAACCCTTCATACTATATAAGAGATGTCTCCCAAGAGACAATCATCTAAGAACACCAAGTCATCAAAGGCAGACAGTGGTGGAAAAAGCACTGCTCCTACTCCGGTGAAAAACACAGTGAAAATTATGTTGAAAAACGACCGTATAACAGAGAGATCCATGCCTTCTGCATCTCTCGACACTGCAAAGTGTGAGAAGATGATGCAATGGGGCGGATTTGCCAAAGAGAAGTATATAAGATACTTCTATGAACAAGAAATAGATGAAGAAAATGTTGAGGCGTTGAGTTACATAAATCAACAAGGCCTACTTTTCTTCATCACTGCTCGCACTAAGAAAGTGGGCATGCTGGACACTATGGAATTCTAAAACAATGCAGAAATCCAGACCCTTACTGATGGACAAGGAATCACTGAAAAAGTGATTTCTACAACAGTTCAAGAGAAGCAAATCATCTTAAAATGGATTGATTTAGCTAACATCTTTCAGATTCCAACTACTGGAACTGAAGATGACATCACTGCCACTGATGAAGAAATAGAAGCTTTCTACAGTGATGTCAGAAATGAAAGGATGAAGAAATGAGAGATTGCTCTTGTGACTTGGACTAAGCACACAAAAAGGAAGCATCTCTGTCATTCACTTGGTCTAGTAGCACTGCTACTAATCAAAGTTCTTGACTCCCAAGTTGGAGCAATAGATCAAGTAGGCCTAAGAAGATGGCCATTGCTGATGCATATCTATGAAAGCAAAACAGACATCAACTGGGCTAAGTACATCTTCAACAGACTTGTTGATTGTGTTACAAAGTTCAAGGTCAAGGTTGAAGACAACACAGTCTCACCTTCCCTTCCGGTGATGTATGGACTGAAAATATGCTACATCCTTGAACATTACCTGATTCAGCTGAGAAAGCTATTGCCGATTAAGAAATCAGTATGCAATGTGGGAAGAGCTTTCTACAAGCTGAATGGACCAAAGGTTGCTGACAAGAAGTCAAGGAAAGCAACAACTGCAAATGTTGTTGAGACCGATAACAAGTCCAGGAATACGACAACTGCAAATGTTGTCGGGACTGATAAGCAGTCTAGGAATACAACAGCTGCAAATGTTGCTGAGAATGCAACAACTGCAAATGTTGCTGCTGATACTACTGCGGTTGCTGACACTACTACACCCAGCAAAAGATCAAAGAAAAAGAGGTAAGCTGAAGCTTCATCAGCTGATCCTATCCCTAAGAAAGCAAGGACAAAGACCACTTTCCCAAGAAAGAAAACAACGGCAAGAAAGTCCGTTCTGGTTGTCCATGTCATTCAAGATGATGACATTCCAGTGGTTGCTGAAAAGCAAACCACTGTAGTAGATGTTGCTGAAGTGCTTGCAGAAGCCTTCACAAATCCAATGAATTTGGATCCATCTGCTGAAGCAAGACCACAAGGCAGTGGAAATGAAAATCCTACCTTAGAAAGAATAGAAGATGTCTACATTGTAGATAAACTTGATGACACTACTCTGGAACCAGGAAGTGACCTTGCTGCAGACCTAAGAAAAGTTTCACTTGCTAAAAATGTTGCCAGCAAAGCAATAGAAGTAAAAGAGACAGTTGCTGAAATAGCAACTAGTCAAGTCCAAAAAGTTGCTTAAGCTGCAATTGCTGAAGAACCAGTTGCTGAGATTGCAACAGTTCAAGTCCTAGAGTTTGATGAAACTCAACAAGAAATATCGTTAGACGACGCATCTCATGATGCTGAGAATGTTAGACCAAGTTCACCAATAACTTCTATTGAAAAAGTCCAACTGCTGTTGACGGACCTAAGCCAGCAAATGGATATGGAGAATGAAGACAACTCCAACAAGTCAGTGGACCTATTCATGACTAGTAGTGAACTTAGAGGTCTAGATGTTTCTGCTCAACTTGTCAACTCAGAGACAAGGGAGATTGTTGAATCTGCACAACCTTCTCAAACAGAGCAAGAGAAGAAGTCTGCTGAAGAACAAATCCCAGATAATGAAGATGTTATCAATGCTGCAAGGACTGAGTCACCACCTGGCATTCTTCAGCAGGTAGTTAACTCAGATATAAGCAAAACTTCACTATCTGAAACTTTATCTTTAGCTAATATGATTATTTCTTTACAGACTTCTCAAGATACAAGTCAGAAGATTTCTGTAACTTCTGCACCAGAATCAACAACTCATGTTCAGCAGGTAGATGAAAATTTTGGTAACTTTACTAAGTTTAAAATCTTAGTACTTGTATCTAACAAATTTTTATTTCAGAATGAACAATTCAAGCATGCTACTACAGCTCTTGAAGCAATGGAAATAGTTCCCGCACAACTAAGTGTGCAACATGAGCTTGCTGAAAATCAACAGGTAATTCATGTTACAGTTTTAGACTCTAAAACTATTTTCCAAAATATTCCTGAAAATAACCTTACTCTTATTCAGGCTCAAAAGGAGAATGATGAAGCGGTTCACATCACATAAGTCCATGAAGTTAGTTCCGAAGAACTATACTCAAACTTCAAAAGAAATACTTTGACCAGAGTTTCTAAGTCTGTCAGCAACTGGCAAAGGTACAAAAGGATGGACTTTTCAGATCTTCACATCCATCTATCCAATGAAAAGAAGAGAAACTCTCTATTCAAACTCGAGACTTTCGTACATTCTATACTTCCTGAAGATCTCTCATATTCTCAGGAAATGAGTTCAAATCTGATTGCAACAATCAGAGAGAATATGAAAGCTAAGTTCAAGAGTGCCTGTCCAGATGAACAAGATGTGATGCTCAAGGGTTCCCTTGTACCCGTGGTGGTTGATCCCCACAAAATCAATGAGGAAGAAGAAGTTAGAAGTGCTGCTAAGTACAAACATCTTGAGTTGGTTATACTGACGGATGATGATGAAGAAGAAGAGGATGAAAATATCCTTAAAGACACAAGTGATGATGAAACCAAGGATTCAAAGGACAGCAAGGACAATGATGATGATAATAAAGGTCCTAGTCCGGATGCTGGCGGAGTATAGTTGGCAGTTGCTGATCAAGTAAATCAAGCCGATGCTGAAAATCAGCAAGCTGAACAACCTCCCAGTCAACAACAAGAATCTTCTCCTACTCCTGTTGAGAAAAGTACTCCAGCAACTGAACAAGTTGCTGAGACTGAAGAAGAGTACGCCAGAAACCGTGCTGAAATGCCTAAAGGCAAAGCTAAGCTTTCTGATACCGAGTTAGCATTACTCGAAGCTAAGGTCACTGATTCAAACCTTGGAGAAAATGAAGAAATGGATGAAGATTACCAAAGAGAATTACAAAATAGTCTACAGATTCACGACAGACATACTCAACATCTTGATATTGCTCAATCTTCAGGAGTGAACAACAAGGAAGATTCCTCACTTCCACTTACTACTGGTGAAACTCCAGTTGTTGAGTCCAAAGAGTTGCCTTCAGCAACCAATCAACACAAAGTGACTGAGGTTAAAATTTAGGTGTCAAGGTTGCTGGCCTTGATGAACCTTTTGAAGAAGAAGATCTTTCTGATTTCTCAGCAAATGACGAAGAAAAGTCCAAGAAACCTGAACCCAAGTTGGTAGAAATTCCTCCAGCATCTCTCGCTAATGATGAAGGAGATATGGAGAGAAGTCGCTTGCTGAGAAACGATGATCAAATCGCCACTGAAATCAAAGGGCACTCACTTACTCCCTCTTTAGTGTCGTTCCCAAATATTGAGAAGTTTAATCCCAAAATAAGAGCACTAATGGTTATTCACAAAGCATGCCAAGAAGAGGATGATGCACTGCTTGCTGAGAGTCCACTTGAAATTGGATAGATACTGACTACTTGATGAACGCTAGTTTGTCAGTCCCGGTTCAGTCAAATAAATTTGTTACTTAGCCAAAGGCAATCCACAACTACAACGAAAACCGTAGTGTAGCAGTAGAATGACTCGAGTGTCGTTCTCTCAGGACTATAACTTGATTTATCTATTTAACAAGAGAATATAAAACAACAGATAGATAGCAATAGGGGGTTTCTAGCAGATAATGGAGATTGGTGATAGTATGGTCCTTCTTAACATAATGGGTCGATAATCATGCATAAATTCCTCGGTCTTGCATAGAGATCTTTGAATCAATCTAGTGTCCTGTTGTAAGTATTAAGCACTACGAAGATAATTTGGTCTGACTAGTCAATCACGATTATCCTAATGTGTTTCGTAATTATTCAACACTACGAAGATAATTGGTCTGATGGTCGACTAGTGTCCAATTGTGCATAATAATCAATACAGCATACGAGAATTTTGGTTACAACTGATCAACGAAATAAAGCAATGACACGGAGTATAATGCGCGATATAGCCATTAGCATGATTATCTTCCCTCGCTAAGAATTCACATACTACCACCAATGATAAGTTTAGCTACTCATAATAGGCATGCAATCAACAAAAATCATAGATGAAAACATATTGAAAGAATATAAAATAAGTAGAATAAAACTGTAAGATACAAAGTTACCGAAGGTTGTCAATCTCCGGATGATTGCGGTCCTACGAGCTCCAAACTGCTATGAAAAAGTATCCCCTAAGCTACGGAACTCCCAGGACAGGCCCTGGGAAGTCCCTACCTAAAACTATAGAGATAGGTGAGAAAGTAGGCTTGAAAGATATGATTTTCGGAGAGAAAACTGAGCACTATATATAGGCCCCGAATAAACTCTGGGGCGGTTCGCCCCATCTCTGCGGCGGTTCGCCCGGAGACTTTTTCGCGGAATTCCGTGTTTTCGACACGTTTTTGGATTTCTTCCCCTTTTCGGACTCGGTTTCTGACTTCTAGTGGCCTTCTAACATCCAGATTCGACCCCTAGACTCCAAATCCTATCCGGAAACCTTCAGATACTCCAAATAGGCTTCTGGAACACCAATTCCTTGTCAACTTCAATATAATTGCTCAGAAATCTTCGAATTTCAACCAAAACCTGTAAAATAAAATCTAAAGGGAAACGTGACACTATTCTAATAAAATATACTAAAATATAGCTAAATTAACATAGAGGATAGCTAAAATAGGTGAAAAAGACTCGAATGAAAGTGTAAAATACACATTCATCAAACTCCCCAAACCGAACCTTTGCTTGTCCTCAAGCAACTAAGCTAGACTCTAATACAAAAAACATGCAAGACACACAATGGAGTCTTATGCCAAATAAAATGAACTAATCTACTGAATCTATCAAATAACATATGAACAAAAACCATATAAATCAAAGCATGAATATAGGTTGAAGAATACCTCGATTGACTTATACACATCCACATAAGCACTTATGTCAAGACAAGATAGTCTCTCGTAACATTCTCTACCTGGACCTAGTCAGTGACGACGTAATGAAGCATGCTAAGATACGAATGGTTGCCCCATGCCTATGAAACTGAGGACTTACTGTTGTTCCACCATGTTAAGACTTTTCCTCAAAAGAGGTCGAACCAGTACTGGCTCTCATCAAACGAAGGAGGGTTCCCTATAAAAGATAACTCTCCCCTATTCTACCCATCTCTCAAGTAAAGTCTTAAGCTATTCACCACATCCTGAATGTCAGGACGAGGGTGGTCTAGAACAGATGACACTCAAGACAAAAAAGATAAAAAATAGAAAATTACAACACGATAACGAACAATATAAAAATGGAAAAGACTCAATAGTTTGCTAACTGCTATTTGGCTTTCTTTTTTGGACCCTTCTTTGCTTTTTTGGGGTCTTTTCTTTTTTTTCTTTCTTTCTAGATTTTTCTTTTGCTCTTTTTTCTGGAAATTTTCTTTCTTTCTTTTTTTCCTATTTTTCTAGCCAGCAGTAGCATAACAAAAAGAGAAACAAAATGACTCACACGACTTCCCCAAACCTATTCGAAAGAATAGGTTGGAGTATAAAATTTACGGAAAATGAAAAATAAACTCACGATACGAAAATGAAAAACAGGAACAAGTCTAAAGATGGTGTAACCCCCTCCCCAAACCTATTCGGAAGAATAGGTTATAAACAAAGGATCACAAAACTTCACACTACCTCCTTCCTAGGCATTTAGCAATCTCAAAGCATGGTGAAGACTTGTTGCCTCTTAGGTACATAATTACTCGGGAAAACAACCATAAGACCCTAACATGCATCATCCTATTATAAAGGCCTTCGTGAACCGCAGTAGAGAAAACACCACTAAGTGATGTCGAGACTACCAAGCTTAACTAAGTGCAATACATAAATGTGACAAGCCAAGCGAGAAAAACCTCAAACAAATTCATAGAGATGAAGCGTACGATTAATGGCATAGTTAGTTGATCTACCCAATAAAAAAGTTTAAAAAATTCGGCAATAAACTCCATATAAAACATGTAGGACTATCCTAGGATGAATGTAGTGAATGCAGCCTAAAAAACTAAGAAAGCGGTAAACGTGCAGATGCAAATGCAGACGGATAAAGCATGCGAGGTACTATACTCATCCTACCAATACCAAGCTCCAAACTAACAACATCAGATCACTTAAATCCCATCCCCCCTCATGAAATTAACGCTAGTCCCTAGCAGTAAGAAAATGAGGAAATAAGATGTGATACTAGATGTTACCCCATGGTTTGGCCTCGGTCGGCTGATTGTGCTGCTTGTGAGTTATTGGAACTGCTCCGGGAGCTTTATAGGATGTCATTAGGTCTTATGGTATGCGTGGTAGTTTCAATTATAGGCCGGATAGGAACAACTCCTCTATCTGTATCATCATTGTCCGTATGGCCTTCATTGTCACTACTGTCACCATCATCATCGCTAGTAGAGTTGAAGCGTCGAGTAGAATCCTCCAGATTAGCCACCGCTGTTATGGAATCCTCCATCCTGTAGCCCTCCAATAGGATGTGAACTGTTGAAGGGGAAAGGGCAATGGTATCAGGACCTCCCCCTCCAACGTTTTACACCACAAGAAGGTTACAGTAAGCTGCTTGGATACTCAGAAGTCTTCTACCATTTTTTCCAATGTCGACCACATTCTCTACGGTTGATCCGACCGATGTCTATATGATACTCCCTTTAGAGGCAGACAAGGGGCACCCCAACAAGGTGCTGGGTACCCATGTCATTATGTATTGGAACCAAGCTAGTGCTTCGGAACCTTCTAGCAACTGCGAACTCATGATGGAATCCGTCGCGACGAGAATGTCCCGGTGCCTTCCAGTTCACTCAAGCTTTGCAGACCTTGTGGTGGATTGCTGACGTAATAATGGTTTCTGTCCCTTCGGTGGTGCATGAATAGGCATAGGAGTCCTTACTCCAGGTGTACTCTAGCTCCTCCTCTTGGATAATCCACGACGTTGTTGCAAAACCCCTTGGCTCGAACGCACATCTATCGAGGTCACCTTCCTTGACATGGTTCTTCACAACAATCATACGGGAATGCTCCTTTCCCTTGGTATGGTTCCTACAAACAGCAGTTAGTACCTCGTATGACACAAAACTGACTCATGAATATGCTAGTGTAAGAACGAAATAATCAAGTGATAAAATCAACAATCGAGCTCCCCAAACCGTAATGTCTAGCCTAGCTTCTTCATTATGCAACATACCAATGTAACTACTACATGCAATACATCACATTATGCTCTTACTAGACAATCAATATCCTAGATAACAAGGCTCAATTCATACCATAGTAGAGAAAAATTCTACCATCATAAATCCTCATACTCAACAATTAAGCATTCTATCGTCAAATCTACCAACATTACATCAATAAACACAATCATATGCAAGAAATCAAAGATAAAGACATTGCAAAACAAGATATATTATCTAGTAGCAAAATACCCAAATCAACAATCCAAGGAAAATTGAGCATGCAATTGATAGTAAATAACATGTCTAATCATACAAACAACATACCCATGCATCAAATAATCATAATTGAAGCTCAAATTAGAAAACCCCCAAATTCGAAAATTAGGGTTCTAAGGTTGATACCTCAGATCTGAAAATGTAACGCATAAGGACGAAATCTGTTCGGATGGGATGATAGATCATGTAAAAAGCTTCGATTTAAGCTAAATAACACTAAATTTGGTCAAGAAATGAAGAAGTTATGAAGATTTGAAGATGAAATCGCGATTTTCGGGTTTTTTGGGAGGAGGAATGATGAAATATGAAGAAAATGAGGAAAAGGGGAAGAAATCCGCATTTTTGAACATCTGGAGCCGTGGGGCAGTTCGCCCCACGTGCGGGGCGGTCGCCCCACACGGGGCGGTTCGCCCCCTACGTGGGGTGGTTCGCCCCGTGCTCCCCGATGCGGGGAGACGGTTCCCGTCGTCAGAAAACGCGGTTTTAATCCCCGAAACCAATTTTTTCAAAAAACCACTCGAAAAATATCACTGAGACATAAGCATATACGACACAGACATGAACAAATTCGCATACGAGGAGCAAATAGTTCAAGAATGAAAGCATGCAGAAAAGTAGTAAATAAAGCGATAAAAATTCCGGGTTGCCTCCCGGATAGCGTCATTGTTTAAAGTCTTTGACTCGACTCCAGTCTGCGCCTATCTCTTCTTTTTGCGGGTACTAGGCTTCCCCTTCATTGATCTCCTCTCCATGCCACGAACCTGTGAATAAGAAAGAATATAGGCTGCAAGACCACAGTAGTGAGTAGTAAAAGAAATATCAGGCGGATCAGGTGGATCAGATATGGCTTTCAACACGTGTTGCTTGCCATCTACTTCAACAGTGCAAGTTCTTTGGTAGATGTCCATCACGGAGCGTAGTTTAGTCAAGAATGTTTGCCCTAAGAGTATGACATCCCCCGTCCCAGGTGCAGATGCCGGCATAACTACAAAATTGGTGTATATAGATGCTTCACCAATCTTGACCAACACATTTTTCACAACGCCCTCGGGTCTCATAAAGGATCCATCCGCCAGTTGCACAATAGCCCTTTGCTCAGATAGTTTTCCAAGGTTGCTTTTTTCAAACACATTCAAAGGGATTATGTTTGAGTATGATCCCGTGTCTAGTGTGGCACGGACATCTTCAAGCTCACCAATCCCTACCTTAACATCGAAACTTTTTGGGAGTGGTTCGGGATCCTCTTGCTCCTCATCACTTGCGTCAGAACCAAGGTCCTTCTCTTCTTCCTCAGCCTGTAGAAGTTATTCCTTCATGCAACACTCACACTTAACAACCTTCTTGATGGTGATTTCGTCAGGTACATCACCAGCCAATGTAATCGCATTCGACTTCACAGTGTTGCTAGGCAGTTTGCCTTGTTCCCTACTTGCTCATCGGTCGATCAACTCTTGCATCTTTTGATGGGCAAGCCTAGTGCTCTCTTCCAACCTATCAAGCCTTGCCCTGGTCTTGTTAGAATCTTCTTCATAATGTTTGAGAAAACTTTGTGTGTGATCAACCATCTTTTGCAAGTTCTCCATCAGTTGAGCCGACTTTGACTTCGGTGGCTCTTTCGGAGCGGGGTTTTCGCAGTGGTCATTACCATAGTTTAGCCTACTACCGTCTTGGTTAGGGCCATAAGTTTGGTTAGCCGGTGCATATCCTTGATTGTTTCGGAATCCTCTTCTCCAAAATCCACCTCGAGGGTTCCTACCGTCTTGTCCGTAGCTAACTTCCTGAGTACCAAACTCCGTAGCAAAGGATTCTTCTTCGCCTCCTCGAGCCCAGTTGCCATAATCGTATGCCAGCTCCGATCTACACATATGAGCCCCATGCCAATAGTTCTTGCATATTCGGCATACTTCATTCCAAACAGTTGTTCCGGTGGCGCTCTTGAGGACTTGCTTCAATTCATTGGTAAAGCACTCGAATTGATCCCCATTCCCCCTGTACATAGGGGCTTCTTGAGTCGGTGGAGCTTCAGGTCCACGTCTCCTAACCATTGCTCTTGGGTCCTTGAACTGTGAACCCTTAGCAAGCCTTTCGAAAACTGCCTAGACGGCTTCTGCGGTTTCCTCCCAAATATTGCCTCGGCATTGGAAATCCACCACTTGTTGGTTCTCGAAGGTTAGTCCATTGTAGAAGTGTTGGACTAGGTCGGAAAGTTCAAAACCATGGTGAGGGCACTTGTTCGTGAGATCTTGGAACCTCTCAAACGCGGTGTAGATAGTCTCATCATAGTCCTGCTTGAATCCAGTGATTTGCGCCTTAAGCGCGGTGGTCAAGGTGTGAGGGAAGTATTTCTCCATGAAAGCTGAAAAAACCTTCTCCCAAGTGTCCAGCGAGCCTGCTGGAAGAGAACTCAACCATGACTTGGCTCTGTCGCCAAGTCCAATAGCAAAAACCTTCATGCTCAACTCATCCGTTGTTATGTCAGCTCCGGGTCGTGGGAGTTGGTTGACGAAATCATCGATATCGTGCAAGTACCCCATCACATCTTCCCTTGATAAGCCATAGAACCTCGGAAGTTGTTGGAATGCGTGGTTCTTGATCTCCAGATCTCGGGTTGCAGACGAAAGAACAATCGCCGGTCCCCTCATACGATCCTTGGTGGGTTGAACCCATACTTTCAGTGGTCTAGCTTCTGCCATTCTGTCGATTTCCTTGAAAAGACTGAGTAGAGATTCAGAGAAATCGGTATCCTCTATTTCCTCTAGTGCGCGCCTTTCGAGTAGTCGCCTTCTTTGGTGGTAGACTCTGTCGATCTCAGCAATTGAATCAGCAAGCGGTGTTCCTGCAGAACGTGTATGCGGCATACACTATCTGTAACAGACTAGGAAAGCAGTATCAGAGAGAGATTAAAAAGGAAAACTAAAACTAGTAGAATTAGGAGTCTAAAGATGTAAATATAAACAAATTAAAAAGAAAAAAGGAGTATAGTCCCCGGAAACGGCGCCAATTTGATGAACCGGAATTTGTCGGGTCCCGATTCAATCAAATAAATTTGTAATTTAGCCAAAGTCAATCCACAACTACAACGAAAACCGTAGTGTAGCAGTAGAATGACTCGAGTGTCGTTCTCTCAGGACTATAACTAGCTTTATCAAATCTAATTTAGAATATAAAAACAGCAGACAGATAGCAAAGGGGTTTTTCTAACAGATAATGGAGATTGGTGATAGTATGATCCTTCTTAGCATAACCGGTCGATAATCATGCATAAATTCCTCAGTCTTGCATAGAGATCTTTGAATCAATCTAGTGTCATGTTGCAATTATTAAGCACTACGAAGATAATGGGTCTGACAAGTCAATCACTATTGTCCTATTGTGTTCCGTAATTATTCAACACTACGAAGATAAACTCGCGAACAGGTCGACGAGGGTCCAATTGTGCATAATAATTAATACAACATACGAGAATTTAGGCTGTGGCTGATCAACGAAATAAAGCAATGACACGGAGTATAATGCGCGATATAGCCATTAGCATGATTATCTTCCCTTCGCTAAGAATTCACATACTACCACCAACGATAAGTTTAGCTACTCATAATAGGCATGCAATCAACAGAAATCATAGAAGAAAACATATTGAAAGATATATAAAATAAGTAGATTAAACTGTAAGATACAAGTTACCGAAGGTTGTCAATCTCCGAAGAATTGCGATCCTACAAGCTCCAATCTGGTATGAAAAAAGTGTCCCCTAAGTTACGGACCTCCAGAACAGGCTCTGGGAAGTCCCTACCTAAAACTACAGAGAGAGGTGAGAAAGTAGGTCTGGAAAAGTATGATTTTCGGAGAAAACTGAGCAACTATATATAGGCTTCGAATTATTGTGGGGCGGTTCGCCCCATCTCTGCGGCGGTTCGCCCGGAGACTTTTTCGCGGAATTCCGCGTTTTCGACGCGTTTTTGGATTTCTTCCCCTTTTCGGACTCGGTTTGTCACTTCTAGTGGCCTTCTAACCTCCAGATTCGGCCCCTAGACTTCAAATCCTATCTGGAAACCTTCAGATACTCCAAATAGGCTTCTCGAACACCAATTCCTTGTCAACTTCAATATAATTGTCCGGAAATCTTCAAATTTCAACCAAAACCTGTAAAATAAAATCTAAAGGGAAACGTGACACTATTCTAATAAAATGCACTAAAATATAGCTAAATTAACATAGAGGATAGCTAAAATAGGTGAAAAAGACTCGAATGAAAGTGTAAAATACACATTCATCAGCATGCTTTTTATTTAATGCTCTTTGACCTTTTTCAGCGTTTGAAACTCGGAGCATAAATGTAAGTACTACTTCAGCAAGTAAGGTCATATGTACTTTCTTTAGTAGTTATATCGGCTCAGCAAACTCAGGCTTTTACACTTGTGTTTTCTGCTTTGCAGAAAATGTACTTTACTTAACTTTATTATGTGCCTTATATAGATCCCAAATCTCAGCAAACTTCAAGTCTTCTTGTCTTCAAATCTTCAAGTCTTCAAGTCTTCTGAGTGGTTCTTATACTTCAATAGATTGTTTCAGCAATCAATGTACATCATCAGAAAACAAAAAGAACCTATCTAGTACCTATACTAAGTCTTCAGCAAACGTTCCTCTTTTACAGTGTCGTTTAAAAATTCTAATTTTCTATGGACCTTAAGAGTACTAATCACTGGACTGTTCTTAATTTAGCATGGTAATATGTTCATCAAAATTACAAGTTTCCTAACAAATTTCCCCCTTTTTGATGACAGCAATCCATGGCTAAATTAATTGTTACCCTTTTAGAGGTTCCTGATGTTGAATGAATCAGTTCATTATCGCAAACATACTTGAATAATAAAACAGTAAGCATAAATAGTTTGCATAATCAAGAACCAATAAGAGTAAAGAAGTTGATTGTTGATAGTTATCTTTCAGTAGCAAGTTTTACCAGAAAGAGGAGAGATAACTATTACAATCTTTTACACAAGGAAAGCTTTTAAAAGAATCTCTAAGCTTGTCCAGCAGATGATTCTCTGAGAATATCTTTCACACTCTTCATAACAAGGGTAGTAAATTCAACCTAGTGCTTCTCGTAATCTTCAAGAAGTTTTCAGACCTCTAGTTGAATTATTCTTGCATTCTTACAGGCAGCATAGTGATGTGTTACACCATTCAACTCTTTGTAGTGCAATACCCATAAGTGCATACCCCAATTGCTAGCATGAACCAACTGAGTGTCAGAAATTCCCTTGTTGGCATGAATCTTCCTTAACCAATGAAGATCTTCTTCTTGATCCTTTGGAGTAAGATAGAAATATTCATAAGGAATCAAGACATATTTATTTTTGGACTTGTTGGTCATAGGATCATTGTAATAAGCAACATCCACCGGCTTGATGAGTTCAGGTTCTTGTCTCATGTTCTTGCTGATGGAGCTTCTTCTCACTAAGATTTCAGTATTCATCCATTTTGAAGCAATTTTCCTTGGATAGGGAGGAGGATCCCTTTATTTCTTTGTAACCTTGATATCAATCCAAGTATACAGCTGATTCAGCACAACAGTTGGAAAGAAATAATTTGCAAGTAGGTCTTCCAGTTTAAGAATCCAGCAACCTTTGAGGTTTCTAACCACATTTTGAGTGGTTTCCTCGTTGCTAGTCTTAGTGTATCCAATGCCAGTACCTACTGCAATGTCAGCAAGCCTTCTTTCTTCTTCTCTTTGTTTTCTTCTTCTCGAATTAGCATTTCCTTGATCCTTTGCTGAAGATTTGGAGTCAGAAGAGAAGTGCTTAGACTGTCCAGAAGGAGTCAGAGCAGTGATAGGCTTGATATTGAGCACTTTGGTCAAAGGCAACTCATCATCATCAACATTGTCAGTTTCATACATGATGTGAGTTTCTCCACAAGTTTCAGAAGTGTCAGCAGCAGTTCTCTTCTTCTTTGCTGCAGATACTGAACTTCTTTCAATTTGAGACTCAGATCTTTTCCTTGATCTGGTTGATACGTTTTCAGCATCAAGTGGAGGATTAGTCAACTTCAGCACAGGGGGAGTAGAAGTAGGAGGTAAATCCTTGTTATTCTTCCTTGATCTCTTCTGTTTTGCTTCCCTCTTAGACATGGATTGCTTGTCAGCAAATACTTGGTTACAAAAGTACTCATTACAAAAGTCAGTAAGAGTCTTTAGCCCATTGAAGTGTAAGATCAGCTCTTGCTGACATTTGTTAAGTGTAGACATCGTGTGTCTAACTTCATCCATGTTCAACCTTTCAATGATTGCATCTTTTTCTTCAAGATCCTTTTGTGCCTTTTTGAGTGCATTTTTAGCAACTCTCAAAGTTTGGACTGAAGATGCATCATTGGTTTTGTGCTGTGTATTGACATCAGCCTTAGCCAAAGTAAGACTTGTTGTCCTTATCAGCAGGACTTTCAAGTTTTTTCCAATGTTCAACGGCTCTTCAACAAGTAGTGATGCATCCTCATCAGTGCACTGTTTGTGAACTTGCAGTAGTGCATTAATCCTTGGTGTAACACTGTCCACATCTGGAAACGGTAAAATTGAGGGAGCAACTAAATGAGCCTTTAACTCAGTGGCAAATTGATCTTCAGCATGGGCAGTTTCATGCGTTTAATGCGTGTCATGATCTTCTTTTGAAGATTCAGTGTGATGGAGTGCTTTAGGAGTTTCAGCAGGATCCACCACAATAGTTTCAGTAGGATCAGCTATCTTGTCATTGATCTTGTCTCCAGCATTTTCTCCATCATAGTCAGAGAAGCCTGATGAACTATCAACATCATCTTCCATGCATGATAGCCTTTCTCTGTCAGCCACTTCTTGTTGTGGATGAGTGGTTGCGGAGTGCAATACTTGTGACTCATCAGCTGGAGTTTCACCAGCAGTAGGAGGTGGAAGTGAGCTTTGTTCAAGATCTTTTATTCCAGAAGACTGAGCAACCTCAAAATGTTGAGTCTCTGGAACATTTATTACAAGGCTGTTTTGAATAGCCTTTCTAAGGTCTTCAGCTTCCTCCTTGTCAAGGTTTTCAGCAGTAACCTTGATTGTAGCTTCAACAGTTAATATTCATCATCAGCAAGCTTCTTTTTTCCTTTGGCAATTGAGGTTTCAGCATCAACAACTTCTTTAGTTGCTGACTTTTCAGTATTCACTACAACTTGTGCAGCTGTAGGAATTCCAAGTGACTCAACAGCAGTATCAGTTGTTGGTTTCTCAGCAGCAGTGGGAGTGGATTCTTCAGGATTGCTGGGAGTTGATTGCTCAGCATCATGCTTTTCAGCATGTGCTTGATCAGACTTTTCTTGAGTCTTAGTTAAGTCTCCACCAACACCAGGACTAGGACCTTGGTTATTATCATCGTCGTCCTTTGATTCCTTGGAGTCCTTGGAATTATCAGGATCATTTTGACCATTGGAGTCCTCATCCTTTTATTTTTCTTCATCATTTCCCTCATCATCAGTAAGGATGACTATAGGAATAGATTTGTACAAAGCTGTACTAGTCATTTCCCTTTCTCCAGTGAATACTTCTGGATCAGCTACAGCAGGAATAAAGTTGTTCTTTAGAAGTTCAGCTTGGTCATTGAGACTTGCTTCTTTGAACTTTTTCTTGAGAATTTTCTCAGCAAAGGTAACATGATCCATTGGCATCACCGAATGAATAAAAGCTTCCAGATTGAGCAGTGATTGCTTCTTCTTGTCATTGATGAGAAGAGGGAAAAGTTCAGCAAAGTCCATTGATCTATACTTTTGCCAGGTGCTGAAAGATTTCACAACCTTGGACAAAGTAGTCTTTTTGAACTGCTTGTACATGTAAGCTGAACTTTCTTGAGGATAAAGGATCTCTACATCAGGTAGAGATGATTCCAGATGAGCCTGTAAAATATCATGTTTATTATTAGCACAGGTTTGCAACATGATTACAGAAATAGAGTCTTTTACTGATAAATGAGCTACCTGCTGAGAAGAGGCAGGCTCATTTTGCACACTTGGTTGTGCGGTTTCTATAATCATGTCTTCAAAACCTTGATTAGCATCGTGATTTGCAAGTTCCTATAATAAAAACACATGACATACAAGTACTAAGTTATGAAACTTAGTTAACTTATCAAAAACAAGTTCTACCTGCTAAATAGGAGGAATTGGTTCGGATACAGAAGCTTCAACATGCTTCTTGCTTGTATCCGTCTCTTGAGAAGTCTGAAAAGAATTCGAGTTAGCTAAAGATAATAAATCAAAAGATAATGATAATGATAGATTATTTGAATCAACTACCTGCTAAGGTTCAGCAGCAGTAGATTCAATCCTTGTTGAAGTATCAGATTCTTCATCATTTCTTTGGATCTCTTCCTCAGCAGACTTCTTGGTTTGCTCTAGTTGAGATACTTGTTCCGCATTCTCCCTTGTTTCAGAGGAAACAAGTTGAGCAGAAGAACTTTGACCGTTTAGCTCTTTTTCGGTTACAAACAATGGCACAGAGACATCTGATCTCTCTTGCACTTCTTGATCCATATCTACTTCTAGATATTTGAGTACATCATGTACTTGTTGGTCAGGATCAATGAAGGCGCCCTTATTCATTTCATCCTCAACAGCGTTGTGTGCGTCGTCGGACGGTCCTTCTTGATGAGTGTGTTGGTCCCTTTAAACAACAAGAAAAGACTAGAGGGGGTGAATAGTCATTTCAAACTTTTCGTCATTTAAAACTTTCTCAGCAAGTGCTTATTACTTTTCAGTAATAAGTTTGTTGGTACTTAACTTTCTCAGCAAGTACTTATTACTTTTCAGTAATGAGTTTGCTGATACTTAAAAACAGAGTGCGGAAGTCTTTTACAATAAGTGCTTTTTAGAGAGTGCTAGTTTCAGCAAGTGAGCAGAGTGACAGTGTATAAGAAAAGCAACTTGCTGAAAACTAAGTGCAGTATAGTATATCACAAAAATAATTTTATAGTGGTATCTGAGAGTGGCGTAATCCCTCAACTAATCCACTTTGTCCTTTCTAGGACTGAATCTGCTATGATAAGAATTGAGGTTCCTTTCAAATCCTATCACTAATGATTCTTCAGAAACCAAAGCACACTTGCTTCGTTTCCAACCTAACTAGAGAACTGTAACCTTGTTCTCCACCAATCTTGGGACTTATAATTAACAAAAATATGCTTGATAATTCCCCCTGAATTTCACGACTGAAAAGGGTTTTTATCAGTTAGAGAGGTTTGCGATGAGATCACTTGAGTATTACTTTTCAGCTATAACAAGTTATCTAAAGAAACACAACTTGTAATACTTTGAATTAAGCAAGTTTGATTGTTTCTGGTGTCAAGACTTGTTCTTGTTCAAAAGAAAGAACACTTAACTAATTTCTTAGCCGTGAATGTTCTACTTCTTCACAAGTAGCTTTTGTTTCAAGCTTAAGTCTAGGAACGGATCAATAGGCAGTAAAGAGTATAGAAGGATTTGAGTGTTTAAAGCACAAGTGAGAGTTTGATCACGTTGTTGACACACTTCTACTCTTTGCCTGATGACCTCTATTTATAGTGTCTCAAGGGAGCCATTTGACTTTCAATTCTAAGGCTTTGTACCTTAAGATGTCACTATCATGCTTTTGTACTTTCAGCAGCGTCCTTCATTTGTCTTCTTGTCTTCATATTCTTCGCGTGCCTACTTTGCATTTAATGTTCATTTGAATCAGATTCAAATGTGAACGTTGGAGCCAAAATGCAAGTACTCTTCAGCAAGGAGGTCAGATATGTTGTCAGCAAGTGGTCAGTCTCAGTTTCAGCAAGCTGATGAACCGGAATTTTTAAGATTCTAATTAATCAAATAAATTTGTATTTAGCCAAAGGCAATTCACAACTACAACGAAAACCGTAGTGTAGCGGTAGAATAACCTCGAGTGTCGATCTCTAAGGACTATAACTAGCTTTATCTAATCTAACTTAAGAGTATAAATCAACAGACGACTTAGCAAAGGTTTTTCTTAACAGATATTGGAGATTGGTGATAGTATGGTCATTCAAAGCATAGCAGGTTAATATTCATGCATAAATTCCCCGGTTTTGCATAGAGATCTTTGATCAATGAATTGTCCAATTGTGTTCCGTAATTATTCAACACTACGAAGATAGAGATTTAGATAGATCAAAGAAATAAAGCAATAACTCAAAGTATAATGCGCGATATAGCCATTAGCAAAATTATTAACCTTTCGCTAAGAATCACATACTATCACCAACGAGAAGTTTAGCTACTCATAGATGTCATGCAATCAACTGAAATCATACCACGAATGAATGAAAACATGATGAAAGATATATAAATATAAATAGAAAAACTGTAAGATACAATGTTACCAAAGGTTGTCAATCTCCGAAGAATCGCGATCTTACAAGCTCCAAAACGCTAAGAAAATGTATCTCCTAAGCTAAGAACCCCCAGAACAGGCTCTGGAGAATTCCTACCTAAAACTAATGAGAAAGGTGAGAGAAAAGGTCTGAGAAAGTATGAAAAACGGAGAAAACTGAGCAACTATATATAGGTATTCGGCAGGTGTGGGGCGAAGGGCCCCACACACCGGGCGATTCGCCTGGTGTGGGGCGATTCGCCCCACGTCCCGGGCGACTCGCCCGGGAGGTTTTTTCGGCTGAAAATGTGTTTTCGACGCGTTTTTGGATATGTTTTCCTTTTCGGACTCGGTTTTTGCATTCTAGTGACCTTTTAGCCTTCAGATTTGACCCCTAGACTTCAAATCCTATCCGGAATCTTCGAGATACTCCAAATAGGCCTTCGGAACACCAATTCCTTGTCTACTTCAATATAATTGCCCGGAAAACCTCGTTTTTCCCTTAAAAATTGTAAAATACAAACTAAAGGGAAACGTGACACTATTCTAATAAAATGCACTAAAATATAGCTAAATTAACATAGAGGATAGCTAAAATAAGTGAAAAAGACTCAAATGAAAGTGTAAAATACACATTCATCACAAGCACAACCTACTCTGTCATATAGATTTTCACTTATGCAAGATGTTGCTGAAAATCTCACTTTCTGAGCAACATGTGCCTTTGTAGATACCTTTCTCAGAATTATTCTAAGTCTTCAGTCTTCGAATTTCAACTTTTTGAGCGGTTCTAGGTCTTCAATAGTTCGTTTGTAAAAACAAAGTACATCATTGTTGGTCCCTTTAAACAACAAGAAAAGACTAGAGGGGGGGGTGAATAGTCTTTTCAAACTTTTGTCGTTTAAAACTTTCTCAGCAAGTACTTATTACTTTTCAGTAATGAGGTTGCTGATACTTAACTTTCTCAGCAAGCGTAAGTTACTTTACAGTAGCTAGGTTTGCTGATACTTAAAATCAGAGAGCGAAAATCTTTGAAACAATAAGTGCTTTTTCAGCAAGTAAAGTGTTTCAGCAAGTGAAGTGAGTGATTGTGTACAAACAGATATAATTTGCTGAAAGCTAAATGCAGTAAGTAAATCACACAAACGCTTTTAGAGTGGTATCTGAGAGTGGCGTAATCTCCCAACTAATCCACTTTGTCCTTTCTAGGACTGAATCCACTAAGATATGATTGAGGTTCCTTACAATCTCCTATCTAAAGCGATTCAACAGAAACCAAAACACACTTGCTTTGTCTCCAACCTAAACTAGAGAACTCAACCTTGTTCTCCACCAAACTTGGTACTTTTAATCAGCAAAACTATGCTTGATTAAGTTCCCCCTGAATATCACGCCTGAAAGGGTGTATTTTCAGTTAGAGAGTTTTGGGGTGAGACAACTTAATTATAACTTATTCAGTTACAACAAGTAATCTAAGAAACACAACTTGGAATACTTTGCAGTAAACAAGTTTGATTGTTTCTGGTGTCAAGACTTGTTCTTGTTCGAAAGAAAGAACACTTAACTAATTTCTTAGCCGAGTTTGTTCTACTTCTTCACAAGTAGCTTTTTCAAGCTTTAAGTCTTGGAACGGATCAATGGCAGTAAGAGTGTTTGAAGGTTTGTGAGTTTTAAGCACAAGTGAGAGTTTGATCACGTTGTTGACACACTTCAACTCTTTGCCGGATGACCTCTATTTATAGTGCAAGTAAGGAGCCGTTTGAATTTCAAATCCTAAGGCTTTTGTTCCTTAACATGTCACTATCTTGCTTTTGTACTTTCAGCAGCAACCTTTGTCTGTCTTCTAGTCTTCATGTCCTTCGTGTGTAAGCTTTGCATTAAATGCACCTTTGAATAGAATTCAAACAGTAACAATGGAGCGCAAAATCTAGTACATTCAGCAAGAGGTCACATATGTTTATCAGCAAGTGTTTATTCTCAGTTTCAGCAAGCACAACCTACTCTGTCTTTCAGATTTTCACTTATGCAATGCTGTTGCTGAAAATTTCACTTTCTGAGCAACACGTGCCTTACCAGTCTTCAGCAATTTTCAAGTCTTCAAGTCTTCAAGTCTTCAGATCTTCAAAAGTCTTTAAGATTCTGACCGGTTTCTTATTTGCTTCAATAAATTGTTTATAATAAACAAAATACATCTTCAGCAAATGCTTCAATAGGTCATTTTCTTTTCAGAAAATCAAAGCTAAGCATCAATAAGATATTTTCTTTTCAGAAAATAAAATACATCATACGCTAAAGTGTCAATAGATTAATTTCTTCACAGAAATTAAAGTACGTCATCCACCAAGATAAAAACTTATCTAACACCTATCTAAGTCATCAGCAAACGTTCCTCTTTTACAATGTCCTTTTAAAAATTCTAAAATCCTGTGGACCTTAAGAGTACTAGTTACTGGACTGTTCTTAATTTAGCATGGTTAATTGCTCATCAAAATTACAAGTTTCCTAACAAATTTCCCCCTTTTTGATGTTAGCAATCCATGGCTAAATTAATTGTTACCCTTTTAGAGGTTTCTGATGTTGAATAAATCAAATGATTAATGCAAGCATACTTGAAAAAATAAACAGTAAGCATAAGTAAGTTGCATAATCAAAAACCAATAAGAGTAAAAAAGAATTCATTGCTGAAAGTTATCATTCATAAGTTTACAAGAAAGCATAGATAACAGAGAATCAGCAAACAAAAACTTTTAACAAGAAACTATTGCAGGGACTTAAACTCTTTCAGAGGATTTTCTCAGAATCTCTCTTACACTCTTCTCAGCAAGAGCAGTGAATTCAACACAATCCTTCTCGTAGTTTTCCAGAAGCCTACGGACTTGTAGTTGAAGAATTCTTGCATTTTTGCAGGCAGTATGATGATGCTTTTCAGCATTCATTTCCATGTAGTTAATTATCAACAAATGCATGCCCCAATTGCTGGCATGGAGAAGCTGTGTATCTAAATGTTTCTCGGATGAATCTTTCTTAACCAGAGAAGATCTTCTTCTTGATCCTGAGCAGTCAGATAGAAGTACTCATAAGGAATCAATCCAAGTTTCTTCTTAGGTTTCTTAGTTACCGGGTCAGCATAGAAAGCGATGCCAGGTGGTTTTATCAAATCTGGTTCTTGTCTAAATGTTTTACCAATGGCAACTCTTCTTACATAGACCTCGAGATTCAACCATTTCCCAACAATATTTTTTGGGAGGGATTCTTCCCTTTGCTTCTTTTGGACCTTGAGTTCAATCCATTTGAACATCTGATTCAAACAGGCTGTAGGAAAGAACTCATTTACCAACAAATCTTCCAGCTTTAGGATCCAGCAACCGTGAATGTTTCTGATCACATTCTGAGTGGTTTCATCATTGCTGGTCTTTGTATATTCAATGCCGGAGCCAATAGCAATGTTGGCCAGCCTTTTCTCTTCCTGTCTTTGCCTTCTTCTTCTTGTTTTAGCATTGTCTTGATCTCTTGCTGAAGAGTCAGACGAAAAATGCCTTGAGTGGCCAGACGGAGTTATGGCTGTTAAGGGTCTAGCTCTTATGGCTTGAGCTATTGTTTGATTGTCATCATCTTCTTCATCATCTTCATTCAGATTGTGATGACTTTCATTGTGACAGAAATCTTGAGTTTCAGCAGCGGTTTTTCTCTTTTTGGTACTTGCTGAATTTAACTCAGTTTCTGCTTGTCTTTTAGAACTTTGCTCTTTTTCAGCAAGAGGTTCTAGTGGAAGTGGCGCATCAGCAACAGGAGTAGGAGGGGTTTGATTGCTTTTTCTGGTCTTCTTTTCCCCTTAGACATGGATTGCAACATCGGAGTGATGTGCAGAGAATAAAACTCATTGCAATTTTCAGCAAGAGTGTTGAGACTGTTATATTTCATGATGATTTCTTGTTGGTCAGAGTTCATTGATGCTAACTCTTTTTGAATATTCATCATGTTCTCTTCATGTCGTTTCTCTGTTGCGGCCTTCTCATCCATAATAGTCTGAGCTTTGACAAGAGCACTCTTTGCCAGCAAGAGAGCTTGACTTACATCTTCTTCATAGCTCTGGTGATAAAGACTGATGTCTTTCTGAGCTATGGTTAAAGTTGTAGTGCGTCTCAGCACCGTAGCCAAGATTTTTCCAATGTCAAGTGGGCTCTCAGCAAGCAATGCCTCATCTTCAGCTTTGCAGGATTCATGGACTTTCTTTAGTGCGAGAATTCTGGGAGTAAACTCCTCAACTCTTGGGAACGGCACTAAATTAGGTGTCAAGGAGTGAGCCTTAAGTTCAGTAGCAAACTGATCATCTTGTAAAAGCAACTCAGCCCTTAATGAATCTCCTTCATAGCTGAGATAATTAGGAGGAGGAATCTGAATGACTTTTGGGTCTCGCTTGGATTGTTCATCTTCATTTTCTGACAAGTCGTCATCATCCTCAGATTCATCAAGTTGAGCGACTTTTGAGCCTTTGTCAGTAGCTTCACGTCCTTTTTGTTGAGTGGTTGCTGATGGCAACGCTTCAGACTCAGCGACTGGAGTTTCACCAGTAGATAGTTGTTTCAATTGAGTTTGGGCTCAATTACTGGAGTTTCGCCAGTAGTTAGTTTTAATTGAGTAGTTGCTGAAGGCAACGTTTGAGACTCAATAACTGGAGTTGCGCCAGTAGTAGGTGGAAGGGATGGAACTTCCTTTGATTTTGGTCTTGAAGATTCACCAATTTCCAGATCCTGCGTATGCCTTGCATGGATCACGAGACTATTTTGTAAAGCTTGTTGGTAATCTTCATCTTCTTCATCCTCATCTTCAAGGTTTTCTTCAGTAACCTTGGCATCAGAAACTGGACTTTTGCCATTTTTCAAGACAGCCCTTTTTCTGGCGTATTCTTCTTCAGTATCAGCACCTTGTACAGGTGCTTGATTTTCAGCAGCAGCAGGAGGAGGTTGAGATTCTTGCTGAGATTGTTGTTGATCAGCTTGCTGATTGTCAGAGGGATTAGTTTCAGCAGCTGTTAACTTTAATCCACCAGCACCAGGACTTGGACCTTGATTGTCATCATCTTCATCCTTTTTGTCCTTAGAATCTTTTCCTTCATCATCACTGGGATCAGTGGGAATGTTCTCATCTTCTTCTTCTTCTTCATCATCAGTCAAGATGACTAGCTCAACGTGCTTATACAAGCAACACTTGTCACTTCCTCTTCCTCAGTTAGTTTGTGGGGATCAGCCACCACAGGAACAAAGGAGCCTTTGAGCATCACAGCTTGTTCAGCTGGAGAGGCACTCTTAAATTTGGCCTTCATATTCTCTCTGATTTGAGCAATCAGATTTGAACTCATTTGCTGAGAATATGTCATTTCGTCAGGAAGTATGGAGTGGACAAATGTTTCGAGCTTCAGCAGTGAAGATCTCTTTTTCTCATTTGAGAGATGAAGGTGAAGATCTGAGAAGTCCATTCTCCTATATCTTTGCCAGTTGCTGACGGACTTAGCAACTCTAGACAAAGTTGTCCTCTTGAAGCTCAAGTAAAGTTCTTCAGAACTTACTTGCTGATCTTCAGTGATGAGTACCATTTCAGTGGTCTCCTTTTGAGCCTGAAAAAGAATTTCATTTAGATCAGGATTGGTTTGGAGAATTGTTTTAGAGTTTAAATCTGAAACATGATTTACCTGCTGAGAGTCAGCAAGCTCATGTAGTACAATTTCCATTCCATGAGGAGCTGGGGTAGCATCCTCCATTTGTTCATCCTGAAATAAATTAAAATTAGACACAAGTACTAAGCTGTCAAACTTAGTTTTTATACCAAAATTATTAACTACCTGCTGAGCAGGGAGTGTTGGTTCTGGTTTAGAGGCTTCAGCAACCATCTAACTTGTATCTTGAGAAGTCTGTAGAGATAGTATAATATTAGCAAAAGAATAAGTTTCAGAATTTGAAGTGTTACTGATGGTTGAATTAACTACCTGCTGAGGAAGGACAGGTTGTGGCTCAGTCCTTTCAGCATTAACAGTTTCTTCAGCTTCTTGGACTGTTTCTTCAGCAGACTTCTGAGTTTGCTCTAACTGAGAAAGCTGTGCGGTTTCAGCAATCTCCCTTGTCTCTGAATTGACAAGTTGAGCAGAAGCAACTTGACCTTTAAGCTCACTGCTTGTCATGAAGAGTTCAATTGACTTGTTGGATGATTCTTCAATCTCCAACTCCATTTGTTTGCTTAAATCTTCCAGTACAAGCTGGACTTTGTCAATTGAAGTCTTGGGTGAACTTCGGCCAGTATTCTCAGCATCAAGAGATGCGTCTTTGAATAATGCTTCTTGAGTTTCAGCAACTTCAGGAACAGGAACCATTGCTATCTCAGCAACTGGTCCATCAGCAAGCTGGGTTTCAGCAACTTGATGAGTTGCTTGTTCAGCAACCATCTGTTCAGCAGCATCAGCAAGTGCCGCTCTTTGCATATCAGCAGCAATGTTGCTTACTGGTTCCATGGTTTGATCATCTAGATTATCTACAAAGTAGATATCTGGGACTTGGGCAGGAATTTCATTTCCACTGCCTTGTGGTCTATTCTCAGTAGAGTTATCAACGTTAAGTTGATTGTTGAAGGCTTCCGCAAACACTTCAACATTGCTGATGTATGTTTCAGTAATTATTTCAGCAACATCTACTGGCAAATGCGTTTCAGCATTTGTCTGGGAATTGACTGAGGAGTCTTGGACATTGGGGACTGACTGAGAAGCCAGTGTCTTCTTTCTTTTGTTACTTGTCCGTTTCCTCTTAGGTACGGGATTTGCTGATGACGCTGCAGTCTGAGTGTCATCATCAGCTTTCCTCTTTCTTCTTTTAGATTTCTCCAGTTTCCCAGAGTCATCTATTGTTGCATTTTCAGCAACGGCTCTTGTACACGTACCTTGTTGATTTTCTACAGCAGTTTCATTTGTGTTACCACTACCAACAGCAGTTACGTCTCTAAGTTGCTGAGTGGTAACATCTGCAGCTGTTGTATACCTTTCTTGCTGGCTTGTGCTAACAACATTTGCAGTTGTTGTCTTCTTGGATTTCTTTCCAGCAATCTTAGGTACATTCTGCTTGTAGAAAGACCTTCCCACATTGCACACAGATTTCTTGATTGGCAATGGGTTTCTTAGCTGAATCCTGAAATATTCAAGGATATAGCATATCTTGATTCCATACATAACTGGAAAGGAAGGTGAGACCTTGTTGTCTTCTACCTTTACCTTAAACTTAGTAACACAATCAACAAGCCTGTTGAAAATGTACTTAGCCGAGTTAAGTTCCGATTATTTTCATGGATATGCATCAGCAATGGCCATCTTCTCAGGCCTACTTGGTCAATTCCTCCGACTTGGAGTCAAGAACTTTAATCAGTAGCAGAGCTACTAGACCAAGTGAAGGACATAGATGCTTTCTCTTAACGTGCTTTGTCCAAGTCACGGGAGCTATCTCGCCTTTCTTCATTTTGCATTTCTGACGTCACTGTAGAAAGCTTCAATTTCTTCGTCAGTGGCAGTGACGTCGTCTTCAGTTCCATTGGTTGGAATCTGAAAATCTCCGCTAAATCAGTCCATTTCAGGACGATTTGCGTGTTCTGAACATAAGTAAGGATCACTTTTTCAGTGACTCCATTACTGTCTGTAAGGGACTGGATTTCTGCATTGTTGTAGAACTCCATAGTATCAATCATGCTCACTTGCTTAGTGCGAGCAGAGATAAAGTTCATGAGGCCTTGCTGCTTGATGAACTCAAGCGCCTCTTCATTTTGGTCATCAAGTTCTTGTTCATAAAAGTACCTAATGTACTTTTCTTTTGCAATCCTCCCCATTGCATCAACATCTCACACTTTGCAGTGTCAAGATATGACGGAGGCATAGGTTTTTCAGTGATTCGGTCGTTTTTCAACACAACTTTCGCTGTGTTTTGGGTCAGAGAAGTCACCGGAGCAGTCACCGGAGCAATGCCTGTTTCAGCACTGTCAACCTTTGACGATTTTGAGGACTTAGATGACTGTCTCTTGGGAGCCATTTCTTTATATAGAGCAAGAAATTGTACGAAAAAGATAGTTTGCTTTTTGACCGGAGGTACAGTAGTTTCAGGCTAGAAATTGCAGAGAAAGGAAATGTGAGTTAAAGAATTTTGTCATTTCTCTAACTCCTTCTTTATATAGTGTCTCTGGTGTGTGAGAAACTCAATCGATTTGAGTTCTCAGCAAGGGTAAAACAGAGAAACACTGGAGATAGTGGAGCCTTTGCATTGAATGCGTAGTGGCCCACTAACTAAAACCGTCAGAGCACTCTCTCTCTTTGTTTTGTTAGCCGTTAGATTAATAACTCCTTTTAATCAATGGCCACGATTGAATTTCATGTCATGATTTATTGCGAGTTTATCTGTGCCAGCTTAACGTCACAAATTGATTTTACCGAGTAATAAGGGATAGATTGCTTGCTGAAATAGACAAGAATCTTTTCAGCGAGTTTGAATTAACAATCTAGCTACTTGCTGAAAGTTCCCCCTTACTTAGATATCTCATAATTTCTAAGTTTAAAAGATATTTCTGATTTCCCGTATCAGTAAATTCTTTTTGCAATTTGAGACATCCTTTGGTAAAATCTGAGAGATGAGATTTTGCTCTTTTTCTGAATTCCCGTTTCAGAAAATTCCTTTGATACTTGAATACCTGTTTCAGTATCTTTTGATTGTCTAAGTACCCGTCTCAGCAATCCTTAAGTTCTTTCACTTACTGAGTTCCTGTCTCAGCAAGTGATCAAGTTTCCTAACAAATACCTGTTTTGAAGGAATTACTTGTTGAATGCCTGTTTCAGCAATCATGTTGTGACTTATCATTTCTTAGAAGAAATCAGTGACTTGGTCTTTTGGACAGGAATACTTTGGCTTGCTGAATACCTGTTTCAGCATTCTGCCAAGTGTATCCTTTATTGAGGTAGTTCAATCAATCCAAGGTTATACCTTAGCATTGCGAACCTATTATCCGGTAGGGGCTTGGTAAAGATGTCAGCAAGCTGATCTTCAGTACCTACTTTCACAACCTCAATATCACCTTTTTCCACATGATCTCTAATGAAATGATGTCTAATATCAATGTGCTTGGTCCTAGAGTGAAACTTAGGATTTTGCGTAATTGCAATAGCACTTGTATTATCACAAAAGATTGGTGTTTTCTTTGCAGAAATACCATAATCTCTTAATTGTTGCTGAATCCATAGGATTTGAGCTGTGCAACAACCAGCTGCAATGTATTCAGATTCTGTAGATGAATTGGCGACACACGTTTGCTTCTTGCTGAACCATGATATTAATCTAGTACCCAAAAACTGACAAGTTCCAGAGGTACTTTTTCTATCAAGAGTTGATCCACCATGATCAGCATCAGAATAGCCAACCAATTCAAGTCCAGAATCTTTTGGATACCATAATCCAACATTGACTGTACCTTTAACATATTTCAGTATTTTAATTGCCTTTTGTAGTGTGATTCC
>CM051455.1:92597993-92680704 GCA_028274465.1 Plantago ovata | reverse complement strand
TTGACTTACCTTTACATATTTCAGATTTAATTGCCTTTTTGTAGTGTGATTCTCTTGGATCGATTGGAATCTTGCACACACACAAACAGCATACTGAATGTCAGGTCTACTTGCTGTTAAATACAACAAGGAACCAATGAGCTTCCTATACTTGTGTTCTTCAACACTTTTGTCCTCTTTAGTATAGCCCAATTTGGTACCAACACTCATAGGGATCTTTTCAGGTTTTTCATCCTCTTGATCCTAAACTTTATGAGCATTTCTTTCGCATACTTTGCTTGATTATGAATATTCCATCTTTGAGTTGCTTGACTTGCAACCCTAGGAAATAATTCAATTTTCCCATCATACTCATTTCAAACTTTGTCATGAGTTTGGCAAATCATCACAAAGTGCTTGTCCTTAGATCCAAAAATTATGTCATCCACATAAATTTGAACTAAGATTAATTTACCATCATGTTCATGGTTCATAAAAAGAGTTTTGTCAACTTCACCTTTCTTGAAACCATTTTCCAGCAAGAACTTAGCTAAGGTATCATACATGCTCTTGGTGCTTGCTTTTAGACCATATACAGCTTTCTGAAGCTTATATACCATCTTGGTTTCTGAGGGAAGTTCAAAGCCAGGGGGGTTGTTCTAGGTAGACTTCTTCAGCAAGTTCACCATTAAGAATGCACTCTTAACATCCATTTGGTAAACAATGAAGTCATTGTGAGCAGCAAGGCCAAGAAAAGCCTAATTGCATCCAATCTTGCAACTGGAGCGTAAGACTCATCATAGTCCAATCCTTCAGTCTGACAGTAACCTTGAGCAACTAAGCGTGCTTTGTTTCTTGTTACTTCACCAGACTCGCTCAGCTTGTTTCTGACACCCACTTTGTACCAATAGCTTTCTTATTTTCAGCAAGTGGCACAAGTTTCCAGACTTTGTTTCTTTCAAATTGATCCAATTCTTCTTGCATTGCCTTTATCCATTCAGAATGCTTCAAGCTTCTTCTATGGTTTTAGGTTCAATTTCTGAAACAAAGCAAGAGAATAAAGATTCTACTTCTACGACAGTTGCTTCTTCAGCAAGTCCTTGAGTAGCTTTGGATCTAGTCACTTGGCGTTTATTAATATCGCCAATCATATCCGTAGAGGGATGATCTCTAATCCATTTATTAACAGGTTTCCTGTTTGTTGGATCAGGATATGATTGCTTATTAGCATGTGACTCTTCAGTATGTACTTGTTCAGTACTACTGGGAATTTGTGTCTCTGCTGAGATTTGATCGTCAGCAACTGCTTGCTCAGCATTGCTGGGTTGAGATATTTCATCAGCAGGCACTGGAGATTGCGTAAATTCAGCAACTTCCGGAGCAATCGCATCTTTTGCTGGAAATTCCTTGTCGTGAACTAAATATATCTTGTTATGACTCGGGGGAGGAGAATCATTGTCAGAATCATCATTTAGTTCAATTGACTTGATTTTCCTAGCATCAGATTCAGTTCTTTGCTCATGTATGATTAGCTTTTTCATACATTCTGATATTTCTTCTTCAGCAGGCACACCTTGCGTCTTTTCGTAGAATACAACATGCACAGATTCTTCAATCTTTTGTGCCTTTTTGTTGTAAACTCTGTAAGCTTTACTATGCAAGGAGTAGCCAAGAAATATCGCTTCGTCTGCCTTTGGTTGAAATGTTCTTAGGTATTCTCTACCATTGTTAAGAACGAAACATTTGCAACCAAATACTCTTAGATGAGTGATGTTAGGAGGTCTTCCAACAAACAATTCATAAGGAGTTTTGTTGTATTCCTTAGTAATCAAACATCTATTCTGAGTATAGCAGGCGGTATTAATCGCTTCAACCCAGTAAGCCTCACTTATCTCAGTGTCAGTAAGCATTGTTCTTGCGGCTTCCTTCAGGGTACGATTCTTCCGTTCAGCAACACCATTTTGCTGTGGTGTCCTTACTGAGGATAACTGATGTTGAATACCTTTGGAGGTACAATATTCAGTTATGTACTGGTTTACAAACTCAGTACCATGGTCTGTCCTTATGACTCTAACCTTGTCATTTTTCATGACTTCAAGCTTATTCAGCAAGTTAGGTATTTCAGTCTTGGTTTCAGATTTGTGCTTGATGAATACTACCCAAGTGAATCTGAATAGTCATCTACCACGACTAGACCATACTTCTTACCAGCATAGCTTGTTGAAGAAGATTCAAACAAGTCCATGTGTAAGAGTTGTAAAGGTTTTGTAGTTGACGGTACTGCCTTGTTCTTGAAAGAAGATTTGGTTTGCTTTCCTTGCTGACATGCATTGCAAACACCATCCTTCTTAAAAGTAACCCTAGGTAATCCAACTACAAGTGCCTTTTTAGACAGCTTATTCAGCGTCTTGAAGTTTAGATGACTTGTTCGTTTATGCCATAACCATGCTTTTTCAGCAAGGCAATCATGATCTGAGACAAGGCATTTTTCAACGTTTGCTGAAGACCAATCAACGGTGTACAAGCCTCCTGATCTTCTTGCAATCATTATAACCTTTTTAGTCTCAAATCTACAAGTTTACATTCATCACTTTTAATTTCGATGAAGTATCCTTTGTCAGCAAATTGACTCATGCTGAAAAAGTTAACTTAAGATTTTTGACATAAAGAACACCAGAAATGGTTATGCATCCCAACTTCACATCACCATAGCCTTTTGTAGATCCGGAGCCTCCACTAGCAAACCTTATTGTTGGACCTTTAGACCACCGTCTATAGTTTATAAGGTTATTCTTGTTGCCCGTCATGTGCTTTCCACAACCACTATCAAAGTGCCAGATTGCATCGTTTGTCTCCGTGGCTGCAGTCTGCACAATCAAGAGCAAACAAGTTAATTATCCAATGATGTATGTCCATTAACATGTTCAAGAATGCGTCCAGTGGAAACCCAAGTCTGAAGTTTTTTAACTTTGACTTGTTTTCTACTTGCTGAGGAACTAGGAGGTTTTGAGCTGAAAGACTTTTGACTCGTGCTGGTCAAATCCACTTTCTGATGTGGTGTCTTGCTCTGTTGACCTTTTTGCTGAACATACTTTTCAGTAAGTTCTTTTCTAGCAAGGTTCCTTCTAGTCCTAGCATTGGGAGTCTTTTCAAAACTCTTAGGCTTGGTTTTCTTCATCTCTTTGAAGTATCTTTGCTGACTTTGCTTATACTCATGAAAGAGTTGACTTTGTTTGGTTTTGAAACCGAGTCCACTCTTTGGAGAATGCTGAGCTTTAGCATCAGCAACCTTACTTGATTCAGGTTTGTCAGCAAAGGACTTCTGATTACTTTTGGTAATCTTGCCTTTAGACTTAACAACTTGCTTTTCAGCAACTTGTTTGGCGGAATGCTTCACGGCATTCTTTTTCTTTCCAGTTTGCTTCACAGCAACCTATTTTCCTTTTAAAGTCTTGTTACTTTGAGCAGCAACAGCGGGCTTTATAGTCATAGGTACTTGATTGCATGTTTCAGCAACTTTAGTTTGACCAAACTGATAGATCACTGGTGGACTACTATCAGTAGCACGTACAAAGGAGATAGGTGATTTATCTTTTCTCAAGATTTCTACGTTATCACCTTCACACGTTGCTCCTAAACCTTCTTTCTGAGATGGATCTCTCAAATAAGAGTTTAGTTCAGTCAGCGTGTTACTTGCTTCCACATAGGATTTGAAATTGATTTTCATCTTTTTCATTTCTTGGATTTCAGCAAGTAACTTTAGAATTGAGGACTGATACTCTTCTAATTCTAATGCCATTTGAGAATTTTTCTCTGCAGCCTCAGCAATCAACTTCTTTAGACGCCTTATTTTAGCATCCTTTTCTTCTGTCTCTTCCTTCAACAAAACGTACTTTTCAGTAGTTTGCTTGGTCAGAGTTTCAGCAAGTTGAAGTTTTTCTTGCTGTTTGCTGAGAGTTTTCTCAAATCTTTCGATTTCTCCTTGAATCTTGTCAAGGTCAATCTCGTCTTCACTGTCTGAATCTGAGTCAGGTGTAGAATCATTTACCTGACCGGCCATGAGGCAGAATTCGTAGTTCGACACATCTGGATAAGCTTCCATAGCTATTCCACACACTTCTTTGCCAATCTCCACATCTAGAGTGGCTTCCTCATCGTCGGTGTCTGAACTTTCATCCTCACTGTCTTCGGAGCTGGTCTCAATGCACAATGCATCGATTTTTGCTTGAAGCTTCTTCTTTTCTTCAGCAATGAAAGCTCTTTTGAACTTCTTCTTTTCAGCAGATTTGCCTTTCAGCAAAGGGCAATTAGCTTTGAAGTGTCCAGGCTTTTTGCAGTAAAAACATAGATCATTTCCAACTGCTGGTTCTTCTGATGATGTAGCTTGCTGAGCTTGCTTGTTCAGCGAGCTAGTATCATTCTTGTACTTATGGTAGTTGTTACCAAGATGCTTTTTCAGCTTCTCTTTTGCTTTTCGCCTTTCAAGTTCCTTACTGATGAATTTCTTCATGTTTTTAACAACTAAAGCATTTTCATCAGCAGGCTCTTTATCATTCTTCTTTTCAGAAGATGACGGCTTTGCAGCAAGAGCAATGTTTTGCGATTTTTCAGCAAACACATTTTCTCTTTGCTTTGTCTCATAATTGACAGTAGCAAGATGAGAGAACAACTCAGTTGGTGTAATGTCAGGCATTCCTTGATTATAATAGAAATTCTGAGTATGGATCCATTCTTGATTCAAACTCCTGATGATAGTTTTCACTTTCTCAGAATCTGAATAAAAATTTCCAACACCCAGCGCTGCCATTTCACTAACAAGAGTTGTGAATCTGAAGTCCAAGTCTTCCAGTGACTCGTTAGCACCTTGCTTAAAGTTTTGAAACTTCAGCTTAAGTACTTCAAGTTTGTTTTCCTTGGTCTTGTCAGATCCAGCACAAAGATCTTGAACCATTTTCCAAGCCTCCTTAGCAGTATTAGCACCCCACAGTTTGCACTGTATGGTATCCGGAGTTGATCTGATGATGATATTTCTTGCTTGGCCATCAAGACGGAATCTCTTAGCTTCGTCAGAAGTCCATTCCTCTCTTGGTTTTGGCACAAAAGTATCTGAAGGTTCGCCTTGGATGGTTTCCTTTCCAGCTTCAGTGGTTCTATGAGGGAAACTCCTTTCAACCTTGGTGATCTTGATAGATCCATCATTAATGACGGTGACCATCTCATCACTAATGGCCTCAAGATGTAACATCATGTTGTTTCGCCATTTCTCGTAATTTTCCAGCTTCAGCAAGGGAGCATCTCCTAAAGACATCCTGTCAGCAAAGCACTACCAAACTTGATCAAGTGAAAGTGATTTAAGGAAAGCACTTAAAGGGATCTAGGTTCAGTGCAGAAGGCTAAAGAACTTCCTGCTCTGATACCACTTGTTGGTCCCTTTAAACAACAAGAAAAGACTAGAGGGGGGGGGGGGGTTGAATAGTCTTTTCAAACTTTTGTCGTTTAAAACTTTCTCAGCAAGTACTTATTACTTTTCAGTAATGAGGTTGCTGATACTTAACTTTCTCAGCAAGCGTAAGTTACTTTACAGTAGCTTGGTTTGCTGATACTTAAAATCAGAGAGCGGAAGTCTTTGAAACAATAAGTGCTTTTTCAGCAAGTAAAGTGTTTCAGCAAGTGAAGTGAGTGATTGTGTACAAACAGATATAATTTGCTGAAAGCTAAATGCAGTAAGTAAATCACACAAACGCTTTTAGAGTGGTATCTGAGAGTGGCGTAATCTCCCAACTAATCCACTTTGTCCTTTCTAGGACTGAATCCACTAAGATATGATTGAGGTTCCTTACAATCTCCTATCTAAAGCGATTCAACAGAAACCAAAGCACACTTGCTTTGTCTCCAACCTAAACTAGAGAACTCAACCTTGTTCTCCACCAAACTTGGTACTTTTAATCAGCAAAACTATGCTTGATTAAGTTCCCCCTGAATATCACGCCTGAAAGGGTGTATTTTCATTTAGAGAGTTTTGGGGTGAGACAACTTAATTATAACTTATTCAGTTACAACAAGTAATCTAAGAAACACAACTTGGAATACTTTGCAGTAAACAAGTTTGATTGTTTCTGGTGTCAAGACTTGTTCTTGTTCGAAAGAAAGAACACTTAACTAATTTCTTAGCCGAGTTTGTTCTACTTCTTCACAAGTAGCTTTTTCAAGCTTTAAGTCTTGGAACGGATCAATGGCAGTAAGAGTGTTTGAAGGTTTGTGAGTTTTAAGCACAAGTGAGAGTTTGATCACGTTGTTGACACACTTCAACTCTTTGCCGGATGACCTCTATTTATAGTGCAAGTAAGGAGCCGTTTGAATTTCAAATCCTAAGGCTTTTGTTCCTTCATGTGATCTTGCTTTTGTACTTTCAGCAGCAACCTTTGTCTGTCTTCTAGTCTTCATGTCCTTCGTGTGTAAGCTTTGCATTAAATGCACCTTTGAATAGAATTCAAACAGTAACAATGGAGCGCAAAATCTAGTACATTCAGCAAGAGGTCACATATGTTTATCAGCAAGTGTTTATTCTCAGTTTCAGCAAGCACAACCTACTCTGTCTTTCAGATTTTCACTTATGCAATGCTGTTGCTGAAAATTTCACTTTCTGAGCAACACGTGCCTTACCAGTCTTCAGCAATTTTCAAGTCTTCAAGTCTTCAGATCTTCAAAAGTCTTTAAGATTCTGACCGGTTTCTTATTTGCTTCAATAAATTGTTTATAATAAACAAAATACATCTTCAGCAAATGCTTCAATAGGTCATTTTCTTTTCAGAAAATCAAAGCTAAGCATCAATAAGATATTTTCTTTTCAGAAAATAAAATACATCATACGCTAAAGTGTCAATAGATTAATTTCTTCACAGAAATTAAAGTACGTCATCCACCAAGATAAAAACTTATCTAACACCTATCTAAGTCATCAGCAAACGTTCCTCTTTTACAATGTCCTTTTAAAAATTCTAAAATCCTATGGACCTTAAGAGTACTAGTTACTGGACTGTTCTTAATTTAGCATGGTTAATTGCTCATCAAAATTACAAGTTTCCTAACAATCATCAGCAAACAAAAGAACCTAATTTGTACCTACACTAAGTCTTTCAGCAAACATTTCTCTTTTACAATGTCCTTAAAATTATAAATTCCTATGGACCTTAAGAGTACTAGTTATTGGACTGTCCTTAATTTAGCATGGTTAATTGCTCATCAAAATTACAAGTTTCCTAACAAATTTCCCCCTTTTTGATGTTAGCAATCCATGACTAAATTAATTGTTACCCTTTTAGAGGTTCCTGATGTTGAATAAATCAGTTGATTAATGCAAACATACTTGAGTAATATAACAGTAAGCATAAAGTAATTTGCATAATCAAGAACCAATAAGAGTCAAAAAGTTCATTGTTGATAGTTATCTTTCAGTAAATTTACAAGAAAGTTCATAGATAACTAATGTAATCAGCAAACACAATAAAGCTTTCCAAGGGACTAGTCTATTCCAGCAGAGGATTCTCTAAGAATCTCTTTTGCACTCTTTTCAGCAAGAGCAGTGAATTCAACACAGTCCTTCTCGTAATCTTCAAGTAGCTTACGGACTTCAAGTTGAATAATTCTTGCATTCTTGCCGGCAGTATAGTGATGGTTTTCACCATTCATTTTTTTGTAGTGTATTATCCACAAGTGAATGCCCCAATTGCTAGCATGTAGTAGTTGAGTGTCTGAAATTCCCTTGTTGGTATGAATCTTGCTTAAGCAGAGAAGGTCTTCTTCTTGATCCTTTGCAGTAAGATAAAAGTAACCATAAGGAATCAAGCCATATTTCTTTTTGGACTTCTTCGTGTGAGGATCATTAAAGTAAGAAACATCCATCGGCTTGACTAAATCAGGCTCATGCTTCATCTTCTTGCTGATGGAAGTTCTTCTTACCAAAATTTCTATGTTCAGCCATTTTATAGCAATGTTCCTTGGGTAGGGAGGAGGATCCCTTTTTTTCTTGTGACTTTCAATTCAATCCAAGTGTACATTTGATTCAGTACAACAGTTGGAAAGAAGTCATTGTCAAAAGGTCTTCCAGCTTTATGATCCAGCAACCATGGTGGTTTCTGATCACATTCTGAGTGGTTTCCTCATTGCTGGTCTTTGTGTAATCAATGCCAGTGCCAATGGAAATGTTAGCTAGCCTTCTTTCTTCCTGTCTTTGCTTTCTTCTTCTTGACTTAGAATTTTCATGATCTTTTGCTGAAGATCTGGAGTCAAAAGAGAAGTGTTTGGATTGGCCAGATGCAGTTAAGGAAGAAAGAGGCTTGACCCTTATAGCTTGAGCTATTGTTTGGTCATCATCATTATCATCATCTTCATTAATGCCTTGATGACTTTCAGCATGACAGAATTATTGAGTATCAGCAGAAGTTCTTCTGCTTTTAGGATTTGCTGAACTTCTCACAGAATCTGTTTCAGCTCTTCTTTTAGAACTTTGCTCTGTTTCAGCAAGAGGTTCTCTGGAAGGCGGTCCAGGCAGCTTTAATGGAGCTTCAGAGTGAGTAGTTTATTTGTCTCTTGAAGAATTTCTTTTTCTAGAATCTTCCCCCTTAGACATGGATTGCAGCATCGGCTTGATGTGTAAAGAGAAAAACTCATTGCAGTTTTCAGCAAGAGTACTAAGGCTGTTGTATTTAAGAATCATGTCTTGCTGATCAGAAGTCAGCTTAGACAATTCTTTTTTAATAAAAGCCAGATTCTCCTCATGTCTTCGGTCATTGTTGACTCTTTCTTCTAGTATAGCCTGAGCCTTTGTCAATGCGCTTTTAGCAAGCTTGAGTGCTTGACTGACGTCATCTTCATAGCTCTTGTGATGTAGACTTATGTCTTTCTGATCTATGGTAAGTGTAGTAGTGCTTCTCAACACAGTAGTCAGTATCTTTCCAATGTCAAGTGGACTCTCAGCAAGCAGTGCATCATCCTCTTCTTGGCATGCTTTGTGTACAGCCATTAGTGCTCTTGTTCTGGGAGTAAACTCCTCAATATTTGGGAACGGCACTAAAGAGGGAGTAAGTGAGTGAGTTTTTATTTCAGTGGCGATTTGATCATCGTTTCTCAGCAAGCGACTTCTCTCCATATCTCCTTCATCATTAACGAGAGATGCTGGAGGAATTTCTACAAACTTGGGTTTAGCTTTCTTTGACTTTTCTTCGTCATTTGCTGAGAAATCAGAAACATCTTCTTCTTCAAAAGGTTCATCAAGGCCAGCAACCTTGACACCTAAATCCTTAGCATCAGTCACTTTTGGTTGAGTGGTTGTTGAAGGCAACTAGTTTGACTTAACAACTGGAGTTTCACCAGTAATAAGTGGAAGGGAGGAGTCTTCCTTGTTGTTCACTGCTGAAGATTGAGCAATATCAAGATGTTGAGTGTGTCTGTCGTGAATTTGTAGACTATTCTATAATGCTCTTTGGTAATCTTCATCCATTTCTTCATTTTCTCCAAGGTTTGAACTAGTGACCTTAGCTTCGAGTAATGCTAAGTCGGCATCAGAAAGCCTAGCTTTGCCTTTAGGCATTTCAGCACGCTTTCTGGCGTACTCTTCTTCAGTCTCAGCAACTTCTTCAGTTGCTAAAGTACTTTTCTCAGCAGGAGTAGGAGCAGATTCTTGTTGCTAACTGGGAGGTTGTTCAGCTTGCTGATTTTCAGCATCGGCTTGATTTACTTGATCAACAACTGCCAACTTTACTCCGCCAGCATCCGGACTAGGACCTTGATTATCATCATCATCGTCCTTGTTGTCCTTTGAATCCTTGGTTTCATCATCACTTGTGTCTTTAAGGATATTTTCATCCTCTTCTTCTTCATCATCATCCGTCAGTATAACCAACTCAAGATGTTTGTGTAAGAAAATACGGTCAGAGTTACCCCTAGGGTACGCAGCGAAATTTCAAAATTTTCTTAACATGCAGGTTAATTGATTATGTATATGCCGTATATATTTAAACACGTCAATTAGAAGACTAACCTTACTTCCAAAGCAAGCACAACTTCCAAGTCTTCGTAATAATACGGTGTATCTTCTCCTTCGTCGAAGTCGAAGATAACTGCAATATACTGATTATCTGCAAGACAATAAAAGTTAGTTTCCAGCTCCTAGAACCTCAACCTTGGTATCCGCAGATGAACAGCCTATCGGAAAGAATGCTAGGATATTCTTTGTGTGACCAAGAAGATGGGGCGGCGGTTTTCCTCCGGCGAGGGGTGGCGCGCGCGTGGCTATGTGGAGGTAGGGGAGAGCTTTTGTTTTCTCTAGGAAAGGTAGAATAATTCTCTAAGAATTTGATACCGAAAAAGCTCTCTAATGACTTACTTATATAGTAGTCAATAGAAGCCTAAAGCATAAACAATTAGACTTCGTAAAGGAATAAGAATCTAATTCTTATCGCACTAGGAAACCAATTCCAAGTCTAGATTCATTCCCAATCAAATTAAAACTCAATCAGGAAAATCTAACTTATCCCTTAGACTTCTAATAGAGGAAGGAGTCGAACTCCTTCCCCTACTCCATCTCGCGCGCGCGCGCGTCCTAAGGGTGATAGGTGGGTCCCGATTTTAGGACCCACTTATAGTTCTAAGGCAATTCAAACTCCAAGTAGATTTTGCCCATGTGTGCATATACTAATTCTAAATTAACATATCCTTTCAAATCAAACCTCTATTATATTTCTAAAATATAATCTTTAATTGTATTTACATAAAATACAATTAATTAGCCAATTCAATTAATAATTCCAAATCATTAATTGAGCCACTAAATATTATAATTAATTCCAAATTAATTATAATCCATCAATCACAATTAATTGCGATTCCATCTTCAAGGATATTCGGATAAGCTGAATCACCACATAGTGTGACCCATAGGGTCTCATTGTATTAAGCAAGTCCTAGACTAGGCAAAATGGAATTCCTAGACGGTTCCATTTGCAATATTAATACATGAGGACGTTTGAGAGGTTTCTCAAAGCAAACCCTTTCGTTGCGAAGTCTGTTGCGCTCAACGCGGCGATGGTAACGTCCCTTCATCTGACTGACTCGAATGCATCTAGGATCGATGAAGTGTCTATCCCAATAATACATCCACGGGCGTCTTCAGTGAGTTGCATGGTGAATCCAATATCTATTATGACCATCATAACAATATTGATACGCTGGCCAGCGGTTTTACCAATCACAACTATGAACGACTATGAGCAGTGCTCTCCTGTGCTACACATGAGAGATGAATCCTTCACAGAATCACTTATCATCCCCATTTGTATGTAGCCATAATCATGGATTGTGTCTTAGGTCAACTGCTTATTCAGAGCTGACATCGACGGGTCCACCAAGGATATGGGGCAACAAATGTGATGATAAAGTCCTGTAAGTCCAAAGGACGACTGGCATCACTTCGACAACTTACCGGTTCCCATAGACACTTCGGTGTAGAGTATACATCTATGGGAGTGTCCGGTGGGTACTTCCATTGTTCGGTAATCGCCCATCGAACAACTATGCGCAGTTATGAGAACGTTTCTTGATTGTCCAATAATCCGTTCCGTGGCCGTGGGATCGACTCACACTTGCTCCAACAAGTATAACCTCCACGCATACTAGTCTCAGCTAGTTCATTCAGACCCCTACATCCGAGATGAACCTCGACTAGGGAGAGTTTGGGATTGATGATAACTCACATAGCTCCCACTATATGTTTGATCGGTCATCTATCCGAGGGGACATGTTTAATATCAATACAGACAGAAATAGAGATATGACATGCTGCATGCCTGGTGTAATATAAATATGAAAGCGATACTCAATAGTCAATCAACAAACATATATTATATTACATTGACCTGTGTAATAGTACATATATGCCCTCTATAAGAGCTGCATGCCCTTAATAAGGACTGTCTCTAGGACATATACACTATCAGTTTGTACTTAGCAGCACTTGTAACTTCTTCTTCCTCATTGATTTTGTGGGGATCAGCCACCACGGGTACAACGGAACCCTTGAGCATCACAGCTTGTTCAGCTGGAGAGGCACTCTTGAACTTAGCTTTCATATTCTCTCTGATTGTTGCAGTCAGATTTGAACTCATTTGCTGAGAATATGAGAGTTTTCTTCAGGAAGTATTGAGTGTACAAACGTCTCGAGTTTGAATAGAGAGTTTCTCTTCTTTTCATTTGAAAGATGGATGTGAAGATCTGAGAAGTCCATCCTTTTGTACCTTTGCCACTTGCTGACAGTCTTAGCAACTCTGATCAAAATGTTTCTTTTGAAGTTTGAGTATAATTCTTCGGAACTAACTTCATGAACTTCTGTGATGTGAGCCGCTTCATCATTCTCCTTTTGAGCCTGAATAAGAGTAAAGTTATTTTCAGGAAAGTTTTGGAAAATAGTTTCAGAGCCTAAAATTGTAACATGAATTACCTGCTGACTTTCAGCAAGCTCATGTTGCACACTGAGTTGTGCGGGAACTATTTCCATTGCTTCAGGACCTGTAGCAGCATCCTTAAATTGTTCATCCTGCAGAACAGGAGTTGTAGATTCTGGTGCATAAGTTTCAGCAACCTTTTGACTTGTATCTTCAAAAGTCTGTAAAGAAATAATCATGTTAGCTAAAGCTAAAGTTTCAGATAGTGAAGTTTTGCTTATATCTGAGTTAACTACCTGCTTAAGAATGACAGGTGGTGAGACAGTTCTTTCAGCATTGATAACATCTTCATTATCTACGACTTGTTCTTCAGCAGACTTCTTCTCTTGCTCTATTTGAGAAGGCTGTGCAGATTCAGCAATCTCCCTTGTCTCTAAATTGACAAGTTGAGCAGAAACATATAGACCTCTAAGTTCACTACTAGTCATGAATAGGTCCACTGACTTGTTGGACTTGTCATCAATCTCCATTTCCATTTGCTGGCTTAGGTCAGTCAGCACCAGTTGGACTTTGTCAATAGAAGTGATTGGTGAACTTGGTCTAACATTCTCAGCATCATGAGATGCGTCGTCGAACAATGTTTCTTGTTGAGTTGCAGCTTCAGAAACTTCTTGGACTTGACTAGTTGCTATTTCAGCAACTGTCTCTTTTACTTTTGTTGCTTTGCTGGCAACATTTTCAGCAAGTGCAACCTTTCTTAGGTCTGCAGCAATGTCACTTGCTGGTTCCAGAGTAGTATCATCAAGATTATCTACTATGTAGACATCTTCTATTCTTTCTAAGGCAGAAAATTTTCATTTCCACTGCCTTGTGCTCTTGCTTCAGCAGATGGATCCAAATTATGGATTTGTGAAGGCTTCTGCAAGCACTTCAGCAACATCTACTACAGTGGTCTGCTTTTCAGCAACCACTGGAATTTCATCATCTTGAATGACATGGACAGCCGGAACGGACTTTCTTGCCGTTGTTTTCTTTCTTGGGAAAGTGGTCTTTGTCCTTGCCCTCTTAGGAATGGGATCAGCTGATGAGGCTGCAGTCTGAGTATCATCATCAGTTTTCCTCTTTTTCTTTGATCTTTTGCTGGGTGCAGTGGTGTCAGCAACTGCAGCAGTATCAGCAACAACATTTGCAGCTGTTGCATTCTCAGCAACATTTGCATGTGTTGTATTCCTAGACTGCTTGTCAAACTCAACAACATTTGTAGTTGTTGTATTCCTAGACTGGTTATCAGTCTCAACAACATTTGCAGCTGTTGCTTTCCTTGACTTCTTGTCAGCAACCTTTGGTCCATTCAGCTTCTAGAAAGCTCTTCCCACATTGCATACTGATTTCTTAATCGGCAATGGGTTTCTCAGCTGAATCTGGTAATGTTCAAGGATGTAGCATATTTTCAGTCCATACATCACCGAAAGGGAAGGTGAGACTGTTTTGTCTTCAACCTTTACCTTGAACTTTGTAACACAATCAACAAGTTTGTTGAAAATGTACTTATCCCAGTTGATGTTTGTTTTTCTTTCATAGATATCCATCAGCAATGGCCATCTTCTTAGGCCTACTTGGTCTATTCCTCCAACTTGGGAGTGTAGAACTTTGATTAGTAGCAGTGCTACTAGACGAAGTGAATGGCAGAGATGCTTCCAATCTCTCCTTTCTTCATCCTTTCATTTCTGACATCACTGTAGAAAGCTTATATTTCTTCATCAGTGGCAGTGATGTCATCTTCAGTTCCAGTTGTTGGAATCTGAAAGATGTTAGCTAAATCAATCAATTTCAGGATGATTTGCTTCCCTTGAACTGTTGTAGAAATCACTTTTTCAGTGATTCCTTGTTCATCGGTAAGGGTCCGGATTTCTGAATTATTGTAGAATTACATTGTGTCCAGCATGCTCACTTTCTTAGTGCGAGCAGTGATGAAGAAGAGTAGACCTTGTTAATTTATGTAATTCAACGCCTCAAGATTTTCTTCATCAAGTTCTTGTTCGTAGAAGTATCTGATATACTTCTCTTTGGCAAATCCTCCCCATTGCATCATCTGCTCACACTTTCCAGTGTCGAGATATGCAGGAGGCATGGGTCTCTCTGTTATACGGTCGTTTTTCAACACAATTTTCATTGCGTTAATCACCGGAGTAGGAGCAGTACTTTTTCCAGCACTGTCTGCTTTTGATGACTTGGTGTTCTTTGATGATTATCTCTTGGGATCCATCTCTTATATAGTGTGAAGGGTCGAGTGTGTACGAAAAAGAGACTTTTCTTTTTGACCGGAGGTACAGTAATTCAGAGCACATGCTAGGGAATTTTTGCAGAGAAAGGAAATGTGAGTTAAAGAATTTTGTCTTTCTCTAACTCTTCATAGTATCTCTGTTATGTGAGAAGCTCAATAGTTTTGAGTTCTCAGCAAGGGTAAAACAGAGATTCAACGAGTTAGTGGAGCCTTTGCATTAAATGCATAGTGGTCCACTAACACGAAACCGTCAGAGCATGCTTTCTCTTTGTAATATTAACCGTTACATCATCAACTGCTTTAAAATCAATGGCCACGATTGTATTTCATGTCATGATTGACAGCGAGTTTATCTGTGCCACGATTTACGTCACAATTGATTTTACCTTGATTCACAGGATTTGATCTCTTTTACTTCAAAGCGAATTGCTTGCTGAAGTATACAAGAATCTTTTCAGCAATTTTAATTCTACTGACTTTAGCAATTACTTTCCAATTAACAAGCCTTGTAGTTGCTGAAAGTTCCCCCTTAATCAAATATCTCATTTTTCTTAAGGTCAAAGATATTTCTGAGTTCCCGTCTCAGTAAATTCTTTTTATATTGAGATAGATAAATTCTCTTTTAGTGAGAAGCATTTTTGCTCTTTGCTGAGTTCCCGTCTCAGATTTTTCTTTTGATACTTGAATACTTGTTTCAGTATCCTTGATTGTCTGAATGCCAGTTTCAGCAATGTTTGAAGTTTTCTTAGTGAGTACCCGTCTCAGCAAGTGATCAAGTTTCCTAACAAATACCCGGTTTCAAGGAATTACTTGTTGAATGCCTGTTTCAGCAAACATTTCGTGTACAAACGTCTCTTTTTAGAGGAGTCAGTGGAAATGGACTTTTCGAGGAATAACTTTAAGCAACCATTGGCTGCTGAATGCCTGTTTGAGCAATCCACCAAATGTATCCCTTTTTATTGAGGTAGTTCAATCAATCCAAGGTTATACCTTAGCATTGCGAACCTATTATCTGGAAGGGGCTTGGTAAAGCTGTCAGCAAGTTGATCATCAGTACCTACTTTTACAACTTCAATGTCTCCTTTTTGCACATGATCTCTAATGAAATGATGTCTAATATCAATGTGCTTTGTCCTTGAGTGGAACTCAGGATTTTGCGTGATAGCAATAGCACTTGTATTATCACAAAACATTGGTGTTTTCTTTGCAGAAATACCATAATCTCTTAATTGTTGTTGAATCCATAGGATTTGAGCTGTGCAACAACCAGCCGCAATGTATTCAGATTCAGTGGATGAATTGGCAACACAGGTTTGCTTCTTGCTGAACCATGATATTAATCTTGTACCTAGAAACTGACAAGTTCCAGAGGTACTTTTTCTATCAAGAGTTGATCCTCCATGATCAGCATCAGAATAATGTACCAATTTTCATCCAGAATATTTTGGATACCATAATCCAACATTGACTGTGCCTTTGACATATTTCAGTGTTTTGAGTGCCTTTTTGTAGTGTGATTCTCTTGGATCACATTGGAATCTTGCACAAACACAAACAGCATACTGAATGTCAGGCCTACTGAATGCAAGGAACTAATGAGCTTCCTATACTTGTGTTCATCAACACTTTTGTCTTGTTTAGTATAGCCCAATTTTGTACCAACGGTCATGGGGATCTTTTCAGATTTTTCTTCGTCTTTGATCCTGAACTTTATGAGCATTTCCTTTGCATACATTGCTTGATTTATGAATATTCCATATTTGAGTTGTTTGACTTGCAATGCTAGGAAATAGTTCAATTTTCCCATCATACTCATTTCAAACTTGTTTGTCATGAGTTTGGCAAAATCATCACAAAGTTACTTGTCCTTAGACCCAAATATTATGTCATCCATATAAATCTGGATTAAGAATATTTTACCATCACGGTTCAAGGTAAATAAAGTTTTATCCACTTCACATTTCTTGAAACCATTATCCAACAAGAACTTAGCTAAGGTATCATACCAAGCTCTAGGTGCTTGCTTTAGACCATATACAACTTTCTGAAGCTTGTATACCATCTTGATTTCTGAGGAAAGTTCAAAGCCAGGGGGTTGTTCTAGGTAGACTTCTTCATCAAGTTCACCATTTAGGAATGCACTTTTAACATCCATTTGATAAACAATGAAGTCATTATGAGCAACAAAGGCTAAGAAAATTCTAATAGTATCCAATCTTGCAACTGGTGCATAAGACTCATAATAGTCCAATCCTTCAGTCTGGCAGTAACCTTGAGCAACTAAACGTGCTTTGTTCCTTTTTACTTCTCCAGACTCACTCAACTTATTTCTGAACACCCACTTTGTACCAATTGCTTTCTTTCCTTCGGCAAGGGGTACAAGTTTCCAGACTTTGTTCCTTTCAAATTGATCCAGTTCTTCTTGCATTGCCTTGATCCATTCAAAATGCTTTAAAGCTTCTTCTATGGTCTTGGGCTCAATTTCTGAAACAAAGTAAGAGAACAAAGCTTCTACTTCAATGACATTAGCTTCTTCAACAAGTTCGTAATTAGTAGACACTTTGGATCTAGTCACTTCGCATTTGTCAATATCACCAATCATATCCGTAGAGGGATGATCTCTAATCCACTTATTAACAGGTTTTCTGCTCTTTGGATCTGGATATGTTTGCGTTTCAGCATGTGACCGTTCAGCATATACTTGTTCAGTACTACTGGTATCTTGTTGTGTCTCTGCTGAAATTGGTTCATCAGCAACTGCTTGTTCAGCATTGCCGGTTTGATGTAACTCGTCAGAAGACACAGGAAGTTGCATAGTTTCAGCAACATCGGGAGCAACTGCGTCCTTAGCCGGAAATTCTTTATCATGAACTACATTTATCTTGTCATGACTTGGGGTAGGAGTGTCATTGTCAGAATCATCATTAAGTTCAATTGATTTGACATTTCTAGCATCGGATTGAGTTCTTTGCTCGTGCATGAGTATTTTCTTCATACATTCTGATATTTCTTCTTCAGCAGAAACTCCTTGTGATTTTTCATAGAATACAACATGCACTGATTCTTCGATCTTTTGTGCCTTTTTGTTGTAAACTCTATAGGCTTTTCTATGCAAGGAGTACCCAAGAAATATCTCTTCATCTGCCTTTGGTTGAAATGTTCTTAAGTATTGTCTAGCATTGTTAAGAACAAAGCATTTGCAACCAAATACTCTTAGATGAGTGATGTTAGGAGGTCTTCCAACAAATAACTCATAGGGAGTTTTGTTGTATTCCTTAGTTATCAAGCATCTATTTTAAGTATCGCAGGCGGTATTAATCGCTACAACCCAATAAGCTTCACTTATTTCAGTGTCGAGAAGCATTGTTCTAACTGCTTCCTTAAGGGTACGATTCTTCCTTTCAGCGACACCATATTGTTGAGGTGTCCTTACTGAGGATATGTTGTATGCCTTTAGAAGTGTAATACTCAGTTATGTACTGGTTTACACACTCAGTACCATGGTCTATTCTTATGACTTTTACCTTGTCATTTTTCATGACTTCGAGCTTGTTCAGCAAGTTAGGTATTTCAGTCCTTGTTTCATACTTGTGTTTGATAAACACTACCCAACTGAATCTTGAATAGTCATCTACCACCACCAGACCATACTTCTTGCCAGCATAGCTTGTTGAAGAATATTCAAACAAGTCCATGTGCAAGAGTTATAAAGGTTTTGTAGTTGACGGTACTACCTTGTTCTTGAAAGAAGTTTTGGTTTGCTTTCCTTGCGGACATGCAGTGCAAACACCTTCCTTCTTAAAAGTAACCTTAGGTAATCCAACTACAAGTGCCTTTTTAGACAGCTTATTCAGCGTCTTGAAGTTTAGGTGACTTGTTCGTTTATGCCATAACCATGATTTTTCAGCAAGACAATCATGATTTGAGCTAAGGCATTTTTCAACGATTGCTGAAGACCAATCTACGTTATAGAGACCTCCTGATCTTCTAGCAACCATGATAACCTTTTTCGTCTCAAAATCAATAAGTTTACATTCATCACTTTTGATTTTGATGAAGTAACCTTTGTCAGCAAATTGACTCATGCTGAAAAGGTTAAACTTAAGATTTTTTACATAAAGAACTCCCGAGATGGTAATGCATCCTAAGTTCACGTCACCAGAACTTTTAGTAGAACCAAAGCCTCCACCAGCAAACCTTATTGTTGGGCCTTTAGACCACCGTCTATAGTTTATTAGGTTTTTCTTATTGCCAGTCATATGCTTTCCACAACCACTGTCAAAGTGCCGAATTGCATTGTTTGTCTCCGTGGTTGAAGTCTGCACAATCAAGAGCAAACAAGTTAATTATCCAATATTGGATGTCCATTAACATGTTCAAGAAAACGTCCAGTGGAAACCCAAGTCTTGAGTTTTTCAATCTTGACTTGTTTTCTACTTGCTGAGGAACTAGAGGGTTTAGAACCGAAAAACTTTTGATCATTGCTAATCAAGTCCACTTTCTGATGTGGTGTCTTGCTTGGTTGACCCTTTTGCTGAACATACTTTTCAGTAAGTTCTTTTCCAGCAAGGTTCCTTCTAGTCCTAGCATTTTGAGTCTTCTCAGTACTCTTAGGCTTGGTTTTGTTCAACTCTTTTATGTATCTTTGTTGACTTTGCTTATACTCATGAAAAAGTTTATTTTTCTTGGTTTTGAATCCAAGTCCACTTTTCGGAGTATGCTGAGCTTTTGTCTCAGCAACCTTAATTGATTTAGGTTTGTCAGCAAAGGTCTTCTGATTACTTTTAGTAATCTTGCCTTTAGTCTTAACAACTTACTTTTCAGCAACTTGTTTGGCGGAATACATTACAGCATCCTTTTTCTAAACAGTTTGCTTTTCAGCAACCTGTTTTCCTTTTAAAGTCTTGTTACTTTGAGTAGAAACAACGGGCTTTTTGGTCGTTGGTACTTGATTGCTTATTTCAGCAACCTTAGATTGAACAAATTGATAGTGTTCTGGTTGACCACTATCAGTTGCACGAACAAAGGTGATTGGTGATTTGTCTTTACTAAAGAGTATTACATCATCACCTTCATACGTGGCACCTAAATCTTCTTTCTGAGATGGATCTCTCAGATAAGAGTTTAGTTCAGTCAGCATGTTACTAGCATCCGCATAAGATTTGAAATTGATTTTCATATTTTTCATTTCTTGTATTTCAGCAAGTAACTTTAGAATTGAGGACTGGTACTCTTCCAATTCTATTGCCATTTGAGCATTCTTCTCTGTAGCTTCAGCAATTAACTTCTTGAGATGCAATATTTCAGCACCCTTCTTTTCCGACTCAACGCTCAGCAAGACGTACTTTTCATTAGTTTGCTTAGTCAGAAGTTCAGCATTCTGTAGTTTCTCTTTCTGTTTGCTCAGAGTTTTCTCAAATCTTTCGATTTCTCCTTGAATTCTATCAAGGTCAATGTCATCTTCACTTTCTGAGTCAGAGTCAGAGGTAGGACAATTTACCTGACCGGCCATGAGGCAGAACTTGTAGTTTGACACATCTGGATAAGCTTCCATAGCTATTCCACAAACTTCCTTGCCAATCTCTTCGTCAAGAGTGGATTCTTCTTCTTTAGTGTCAGAACTCTCTACCTCACTGTGTTCAGAGCTTGTTTCAATGCAAAGAGCATGGATTTTTCTTGAAGGTTTTTCTTTTCTTCAGCAATCAAAGCCCTTTTGAACTTCTTCTTCTTTTCAGCAGATTTCCCTTTCAGTAAGGGTCAGTTTGCTTTAAGTGTTCAGGCTTCTTGCCATAAAAGCAAAGACCATTGCCAACTGCTGGTTCTTCGGAGGAGTTTGCTTACTGAGCTTGCTTGTTCAGTGAGCTAGCTTCATTCTTGTATTTATGAACGAGATTGTCAGACTCAATTAATCAAATAAATTTGTTTTTAGCCAAAGACAACTCACAACTACAACGAAAACCAAGGCACGTAGTGTAGAAGTAAAATAACCTCGAGTGTCGATCTCTAAGGACTATAACTAGCTTTATCTAATTTAACTTAAACTATAAATCATAAATCAAGTAAAGCACAGATTTTTCTTATCAATATGATGGAAGTTAGTGATAGTATGATCAATCAAGCAACGGGTAATAATCATGCATGAAGTACTTGAAGTTTGTATAGAAATCTATGATCATGAATTGTCCTATGTGTTCCTTTCAATTCAACACTACGAAGATAGATGGCTTAGTTAGATCAAAGAAATAAAACAATAAATCAAGTCTTAAACGCGCGAAGCCACTCATGCATAATTAAGAACCCTAGCTAAGAAATCACATATTATCACCAACGATAGATTTAGCTACTCATAGATAAATTGCAATCAACAAGAATCAAAGAAAGATTGAATGAAAACATGTTGAATGAAGTAAATAAAAGCAGAAAAATCGTGACATACAAGTTACCAATGAAGGTTGTCAATCTCCGATGAATTGCTAACTCACAAGCAAGAATCGAGAATCAAAGATGTCCAATCTCTATGCTTAAGCTTCCAAATCAATAAGAAAAAGAGTCTTCTATGCTAATAATTCCCAGAACAGGCTCTGGAGAATTTGTCTCCCGAAATAAGGTGAAAAGGTATGAAAAACGACTAAAGTAGGCAAACATATATATAGTTACGAAACAATGGGGGCGAACCGCCCGGGATGCCAGGCGAACCGCTGGCACCGGGTGAACCGCCCCACGTCCCGGGCGAACTGCCTGGGACCTTCAGTGGCGGTTGACGCGGTTTCTTGAGCTGGTTTCCTTTTGGGACTCGAATTTTGCCTTCTAGTGACCTTTAAGCCTTGAAACTCGACCGCTAGACCTAAAATCTCGTCCGGAACATGCTAGATACACCACAGATGACCACGAAGCATCAAATCTTCGTTCTCTTCAACATAATTGCCCATAAAAGTACGTTTTTCACCTAAAACCTGAAAAATACAAGGAAAAGGGAAACGTGACACTATTCTAATAAAATGCACTAAAATATAAGCTAAATTAACCTAGAGGATAGATAAGTTGGTGAAAAAGACTCGAATGAAAGTGTAAAATACACGTTCATCAAGCACTTCGAGTTTGTGTTCATTGGTTTTGTCAGATCCAGCACAAAGATCTTGAACCATTTTCCAAGCTTCCTTAGCAGTTTTGGCACCCCACAGTTTGCACTGTATAGTATCTGGAGTAGATCGAATAATGATGTTTCTTGCTTGGCCATCAAGACGGAATCTTTTGGCTTCGTCTGAAGTCCATTCCTCTCTTGGTTTTGGAACGGCGGTGTCGACCGGTTCACCTAAGATAGTTTCCTTTTCAGCAGTATCTGTGGTTTTGTGAGGAAAACTTCTCTCAAGTTTAGTGATCTTGATAGGTCCATCATTTATGACAGTAATCATCTCATCACTAATGGCCTTAAGATGTAGCATCACGTTGTTTCGCCATTTTTCATAATTCTCCAGATTCAGCAAGGGAGCGTCTCCTAGCGACATCTTGTCAGCAAATGACTACCAAACTGATCAAGTGAAAGTGATTTACGGAAAGCACCTAAGGGGGTCTAGGTTCAGTGTTGAAGGTTAAAGAACCTCCGGCTCTGATACCACTTGTTGGTCCCTTTAAACAACAAGAAAAGACTAGAGGGGGCGTGAATAGTCTTTTCAAACTTTTCGTCATTTAAAACTTTCTCAGCAAGTGCTTATTACTTTTCAGTAATGAGTTTGCTAGTACTTAACTTTCTCATCAAGTACATATTACTTTTCAGTAATGAGTTTGTTGTTACTTAAAAACAGAGTGCGAAAGTCTTTTACAATAAGTATTTTTCAGAGAGTGCTAGTTTCAACAAGTGAGCAGAGTGATAGTGTATAAGAAAAGCAACTTGCTGAAAACTAAGTGTAGTAAAGTAAATCACACAAATACTTTTATAGTGGTATCTGAGAGTGGCGTAATCTCTAAACTAATCCACTTTGTCCTTTCTAGGACTGAATCCACTATGATAAGAAGTGAGGTTCCTTACAAATCCTATCACTAATGATTTTTCAAAAATCAAAGCAGACTTGCTTGGTTTCCAACCTAACTAGAGAACTGTAACCTTGTTCTCCATAAAACTTGGGACTTATAATCAGCAACACTATGCTTGATTAATTCCCCCTGAGTTCACGTCTGAAAAGAGTGTTTATCAGTTAGAGAGGTTTGGGATGAGATCACTTGAGTATAACTTTTCAGCTATAACAATGACCCTATGACCCTATGACCAACAAGCCGGTGGATGTTGCTTATTACAATGACCCTATGACCAACAAGTCCAAAAAGAAATATGGCTTGATTCCTTATGAATATTTCTGTCTTACTACAAAGGATCAAGAAGAAGATCTTTGTTTTTTAAGGAAGCTTCACGCCAACAAGGGAATTTCTGACACTCAGCTGGTTCTAGAAATTGGGGTATGCACTTATGGGTAATGCACTACAAAGAGTTGAATGGTGAAACACATCACTATACTTCCTGTAAGAATGCAAGAATAATTCAACTAGAAGTCCGAAAACTTCTTGAAGATTACGAGAAGGACTGCGTTGACTTAACTACCCTTGCTATGAAGAGTGTGAAAGATATTCTCAGAGAATCATCTGCTGGACAAGCTTAGAGATTCTTTTAAAAGCTTTCCTTGTGTTAAAGATTGTAATAGTTATCTCTTCTCTTTCTTGTAAAACTTGCTACTGAAAGATAACTATCAGCAATCAACTTGTTTACTCTTATTGGTTCTTGATTATGAAAATTATTTGTTGGTCCCTTTAAACAACAAGAAAAGACTAGAGGGGGGGGTGAATAGTCTTTTCAAACTTTCGTCGTTTAAAAACTTTCTCAGCAAGTGCTTATTACTTTTCACTAATGACTTTGCCGATACTTAACTTTCTCAGCAAGTACTAGTTACTTTTCAGTAGCGAGTGATGAACGCGGATGTCGTGCTCCGAATTCAAGCAAATAAATTTGTAATTAGCCAAAGGCAATCCACAACTACAACGAAAACCGTAGTGTAGCAGTAGAATGACTCGAGTGTCGTTCTCTCAGAACTATAACTAGCTTTATCTATTTAACAGGAGAATATAAAACAGCAGACAGATAGCAAAAGGGGGTTTCTAGCAGATAATGGAGATTGGTGATAGTATGGTCCTTCTTAACATAACGGGTCGATAATCATGCATAAATTCCTCGGTCTTGCATAGAGATCTTTGAATCAATCTAGTGTCCTGTTGCAAATATTAAGCACTACGAAGATAATTGGTCCGACAAGTCAATCACTATTGTCCTAATGTGTTCCGTAATTATTCAACACTACGAAGATAATTGGTCTGATGGTCGACAAGTGTCCAATTGTGCATAATAATTAATACAACATACCAGAATTTAGGTTGTGCCTGATCAACGAAATAAAGCAATGACACGGAGTATAATGCGCGATATAGCCATTAGTATGATTATCTTCCCTTCGCTAAGAATTCACATACTACCACCAATGATAAGTTTAGCTACTCATAATAGGCATGCAATCAACAGAAATCATAGAAGAAAACATATTGAAAGATATATAAAATAAGTAGATTAAAATGTAAGATACAAGTTACCGAAGGTTGTCAATCTCCGAAGAATTGCGATCCTACGAGCTCCAATCCGCTATGAAAAAGTATCCCCTAAGCTACAAAACTCCCAGGACAGGCCCCGGGAAGTTCCTACCTAAAACTATAGAGAGAGATGAGAAAGTAGGTCTGGAAAGATATGATTTTCGGAGAAAACTGAGCAACTATATATAGACCTCGAAATACTGTGGGGCGGTTCGCCCCACACACGGGGCGGTCGCCCGGTGTGTGGCAGTTCGCCCCACGTCTGGGGCGGTTAGCCCCAGAGAAAATTTCGCGGAATTCCACGTTTTCGACGCGTTTTTGAATTTCTTCCCCTTTTCGGACTCGGTTTCTGTCTTCTAGTGGCCTTCTAACCTCCAGATTCGACCCCTAGACTCCAAATCCTATCCGGAAACCTTCAGATACTCCAAATAGGCTTCTAGAACACCAATTCCTTGTCAACTTCAATATAATTGCCCGGAAATCCTCGATTTTCAACCAAAACCTGTAAAATAAAATCTAAAGGGAAACGTGACACTATTCTAATAAAATACACTAAAATATAGCTAAATTAACATAGAGGATAGCTAAAATAGGTGAAAAAGACTCAAATGAAAGTGTAAAATACACATTCATCAAACTCCCCAAACCGAACCTTTGCTTGTCCTCAAGCAACTAAGCTAGACTCTAATGCAAAAAACATGCAAGACACAAAATGGAGTCTCATGCCAAATAAAATGAACTAATCTACTGAATCTACCAAAAAAAAACATATGAACAAAAACCATATAAATCAAAACATGAATATAGGTTGAAGAATACCTCGATTGACTTATACACATCCACATAAGCACTTATGTCAAGACAAGATAGTCTTTCGTAACATTCTCTACCTGGACCTAGTCAGTGACGACGTAATGAAGCATGCTAAGATACGAATGGTTGTCCCGTGCCTATGAAACTGAGGACTTACTGCTGTTCCACCATGTTAAGACTTTTCCTCAAAAGAGGTCGAACCAGTACTGGCTCTCATCAAACGAAGGAGGGTTCCCTATAAAAGATAACACTCCCTTATTCTACCCATCTCTTAAGTAAGTCTTAAGCTATTCACCACCTCCTGAATGGCAGGACGAGGGTGGTCTAGAACAGATGACACTCAAAACAAAAAGGATTACAACACGATTACGAACAAAAATTGGAAAATAAGACACAACACTTTGCTAAACTGCTATTTGGCTTTCTTTTTTGGACCCTTTCTTTTCTTTTTTGGGTTCTTTTCCCTTTTTTTTTCTTCTTTTTTTTTTTTTTTTCTTTCCAGATTTTTTTTATTTTTCTTTTTTCTCTTTTTTTCTGGAATTTTCCTTTCTTTTTTCGATTTTTTTTAGCCAGCAGTAGCATAACAAAAAGAGAAACAAAATGACTCACACGACTTTTCCAAACCTATTCGTAAGAATAGGTTGGAGTACAAAATTTACGGAAAAGGAAGAACAAACTCACGATACGAAAATGAAAAACAGAAACAAGTCTAATGATGGTGTAACCCCTTCCCCAAACCTATTCGTAAGAATAGGTTATAAACAAAGGATCACACAACCTCACACTACCTCCTTCCTAGGCATTTAGCAATCTCGAAGCATGGTGAAGACTTGTTGCCTCTTAGGTACATAATTACTCGGGAAACAACCATAAGACCCTAACATGCATCATCCTATTATAAAGGCTTTCGTGAACCGCAGTAGAGAAAACACCACTAAGTGATGTCGAGACTACCATGCTTAACTAATTGCAATACATAAATGTGACAAGCCAAGCGAGAAAAACCTCAAACAAATTCATAGAGATGAAGCATACGATTAATGGCATAGTTGGTTGATCTACCCAATAAAAAAGTTCAAACAATTCGGCAATAAGCTCCATATAAAACATGCAAGACTATCCTAGGATGATGTAGTGAATGCAACTTAAAAAAAATCTAAGAAAGAAGTAAACGTGCAAATGCAAAAAAAAATTCACGAGTTTATCATAAGCAAGATAAGTATAGAGATAACCAGCGATAACCTCCTCCCCAAACCTGAATGTCGTCGCTCGTCCCGAGCGTCGAAAGTGGATCCAAGGTGAGATCTAATGCTTGTATAAGTGACCTATAATACTCAATCAAACTCGTGAGATAAAATATAAAGCGGTAAAGAAAGCGATAAAATCTCCGGGTTGCCTCCCGAATAGCGCCATTGTTTAAAGTCTTTGACTCGACTCCTGTCCGCGCCTAGCTCTCGTTTTTGCGGGTACTAGACTTCCCCTTCACTTATCTCCCATTCATGCCATGAACCTGTGAATAAGAAAGAACATAGGCTGCAAGACCACCGTAGTGAGTAGTGTAAGAATTACCAGGCGGATCAGGTGGTTCAGGTATGGCTTGCAACACATGTTGCTTGCCATCCACTTTAATAGTGCAAGTTCTTTGGCAGATGTCCATCACGGAGCGTTGCTTAGTCAAGAACGTTCGTCCCAAGAGAATGACATCCCCCGTCACAGGTGAAGACGCCGGCATAACTACAAAATTGGTGTATACAGATGCTTCACCAATCTTGACCAACACATTTTTCACAAAGCCTTCGGGTCTCACAAAGGATCCATCCGCCAGTTGCACAATAGCCCTATGGTCAGATAGTTTTCCAAGGCCACTCTTCTCAAACACATTCATAGGGAGCATGTTCGAGTAAGATCCCGTGTCTAGTGTGGCACGGACATCTTCAAGTTCGCCAATCCCGACCTTAACATGAAACTTTGAGGGAACGGCTCGGGATTCTCTTGCTTCTTTCCACTCTCATCAGTACCAAGGTCCTTCTCTTTTTCCTTGGCTAGTGGAGGCTCTTCATCCTTGTAACACTCGCACTTAGCAACTTGCTTAATGGTGATTTCCACTGGTTGATCTCCCACCAAGTTGATCGACATGGACCTCTCAGTGCTGCTATGTAACTTCCCTTGCTCTCTACTAGCTCTAGCTTCCAATTGATCCAGACGAGCATTCATCTTTGCCGAATCCTCCTCGTATCTCTTCAAAAACACTTGGGTGAAATCCACCAATTTCTGTAAATTATCCATGAGAGTTGCTGACTTGGATGTAGATGCTTCGTCCTTAGGAGTAGGATTACTACGGTTTCCCAAGTGAACATCTTCTTGTGCTAGATCTGATCTACACATATGAGCCCCATGCCCATAATTCTTGCACACCCTACATACCTCGTTGGAGAGAGAAGTTCCGATTAGGCCACTTAGAGCTTGCCTCATCTGATTGGCGAAACCTTCGAACCTATCGCCACTCACACCATTCACTTCATGCATTGGGATCTCCTGGTTTGGTGGGGCCTCGGGTCCACGCCTTCTAACCATTGCTCTTGGATCCTTGGATTGAGATCCTTTAGCAAGCCTTTCGAAACACGCCCACACATCCTCGGCGGTCTATTCCCAGATAGTACCACGACATTGGAAATCCACCACCTGTTGACACTCATATGTGAGTCCACTGTAGAAGTGCTGGACAAGATCAGGAAGCCCAAAACCATGGTGTGGACACTTTTGCATGAGGTCCTTGAACCTCTCGAAAGCGGTGTAGATGGTCTCATTATAGTCCTGTTTGAATCCTTTGATTTGCGCCTTAAGCGCGGTAGTCAATGTGTGAGGAAAGTATTTCTCCATAAAAGCAGAATACACCTTGTCTCAGGTGTCTAGTGATCCGGCTTCCAAAGAGCCTAACCATGCCTTGACTTTATCACCAAGCCCCAAAGCAAAAACATTCATCCTTAGCTCATTGTCCGTTATCCCTGCTCCGGGCCTTGGAAGATTGTTGATAAAGTCGTCAATATCATTCAGGTATCCCATAACATCTTCCCTAGCCAACCCATAGAACCTCGGGAGTTGCTGGTACATGCAACTTTTGATTTCCAAATCTCGAGTTGCAGCAGAAAGAACAATAGTTGGACCTCTCATCAGTGCTTTGTTGGGTTGAACCCATGATTTCAAAAGTGGGCGAGCCATCACAAGACCTGAATATCTGTGACAAGCTAGGAAAGGAGTATCAGAGATAGATTAAATAGGAAAACTAAAACTAATAGAATTAGGAATTGAATGCTGAAAATATAAACAAATTAAACAGAAAAAAGGAGTATAGTCCCCGGCAGCGGCGCCAATTTGATGAACGCGGATGTCGTGCTCCGAATTCAAGAAAATAAATTTGTAATTAGCCAAAGGCAATCAACAACTACAACGAAAACCGTAGTGTAGCAGTAGAATGACTCGAGTGTCGTTCTCTCAGGACTATGACTAGCTTTATCTATTTAACAGGAGAATATAAAACAGCAGACAGATAGCAAAAGGGGGTTTCTAGCAGATAATGGAGATTGGTGATAGTATGGTCCTTCTTAACATAACGGTTCGATAATCATGCATAAATTCCTCGGTCTTGCATAGAGATCTTTGAATCAATCTAGTGTCCTGTTGCAAATATTAAGCACTACGAAGATAATTGGTCTGACAAGTCAATCACTATTGTCCTAATGTGTTCCGTAATTATTCAACACTACGAAGATAATTGGTCTGATGGTCGACAAGTGTCCAATTGTGCATAATAATTAATACAACATACGAGAATTTAGGTTGTGCCTGATCAACGAAATAAAGCAATGACACGGAGTATAATGCGCGATATAGCCATTAGCATGATTATCTTCCCTTCGCTAAGAATTCACATACTACCGCCAATGATAAGTTTAGCTACTCATAATAGGCATGCAATCAACAGAAATCATAGAAGAAAACATATTGAAAGATATATAAAATAAGTAGATTAAAATGTAAGATACAAGTTACCGAAAGTTGTCAATCTCCGAAGAATTGCGATCCTACGAGCTCCAATCCGCTATGAAAAAGTATCCCCTAAGCTACAGAACTCCGAGGACAGGCCCCGGGAAGTTCCTACCTAAAACTATAGAGAGAGGTGAGAAAGTAGGTCTGGAAAGATATGATTTTCGTAGAAAACTGAGCAAATATATATAGGCCTCGAAATACTGTGGGGCGGTTCGCCCCACACACGGGGCGGTTCGCCCGGTGTGCGGCGGTTCGCCCCACGTCTGGGGCGGTTAGCCCCAGAGAAAATTTCGCGGAATTCCGCGTTTTTGGATTTCTTCCCCTTTTCGGACTCGGTTTCTGTCTTCTAGTGGCCTTCTAACCTCCAGATTCGACCCCTAGACTCCAAATCCTATCTGGAAACCTTCAGATACTCCAAATAGGCTTCTGGAACACCAATTCCTTGTCAAATTCAATATAATTGCCCGGAAATCCTCGATTTTCAACCAAAACCTGTAAAATAAAATCTAAAGGGAAACGTGACACTATTCTAATAAAATGCACTAAAATATAGCTAAATTAACATAGAGGATAGCTAAAATAGGTGAAAAAGACTCAAATGAAAGTGTAAAAATACACATTCATCAGCGAGTTTTACTGAAATTCTCTCAGAATCTTGAGTTTTACTGAACTTCTCTCAGTGTGACAGTATTCTTGAGTTTCAGCAGCAGTTTTTCTCCTTTTTGGATTTGCTGAACTTCTCTCAGAATCTGTTTCAGCTCTTTTCATAGAACTTTGCTCTGTTTCAGCAAGAGGTTCTCTCGGAGGTGGACCAGGCAAAATCAATGGCGCTTCAGCAAAGGGTTTGTTTGATCTTGAAGATTTTCTCTTTCTATCTTCCCCCTTAGACATGGATTGCATCATAGGTCTGATGTGTAGAGAGAAAAACTCATTGTAATTTTCAGCAAGAGTACTTAGGCTGTTGTATTTTAGAATCATGTCTTGCTGATCTGTGGTTAGCTTAGACAATTCTTCCTTAATAAATGCCAAATTCTCCTCATGTCTGCGCTGATTTTCGACTTTTTCTTCAAGAATAGCCTGAGCCTTTTTCAATGCACTTTTAGCAAGTTTGAGTGCTTGACTGACGTCTTCTTCATAGCTTTTGTGGTGTAGACTGATGTCTTTCTGAGCTATGGTAAGTTTAGTAGTGCGTTTCAGCACTGTACTCAGTATTTTGCCAATGTCAAGCGGACTCTCAGCAAGCAATGCATTATCCTCTTCTTGGCATGCTTTGTGAACAGTGCCTTTATTCTGGGAGTAAAATCCTCAACGTTTGGAAACGACACTAAAGAGGGAGTAAGTGAATGAGCTTTGATCTCAGTACCGAATTGATCATCATTTCTCAGCAAGCGACTTCTCTCAGCATCTCCTTCATCAGTTTGGAGAGATGGTGGAGGAATGTTAACCTCTGTGGGTTCAACTTTCTTCGTCTTTTCTTCTTCATTTGCTGAGAAGTTAGATAGATCTTCTTCGTTATCAGATTCGTCAAGGCCAGCAACCTTGATTCCCAAATCTTTAGCTTCAGACACTTTTGGTTGAGTGGTTGCTGAGGGCAACTCTTTGGACTCAACAACTGGAGTTTCACCAGTAGTAGGTGGAAGGGAGGAGACTTCCGTGTTGTTCACTCCTGAAGATTGAGCAATATCTAGATTCTGCGTATGTCTAGCATGAATCTGCAGGCTATTTTTGTAAAGCTCTTTGATAATCTTCATCCATTTCTTCTTCTCCATGGTTTGGATCAGTGACCTTAGCTTCGAGTGTTGCTAACTCGGCATCAGAATGCTTAGCTTTTCCAGTGTGCATTTCAGCACGCTTTCTGGCGTACTCTTCTTTAGTTTCAGCAACTTGTTCAGTTGCTTGAGTACTTGTCTCAGCAGGAGCGGGAGTAGATTCTTGGTGCTGACTGGGAGTTTGATCAGCTTGCTGATTCTCAGTGTTTTGATTTTCAGTTTCAACAAACTGTCATTTTTACTCCACCAGCATCAGGACTAGGACCTTGATTATCATCATCATCGTCCTTGCTGTCCTTAGAACCTTTGGCTTCATCATCACTGGTATCTTTTGGGATATTTTCATCCTCTTCTTCTTCATCATCGTCCCTCAGTATGACTAACTCGAGATGTTTGTACATTGCAGCACTTGTAACTTCCTCTTCTTCATTGATTTTGTGGGGATCAGCCACCACGGGTACAAAGGAACCCTTGAGCATCACAACTTGTTCAGCTGGAGAGGCACTCTTGAACTTTGCTTTCATATTCGCTCTGATTATAGCAATCAGATTTGAACTCGTTAGCTGAGAATATGTAAGTTCTTCTGGAAGTATGGAGTGTACAAATGTCTCAAGTCTCAGTAGAGAGATTCTCTTTTTCTCATTGGACAGATGGAGGTGAAGATCAGAAAACTCCATCCTTCTATACCTTTTCATGTTGCTGACAAACTTAGCAACTCTGGTCAAGGTGTTCTTTTTTAAGTTTGAATATAGTTCTTCAGAATTAACTTCAAGATCTTCAGTGATGAGAACCACTTCATCATTCTCCTTTTGAGCCTGAATAAGAGTAAAGTTACGTTCAGAAAAGTTTTGGAAAATGGTTTTAGAGTCTAAAACTGTAACATGATTTACCTGCTGACTTTCAGCAAGATCATGTTGCACACTTAGTTGTGCTGGTACTATTTCCATTGGTTCAGGAGCGTGGGCAGCATCCTTGAATTATTCATCCTGAAATAACTTTATATTATATACAAGTACTAAGTTTTCAAACTTAGTAAAAATACCAAACTTTTCATCTACCTGTTGAACAGGAGTTGTGGATTCTGGTGCAGAAGTTTCAGCAATCTTCTGACTTGTATCTTGAGATATCTGTAAAGAAACAATTATATTAGCTAAAGATAAAGGTTAAGATAGTGAAGTTTTGCTTATATCTGAGTTAACTACCTGCTGGAGAAGGGCAGGTGGTGACTCAGTCCTTTCAGCAATGATAGCAGCTTCATTATCTGGGACTTGTTCTTCAGCAGACTTCTTTTCTTGCTCTAATTGAGAAGGTTGTGCAGATTCAGCAATCTCCCTTGTCTCTGAATTGACAAGTTGAGCAGAGACATCTTGACCTCTAAGTTCACTACTTGTCATGAACATGTCTACTGACTTGTTGGAGTTGTCTTCAATCTCCAAGTCCATTTGCTGGCTTAGGTTAGTCAGCAATAGTTGAACTTTATCAATAGAGGTCATTGGTGAATTAGGTCTAATATTCTCAGCATCTTGAGATGCGTCGTCAAATACTGTCTCTTGTTGTGTTTCAGCAACCTCTGGGACTTGAACCATTGCAGTTTCAGCAAGTGGTTCTTCAGCAATTGCAACTTCAGCAATTTCTTGGACCGGGCTAGTTGCTTTTTCAGCAACTGTCTCTTCAACAACATTTTCAGCAAGTGCAACTCTTCTCTAATCTGCAGCGATGTCACTTGCTGGTTCCAGAGTGTTGTCATCAAGATTATCTACAATGTAGATATCTTCTAAGGGGACTTGGGAAGGATTTTCATTTCCACTTCCATGTGGTCTCGCTTCAGCAGATGAATCAATGTTAAGTTGATTGTTGAAGGCTTCTGCAAACACTTCAGCAACATCTACTACAGTGGCTTGCGTTTCAGCAACCACTGGAACATCGTCATCCTGAATGACATGGACAATTGGAACGGACTTACGTGCCATTATTTTCTTTATTGCGTATGTCTTTGTCTATGCCTTCTTAGGAATAGGATCAGCTGATGAAGCTGCAGTTTGAGTGACATCATCAACTTTCCTCTTTTTCTTCTTAGATTTCTCACTGGGTGCATTAGTTTCAGCAACCGCAGTGGTGTCAGCAGCAACATTTGAAGCTGTTGCATTCTCAACACCATTTGCAGTTGTTGGATACCTAGCTTGCTGATCAATAACTGCAACATCTGTAGCTGTTGCATTCATGGACTGGTTATCATTCTCAGCAAGATTTGCAGTTGTTGGCTTCTTTGACTTCTTGTCAACAACCTTAAGTCCATTCTGCTTGTAGAAGGCTCTTCCCACATTGCATACTGATTTCTTAATTGGCAATGGGTTTCTTAGATGAATCCTGAAATGATCAAGGATGTAGCATATTTTCAATCCATACATCACTGGACAGGGAGGTGAGACTGTGTTGTCTTCAACCTTGACCTTAAACTTAGTAACACAATCGACAAGTCTGTTGAAAATGTACTTAGCTCAGTTGAGTTCAGTTTTATTCTCATGGATATGCATCAGCAATGGCCACCTTCTCAAGCCTACTTGGTCAATTCCTACAACTTGGGAGTCTAAGACTTTGATGAGTAGCAGAGCTACCAAACCAAGTGAATGGCAGAAATGCTTCCTTTTTACGTGTTTTGTCCAAGTCACGGGAGCAATCTCGCCTTTCTTCATTCTTTCATTTCTGACATCACTGTAGAAGGCTTCAATTTCTTCATTAGTGGCAGTGATGTCATCTTCAGTTCCAGTAGTTGGAATCTGAAAGATGTTTGCTAAATCAATCCATTTCAGGATGATTTGCACTCCTTGAACTGAGGTAGAAATCACTTTTTCAGTGACTCCTTGTCCGTCAGTAAGGGTTTGGATTTCTGCATTGTTGTAGAATTCCATTGTGTCCAGCATGCTCACTTTCTTAGTGCGAGCAGTAATGAAGAAAAGAAGGCCTTGTTGATTAATCAAGTTCAACGCCTCTTCGTTTTCTTCGTCCAGTTCTTGTTCATAGAAGTATCTAATGTACTTCTCTTTGGCAAATTCGCCCCATTGCATCATCTGCTCACACTTTGCAGTGTCGAGATATACAGGCGGCATAGGTCTTTCAATTATACGGTCGTTTTTCAACATAATTTTCACTGTGTTTATCGCCGGATTTTCAACCGGAGCAGTGCTTTTTCCAGCACTGTCTGCAGTTGACGATTTTGAGGTCTTGGAGGATTGTCTCTTGGGAGACATCTATTATATAGTAGAAGGAGGGTTTAAGAAATGTACGAAAAGAAATTTTCCTTTTTGATCGGAGGTACAGTAAATCAGAGCACATGCTAGAGAAATTGCAGAGAAAGGAAATGTGAGTTAAATTTTTTTGTCTTTCTCTAACTCTTCATTTATATTGTGTCTCTGTTATGTGAGAAGCTCAATGGTTTTGAGTTCTCAGCAAGGGTAAAACAGAGATTCATTTGTGTTAGTGGAGCCTTTGCATTAAATGCGTAGTGGGCCACTAACAAAAACCGTCAGAGCATACTTTCTCTTTGTAACATCAACCGTTGGATCAAAAACTTCTTTAAAATCAATGGCCATGATTGTATTTCATGTCATGATTAACAACGAGTTTATTTGTGCCATGATTAACGTCACAAATTGATTTTACCTTGATTCACGAGATGTGATCTCTTTTACTCCAACGCTAATTGCTTGCTGAAGTAAATAAGAATCTTTTCAGCGATTTTATTCAATCTGACTTTAGCACTTACCTTTTCAAGTAGTAAGCCTTGTATATGCTGAAAATTCCCCCTTAATCAAATATCTCATATTTGTTTAAGGTAAAAGACATTTCTGAGTTCCCGTCTCAGCAAATTCTTTTTATATTGAGATATCCTTAGGTAAAATTTGAGAAGTATTTTTGCTCTTTGCTGAGTTCCTGTCTCAGATCTTTCTTTTGATACTTGAATACCTGTTTTAGTATCTTTGATTGTCTGAATGCCAGTTTCAGCAATCTTTAAAGTGTTTCTTTACTGAGTACCCGTCTCAGCAAGTGATCAAGTTTCCTAACAAATACCCAGTTTGAAGGAATTACTTGCTGAATGCCTGTTTCAGCAAACATCTAGTGTACAATCATTTTCTTTTTAGAGAAATCAGTGGAATGATCTTAATAAAGAACACATATACGCAAACATTGGCTTGTTGAATGCCTGTTTCAGCAATCCACCAAATGTGTCACTTATTATTGAGGTAGTTAAATCAATCCAAGGTTGTACCGTAGCATTGCAAACCTATTATCTGGTAGGGCTTGGTAAAGATGTCAGCAAGTTGATCATCAGTACCTACTTTTACAACCTCAATGTCTCATTTTTCCACATGATCTCTAATAAATTGATGTCTAATATCAATGTGCTTTGTCCTTGAGTAGAACTTAGGATTTTGCGTGATAGCAATAGCACTTGTATTATCACAAAAGATTGGTGTTTTCATTGCAGAAATACCATAATCTCTTAATTGTTGCTGAATCCATAGGATTTGAGCTGTGCAACAACCAGCCGCAATGTATTCAGATTCAGTGGATGAATTTGCAACACAGGTTTGCTTCTTGTTGAACCATGATATTAATCTAGTACCTAGAAACTGACAAGTTCCAAAAGTACTTTTTCTATCAAGAGTTGATCCTCCAGGATTAGCATCAGAATAACCAACCAATTCCAATCCAGAATCTTTTGGATACCATAATCCAACATTGACTGTACCTTTGACATTTTTCAGTATCTTAAGTGCCTTTTTGTAGTGTGATTCTCTTGGATCAGATTGGAATCTTGCACACACACAAATAGCATACTGAATGTCAGGTCTACTTGCTGTTAAATACAGCAAGGAACAAATGAGCTTCATATACTTGTGTTCATCAACACTCTTATCTTGTTTAGTATAGCTCAATTTGGTACCAACACTCATAGGGATCTTTTCAGGGTTTTCTTCCTCTTTGATCCTAAACTTTATGAGCATTTCCTTTGCATACTTTGCTTGATTTATGAATATTCCATCTTTGAGTTGCTTTACTTGCAATCCTAGGAAATAATTCAATTTACCCATCATACTCATTTCAAACTTGTTTGTCATGAGTTTGGCAAAATCATCACAAAGTTGCTTGTCCTTAGATCCAAAAATTATGTCATCCACATAAATCTGGACTAAGAGTATTTTACTATCATGGTTCATGGTAAATAAGGTTTTGTCAACTTCACCTTTCTTGAAACCATTATCCAGCAAGAACTTAGCTAAGGTATCATACCAAGCTCTTGGTGCTTGCTTTAGACCATATACAACTTTCTGAAGCTTGTATACCATCTTGGTTTCTGACGGAAATTCAAAGCCAGGGAGTTGTTCCAAGTAGACTTCTTCAGCAAGTTCACCATTTAGGAATGCACTTTTAACATCCATTTGATAAACAATGAAGTCATTGTGAGCAGCAAAGGCCAAGAAAAGTCTAATTGCATCAAATCTTGCAACTGGTGCATAAGAGTCATCATAGTCCAATCCTTCAGTCTGACAGTAACCTTGAGCAAGTAAACGTGCTTTGTTCCTTGTTACTTCTCCAGACTCACTCAGCTTTTTTCTGAACACCCACTTTATACCAATTGCTTTATTTTCTTCAGCAAGGGGTACAAGTTTCCAGACTTTGTTCTTTTGAAATTGATCCAGTTCTTCTTGCATTGCATTGATCCATTATCCATTCAGAATGCTTTAAAGCTTCTTCAATGGTCTTGGGTTCAATTTCTGAAACAAAGCTAGAGAACAAAGCTTCTACTTCAATGACGTTTGCTTCTTCAACAAGTTCTTCATTAGTAGATACTTTGGATCTAGTCACTTGGCGTTTGTCAATATCACCAATCATATCCGTAGAGGGATGATCTCTAATCCATTTATTAACAGGTTTTCTACTCTTTGGATCTGAATAAGTTAGCGTTTCAGCATGTACTTGCTCAGTACTACTGGTATCTTGTTGTGTCTCTGCTGAAATTGGTTCATCAACAACTACTTGTTCAACATTGCTGGTTTGAGGTAACTCGTCAGCAGGCACAGGAAGTTGCATAGTTTTAGCAACATCCGGCGCAACCGCGTCTTTTGCTGGAAATTCTTTATCATGAACTATATTTATCTTGTCATGACTTGGGGGAGGAGAGTCATTGTCAGGATCATCATTTAGTTCAATTGATTTGACATTCCTAGCATCAGATTCAGTTCTTTGCTCGTGTATGAGTAACTTCTTCATACATTCTGATATTTCTTCTTCAGCAGGAACTCCTTGTGACTTTTCATAGAATACAACATGCACTGATTCTTCGATCTTTTGTGCCTTTTTGTTGTAGACTCTATAAGCTTTACTATGCAAGGAGTAACCAAGAAATATCGCTTCGTCTTCCTTTGGTTGAAATGTTCTTAAGTATTCTCTACCATTATTAAGAACAAAGAATTTGCAACCAAATACTCTTAAATGGGTGATATTAGGAGGTCTTCCAACAAATAACTCATAGGGAGTTTTGTTGTATTCCTTAGTTATCAAACCTCTATTTTGAGTATAGGAGGCGGTATTAATCGCTTCGACCCAATAAGCTTCACTTATTTCAGTGTCAGCAAGCATCGTTCTAGCTGCTTCCTTAAGGGTACGATTCTTCCTTTCAGCAACACCATTTTGTTGAGGTGTCCTTACTAAGAATAATTGATGTTGTATGCCTTTTGAAGTGCAATACTCAGTCATGTACTGGTTTACAAACTCAGTGCCATTGTCTGTTCTTATGACTTTTACCTTGTCATTTTTAATGACTTCAAGCTTGTTCATCAAGTGAATCTTGAATAGTCATCTACCACCACCAGACCATACTTCTTACCAGCATAGCTTGTTGAAGAAGATTCAAACAAGTCCATGTGCAAGAGTTGTAAAGGTTTTGTAGTTGACGGTACTGCCTTGTTCTTGAAAGAAGATTTGGTTTGCTTTCCTTGCTCACATGCATTGCAAACATCATCCTTCTTAAAAGTAACCTTAGGTAATCCAACTACAAGTGCCTTTTTAGACAGCTTATTCAGCGTCTTGAAGTTTAGGTGACTTGTTCGTTTATGCCATAACCATGCTTTTTCAGCAAGGCAATCATGATCTGAGACAAGGCATTTTTCAACGATTGTTGATGACCAATCTACAGTATACAAACCTCCTGATCTTCTAGCAACCATAATAACCTTCTTTGTATCAAAGTCTATAAGTTTACATTCATCAATTTTGATTTTGATGAAGTAACCTTTGTCAGCGAATTGACTCATGCTGAAAAGGTTAAACTTACGATTTTTGACATAAAGAACTCCCGAAATGGTAATGCATCCTAACTTCACGTCACCATAACCTTTAGTAGAACCAAAGCCTCCACCAGCAAACCTTATTGTTGGACCTTTAGACCACCGTCTATAGTTTATAAGGTTTTTCTTGTTGCCTGTCATGTGCTTTCCACAACCACTGTCAAAGTGTGAAATTGCATTGGTTTGTCTCCGTGGCTGAAGTCTGCACAATCAAGAGCAAACAAGTTAATTATCCAATATTGGATGTCCATTAACATATTCAAGAAAGCGTCCAGTGGAAACCCAAGTCTTGAGTTTTCAACTTTGACTTGTTTTCTACTTGTTGAGGAACTAGAGGGTTTTGAACCGAAAGGCTTTTGATCATTGCTAATCAAGTCCACTTTCTGATGTGGTGTCTTGCTTGGTTGACCTTTTTGCTGAACATACTTTTCAGTAAATTCTTTTCTGGTAAGGTTCCTTCTAGTCCTAGCATTTTGAGTTTTGCCAGAACTCTTAGGCTTGGTTTTGTTCATCTCTTTGAAGTATCTTTGCTGACTTTGCTTATACTCATGAAAAAAGTTGACTTTGCTTGGTTTTGAAACCAAGTCTACTTTTCGGAGAATGCTGAGCTTTTGTTTCAGCAACCTTACTTGATTCAGGTTTGTCATCAAAGGTCATCTGATTACTTTTAGTAATCTTGCCTTTTGACTTAACAAATTGCTTTGCAACAACTTATTTGGCGGAATGCTTTACAACATCCTTTTTCTTAACAGTTTGCTTTCCAGCAACCTGTTTTCCTTTTAAAGTCGTGTTACTTTGAGTAGCAACAGCGGGCTTTATGGTCGTAGGTACTTGATTGTATATTTCAGCAACCTTAGATTGACCAATCTGATAGAGTTCTGGTTGACCACTATCAGTTGCACGAACAAAGGTAATTGGTGATTTGTCTTTACTCAAGATTATTACATCATCACCTTCATACGTTGCACTTAAACCTTCTTTCTGAGATGGGTCTCTCAGATAAGAGTTTAGTTCAGTCAGCGTGTTACTCGCATCAGCATAAGATTTGAAATTGATTTTCATATTTTTCATTTCTTGTATTTCAACAAGCAACTTTAGAATTGAGGACTGATACTCTTCCAATTCTATTGCCATTTGAGAATTCTTCTCTATAGCTTCAACAATTAACTTCTTGAGATGCAATATTTCAGCATCTTTCTTTTCTGACTCTTCTTTCAGCAAAACATACTTTTCAGTAGTTTGCTTAGTCAGAGTTTCAGCATTCTGTAGTTTCTCTTGCTGTTTGCTCAGAGTTTTCTCAAATCTTTCGATTTCTCCTTGAATTCTATCAAGGTCAATATCATCTTCACTTTCTGAGTCTGAGTCAGAGGTAGGAAAATTTACCTGACCGGCCATGAGGCAGAATTCATAGTTTGACACATCTGGATAAGCTTCCATAGATATTCCACAAACTTCCTTGCCAATCTCTACATCAAGAGTGGCTTCTTCTTCTTCAGTGTCTGAGCTCTCTACCTCACTATCTTCAGAACTTGTATCAATGCAAAGCGCATCGATTTTTGCTTGAAATTTTTTCTTTTCTTCAGCAATCAAAGCCCTTTAGAACTTCTTCTTCTTTTCAGAAGATTTGCCTTTCAGCAAATGACAATTTGCTTTGAAGTGTCCAGGCTTTTTGGAATAAAAGCAGAGATCATTGCCAACTGTTGGTTCTTCAGAAGAATTTGCTTGCTGAGCTTGCTTGTTCAGCGAGCTAGCTTCATTCTTGTATTTATGGTAGTTGTTACCAAGATGCTTTTTCAGCTTCTCTTTTGATTTTCGCCTTTCAAGTTCCTTACTGATGAATTTCTTCATGTTTTTAACAACTAGAGCATTTTCATCAGCAGGCTCTTTATCATTCTTGTTTTCAGAAGATGACGGCTTTGCGGCAAGAGCAATGTTTTGCGATTTTTCAGCAAACACATTTTCTCTTTGCTTTGTCTCGTAATTGACATTAGCAAGATGAGAGAACAACTCTGTAGGTGTGATATTTGGCATTCCTTGATTATAGTAGAAATTCTGAGTATGGATCCATTCTTGATTCAGACTTCTAATAATGGTTTTCACCTTCTCAGAATCTGAATAGAGGTTTCCAACTCCTAAGGCAGCAATCTCACTTACTAGAGTTGTGAATCTGAAATCCAAGTCTTCCAGTGACTCCTTTGTACCTTGTTTAAAGTTTTGGAACTTTAACTTATGCACTTCGAGTTTATTTTCCTTGGTTTTGTCAGATCCAGCGCAAAGATCTTGAACCATTTTCCAAGCTTCCTTAGTAGTTTTGGCACCCCACAGATTGCACTGTATAGTATCTGGAGTTGATCGAATAATGATGTTTCTTGCTTGGCCATCAAGACGGAATCTTTTGGCTTCGTCGGAAGTCCATTCTTCTCTTGGTTTTGGAACGACAGTATCGACTGGTTCACCTAAGATAGTTTCCTTTCCAGCTTTTTGGTTTTGTGAGGGAAACTTCTCAAGTTTAGTGATCTTGATAGGTCCATCATTTATGACAGTAACCATCTCATCACTAATGACCTCAAGATGTAGCATCATGTTGTTTCACCATTTTTCATAATTTTCCAGCTTCAGCAAGGGAGCATCTCCTAACGACATCCTGTCAGCAAAGGACTACCAAACTGATCAAGTGAAAGTGATTTACGGAAAGCACCTAAGGGGATCTAGGTTCAGTGCTGAAGGTTAAAGAACCTCCAGCTCTGATACCACTTGTTTGTCCCTTTAAACAACAAGAAAAGACTAGAAGGTGGGAGGGGTGAATAGTCTTTTCAAACTTTCGTCGTTTAAAAACTTTCTCAGCAAGTGCTTATTACTTTTCAGTAATGAGTTTGCTGATACTTAACTTTCTCAGCAAGTACTAGATACTTTTACTTATACTTTAAAAAAAATAGAGTGCGGATGTCTTTATACAATAAGTGCTTTTCAGAGAGTGCTAGTTTCAGCAAGTGAACAGAGTGGCAGTGTACAATAAGTAAAGCTTGTTGAAAACTAAATGCGGTAAAGTAAATCACACAAACACTTTTATAGTGGTATCTGAGAGTGGCATAATCTCTCAACTAATCCTCTTTGTCCTTCCTAGGACTGAATCCACTAAGATAAGATTGAGGTTCCCTACAAATCCTATCTATAACGATTCTTCAGAAACCAAAGCACACTTGCTTCGTTTCCAACCTAACTAGACAACTGTAACCTTGTTCTCCACCAAACTTGGGACTTATAATCAGCAACACAATGCTTGATTAATTCCCCCTGAATTTCACGCCTGGAAAAGGGTGTTTATCAGTTAGAAAGGTTTAGGGATGAGATGACTTGAGTATAACTTTTTCAGCTATAACAAGTTATCTAATGAAACACAACTTGTAATACTTTTCATTAAACAAGTTAAGTTGTTTCTGGTGTCAAGACTTGTGCTTGTTCAAAAGAAAGAACACTTAACTAATTTCTTAGCCGTGAATGTTCTACTTCTTCACAAGTAGCTTTTGTTTCAAGCTTAAGTCTTGGAACGGATCAATAGGCTGTAAAGAGTATGGAAGATTGAGTGTTTAAGCACAAGTGAGAGTTTGATCACGTTGTTGACACACTTCAACTCTTTGTCGGATGACCTCTATTTATAGTGAATCCAGGGAGCCATTTGAATTTCAAATTCTAAGGCTTTGTTCCTTAAGATGTCACTATCTTGCTTTTGTACTTTCAGCACCGTCCTTCATTTGTCTTCTAGTCTTCATGTTCTTCGCGTGCTTACTTTGCATTTGATGTTCATTTGAATCGAATTTAAATGTGAACGTTGGAGTCAAATGCAAGTACTTTCAACAAGGAGGTCACATATGTATTTCAGCAAGTGGTAAGTCTCAGTTTCAGCAAGCACAACCTACTCTGTCATATAGATTTTCACTTATGCGCTGTTGCTGAAAATCTCACTTTCTGAGCAACATGTTCCTTTGTAGATACCTTTCTCGGAATTCTTCTAAATCTTCAGTCTTCGAATCTTCAAGTTTCTGAGCGGTTCTAGTGCGTCAATAGTTCATTTGTAAAAACAAAGTACATCATCAGCAAACTAAAGCACCTAACTAGTACCTGCACTAAGTCTTCAGAAAACGTTCCTCTTTTACAATGTCCTTAAAAGTCTAAATTCCTATGGACCTTAAGAGTACTAGTTACTGGACTTTCCTTAATTTAGCATGGTTAATTGCTCATTAAAATTACAAGTTTCCTAACACTATTTATGCTTACTGTTTTATTATACAAGTATGTTTGCGTTAATCAACTGATTTATTCAACATCAGGAACCTCTAAAAGGGTAACAATTAATTTAGCCATGGATTGTTGTCATCAAAAAGGGGGAAATTTGTTAGTAAACTTGTAATTTTGATGAACAGATTACCATGCTACATTAAGAACAGTTCAGTGATTAGTACTCTTAAGGTCCATAGGAAATTAGAATTTTTAAAGGACATTGTAAAAGAGGAACGTTTGTTGAAGACTTAGTATAGGTACTAGATAGGTTCTTTTTGTTTGCTGATGATGTGCATTGTTTGTTGAAACAATCTATTGAAGTATAAGAACCACTCAAAAGAGTTGAAGACTTGAAGATCTGAAGACAAGAAGACTTGAAGTTTGCTGAGATTTGGTATCTATATAAGGCACATAATAAAGTTAAGTAAAGTACATATTTCAGCAAAGCAGAAAACACAAGTGTAAAAGCTTGACTCTGCTGAGCCGATATAACGTACTAAAGTAACTACATGTGACCTTACTTGCTGAAGTAGTATCGAGTTTCAAACGTTGAAAAAGGTCAAAGAGCATTAAATGAAAATCATGTCGTTCTGAAAAAGTTGAACACATTGCTGACAGTACCTTCATAGCAAGATAGTGACATTTTCTGGCTCCGTCTTAGAATTTCAAAATTCAAACGGTACCAAGAATTCACTATAAATAGAGACCCTTAGGCAGTGAAAGAAAGTGTGTCAACAACGTGATCTTACACTCACTTGTGCTTTAAAACTCACATCTTTCTTAAGCATACTACTGTCTAAAGATCCGACCCAAGACTTAAGCTTGAAACAAAAGATACTTGTGAAGAAGTAGAAATTTATCTAAGAAATTGGTTAAGTGTTCTTTCTCCTAAACAAGAAATAGTCTTGACACCCAGAAATAATATACTTATAACTGAAAAGTTATTCAGTTGAATTTCTTAAGATTGCTTGGTATTAGCTGAAAAGTTAATCTCATAAGTGACCTTCACCCAAAACCTATCTAACTGATAAAACACCCTTTTACAGGCGCAAAATTCAGGGGGAACTAATCAAGCAAGGACTTGCTGATAAGTGTCCCAAGTTTGGTGGAGAACAAGGTTATAGTTCTCTGGTTAGGTTGGAAACAAAGCAAGGGCGCTTTGGTTTCTGGAATTCTAGTAGATTAGGTGTTGTAAAGAATCTCATCATCTATCTTAGTGAATTCAGTCCTAGCAAGGACAAAGTGGGCTAGTTGAGGGATTACGCCACCCTCAGATACCACTATAAAAGTGTTTGTGTGATTTACTTACTGCATTTACTTTTAGCAAAGCTTTATCTTATTTACTGCAGTTTCTTTCTAAAACCCTTTACTCAGCAGACGTGTTTTAACTTGGTTTGATTAAACCTGCAGAGTAGTTGTTTTATCAAAAGCACTTAATTTCAAAAGACTTCCGCTCTCTGATTATATAAGTATTAACAAAACTTACTACTGAACAAGTATTAAGTACCTTGCTGAGAAATTTGTGTTAAGTATCAGCATAAGCTCTTTGCTGAAAAGTAAAAGCTCCTTGTTGAGAAAGTTTTAGACGACGAAAAAGTTTTAGTGACTATTAACCCCCCCCCCTCTAGTCTCTACTTGTTGTCTAAAGGGACCAACAAAACAAAATAATTTTCTGAAAGTAAACTACAGTAAAGTAAATCACACAAACACTTTTATAGTGGTATCTGAGGGTGGCGTAATCCCTCACATAATCCACTTTGTCCTTTCTAGGACTGAATTCACTATGTCAGATGATGAGTTTCCTTACAACACCTACACACTAGAATTCCCAGAAACTAAAGCACCCTTGCTTTGTTTCCAACCTAACTAGAGAACTGTAACCTTGTTCTCCACCAAACTTGGGACACTTAATCAGCAGAGCTATGCCTCATTAGTTCCCCCCTGACAAACACGTCTATAAGGTGGTTTTTATCAGTTAGAGAGGTTTGGGATGAAATTACTAAGATTAACTTTCAGTTAACACAAGTTATCCGAGAAACTCAACTTAGCAATACTTTGCAGTAAGCAAGTATGTTGTTTCTTGGTGTCAAGACTTGTTCTTATTTAGAGGAAACAACACTCAACAAATTTCTTAGTTTTTGTCTTCTACTTCTTCACAAGTAGCTTTGGTTTCAAGCTTAAGTCTTAGAACGGATCAATAAGCAGTTTAAGCGTAGAGAAGGTTTGAGTGTTTAAGCATAACTGAAAGTTTGATCACGTTGTTGACACACCCTTCTACTCAGCCCAAGGTCTTTTATTTATAGTGTCTCAAGGGAGCCGTTTGAATTTGAATTCCTTGGCTAAACCGAGAGATGTCACTATCTTGTTGTGTTGTCACTATCAGCAGCGTCTTCGTTTGTCTTCAAGTATTCATAACGACATGCTTAGCATTTAATTCTCTTCAAATTCAACTTTGAACGTTGGAGCCAAAATGCAAAGTGATTCTTCAAGGTAGGGCACATGTATTTCAGTAAGCAAGTAGTCTCAGTTCAGAACGTTCAACCTACTCTGTCATATAGATTTTTACTTGAACTTTATGATTCCTGAGTTACTCATTTTCTGAGATAACATGTGCCTTTGTAGATACCATTCTCAGAAATCTTCTAAGTCTTCAATCTTCAAGTCTTCAACTTTCTGAGCGGTTCTAGGTCTTCAATAGATTGTTTTTGCAAACAAAGTACATCATCAGCAAGCTTAAGAACCTAACTAGCACCTACACTAAGTCTTTCAGCAAACGTTCCTCTTTTACAATGTCCTTTAAATTCTAAATTCCTATGGACCTTAAGATTACTAGTTACTGGACTTTACGTAATTTAGCATGTTAATTGCTTATCAAAATTACAAGTTTTCTAACAGTAACCAAGTCAAAACTGATTCTCCACAGTTTATGGGACTGTCGGACATTTATAGGACATGAAGAAGCTAATCTACGGTTGAAGCATTTTGGACCGTTTATACAGTTGGTTGTCGGACGTCCTACTTTTACTCCTGACCTAGCGTTTACTGCTTGGTCCCCAAGACTCCAACCTATATATATAGCAGGACTGCATTATGGACTTCCCCAAGTTGTTTCAGCCTTGTCGACAACTTGTTGAAGTGTGTTGGCAGATTGTGTTGTAAAAGTTTTTGTTGCTCTCACACACTTGACAAAGAGAACAACTCGACCACTTCATTCTTGAATTAAATGGTCAGGAGGTAGAAACATACGAGCTCACACACCTAAGCACTGGGTTGAGTTTCCCACACAAGTGTATGTTCACACTTGTGTTTGTTTGTGTAAGCGATAGAATCCAAACTCATTACAGAAACCCCCACTGAGTTTGTTGTTACGACGTAAGTCCTCTTTACGATGTGGATTTCAATAGGGCAGAAAACCTATAGTGTAGGCTTAGCTGTTTTTGTGCCCCTGGCGCTGCTATTCACCAAGGTGTGTTTGGTGTTTACACTTTTGATAGACTTACCAGTCATAGCATTCTTTTTTCCCTGAAGGCATTTTCAAGTATATTGATTATTTGATTAATATATTTGAAGATTTGGAAACCAGGTGTGTCTGAGTCTTTTACGTTGTTGTCTTTATTCTGGGCTTTTCATATTTGTTGAAGCTTGTTTACACAACATATTGTTCAACATACTGATCAACATCTGCAGTTTTCTTTCAGTATTGTATTTTTTATGTTTCTTTGTGACATTAGTATTTGTATTTAACATAAACAAGTCAATATGTTTCCGCACCAAACCACGAGGTTTAGTGAAGGTTTACTGTGCCATGGACCAAAGGAAAGAGGAAAAACAAAATTTGGTGCCCTCTCCGCCCTTACAGTCTTCTAAACTAAACTCTTCATCATCAGATTCATTAAGAAAGGATTTAGAATGAAAAGCAACCGTTTATTTACCTAAGGCTTCTTCTTGAGCTGCTTGATTCAGTTCATGATTTTTCAAAATATTTCCTAGTTTAGTAAAGTCTAAGGTTGATAAATCATGTCCTTCTTCAATTGCAAAAATTTTCATATTGAATCTAGGAGGAAGAGATCTTATAGCTTGCTTACCATGGTTTGGTAGGATATAGATTCACCTAACAGGGTGGATTCCTTGGACAGATCCATAAGCTTGGCAAAGTAGGTGTGAATATTCTCATCGTCTCTCATCCTAAGATTCTCAAATTTCGAAGTGAGTAGCCTAAGTTTGGTTTGCTTGACACTCTTCTGTCCTTCACATTAGCTTTGGAGTATGTGCCAAGCCTCCTTAGGTGAAACTGCATTCCGAAGAAGACGAAAGTTAGGCATATCAATCCATGAAAAAATAGCATTCAAGGCTTTTTCGTTGTTAATCGTAGCTTGCATTTTCCTCAGGAGTAAGATCCTTCTTGGTGACCAAAAGCTTATCTCCTTCAGAATCTAGGCCTCTTACAGGTGGAACATAGTGATTTTTGAATTCTTCCCACACACCTAGGTCATTTGATTTGAGATAGGTGCGCATACGGGTTATCCAATAAGCATAATTTGAGCCATCAAGAAGGCATTCTACCATAGTTTGGAGTTGATGATTCCATCATAGTATCAAGTTCAATTACTCAGAACGCGTAACCAGCTCTGATACCGATTGATAATGTAAAGGATCTAACTTGAATTTTATACTAGATAGAATCGACAATGTTTTATCCTATGTTGTGGTAACACAGTTCACAGCACAACTGCAAACAGAGTAAACAAATACAGCGGAAAGTAAAGAACACAAAGATTACTTTTCTCAGGTAATATTTCTATCACTACTTTTCTTAGGTAATATATCTATTACCCGAGCACAAAGGCTAAATCACCAGTATGTGAAAAGATTACAAAGTATGAATTACTTTGAACTGAAACAAACTAGCTTAAACACAAGCAATGTCGAATTAACGTTGGACATGTCTAAACCAACAAACTGTAAATCAATTGCAGCAAAGGACAAACTATAAAACTTGTGAAAATACTATAGAATAACCCTAATGAAAAATCTGCTAAAACTCCTAATTCGTAAAGTCGATCTCTCTTCCATATATATAGTACTGAGGAGAGTGTTAAAAATCTAATTCACTTTGGTAAAACGAGTTTCAAAAGATCTTTTATTATTGAGGCATTCTCATCAAGTCAATGTATTGTGGAGATCTTCCCTTATCACGAACAATTAATCTTCTAGATCTCCGATAATCTCATAACTCTTCTTTTATTCTTTCCTTGTATCGACAAGACTCTTCTTCAACTATTCCTTTGATTCCATTACTTCACAAAGCAAGTCTGCACATAAAAATAACCAAAATTGTGGGACCAATTATGTTAATTAAGAAAAAGCAAAACAAAATAAATATCATAGAAATGTCACAAGAACTGTGACAGCGTGTTATACAATGTGTCATCAGCATACAAAGATGTTGTAAGCACAACACAGTGTTAGAATAACACTGAAACAGTGTTTGAATAATGATGACAGTGTTTTATACACTTTCATTCGGTTCTTTTTCACAAATTTAGCTATCCTCTTGTATGAATTTTAGTGCATTTTGTTAGAATAGTGTCACGTTTCTATTTTCTTTGTTATTTTCAGGATTTAGGTGAAATCGCACTTTTGGATATGAATCATGGCGAAACATTGAAGTTTTGGTGCAACAAGATCACCCGTGGTGTGTCAAGGAGTACGGGGACGTGTTTCCAGGCCAAAAGACCAAGTTTCGGAGCTTAAAACCGTTCCCAAGGCCAAGGAGAACATGAAAGATTCGATATATCTTGTATGAGGCGGAAACGGTAGTTCATTCGGAGTTCGGATGAAGATTTTGGAGCCTTTGAAGTGAAATCTGGAAGTTCCATTTGAATAGTCTCAGTATTTTGGGCACCGGTCTTACATACTATATTGGATTGGGATGAGGTTACAACCTACGTGTAGCTAACTCAAAGGGCTATCCAACAGTGGGTCTTACGTGCCAATCCGAGTTCGGACGCGCCCTGAATCTCTGTTCGAACTTAGAGGAAAAACTTGCGAACTTACTGCCAGCCACAGGCGGACCACCTGGGACGGGGGCGCACAGCCCCTCAGATTCCGGAATTTGGCGATATTTTATATATATAAGTCGAATTTTTAGATCTTAGATCATAATTTTGCAGACATAAACCCTAGATCTTGTTCTGGATTTTCTTTGACTTAGAAGTACTTTTTCTTAGAGATTTGGAGCATCAACGTAGAGATTTGGACATCTTTTGATCTCACCTTGCTAGAAACTTGTGAGTTTAGCAATTCACCGAAGATTGACAACCCTCGGTGGTAACTTTGTATCTCACCTTTTTCATACTCTATCTTTCAATTCAATTATGTTTTCATGTATGATTGCTATTGTTGATTTGGAATTTGATAAGAGTAGCTAAATTTCTAGTTGGTGATAGTATGTAAATTCATAGCTAGGGTTCATATTGTGCATGATTGAGTTTCTGAATCTTTTACTTGTAGAATTGTTTTATTCGATTCTTTGATCCGACTAAGCCAAATATCTTCGTATAAAAGTGTTAGAAACACTAGGACAATTCAAGATCATCGATTCGATATTTACAATTATCAAGTACTGCTTGCACTAAGCCTGACAACCTTAGCCAAGTATTAGTATAGATAGGAGGCTTTCAAAATACATGTCAAAACCTGTCTTTTGGTGTTTGTTAATTCGAATTACTTTTGAAGCAGTACGTGTTGAACTTTCATGCATAATTAGAACCCGATGCTTACAATGAGCATTACTATCACCAGCTCTCGTCATATATTGTTAAGTTAAACTAAGTTAATTTGTTTTCTGAATTTATATAGTAGTTATTGTAGTTAAAGCTAGTTAAGTCCCTAGAAATTGACACTCGAGGTCATCTTACCTCTACACTACGTGTTTTGTGTAGTTGTGAGTTGCCCTTTGGCTAAAACAAATTCATTTGATTGTTCGAGTCTGACAATCTCGTTCATCAACTTGACAACGAATGAAATGATCGAGATTGTCAGACCCGAACAATCAAATGAATTTGTTTTAGCCAAAGGGCAACTCACAACTACACAAAACACGTAGTACAGAGGTAAGATGACCTCGAGTGTCGATCTCTAGGGACTTAACTAGCTTTAACCACAATAACTATTATAAACTCAGTAAACAAATCTAACTTGGCTTAACTTAACTATATATAAAGAGAGTTGGTGATAGTAATGCTCATTCTAAGCATCGGGTTCTAATTATGTATGAAAGTGCAACACGTACTGCTTTAAAAGTAATTCGAATTAACAAACACCATAAGACAGATTTTAGACATGTATTTTCAAAGCTTCCTATCTATACTAATACTTGGCTAAGGTTGTCAGGCTTAGTTCACGCAGTACTTGATAATTATAATTATTGAATTGATGATCTTGAATTGTCCTAGTGTTTCTAACACTTTTATACGAAGATATTTGTCTTAGCCGGATCAAAGAATCGAATAAAACATTTATACAAGTAAAAGACTCAGAAACTCAATCATGCACAATATGAACCCTAGCTATGAATTTATATACTATCACCAACTAGAAATTTACCTACTCATATCAAATTCGAAATCAACAATATCAATCATAGATGAAAACATAATTGAATTGAAAGATAGAGTATGAAAAAGGTGAGACATAAAGTTACCACTGAGGGTTGTCAATATCCGATAAATTGCTAAACTCATAAGTTTCTAGAAAGGTGAGATCAAACGATGTCCAAATCTCTACCTTGGTGCTCCAAATTGCTAAGATAAAGTAGTTCTAAGTGAAAGAAAACCCAGAACAGGCTCTAGGGTTTATGTCTGCAAAATTATGATCTCAGATATGAAAATTCGAAACTTTACAAATTATATATATCAGCTGTCGAAACCTCCCAGGCGGACCGCCTGGCACGGGCAGAGAATTGCCCGTCCTTTTCTTCCTCCAAGTCTTCGATTTTTGGCCTTGGGCACGGTTTTGAGCTCCAAAACTTGGTCTATTGGCCTGGAAACGCGTCCCGGTACTCCGTGACACACCACTGGTGATCTTGTTGCACCAAAACTTCAATGTTTCACCATGATTCATATCCAAAAGTGCGATTTTCACCTAAATCCTGAAAATAACAAAGAAAATGGAAACGTGACACTATTCTAATAAAATACACTAAAATGCATACCAGAGGATAGCTAAATTGTTGAAAAAGAACCGAATGATAGTGTAAAAAACACTATCATCAAACTCCCCAAACCGAACATTTGCTTGTCCTCAAGCAACTAGATAGACTCTATGCAAACTACATGCAACACAAAGAGGAGTCTCATGCCAAACAAGAAGAACTAATCTATTGTATCTACCAAATGCACATGAACAAAGACCATACAAATCATAACATGGAAGTAGGTTGAAGAATCCCTCGATTGAACCTATACACATTCACATATGCACTTTGTTAAACAAGGAAGTCTCTCGTAATATTCTCTACCTGAACCTAGTCAATGACGACGTAATGATGCATATTAAAATACAAATGGTTGCCCCGTGCCTATGAAACTGAGGGATTACTACTGTTCACCAAGTGAGACTTTCCCTCAAGAGAGGTCGAACCAATATTGGCTCTCATCAAACGAAGGAGGGCTCCCTAATAGACAACACTCCCCTATTCTACCCGACTCTTAGAGCAAAGACTCTTTACCACTTCCTGAATGGCAGGACGAGGGTGGTCTAGAAAAGGCCTTGGACTAGGCGACGCGAAAAACACAATGAAGAATTTACAACTCGATTACGAAATACTACAAAAGCTGAAAAATAATGCAATGGTTTGCTAAAACTGCTTTTTGGCTTGCTTGGACCCTTCTTTTGTTTGTTTGGGTCTTATTCTTTTATTTTCCCTTTATTTTTCTTTTTCTTTTTTCTTTTTTTCTCTTTTTCCAAATTTCTGGAATTTTCGATTTTTCTTCTCTTTTTTTTTTTTTTTTTTGTATATAGCCAGTAGTAGCACAATGAAAGGAAATAACAATGACTCTACAACGACCTCCCCAAACCTATTTGAAAGAATACGTTGGAGCACAAACTCACAAAGAAGAAGAAAAACAAACTCACAAAAGTAACCCCCTCCCCAAACCTATTCGTTAGAATAGGTTTCAAACAAAGGATCACACGCCTCACTCTACCTCTGTAACATCCCTTTTTTTTAATTTATTTTTTTAATTAATTAATTATAGAGTAATTTAATTATTTGGTGATTAATTAATTTTCCTTCCCCGCGTTATCGAATTCGATTTAGAAAGCATTTTGGTATAGTGGACCATTCACGATATCAGTTTCGGGCTAAATATTAACTCAATTGCAAGACTAGACTTTAGCACGTTTGGTTGACCCATTTCAGTTGGTCCAATATTCAAGTCTTGGCCAAGTTATCTTGGCCCATATCTCAAGGCCTGATCCAAGCCTTCACCCCTAAACCTAACCCTAAAACACAAAACTCACTTTCTCCTCCTCCTCCCCTCTCATTTCGACAGCCACACAAAACAACTCCTACTTCCCGTTTTTCTGCCCTCCCCGCCGGATTCATCGTCCCCACCACGTAACCCCCGCAGACCACCGAGCCACCACCACCGGAACCCACCATCTTCATCATCATCATCTCAATCGCCCATCTCCTCCACCAAATCATCTCCACCGGACCGCCTTGAATCACCACCGCGACCTGCAAACCGCCACCCAGCTCCGTTCCCGTTCTATCCCGCTCCGATCTGTTTGTGCTTCGTCCGCTTCGTGCCCGTCCTGGACCACTCGGCTCGAGCCAGCGTGCGTCGAGGCTCTGTTCTGGCTCTGTTCCTTCCGCGCCCCGATTCAGTTTTAGGCGACATGTTCTGGCTTCGGGTTGCTCTGTTTTTATTTGTGCTCCAGTAAGGTTCTTATCTCTTCGTCTTCTGCTTATCTCATCTCCATTATCCACTTCGTCTCTTCAACTCCTTGAAACTGACTCATGAATGGGATTAACTCCCGTGCTTCTTCTTTGTTCGTTATTGGTTTATCAGGTTCAGACTAGCATTCCAATTCCAGAGGTAAAAGTTACGATCTCTGTTTCATCCTCTCCGTTTTCGTTTCAGTAATTTTCCATTTGGACGATTTTACCCCTGCTATATTTCTGGATATTACCATATTACCCCTGAATCAAACCTGGATTCCACAATGTTACCCCTGGGCGTGTTCTGGACCATTTTACTCTTCCGTATTGGACTGATTTAGATTATTAGTTCGATTTCGAATTATTGACCCTTTTGCCCCTGGAATTAATTTTACGGTATTGCCCTTATAAGCACTGGAATTGACTGATTTGGCCCTGGATGAATTGGACTAATTTGCCCCTGGATTGAAATTATTTTTTGACCTCAAGTTGACTTGTAAACCCTATTTGACTCTGTGAAAATTATAGATTTTCAACTGTTGATTGTGAATTGACGTTTTTACCCTTGGACAGTTTTGGACCGTAACTAGGGTTTTGGCTGACTTTTGCCCTACCCTTATTGGGTTGTGAAACTGCTTAAAGTTCTTACATATTTATTAAACGGATTTTGTTGAACGATAGAACTTAATCTTTCCACTTAATGAAAATTGAACTGTTTTACTGAATACTACTTTTAGACAGTTTTACAAGTTTGCTATTTTCTAAAAGTAACCTTCAACTCCCTTTCATTAAAGCTTTGCTACTCAATATTTTACTAGCCTAGTTGGTTTAGTAAGGATTATTTTAACTCCAAGGTCTCGAGTTCGTTTCCCCTTAGCCACTTCTTTTTCTCGACAGTTTAACCTTACCATTTGAACCTTCGTTTTGAGTTTTAGTTAGTAACGATAGTCTTCTTGTCTAGGTGATTCGTCCGTTGCTCAGTGACCTTCTGTTCTCTTTGTGGTTTTTGCTCGCCCGTGCTATGGTGAGTGTTACTGTCTGTTTTCTAAAACTACAAGGAAGTTATGTGTTAATTGCTTACTATGTTACTGCACTTATTGTTTGTTCCTATTTCACATGTATACCTACATGCTTGTTATTTTCACAAGTTTAAGCGCACGTTTGAAATGCTATGCATGATTGTCTTAATTCACTTAACTTTCTGAATTGATTATTGCACTGTACAATTACATGCTATTGTTTGTTGTCTTACTGACTCTTCAACTGACTACTGCTTTCTTAACTGTCAATTGTTTTTCTAAACCCTTCTCGGTCTCCGAGCACTGTTTACTGTTAACTGTTTGACCGGTCAATTCGGTTGATAAGTAGGTAGACTTGGGTAGTGTTGACTATCAGGTTTATTTATGAGTCACCTAGTCTAATCCCTTAAGACGCGAGGAAGAAGAAGCTGAGGTCTACTTGGGACGTAGGACTTTCCTGAACGTACGCAGGACACTGTACTGGCTAGAATTGAATTCCTTCTAGACGGGGTGATAAGGGCTATTGGGAGTAGGAGTAATAAGGCGGGTTGCACCAACTGTTACTTTACTGTTTTCAAATCAACTGACCTACTATTTTTTTTACTTCTGAACCGATTGATTTGCTTGTTTACTGAACTGATTGTTGTCTAAATTTACTGCCTGTAATTTGCCTTTATGTCTTTAAACTGAAAATCTTTTCTACAAAATGCATGAAATCAACACTGCATGAGCACCACTGAGATCCTTTATCTCACCACTCTTTTCAAAATACTTCCTTGTAGGTTCGACTTCCGATGAGCTCTAGTAGGCGTCTGGCGACTCGAGAATGTGCGGGATGTTTTTGGTTTGGGGTTATTTTAAATAAGAAGAAACCTTGTCTTCACTTGTTATTTTCCATTGAACTTAATTATCTTTTAGCTTCCGCATTTATTTTCTCCTTGAATTGTAAGCTCGTTTGAGAGACAAAACCTTTACTTACCGTTATTTTTAAAAGACCGTTCGATTTTCTGATTAAAATAATATTTTCAAATTTCGTTACCGTTACAACCTCCTTCCTAGGCATTTAGCAATCTCAAAAAGCAAGGTGAAGACTTGTTGCCTCTTAGGTACATAATTACACGAGAATACAACCAAAGACTCTAACATGCAACATTTTATAAGGCCTTCGTGAACCGCAGTAGAGAAAACACCACATAGTGATGTCGAGACTACCAAGTTTAACTAGTGCACATACGAAAATTACAAGCCAAGCGAGACAAACCTCAAACTATTCCATAGAGATGCAATGCATGGTCAATGGTAAAAAACACTTAGTCTATATAATAAAAAAGTTCAAAAAATTTGACAATAAACTCCACACAACATCATGCAAAACTAGACTAAGGATGAATGCATACGAACAATCTAAATCCTAAGAAAGCGGTAAACGTGCAAACAAAGGTGGAATCCAAGTACAAGATACAATACTCAACGACACAAGTCATACAAAACTAACATCATAATTCACATAACACCCCCCCACATGAATCTCAAGCTGGTCCCCAACAAAAGAGAGAATGAGGAATGTAAAGTGATACTAGATGTTACCGAATGTTTGGCCTCTGTCGGCTGAGTATACCAGAATAGACATGTGAAAGGACTAGTAATCCGGGTCATAATCCCCGTAATAGTCGTTCCACATGTCAGAGAGAAGATCCTGGGACCGCTGTAAGGTCTCCTGCTGACGGTCCAAGAGCATCTGCTGCTGCAAGATGAGCTGCCTCTCGTTCCGGCGATGCTCCTCCGCGAGTTCCCAATCACGGTTGCGCTGGGCAACATAACCATCAAGAGTATGATGCAAACCCTGTACAGTGGTGGTCAAAGTTGCAACATTCGCATCGAACCCACGGAATCTGTCATCAAGGTAGGTCCTGAGCTCAGTAAAATCAAACCCCCTGGAACCACGTGCTACCAGCGGTGGCTGCTTTGACCCACTAGGAGCGGCGGTGTCTGGAATACGGTCCCGATCATCGGTCTCCATGCTCAGTGATAGATGCTGGAGTCAAGGCCGAGGTGACGGAGCCCGACTCATCAAAACCCTCAACCCCGTGGTACTTGCAGTAGGCAGTGATCAAGCAAGGAAAAACAAATGGCTTCTTCTTTTTGTTCCGATGCCTATGGTACTCCTCATAGATAATGTTGCCAATGTCAATACGGTGCCTACCCAATAGACAGTAGATGAGCTCTGCATACCAAGGCTGAATTGAAGTATCATTGGTCCGAGGAATGATATTGGCCATAATAAACTTCATAGCCGTCCTAGCCTCAAGATTGATGTCCTTCCTCTCCAGTCTCTCCAGTCTATCACCATATAGGTACACATAATCCCTGTGGCAAATCACCTCTGTGATTCTCTCGTCAATCACCCGGCCCCCTCTCGAGTACTTATATTCGTGCGCGCTCCCGGTAAACTCCCATTCCCCGAAGTGGATAAAGTCAGAAATCGACTGAGGGGTCCATGGCACTGGTGTGTTCCACACTGGAATGCCCCCCATGTCTGCACGGTCTGTGTATCCTACATAGAACTCTTGGAGTAGCGATACATCGTACCCATTGAACCGGTTGGAGGTGTACCACTTCCAGTTCCTTTTGCCCTCCAAGCTATAAAGCATTCGGCAGGCCGGTGTGTGGTCATAACTTGCTGGGATTTGGATTTTACGGTCACGGACTATCGAGCGGGGCTTAATGGCAGCTTCCTCCTCAAGATCCAGTCGAATGGAGACCGCTTGGAGTAATGGTTCATAAGCTTCGTTGGCTTGGGAGCTCGAGGCTGCTCCCTTTCCCTTCTTGCTCTTGGATGTCCCTGCTTTCTTCTTGTCACGACCAATGGTACCTGAACGCAGCAATTAGTATCTTGTACTCAACAAAAAATGATATGCTAATGCAAATGCAAAGTGTGCAAATAATCGAGTGTCAACTTTGAGTAATTCTACTCCCTTAACCCATGTTCTAGTCTAGCTAACCTATGTTAAGTACAATCATGCAATTCATCACAATCAAAGCTCATGCTAGACAACGAATAACCTCAAATTCATAAGGCAACGTACATATCATAGGGTCGAAAATCACCAAAAAACTCACAATCTATCCAATCAAGTGTTCTACCAAGTAATCTATAATCATCATATCAATTTGCTTGAATTTAATAAGGAATGGAAGAATCAAAACAATGCAATCAAGACTTAGAAATCTTAATTGAGCAAAGCCCCCAATTCAACAATCCCAACAAAATTAAGCATGCAATTGATAGAGAAATAAGTTAATAAACACACAAACAAGCAACCCATACAACATATAAGCTCAATTGAAGTAAAAATCAAGAAACCCCCAAATTTACAAAATTAGGATTCTTGAGAGGTTACCTCAAATCTGGAAATTTGATGAAGTATGAAGAGATTTGTTCGGATGAGAATGAAGAGCACGTTATGGGCTTCAATTCAAGCTAAAGAACACAAGATTTGGTGGAGGATTGGAAGAACTATGGAAGAGAGAAGGTTTTGGATGATATTTCGATTTTGGGAGCAAGAGGAAGAGAAAGAATGAAGAATGAAGTGAAAAGGGGATGAATCCCGCTTTTGTGTATTCTGGGCTTGTGGGGCGGATCGCCCCGGGTGGGAGGCGGTGCGCCCCTCATCGCCCGAGAGCTGGAGCTCTCGAGCGTTGAGGGGCGGTTCGCCCCACCTCTCACCTGCAGAAAGCTCCAGGATTTCTATGAGTGGGGGGCGGATCGCCCCCATGGGCAGCGGTCCGTCTCTCACCCCCAGAGAGCCACCAACTCTCTGAGAGTGTAGAGCGGACCGCACCCCATGGGCGGCGGTGCGCCTTCCACTTCCAGAGGCTGGGGGCCGAAAATTTTCGGCCCCTCTCACTAAGTTTTCACTCCAAAACATTTTTCTCACTGAAACACTTGAAAAACTTCACTCAAACACATACAAAAAGCACAAAACATTACACAAACTACCAAAAACTTATCAAAAAACAAATTGTTCGATGTATGCATGCAATGCAAGAAAGCAATAAAACTTCGGGTTGCCTCCCGGAAAGTGCCATTGTTTATTAGTCTCTGACTCGACTTCTTCTTGTTCTTCAGTTCCGTTCCAGATGGGTACTAGCCTTCCCCTTCATGGATCTCTTTCTCATACCTAGTACCTAAGAATGAGAATGAACAAATGCAGCAAGGCCAAAAAAGCCTATGGGGTGAGAATCAATGGAATGTACTTGATGATCAGAAATGGATTACAACGTATGTTGCTTGCCATCTACCTCAATAGTGCAAGATCCCCTGTAGGTGTCGATCACAGAGCGCACCTTGGTCAAGAAAGCTCTTCGTAAAAGAACAACATCATTCAGACTCGTAAGAGTGTGTTGGTCCCTTTAAACAACAAGAAAAGACTAGAGGGGGGGGGGTGAATAATCTTTTCAAACTTTCGTTGTTTAAAACTTTCTCAGCAAGTGCTTATTACTTTTCAGTAATGAGTTTGTTGATACTTAACTTTCTCAGCAAGCGTAAGTTACTTTTCAGTAGCTTGGTTTGCTGATACTTAAAATCAGAGAGCGGAAGTCTTTGATACAATAAGTGCTCTTTCAGTAAGTAAAGGTTTCAACAAGTGATGTGAGTGACTGTGTACAGACAAATATGATTTGCTGAAAACTAAGTACAGTAAGTAAATCACACAAACAAATTTATAGTGGTATCTGAGAGTGGCGTAATCTCTCAACTAATCCACTTTGTCCTTTCTAGGACTGAATCCACTAAGATATGATTGAGGTTCCTTACAATCTCCTATCTAGATCGATTCAACAGAAACCAAAGCACACTTGCTTTGTCTCCAACCTAATCTAGAGAACGTAACCTTGTTCTCCAACAAACTTGGTACTTTTAATCAGCAAAACTATGCTTGATTAAGTTCCCCCTGAATATCACGCCTGAAAGGGTGTATTTTCAGTTAGAGAGTTTTGGGGTGAGATAACTTAATTATAACTTATTCAGTTACAACAAGTAATCTAAGAAACACAACTTTGAATACTTTGCAGTAAACAAGTTTGATTGTTTCTGGTGTCAAGACTTGTTCTTGTTCGAAATAAAGAACACTTAACTAATTTCTTAGCCGAGTTTGTTCTACTTCTTCACAAGTAGCTTTTTTAAGCTTTATGTCTTGGAACGGATCAATGGCAGTATAGAGAGTTTGAAGGTATGTGAGTTTAAGCACAAGTGAGAGTTTGATCACGTTGTTGACACACTTCAACTCTTCGCCGGATGACCTCTATTTATATTGCAAGTAAGGAGCCGTTTGAATTTTAAATTCCAAGGCTTTTGATCCTTAAGATGTCACTATCTTGCTTTTGTACTTTCAGCAACGTCCTTGTTTGTCTTCTAGTCTTCATGTCCTTCGCGTGTAAGCTTTGCATTTAATGCATATTTGAATAGAGTTCAAACAGTAACATTGGAGCGCAAATTCAAGTACTTTCAGCAAGAGGTCACATATGTTACATCAGCAAGTGGTTAGTCTCAGTTTTAGCAAGCACAATCTACTCTGTCTTTCAGATTTTCACTTATGCAATGATGTTGCTGAAGTTTCCACTTTCTGAGCAACACGTGCCTTTGTAGATACCAGTTTTCCGCAATCTTCAAGTCTTCAGATCTTTGAATTCTTCAAGTCTTCAGATGTTCAATAATCTTCAAGATTCTTAGCGGTTTCTAAATGCTTCAATAGTTTGTTTGTAAAAATAAAGTACATCGTCAGCAAATGCTTCAATAGGTTATTTTCTTTTCAGGAAATAAGATACATCATGAGCTACGGCTTCAATAAGTTATTTTCTTTTCAGAAAATAAATACATCGTAAGCGGTAAAAACCATCTTAACTAACACCTAATCTAAGTCTTCAGCAAACGTTCCTCTTTTACAATGTCCTCAAAATTCTAAATTCCTATGGACCTTAAGAGTACTAGTTACTGGACTTTCCTTAATTTAGCATGGTTAATTGCTCATCAAAATTACAAGTTTCCTAACAAATTTCCCCCTTTTTGATGTTAGCAATCCATGGCTAAATTAATTGTTACCCTTTTAGAGGTTTCTGATGTTGAATAAATCAGTTGATTAATGCAAGCATACTTGAATAATTAAAAAGTAAGCATTAGTAAATTGCATAATGAAAAACCAATAAGAGTCAAAAGCTTCATTGTTGATAGTTATCTTTCAGAAGTTTACATGAAATAGCATAGATAACTTAAACAGAATCAGCAAACAAAAACTTTAACAAAAAGTATTACAGAGAGTTAAGCTCTTCCAGAAGATTTTCTCAAAATCTCTCTTACACTCTTCTCAGCAAGTGCAGTAAATTCAACACAGTCCTTTTCGTCTATGTTTTGAATCTCGTCTCGGAGGCCGTCTCGGACGACCTCCTGAGAAGGGTCAACCCGGGTCATCTCGGAGGGATGTCTCGGTCCATTTAATTAATATATCAAATTATATATAATAAATACTATACATATTACATTGAAAATTAAAACATAAATGTCAATATAAATTATAAACTCATAGAAACCAAAATAAAGTCACTCATATTAGTAGTACATCATTAGAATTTAGAACATTACATGATCCAAATTCCAAACCAAGCAAACATGATCCAAATTCTTGCGTTTTTGCAGGCGGTATGATGATGCTTTTCAGCATTCATTTCCATGTAATTAGTCACCTACAAATGCATGCCCCAATTGCTGGCATGGAGAAGCTGTGTATCTGAAATGCTTTTCGGATGAATCTTTCTTAGCCAGAGAAGATCTACTTCTTGATCCTTAGCAGTGAGATAGAAGTACTCATAAGGAATCAATCCAAGTCTCTTCTTTGTTTTCTTTGTTACTGGGTCAGAGTAGTAAGCAATGCCAGGTGGTTTGATCAGATTTGGTTCTTGTTTGTAAGTCTTACCAATGGCGATTCTTCTTACTGAGACCTCAAGATTCAACCATCTCCCAGCAATATTTCTTGGGAGGGATTCTTCCCTTTGATTTCTTTCGACTTTGAGTTCAATCCATTTGAACATTTGATTAAAAATGGCTGTAGGAAAGAACTCATTCACCAGCAAGTCTTCCAGCTTTAAAATCCAGCAACCATGAATGTTTCTGATTACATTCTGAGTGGTTTCTTCATTGCTGGTCTTTGTGTATTCAATGCCGGAGCCAATAGCAATGCTGGCCAGCCTCTTTTCTTCCTGTCTTTGCCTTCTTCTTCTTGTCTTAGCATTGTCTTGATCTCTTGCTGAAGAGTCAGACGAGAAATACTTTGAATGGCCAGACAGAGTCAAGGCTGCTAAGGGTCTAGCTCTTATGGCTTGAGCTATTGTTTGATTGTCATCATCTTCATCATCTTCATTCATATTGTGATGACTTTCAGTATGGCAAAAATCTTGAGTTTCACCAGCGGTTTTTCTCTTTTTGGTACTTGCTGAATTTAACTCAGATTTTGCTTGTCTTTTAGAACTTTGCTCTTTTTCAGCTAGCGGTTCTATGGGCAGTGGCACATCAACAGCAGGAGGGGCTTTTGGTTTCTTTTTCTGGTACTCTTCTTTTCCCCCTTAGACATGGATTGCAACATCGGAGTGATGTGCAGAGAATAAAACTCATTGCAATTTTCAGCAAGAGTGATTAAACTGTTATACTTCATGATGATTTGTTGATGGTCAGAAGTCATTTTTGACAACTCTCTTTGAATACTCATCATGTTCTCTTCATGTCTTTTCTCTGTTGCGGCCTTCTCATCCATGAAAGTCTGAGCCTTTACGAGAGCATTCTTTGCGAGCCTGAGCGCTTGACTTACATCTTCTTCATAGCTCTTGTGATAAAGGCTGATGTCTTTCTCAGCTATTGTCAAAGTGGTAGTGCGTCTCAGCACTGTGGCCAATATTTTTCCAATCTCAAGTGGGCTCTCAGTAAGAAATGCCTCATCTTCAGCTTTGCAGGCATCACGGACTTCCTTTAGTGCTAAAATTCTAGGAGTAAACTCCTCAACTCTTGGGAACGGCACTAGATGTTGTGTCAAGGAATGAACCTTAACTTCGGAAGCAAACTGATCATCCTGTAATAGACATTCGGCTCTTAAGGAATCATCTTTATCAGTGATGTAATCAGGAGGAGGAATCTGAACAACTTTTGGGTCTCGCTTGGATTGTTCATCCTCATTTTCTGACAAGTCGTCATCATCCTCAGATTCATCAAGTTCAACAACTTTAGAACCTTTATCAATAGCTTCACTTCCTTTTTGTTGAGTGGTTGTTGATGGCAACGCTTCAGACTCAACAACTGGAGTTTCACCAGTAGTTAGTTTTAATTGAGTAGTTGCTAAAGGCAACGTTTGAGACTCAATAACTGGAGTTTCGCCAGTAGTTAGTTTTAGTTGAGTTTGAGCCTCAATTACTGGAGTTTCGCCAATAGTAAATGGAAGGGAGGGGACTTCCGTTGATCTTACTCCTGAAGATTGATCAATTTCTAGATCCTGCGTACGCCTTGCATGGATCAAGAGACTGTTCTGGAGAGCGCGTTGGTAATCTTCATCTTGTTCATCATCATCATCAAGGTTTTCTTCAGTAACCTTGGCATTAGAAACTGGACTTTTGCCATTTTTCAAGGCAGCCCTTTTTCTGGCATATTCTTCTTCAGTATTAGCACCTTGCACAGGTGCTTGATTTTCAGCAGCAGCAGCAGGAGGTTAAGATTCTTGCTGAGGTTGTTGTTGTTCAGCTTGCTGATTTTCAGGTTGAGCATTTTCAGCAACTGTCAACTTCAATCCTCCAGCATCAGGACTTGGACCTTGATTGTCATCATCATCGTCTTTTTTGTCCTTGGAATCTTTCCCTTCATCATCACTAGGATCAGTGAGAATGTTCTCATCTTCTTCTTCTTCATCATCGTCGGTCAGAATGACTAGCTCAACGTGCTTATACAAAGCAACACTTGTGAATTCCTCTTCCTCATTGATTTTGTGGGGATCAGCCACCACAGGTACAAATGAACCTTTGAGCATCACAGCTTGTTCAGCTGGAGAGGCACTCTTGAATTTTGCCTTCATATTCTCTCTGATTTGAGCAATCAGATTCGAGCTCATTTGCTGAGAATATGACATTTCTTCAGGAAGGATGGAGTGGACAAATGTTTCGAGCTTCAGCAGAGAAGATCTCTTTTTCTCGTTTGAGAGATGAAGGTGAAGATCAGAGAAATCCATTCGCATGTACCTTTGCCAGTTGCTGACGGACTTAGCAACTCTTGACAAAGTTGTCCTTTTGAAGTTCAAGTACAGTTCCTCAGAACTTACTTGATGATCTTCAGTGATGAGTACCACTTCAGTGGTCTCCTTTTGAGCCTGAAAAAGAATGTTATTTAGATCAGGATTGGTTTGGAGAATTGTTTTAGAGTTCATATCTGAAACATGATTTACCTGCTGAGAGTCAGCAAGCTCATGTAGTACAATTTCCATTCCATGAGGAGCTTGAGTAGCATCCTCCATTTGTTCATCCTGAAATAAATTAGAGTTAGACACAAGTGCTAAGATGTCAAACTTAGTTTTAATACCAAAATCATTAACTACCTGCTGAGCAAGGAGTGTTGGTTCTGGTGCAGAGGCTTCAGTAACCATCTGACTTGCATCTTGAGAAGTCTGTAGAGATAATATAATATTAGCAAAATAAAAAGTTTCAGAAATCAAAGTTTTACTGATGGTTGAATTAACTACCTGTTGAAGAAGGACAGGTTGTGGCTCAGTCCTTTCAGCATTAACAGTTTCTGCAGCTTCTTGGACTGTTTCTTCAGCAGACTTCTGGTTTTGCTCTATTTGAGAAAGCTGTGCGGTTTCAGCAATCTCCCTTGTCTCTGAAATGACAAGTTGAGCAGAAGCATCTTGACCCTTGAGCTCACTGCTTGTCATGAAGGCATCAATGGATTTGTTGGATGATTCTTCAATCTCCAACTCCATTTGTTTGCTTATTTCTTCCAGTACAAGCTGGAGTTTGTCGATTGATGTCTTGGGTGAACTTTGGCTAGTATTCAGCTCGAAATCAGATCTAATATGATTCAATTCATCTTCAACAATCTCGTGGATCTTCAAAAAAATGGTAGGAAAATTACTCCTCGCATTTCTAATCCAGGACTTCAGTTGAGCATGCGCACTTTCTACCCTGCAATAATATTAAAGATTGCATAATTGAATATGATAAATTTATGCAAGTGGTGTGCTTTTACGATAATGAAAGGACAATAGTAAATTAAGAAAATTGAGTCAATGGTACCTGTTGGTTGTTTGAGTTCCAAAATGTAGATATTTTCTTGTCCAGTACGACACAAAATTTTCATGATGCGGATCACACCATGTCTTCTTGACATACTCTCCAAATAGTGGTAAGAATCTCCAAGTATAAAGTAGCTCATCCACATGTTTTTCATATTCATCAACACTTTGTGAGTTCACAACCTTCTTCCACCTTGCCCTAACTGCCCTCTCATACTTTCGACTTCCAGAGTGTTTAACAAAATTCTTATGTACACATTCTGAAATGTGTCGCCTACAAAGTAGACGACCACTCTCCGGAAAAACAGTATCAATGGCGTTCATAAGGGCTTGCTCTCTATCTGTAACAAAAACACCTGGATACTCAACAGCACTAAAAAATTTCTTCAACTCTCTCATTATCCACACATAGCTATCCTCCTTTTCATGGTAGATGCATGCAAATGCAACATGAAAATTCTTACCGGTTGGCAATAAACCCATCACTTGAACCAAAGGCATATTATATAGATTTGTTGCATATGTGGCATCCAAGAGAATAACATAAGGATATAGTCGAACCAAATCAACGCTATGATGGTGAGCAAAAAAAACTTCACCAACATGATTATTACCTGGTTCCTTTCGCTCATTATGATAGTAATGGTGATCGGAGAGTAACTTCAGAAAGTATTGCATCGTGGTTAGCCCATCCCTATCCTTGTTCTTGTTTTTGTGAATTGCATTGTACACATGTCTGATGTTGCTCACATTATCTTTATTCAACAACTTTACCTCTTGCAGGATACTCTTTGGCTTCGTTCGAGTCATATACAACTTATGTATGTGTTCTAGCTCCGGTTCGCTCAACTTTGCCGCCGATGTATGCCAATTAGGGTGCTTCCCAAGTGCATGGTTATGCCTCCCTCTATTCTCGCTTGTGCGTACAACCCATGGACCATTATCACAATTTCTTTCTAGTTTCAACTGAAAGGGACATTCATTCTTCTTCGTCCCACTTGAATGGCGACTCACAACATTGACATTTTTACTCGTCGTCGCTCTGTACTTCCCACTACGTTCACAACCAAGGTAAATCCGATTTGCATGTGCTGTGACAACTGTGAAGTACATGTGATTTTCCCGACCAATTCGCCTAACTTCATCTTCTGCGGCTATTCTTGTAGGAAATTCTCCAAGACTATTGAACAAGTAATTCATGTCATCATACATATGATCATGCTCCTTATCATTCCCATCATCATTAACCTGAAAATAAAAATGTATACTAATCAATAAATTGATATATGAGATAAATACGTACATTTGTTCTAATAATTTGTAAAAAAAAAAACAGAAGCAACAACATATATATCATAAATGAAAATCAAATGTGTGCATCAATAAAATATGAAGATCAATTAATATAACAAGTTGAAGTTTGATGTAATTGGATATATATATATATATATATATATATTAGCAAAAAAATAAAAAAAAAATTAAAAAAAAAAAAAAAACGGACCTATACGCGGGCCTGCTGCTCGCGCGGAGCAGCAGGCCGCGGGCCTGCTGCTCGCGCAGAGCAGCAGGCCGCTGGCTGGCCTGCTGCTCGTGCGGAGCAGCAGGCCGCGGCTCGCGGGTAGCAGCAGGCCGCTGGCCTGCTGCTCTGCGCGAGCAGCAGGCCCGCGGCCTGCTGCTCCGCGCGAGCAGCAGCCAGCAGGCCGCGGCCTGCTGCTAGCCATTAGCAGCAGGCAAGCTTGCCTGCTGCGGTTTACAAAAAAAAAAAAAAAGGCTTAATACACATAAAATCAGTAATCTTTACCTCATAATTTTCATACTTCGACCATTCTTCAGTCCAAGGTGGCCATTCCATGTTGAAAATTTGTATTCAGAAGAGATTGTTTCTGAAGAATTTGTTGTGGAGAAGGAAGTAATGAACGTATGAAATTGTGTTAGTTGTAATTTGTGTGTATTTAATGTATTTAATAAATTTGTGACTTATTTGTAAAATATTAAAAATAAGGTGTTTTTTGCAAATTACTAATAAATTTCCAACGTTTAGTAAAATTGCTACTACGTTTAACAAGCCTGTACTTGCTGAAAGATCCCCCTCAATTTAATATCTCCTTTTTCTCTTTAAGCCAACAAGGTTTCTGAGTTCCCGTCTCAGTAAATCATTTTTCTTTGTGAGATAATAAGGTAAATTATTTTAAAGTAAAAACACCATTGCTCTTTTACTGAGTTCCGGTCTCAGTTTGCATCTTTTGTCAACCTTCATACTGAATACCTGTTTCAGTATCCTTGATTGTCTAAATGCCCGTTTCAGCAATCTAAAATTCCCTTTTTACTGAATGCCGGTTTCAGCAATCTTAAATTCCGTTTTTACTAAATGCCCGTTTTCAGAAATCTTTTATGGACATATTGCTGAATGCATGTATCAGCAAACACTTTGTGATCAACTAACCTTTATAATGGTGGAGATCCATAAAGTTGCTGAAAAGATAGTAAACCCACTCTTTTAAATGATGTTCAATAAGCTCAATTTGATTTGCTGAATACCCGTTTCAGCAACCAAGTAGTTGTTCCTTCTTTATTGAGGTAGTTCAATCAATCCAAGGTTGTACCTTAGCATTGCAAACCTATTACCAGACAATGGCTTGATAAAGATATCAACAAGCTGATCCTCAGTACCTACCTGTAAAACCTCAATGTCTCCTTTCTCAACATGGTCTCTTATGAAGTGATGTCTAATATCAATGTGCTTAGTCCTTGCATGAAACTTAGGATTTTGAGTGATAGCAATAGCCCTTGTATTATCACAGAAGATTGGAGTCTTCTTTTCATAGATACCATAGTCCCTTAGTTATTGTTGAATCCATAGGATTTGAGCAGTGCAACAACCTGAAACAATGTATTCAGATTCTGTAGAAGAATTGGCAACACATGTTTGCTTCTTGCTGACCCATGATATTAGTCTAGTACCTAGAAACTGACAAGTTTCAGAAGTACTATTCCTATCAAGAGTTGATCCAGCATGATCAGCATCAGAGTAACCAACTAATTGTAAGCCAGAATCCTTTGGATACCATAATCCAACATTGACAGTACCTTTGACATATTTCCGTATTTTGATTGCTTTCTTGTAATGTGATTCTCTGGGATCAGAAAGAATCTAGCACATACACAAACAACATACTGAATGTCAGGTGTACTTGATGTTAAATACAACAAGGAACCAATGAGCTTCATGTATTTGTGTTCATCAACACTTTTGTCAGGTTTACTATAGCCCATTTTGGTACCAACACTCATAGGGATCTTTTCAAGTTTTTCATCTTCTTTGATCCTGAATTTTATGAGCATTTCTTTGGCATACTTTGATTGACTTATGCATATTCAAACTTTGAGTTGCTTGACTTGAAATCCTAGGAAGTAATTCACTTTGTCCATCATACTCATTTCAAACTTGTTTGTCATGAGTTTGGAAAAGTCAACACAAAGTTGCTTGTCTTTAGACCCAAATATTATGTCGTCCACATAAATCTGGACTAAAAGTAATTTACCATCTTGATTCATGGTAAACAAGGTTTTGTCCACCTTACCTTTCTTGAAACCATTGTTCAGCAAGAACTTCGCTAAGGCATGGTGCTTGCTTTAAACCATATACAACTTTTTGAAACTTGTATACCATTTTGGTTTCTGAGGAGATTTCAAAACCTGGGGGTTGTTCTAAGTGAACTTCTTCAGCAAGTTCACCATTCAAGAATGCAATTTTAACATCCATTTGGTAAACAATGAAGTTGTTATGAGCAGCAAAGGCTAAGAATAGTCTTATTGCATCCAATCTAGCAACTGGAGAATATGACTCATCAAAGTCCAATCCTTCTGTCTGACAGTAACCTTGAGCAACTAAACATGCTTTGTTCCTTGTTACTTCACCAGACTCGCGCAACTTATTTATGAACACCCACTTAGTACCGATTGCTTTCTTTTTTTCAGCAAGAGGTACAAGTTTCAAGACTTTGTTCATTTCAAATTGATCCAGTTGTTCTTGCATTGCCTTATTCCATTCAGAATGCTTCATAGCTTCTTCTATGGTTTTACGTTCAATTTCTGATACAAAGCAAGAGAACAATGCTTCCACATCGACAACAGTTGCTTCTTCAGCAACTACTGTGTTAGAAGCTTTGGATCTAGTCACTTGGCGTTTATCAAGTTCACCAATCATATCCTTAGAGGAATGATCTCTAATCCATTTATTAACAGGCTTTTTGCTCTTTGGATCTGGATATGTATGCGTTTCAGCATGTGACTCTTCAGCATGTATTTGTTCAGTACTGCTGATTTCTGGTTGTGTCTCTACTGATACAGTTTCATCAGCAATCACTTGTTTAGTGATGCTGGATTGTTGTAACTCATCAGTAGGCACAGGTGATTGCTCTATTTCAGCAACCTCAGAAGAAACTGAGTCTTTTGCTGGGAATTCCTTATCATGAACTATATTCATCTTGTCATTACTTGGCTTGGGCCTTTCATCGTCTAGTTCAATGAGTTTGGTTTTACCAGCTCTTTTCTCAGCTTCCTGTTCTTGTATGATGATGAACGAGATTGTCAGACTCGAACAATCAAATGAATTTGTTTTAGCCAAAGGGCAACTCACAACTACACAAAACACGTAGTGCAGAGGTAAGATGATCCCGAGTGTCGATCTCTAGGGACTTAACTAGCTTTAACTACAATAACTATTATATAATTCAGTAAACAAACTTAACTTAACTTACTAAACAATATGCGACTAGAGTTGGTGATAGTAATGCTCATTCTAAGCATCGGGTTCTAATTATGCATGAAAGTGCAACACGTACTGCTTTAAAAGTAATTCGAATTGATCTTTCTGTGGGAATTGTTTTCACCATATCAGACAACTCTCCATTCGGAGAGGATATTGTCGCAAGGTTTCCACCCAAACGCTCGATCAGAACAAACACCAAAAGACAGGTTTTGAGATGTATTTTGAAAGCCTCTTATCTATACTAATACTTGGCTAAGGTTGTCAGGCTTACTGCAAGCAGTACTGATAACTGTAAATATTGAAAACGATGATCTTGAATTGTCCTAGTGTTTCTAACACTTTTATACGAAGATAGTTGGTTTAGTCGGATCAACAATTCGAATATCACAAATCTACAAGTAAAAGATTCAGAAACTCAATCATGCACAATATGAACCCTATCTATGAATTTACATACTATCACCAACTAGATATTCATCTACTCATATCAAAAACGTAATCAACAATAGCAATCATAGATGAAAACATGGTTGAATTGAAAGATAGAGTGCAAAAAATAGTGAGATACAAAGTTACCACCGAGGGTTGTCAATCTCCGGTGAATTGCTAAACTCACAAATATCTAGCAAGGTGAGATCAATAGATGTCCAAATCTCTACCTTGATGCTCCAAAACGCTAAGGAAAAGTAGTTCTAAGTCAAAGAAAACCCAGAACAAGCTCTGGGGTTTATGTCTGCCAAAGTATGAATGAATCTACCAAATTCCGATCTAAAGATAAAATATATATTCTGTTCCCGATTCCAAGGGGTTGTGCGCCCCCCGTCCCGGGCGGTCCGCCTGTGGCTGGCAGCAAGTTTGCCAGTTTTTTCTCTAAGTTCGAACAGAGATTCCGGGCGCGTCCAACTTGGATTTGCACGTAAGACCCACCGTTGGAGAGCTCTTCGACTTAGATACGCGTAGGTTTCGACCTCATCCCAATCCAATATCGCATGAAAGACTGGTTCCCAAAATACGGAGACTATGCAAATGGAACTTCCGGATTTCACTTCAAAAGCTCCAAAATCTTCATCCGAACTCCGAATGAACTACCGTTTCTGCCTTCAAACATGTCTCGGCACTCCTTGTCACACCAAGGGTGATTACATTCCACCAAAACATTAACGTTTCGCCACGAATTCCATCAAATAGACCGAATTCACCTAGATCCTGAAAATAACAAATGAAACGGAAACGTGACACTATTCTAATAAAATGCACTACAAATGCATGCAAGAGGATAGCTAAATAGATGAAAAAGAACCAAATGAAAGTGTCAAAAACACTGTCATCAAACTCCCCAAACCGAACCTTTGCTTGTCCTCAAGCAACTAGCTAGACTCTAATGCAAAACTACATGCAACACAAAGAGGAGTTCCATGCCAAGCGAGAAGAACTAATCTATTGTATCTACCAAATACTTATGAACACGGACGATACAAATCATAACATGGAAATAGGTTGAACAATGTCTCGATTGAACCTATCCACATTCACATATGCACTTTGTTAAACAAAGGAGTCTCTCGTAACATTCTCTACCTGGACCTGGTCAATGACGACGCAATGATGCATAGTAAAGTACTAATGGTTGCCCCGTGCCTATGAAACTGAGGACTTACTACTGTTCACCAAGTGAGACTTTTCCTCAAGAGAGGTCGAACCAATACTGGCTCTCATCAAACGAAGGAGGATTCCCTAAAAGACAACACTCCCCTATTCTACCCGACTCTTAGATCAAAGACTCTTTACCACTTCCTGAATGGCAGGACGAGGGTGGTCTAGAACAGGCCTTGGACTAGGCGACACGAAACACAAGGAAGAATTTACAACTCGATTCTAAACAACTACAAAAGCTGAAAAATAATTCAACGCTTTGCTTGCTGGCTTGCTTATTCTTTTTCGTTTTTTTTTTTTTTTTGTGTCCATATTTTCTGGAAGAGATTTTTTTTTTTTTTTGATTGATGTATAGCCAGCACTAGCAACAATGAAAAGAAATAACAATGACTCTACAACGACCTCCCCAAACCTATTCGAAAGAATAGGTTGGAGCACAAACTCAATATGAAGAAGAAAACAAATTCTACATGACTCAACAAGATAAAAGACAAGTCATAACAATGCTAACCCCCTCCCCAAACCTATTCGTTAGAATAGGTTTCAAACAAAGGATCGCACACCTCACTCTACCTCCTTCCTAGGCATTTGTCAATCTCATTAGCAAGGTGAAAAACTTGTCGCCTCTTAGGTACATAATTACACGAGAATACAACCAAAGACTCTAACATGCATCATTTTTAAGGCCTTCGTGAACCGCAATAGAGAAAACACCACATAGTGATGTCGAGACTACAAAGCTTAGCTAGTGCACATACGAATGTGACAAACCAAGCGAGACAAACCTCAAACTATTCCATAGAGATGCAATGCATGGTCAATGGTCAAAAACACTTAGTCTGTACAATAAAAAAGTTCTAAATACTTGGCAATAAACTCCACACAACAACATGCAAAAACTAGACTAAGGATGAATGTATACAGACTCGATCCTAAATGTGCAAATAAAGGCTTTCACGAGTTAAGATGAGAAAAATAAGTTATTGAAATACCCAGAGATAACCCCCCCCCCCCCAACCTGAACTTCATCGTTCATCCCGAACGTCGAAAGTGATGTTGGGTGAGAGCTAGATGTGTACCTGTACCCTGTATTACTCAAAGAAACTGGTGAGAAACCAAAACGAATGATAAAAGGGGTAAAAAGAATAATATTTTTGCATACGGGGGCGATTTGATGTGTCCGAATGAAAATCCGGACACCGGGGGCACTGGCACCCACAGGCGCACCGCCTCGTGTGAGGGGTGGTCCGCCTGGGGCGCCCAGGGGTGCCCAGGTGTGCTGCCTCTCACAGGCGCACCGCCCCGTGTGAGGGGCGGTCCGCCTGTGAGGGGCAGAGCACTAGCGCCGAGTAAATCATCCCCGAACTCAAAAATACCAACTTTTTACCTATTTTATCACAAAAAACACACTCTAACACGGAGAATGACAACTAAATATTGAATTTATGCATGCAATGCAAGAAAGCGATAAAACTCTAGGTTGCCTCCCGGAAAGCGCCATCGTTTATTAGTCTCTGACTCGACTTCTTCATTTCCTTCAGCTCATACAGGGACGGGTACTAGCCTTCCACTTCATGGATCTCTTCCTCATACCTAGTACCTGAGGATGAGAATGAATAAACGCAGCAGGGCCAAAAAAGCCTATGAGGTGAGGAACAATTAACTGTGGATTAGGATCAGGAATGGCTTGCAACGTATGTTGCTCGCCATCTACCTCAATAGTGCAGGTTCTCTGGTATGTGTCGATCACAGAGCGCACCTTGGTCAAGAAAGCTCGTCCCAAGAGAACTACATCACTCATCCCATATCTTGATGCCGGCATCACAACGAAATTGGTGTAAACTGAAGTGTCACCAATCCTCATCAACACATTCTTAACAATACCTTTCGGCCTCACAAAGGATCCATCTACTAGATGCACAATGGCTTTATGTTCCTCCAACTCTCCCAAACAACTCTTCTCAAACACATTCATTGGAAGCACATTATAGAATGCTCCCGTATCAAGTGTGGCATGGATATCCTCTAAGCTACCAATCCCAACCTTAACATCAAAGCTATCGAGAATTGGTTCAGGATCTTCATCATCCTCATCACTCCCTTCGAATCCAAGGCCTTTATCCTCCTTCTTGGCCAGGGGAGGCTTACCTTGTGCACAACACTTGCACTCAGCAACCTTCTTAATGGTTTCACTACCCCTAGACACAATGATCTCCACAGGAAGATGTCCTACCAAAGTGATCGACATTGATCTCTCCATGTTACTGGGCAACTTCCCTTGCTCCCTACTCGCTCCGTGGTCTATCAACTCCTGCATCTTTTGGTGCGCAAGCCTAGTACTTGCCTTCAATTGATCTAGCCTACCCCTTGTCTTTTCTGAATCATCCTCATATCTTTTCAGAAATCCTTGGGTGATATCTACCATTTTCTGTAAATTATCCAAGAGAGTAGTGGACTTGGATTTAGATGCTTCGGGCTTAGGAGCAGGATTTTCACAATGGTCATTTCCGTAGTTGAGATTACTACGGTCTACCTAGTAAACATCTTCTTTTGCTAAATCTGATCTACACATATGATCCCCATGCCCATAGTTCTTACACACCCCACAAACCTCATTGAAAAGAGATGTTCCAATTGAGCTCTTTAGAGCTTGCCTCATCTCATTGGCGAAACCATCAACCTATCGCCACTCACACCATTCACCTGAACCTCAGGTTTTGCTGGAACTTCAATTCCACGCCTCTTACCTATGGCTCCTGGATCTTTGAACTGAGACCCCTTCGCAAGCCTCTCAAAACACGACCACACATCCTCGGCGGTCTCCTCCCAAATATTCCCATGGCACTGGAAATCTACCATATGTTGGTTGTCATAGGTGAGCCCATTGTAGAAGTGCTGAACTAGATCAGAGATATCCATCCCATGGTGTGGGCACTTGTTCTTGAGGTCCTTGAACCTCTCTAGAGCAGTGTAGATGGTTTCATCATAATCTTGCTTGAAACCGCTGATTTGTGCCTTCAGTGCGGTAGTCAAGGTATGGGGAAAATATTTCTCCATAAAAGCAGAAAACACCTTCCCCCAGGTGTCGAGTGATCCAGCCTCCAGAGTGCCCAACCATGCTTTTGCTCTATCACCGAGTCCCATAGCAAAAACCTTCATTCGCAACTCATCATCCGTAATTCCTGCTCCAGGCCTTGGGAGATTGTTAATGAAATTCTCAATGTCGTTCAAGAATCCCATAACATCCTCCTTAGCCATCCCGTAGAATTTCGGAAGCTGCTGGAACATGTGAATTTTAATCTCCAAATCACGCGTAGCAGGAGTAACTCACAACCAAAAAATTAGGTTTCCGGTTGGGTTGAACCCATGATTTCAAAAGTGGGCGAGCCATCACAAAACCTGGATATCTGTGACAGGACTAACTCACAACCAAAATCAGTCCTGTTAAAACCACCAAGATCTGGAAATCAATCACTAAACTAGACAAACAAAGATCACTTATCCTAGGAGTTCAATGCTGACAATACAAATAAGCTAAAGAGTAGAAAGGAGTAAAAGTCCCTGGCAACGGCGCCAATTTGATGAACGAGATTTTCAGACTCGAATAATCAAATGAATTTGTTTTAGCCAAAGGGCAACTCACAACTACACAAAACACGTAGTTCAGAGGTAAGATGACCCCGAGTGTCGATCTCTAGAGACTTAACTAGCTTTAACTACAATAACTATTATATAATTCAGTAAACAAACTTAACTTGACTTACTAAACAATATGCGACTAGAGTTGGTGATAGTAATGCTCATTCTAAGCATCGGGTTCTAATTATGCATGAAAATGCAACACGTACTGCTTTAAAAGTAATTCGAACTGCTATTTCTGTGGGAATTGTTTTCACCATATCAGACAACTCTCCATTCGGAGAGGATACTGTCGCAAGGTTTCCACCCAAATGTTCGATTAGAACAAACACCAAAAGACAGGTTTTGACATGTATTTTGAAAGCCTCTTATCTATACTAATACTTGGCTAAGGTTGTCAGGCTTAGTGCAAGCAGTAGTTGATAATTGTAAATATTGAAAATGATGATCTTAAATTGTCCTAGTGTTTCTAACACTGTTATACGAAGATAGTTGGCTTAGTCGGATCAATAATTCGAATATCACAAATCTACAAGTAAAAGATTCAGAAACTCAATCATGCACAATATGAACCCTAGCTACGAATTTACATACTATCACCAACTTGATATTTAGCTACTCATATCAAAAACATAATCAACAATAGCAATCATAGATGAAAACATGGTTGAATTGAAAGATAGACTGCAAAAAATAGTGAGATACAACGTTACTACCGAGGGTTGTTAATCTTCGGTGAATTGCTAAACTCACAAAGATCTAGCAAGGTGAGATTAATAGATGTCCAAATCTCTACCTTGATGCTCCAAAACGCTAAGGAAAATTAGTTCTAAGTCAAAGAAAACCCAGAACAAGCTCTAGGATTTATGTCTGCCAAAGTATGAATGAATCTCCCAAATTCCGATCTAAGGATAAAATATATATTCTGTTCCTGATTCTGAGGGGACTACCGTTTCGGCATTAAAACATGTCTCGGCACTCCTTGTCACACCACGGGTGATCACATTCCACCAAAACATTATTGGTTCGCCACGAATTCCATCAAATAGACCGAAATTCACCTAGATCCTGAAAATAACAAATGAAACGGAAACGTGACACTATTCTAATAAAATGCACTAAGAATGCATGCAAGAGGATAGCTAAATAGGTGAAACAGAACCAAATGAAAGTGTAAAAAACACTGTCATCATATGATCAACTTCTTCATGCAATCTGAAACTTCTTTTTCAGTATGAAATCCGTGTTTCTTTTCATGGAATACAACATGCACTGATTCTTGAATCTTTTGTGCTTTCTTGTTGTAAACTCTGTAAGCTTTTCTATGCAAGGAGTAACCAAGAAATATAGCTTCATTTGGCTTTGGTTGAAATGTTCTTAAGTGTTCTCTACCATTGTTAAGAACAAAACACTTGCAATCAAACACTCTTAGATGTGTGATACTTTGAGGTCTTCCAATGAATAACTCATGTGGAGTTTTATTGTACTCTTATTTATCAAGCCTCTATTCTGGGTGTAGCAAGATGTATTAACAACTTCAACCCAATAGGATTCACTTATTTCAGTGTCAGCAAGCATAGTCCTTGCAACTTCCTTAAGGGTTATGTTCTTCCTTTCAGCAACTCCATTTTACTGAGGGGTTCTTACTGAAGATAACTGATGTTGTATGCCTTTAGAAGTGCAATACTCAGTTATGTACTGGTTAACAAACTCAGTACTATGGTCAGTTCGAATGATTTGTACCTTGTCATTTTTCATGAATTCAAGCTTATTCAACAAGTTAGGTATTTCATTCTTAGTTTCTGATTTGTGCTTGGTGAATATAACCCAAGTAAATCTTGAGTAATCATTTCAAACAACTAGACCATACTTCTTGCCTGCTAACTTCTTGTTGAGAATTCAAACAAGTCCATGTGCAATAATTGCAGTGGCTTTGTAGTTGACTGGACTGACTTATTCTTGAAAGAGAACTTTGTCTGCTTTCCTTATTGACAAGTTGAGCAAACTTTATCCTTCTTATATGTAATCTTAGGTAGTCCAACTACAAGTCCTTTCTTAGACAGCTTATTCAGCGCCTCGAAATTCAAGTGACTTGTTCTTTTATGCCAAAGCCATGCATTTTCAGCAAGGCCTCCTTTATCAGCAACTAGACATTTTTCTATGATTGCTGAGGACCATTCCACATTGTATAGACTTCCAGTTCTTCTAGCAATCAAGATTGTCTTTTTGGTTTCAAAGTCAATGAGTCTACATTCGTCACTCTTGATGTTTATGAAATAGCCTTTGTCAGCACACTGACTCATGCTAAAGAAGTTGAAATTGAGATTCTTGACATGTAGGACTGCTTTGATTGTTATGCATCCAATCTTAATGTAATATCCCGTATTTTTTCTAATTTAATTTATTTATTTTTAGTTTGTATATTTAATTGTTTATCTTGATAATTTAATTATTACTATTTAACTGTCTCCGTTCTTTTCAACGAATTTAGAAAGTCAATTTCATTAGTTTTGATTGGCGTTCTTCGTTTTAGCTACGTGGCTCACAAAAATCTGATAAGTCCTTTCTTTTTTATAAACTTCTATTTCTTGAATTATAGTATTTATTATCGTTTTAGCGTGATTGTGTGTTTATAGTATTTATTATTATCATTCTCTTGCATACTCTTATATACACTCAGAATCTGCTAATTACAACCCTAATCAACCCATAATTCCAAACAATCCTTTTCGTGTCCACCCAATGCCGCCGCCACCATAACATCATCAACCTCTGCCTACATCGACCATCACACAGTACCTAATCCTAATCCATAGGAATGATATTTTATCATCAATCACATATGAGTACAGAAGTCATGGCTCACGTAAAGAATGGTCCTTAGCCAACTCTCCGGTTTCGCAACCTAACATCATCGAAGGTCAACCACATCACATTTCGTTCAGACCGTTGAGATCCTTGCTTGATGCAAAGCAGTTGATATATATATATCACAGTCCATATCTTCCACTGTACAGCTGTTGCAGTCAAGATCGTATAGAGATCAATCTGCGGTCTTTGAGATCTTGTTACTTATGTATGTTGAAATGTCAGATTTGATTGAGTCTCGGTCCCTGAATTTGGTCTGCAACAGATTCTGTCTATACATCAATTTATTCGCGTTGTGTAGATTATCATAGGATTTTGAATGATTGAATTCCAGCGAGTTTAGAGCCCTGAATCCCACTTGTAACAGACGCTGCTCGAGTAGAAAACTGTTGCTGCAGAGTGTTGTTCGAGCAGAAAGCTTTGTGCGCATGGTATGTTCACGACCTTGTATCTGCTCCGTTATCCAGTGGAATTTCTTGGGTTATATATCCACATGTTCCTCTCTTCGTGTAGATTGCATTAGAGTCATAAAGATTTCTAAATGATTGAATTTATGTCTTAGAATTAGTCTCTGATCAGGAGATGTCCCAACAGAAAAACTAGTCACACGGGTGAGTTTGTCACCTTCTTTCACCTTACTCTTGCAACGAAATCTCTCTGTGATTATCCTAATGTATTCCTCGTATTCTGGTGATTACTTAGAAACTGGTTTTTTGAATTTCGGAGCAACAACGAACCAGTACGATCACTCTGAAGATCTCCAGTGCTGTTTCTGGTCCGTTGAGCAATATAGTAGTTTGTGAGCAGTTGAGCTTATTAGGATATTGAATTGGATGAGAAGCATTATAAGGTGAGTGTTCACCCCTAAGCTACTGTTTTGAAAATTATAAGGAAGTTATGTGTTAACTGTTTACTGTATTATTGTACTTATTGTCTATTCTTCTTTATATGTATACCTACATGTATGATATTTTCATAAGTATAATCACACTTTTGAAATACTATGCATGACTATATTATGACACATAAGTTTTCTATACTGTATTACTTACATGCCACTGTTTGTTGGTTTTACGACTTCTTCAACTGACTATTGATTTCTTAACTGTCAATTGTTTTCTAAAACCCTCTCGGTTCCCCGAGCATTGTATAATTGTTATTATGTTTGTTGTTCGATATGTTGCCTGCTTTGACTTCTCTGTTTGTTTCTCGGTTCTCTGAGCACTGTCTATCTATCTCTCCGTTCTCTGATCACTGCTACTGTTAACTGTTTGACCGGTCGATTAGGTTGATGATTATGTAGACTTGGGTAGTGTTGACTATCAGGTTTACTTATGAGTCACCTAGTCTAATCCCTTAAGATGCGAGGCAGGAGAAGCCGAGGTCTATTTAGGTCGTAGGACTTTTCCTGATGTATACAGGACACTGTACTGGATAGAATTGATCATTCTTGACGGGGTGATAAGGGCTATTGGGAGTAGGAGCAAGAAGGTGGGCTGCACCAACGAATACTGTTCCGCTCCGTTATTGTTTAATTGTCTGAATTGTTCTGTCTGCTTTTCTGTTTATCTCCGTGATTGTGTGTTTACTGTCTACTGTTTCTGAAAACCGTATTTTCTGTTTTGTCAAAATTCACCACTGCACGAACGCCGCTGAGATCCTTTATCTCACCACGCTTTCAAAATACTTCCTTGTAGGTTCGACTTCCGATGAGCTTGAATAGGCGTCTGGCGACTCGAGAGTGTGGGGGATTTAATTGCTTTGGGGTTGTCTTTGAAATAAGAAGAAACTGTTGTCTTCACCTGTTATTCTCTACTAAACATTAATTATGTTTTAGCTTCTGCATTTATTTTCTGTTTAAAGTGTAAGCTCATTTGAGAGCCAAAACTTTTACCTACCGTTATTTTAAAAGACCGTTCAAAATTTCGATTAAATATTATTTTCAAAATTACCGTACCGTTACACTTAACATCTCCAAAACCTTTTGTAGGAGCAAGTTCTCCACCGGCAAACTTTATTGTTGGACATTTAGACCAATGACTATAGTTTATAAGGTTTTTCTTGTTGCCCGTCATGTGCTTCCCGCAGCCACTATCAAAATGCCAAATTGGATTGTTTGTCTCCGTGGTTGAAGTCTGCACAATCAAGAACAAACAAGTTAATTATCTAGAATACGATGTCCATTAACATGTTCAAGAAAATGTCCAGTGGAAACCCAAGTCTTGACTTTTTCAATCTTGACTTGTTTCCTACTTGCTGAGGAACTAGTTGGCTTGGAACCAAATGACATTTGAACATTGTTGTTCAAGTCCACTTTTTTATGTGGTGTCTTGTTTGGGATTCCTTTCTTCTGAACATACTTTTCAGTAAGTTCTTTACTAGCCAAATTTCTCCTAGTCCTAGCATTTTGAATTTGTCAGCACTCTTAGGTTTGGATTTGTTTTGATCCTTGTAGTATATTTGCTGACTTTGCTTGACCCATGGACAAGTTGGTTTTGCTTATTCTTGTAACCAAGTCCACTTTTAGGAGAGTGCTGAGTTCTTTTCTCAGCATTCTTGCTTGATTTAGGTTTGTCAGCAAACGACTTCTGATTACGCTTTTCAGTAATCTTGCCTTTAGTCTTAACAGATTGCTTTTCAGCAACGTGTTTGGCAGATTGCTTTTCAGCAACTTTCTTTTTGATAGTCTGCTTTTCAGCAACCTGTTTACCTTTTGAGGTTTTGTTACTTTGAGTAGCAACATCAGTGGTTTTGATCAAAGGATCCTGATTGCTTGTTTCAGCAATCTTGGATTGACCAATCTGATAGAGTTCTGGTTGACTACTATCAGAAGCACGAAAAAAGGTCATGGGTGATTTATCTTTGTTCAAGAGAATTACTACATCACTTTCATAAGTTGCACCCAATCCTTCATTCTGAGAAGGATCTCTCAGATACGTTTGCAATTCAGTCAGGGTGTTACTTGCATTTGCATAACATTTGAAGTTGACCTTCATTTTCTTATGTTCTTGTATTTCAACAAGTAACTTTAGGATCGAGGACTGATATTCTTGAAGTTCTATTGAAAGTTGAACATTCCTTTCTGTGGCTTCAGCAATGAGATTCTTAAGATGCAATATTTCAGCATCCTTTCTTTCTGATTCAACACTTAGCACTATATACTTTTCAGTAGTTTGCTTTGCTAGAAATTCAACATTCTGAATCTTCTCCAGTTGTTTGCTCAGAGTTTTCTCAAATCTTTCAATTTCTCCTTGATTCTTATCAAGATTAATCTCATTTTCACTTTCTGAATCTGAGTCTAAGTCTGGAGAAATTACCTGATCATTCATGAGGCAGAATTCGACATTTGACACGTCTGGAAATGCTTCCATGGCAATTCCACTAACCTCTTTGCCAATTTCAACATCCATGGTCGTCTCTTCCTCAGTATCTGAGTCTTCTATCTCACTATCTTCAGAACTTGTATCAATGCATAATTCATCAATCTTAGCTTGAAGCTTCTTCTTTTCTTCAGCAATCAAAGCCTTTTTGAATTTCTTCCTTTTGTCAGCAGATTTGCCTTTCAGCAAGGGACAATTGGCTTTGAAATGACCAGGATTTTTGCAATAAAAGCAAAGATCGTTTCCAACTGTTGGTTCTTCAGAAGAGGTGTCTTGCTGAGCTTTCTTGTTCAGCGAAGCTTCAGGGTCGTACTTGTGATAGTTGTTGCCAAGATGCTTTTTCAGCTTCTCTTTTGACTTTCGATTTTCAAGTTTCATGCTGATGAATTTCCTCATGTTTCTAGCGGCTAGAGAACTTTCATCAGCAAGCTCTTTTTCATCCTTCTTTTTAGAAGTTGAAGGCTTTGCAGCAAGAGCAATGTTTTGCGATTTTTCAGCAAACACATTTTCTCTTTGCTTTGTCTCATAGTTGACAGCATCAAGATGAGGGAACAAATCAGTACGAGTGATATTAGGCATTCCTTGGTTGTAGTAGAAGTTTTGAATGTGAACCCACTGTTGATTCAGACTTCTTATGATGGTTTTCACCTTCTCGGAATCGGGGTAGAAACTTCCAGAACCTAGTGCAGCCATTTCACTCATGTGAGTTGTGAATTGATGATCACGAATTTGTCAGACCCGATTAATCAAATAAATTTGTTATTTAGCCAAAGGCAATCCACAACTACAACGAAAACCGTAGTGTAGCAGTAGAATAACCTCGAGTGTCGATCTCTAAGGACTATAACTAGCTTTATCAAATCTAATTTAGAATATAAAAACAGCAGACGATATAGCAAAGGTTTTTCTTAACAGATAATGGAGATTGGTGATAGCATGGTCCTTCAAAGCATAACGGGTTAATAATCATGCGTAAATTCCTCGGTTTTGCATGGAGATCTTTGATCAATTAATTGTCCTGTTGTAATTATCAAACACTACGAAGATATAGATTTAGATAGGGCAAAGACTATTAAATTGTCCAATTGTGTTCCGTAATTATTCAACACTACGAAGATATAGATTTTGATAGGTCAAAGACTATTACATTGTCCAATTGTGTGCAATAATTAATCAACATACGAAGATATAGATTTCGCTAGATCAAAGAAATAAAGCAATAACACGGAGTATAATGCGCGATATAGCCATTAGCATAATTATCAACCCTTCGCTAAGAATTCACATACTATCACCAACGAGAAGTTTAGCTACTCATAGTTGTCATGCAATCAACAGAAATCATAGAAGAAAACATGTTGAAAGATATATAAAAATAAGTAGAAAAACTCTAAGATACAATGTTACCGAAGGTTGTCAGTCTCCGAATAATCGCGATCTTACAAGCTCCAAACTTCTATGAAAAAGTATCTCCTAAGCTATGAACCCCCAGAACAGGCTCTGGGAAGTTCCTACCTAAAACTACAGAGAAAGGTGAGAGAATAGGTCTGGAAAAGTATGAAATTTGGAGAAAACTGAGCAACTATATATAGTATTCGAAATAGTGTGGGGCGAAGGGCCCTACATCCCGGGCGATTCGCCCGGGAGTAAATTTGGAGATTTTGCGCGTTTTCGACGCGTTTTTGGATTTCTTCCCCTTTTCGGACTCGGTTTCTGACTTCTAGTGGCCTTCTAACCTCCAGATTCGACCCCTAGACTTCAAATCCTATCCGGAAACTTTCAGATACTCCAATTAGGCTTCTGGAACACCAATTCCTTGTCAACTTCAATATAATTGCCCGGAAATCCTCGTTTTTCAACCAAAACCTGTAAAATAAAAACTAAAGGGAAACGTGACACTATTCTAATAAAATGCACTAAAATATAGCTAAATTAACATAGAGGATAGCTAAAATAGGTGAAAAAGACTCAAATGAAAGTGTAAAATACACATTCATCAAACTCCCAAAACCGAACCTTTGCTTGTCCTCAAGCAACTAAGCTAGACTCTAATGCAAAAAACAATGCAACACATAAAATGGAGTCTCATGCCAAATAAAATGAACTAATCTACTGAATCTATCAAAAAACATATGAACAAAAACCATATAAATCAAAACATGAATATAGGTTGAAGAATTCCTCGATTGACCCATACACATCCACATAAGCACTTATGACAAGACAAGATAGTCTCTCGTAACATTCTCTACCTGGACCTAGTCAGTGACGACGTAATGAAACATGTTAAGATACGAATGGTTGTCCCGTGCCTATGAAACTGAGGACTTACTGCTGTTCACCAAGTTTAAGACTTTCTGTTAGGAAACTTGTAATTTTGATGAGCAATTAACCATGCTAAATTAAGAACAGTCCAGTAACTAGTACTCTTAAGGTCCATAGGAATTTAGAATTTTAAGGACATTGTAAAAGAGGAACGTTTGCTGATGACTTAGTTAGGTGTTAGATAAGTTTTTACATCTGTGGATGA
>CM051455.1:92504460-92597893 GCA_028274465.1 Plantago ovata | reverse complement strand
CCAAGTACATACTGAAGAGTCACATGTTGATGAGCAACATATCCTGATCCAACAAACAGGAAACCTGTTAATAAATGGATTAGAGATCATCCCTCTACGGATATGATTGGCGATATTAATAACGCCAAGTGACTAGATCCAAAGCTACTCAAGGACTTGCTGAAGAAGCAACTGTCGTAGAAGTAGAATCATATTCTCTTGCTTTGTTTCAGAAATTGAACCTAAAACCATAGAAGAAGCTTTGAAGCATTCTGAATGGATAAAGGCAATGCAAGAAGAATTGGATCAATTTGAAAGAAACAAAGTCTGGAAACTTGTGCCACTTGCTGAAATAAGAAAGCTATTGGTACAAAGTGGGTGTTCAGAAACAAGCTGAGCGAGTCTGGTGAAGTAACAAGAAACAAAGCACGCTTAGTTGCTCAAGGTTACTGTCAGACTGAAGGATTGGACTATGATGAGTCTTACGCTCCAGTTGCAAGATTGGATGCAATTAGGCTTTTCTTGGCCTTTGCTGCTCACAATGACTTCATTGTTACCAAATGGATGTTAAGAGTGCATTCTTAAATGGTGAACTTGCTGAAGAAGTCTACCTAGAACAACCCCCTGGCTTTGAACTTCCCTCAGAAACCAAGATGGTATATAAGCTTCAGAAAGCTGTATATGTCTAAAGCAAGCACCAAGAGCATGGTATGATACCTTAGCTAAGTTCTTGCTGGAAAATGGTTTCAAGAAAGGTGAAGTTGACAAAACTCTTTTTCATGAACCATGATGGTAAATTAATTAGTTCAAATTTATGTGGATGACATAATTTTTGGATCTAAGGACAAGCAACTTTGTGATGATTTTGCCAAACTCATGACAAATAAGTTTGAAATGAGTATGATGGGAAAATTGAATTATTTCCTAGGGTTGCAAGTCAAGCAACTCAAAGATGGAATATTCATAAATCAAGCAAAGTATGCGAAAGAAATGCTCATAAAGTTTAGGATCAAAGAGATGAGAAACCTGAAAAGATCCCTATGAGTGTTGGTACCAAATTGGGCTATACTAAAGAGGACAAAGTGTTGAAGAACACAAGTATAGGAAGCTCATTGGTTCCTTGTTGTATTTAACAGCAAGTAGACCTGACATTCAGTATGCTGTTTGTGTGTGTGCAAGATTCCAATCGGATCCAAGAGAATCACACTACAAAAAGCAATTAAAATACTGAAAATGTTAAAGGTAAAGTCAATGTTGGATTATGGTATCCAAAAGATTCTGGACTTGAATTGGTTGGCTATTCTGATGCTGATCATGGTGGATCAACTCTTGATAGAAAAAGTACCTCTGGAACTTGTCAGTTTTGGGTACTAGATTAATATCATGGTTCAGCAAGAAGCAAACGTGTGTCGCCAATTCATCTACTGAATCTGAATACATTGCAGCTGGTTGTTGCACAGCTCAAATCCTATGGATTCAGCAACAATTAAGAGATTATGGTATTTCTGCAAAGAAAACACCAATCTTTGTGATAATACAAGTGCTATTGCAATTACGCAAAATCCTAAGTTTCACTCTAGGACCAAGCACATTGATATTAGACATCATTTCATTAGAGATCATGTGGAAAAAGGTGATATTGAGGTTGTGAAAGTAGGTACTGAAGATCAGCTTGCTGACATCTTTACCAAGCCCCTACCGGATAATAGGTTCGCAATGCTAAGGTATAACCTTGGATTGATTGAACTACCTCAATAAAGGATACACTTGGCAGAATGCTGAAACAGGTATTCAGCAAGCCAAAGTATTCTGAAAAGACCAAGTCACTGATTTCTTCTAAGAAATGATAAGTCACAACATGATTGCTGAAACAGGCATTCAGCAAGTAATTCCTTCAAAACAGGTATTTGTTAGGAAACTTGACCACTTGCTGAGACAGGAACTCAGTAAGTGAAAGAACTTAAGGATTGCTGAGACGGGTACTCAGACAATCAAAAGATACTGAAACAGGTATTCAAGTATCAAAGGAATTTTCTGAGACGGGAACTCAGAAAAGAGCAAAGCTCATCTCTCAGATTTACCAATGGATGTCTCAAGTACAAAAGAATTTACTGATACGGGAAATCAGAAATATCTTTTAAACTTAGAAAATATGAGATATCTAAGTAAGGGGGAATTTCAGCAAGTATCTAGATTGTTAATTCAAACTCGCTGAAAAGATTCTTGTCTATTTCAGCAAGCAATCTATCCCTTATTACTCGGTAAAATCAATTTGTGACGTTAAGCTGGCACAGATAAACTCGCAATAAATCATGACATGAAATTCAATCGTGGCCATTGATTAAAAGGAGTTATTAATCTAACGGCTAACAAAACAAAGAGAGAGAGTGCTCTGACGGTTTTAGTTAGTGGGCCACTACGCATTCAATGCAAAGGCTCCACTATCTCCAGTGTTTCTCTGTTTACCCTTGCTGAGAACTCAAATCGATTGAGTTTCTCACACACCAGAGACACTATATAAAGAAGGAGTTAGAGAAATGACAAAATTCTTTAACTCACATTTCCTTTCTCTGCAATTTCTAGCCTGAAACTACTGTACCTCCGGTCAAAAAGCAAACTATCTTTTTCGTACAATTTCTTGCTCTATATAAAGAAATGGCTCCCAAGAGACAGTCATCAAGTCCTCAAAATCGTCAAAGGTTGATAGTGCTGAAACACGCACTACTCCGGTGACTGCTCCGGTGACTTCTCTGACCAAAACACAGCGAAAGTTGTGTTGAAAAACGACCGAATCACTGAAAAACCTATGCCTCCGTCATATCTTGACACTGCAAAGTGTGAGATGTTGATGCAATGGGGAGGATTTGCAAAAGAAAAGTACATTAGGTACTTTTATGAACAAGAACTTGATGACCAAAATGAAGAGGCGCTTGAGTTCATCAAGCAGCAAGGCCTCATGAACTTTATCTCTGCTCGCACTAAGCAAGTGAGCATGATTGATACTATGGAGTTCTACAACAATGCAGAAATCCAGTCCCTTACAGACAGTAATGGAGTCACTGAAAAAGTGATCCTTACTTATGTTCAGAACACGCAAATCGTCCTGAAATGGACTGATTTAGCGGAGATTTTTCAGATTCCAACCACTGGAACTGAAGATGACGTCACTGCCACTGACGAAGAAATTGAAGCTTTCTACAGTGACGTCAGAAATGCAAAAATGAAGAAAGGCGAGATAGCTCCCGTGACTTGGACAAAGCACGTTAAGAGAAAGCATCTCTGCCTTCACTTGGTCTAGTAGCTCTGCTACTGATTAAAGTTCTTGACTCCCAAGTTGGAGGAATTGACCAAGTAGGCCTGAGAAGATGGCCATTGCTGATGCATATCTATGAAATAAATCGGAACTTAACTGGGCTAAGTACATTTTCAACAGGCTTGTTGATTGTGTTACTAAGTTTAAGGTAAAGGTAGAAGACAACAAGGTCTCACCTTCCTTTCCAGTTATGTATGGAATCAAGATATGCTATATCCTTGAACATTTCAGGATTCAGCTAAGAAACCCATTGCCAATCAAGAAATCTGTGTGCAATGTGGGAAGATCTTTCTACAAGCAGAATGTACCTAAGATTGCTGGAAAGAAATCCAAGAAGACAACAACTGCAAATGTTGTCAGCACAAGCCAGCAAGAAAGGTATACAACAGCTGCAGATGTTACCACTCAGCAACTTAGAGATGAAACTGCTGTTGGTGGTGGTAACACAAATGAAACTGCTGTAGAAAATCAACAAGGTACGTGTACAAGAGCCGTTGCTGAAATGCAACAATAGATGACTCTGGGAAACTGGAGAAATCTAAAAAGAAAAAGAGGAAAGCTGATGATGACACTCAGACTGCAGCGTCATCAGCAAATCCCGTACCTAAGAGGAGACGGACAAGTAACAAAAGAAAGAAGACACTGGCTTCTCAGTCAGTCCCCAATGTCCAAGACTCCTCAGTCAATTCCCAGACAAATGCTGAAACGCATTTGCCAGTAGATGTTGCTGAGATAATTACTGAAACATACATCAGCAATGTTGAAGTGTTTGCGGAAGCCTTCAACAATCAACTTAACGTTGATAACTCTACTGAGAATAGACCACAAGGCAGTGGAAATGAAATTCCTGCCCAAGTCCCAGATATCTACTTTGTAGATAATCTAGATGATCAAACCATGGAACCAGTAAGCAACATTGCTGCTGATTTGCAAAGAGCGGCACTTGCTGATGCTGCTGAACAAACAGTTGCTGAACAAGCAACTCATCAAGTTGCTGAAACCCAGCTTGCTGATGGACCAGTTGCTGAGAAAGCAATGGTACCAGTTCCTGAAGTTGCTCAAACTCAAGAAGCATCATTCAAAGACGCATCTCTTGATGCTGAGAATGCTGGCCCAAGTTCACCTAAGACTTCAATTGACAAAGTGCAGCTTGTACTGGAAGATTTAAGCAAACAAATGGAGTTGGAGATTGAAGAATCATCCAACAAGTCAATTGAACTCTTCATGACAAGCAGTGAGCTTAAAGGTCAAGTTGCTTCTGCTCAACTTGTCAATTCAGAGACAAGGGAGATTGCTGAAACCGCACAGCTTTCTCAGTTAGAGCAAACTCAGAAGTCTGCTGAAGAAACTGTTAATGCTGAAAGGACTGAGCCACAACCTGTCCTTCTTCAGCAGGTAGTTAATACAACCATCAGTAAAACTTCAAATTCTGAAACTTATTCTTTTGCTAATATTATACTATCTCTACAGACTTCTCAAGATACAAGTCAGATGGTTGCTGAAGCCTCTGCACCAGAACCAACACTCCCTGCTCAGCAGGTAGTTAATAATTTTTGTATAAAAACTAAGTTTGACAGCTTAGTACTTGTATCTAATTTTAATTTATTTCAGGATGAACAAATGGAGGATGCTACCCCAGCTCCTCATGGAATGGAAATTGTACTACATGAGCTTGCTGACTCTCAGCAGGTAAATCATGATTCAGATTCAAACTCTAAAACAATTCTCCAAACCATTCCTGATCTAAATAAAATTCTTTTTCAGGCTCAAAAGGAGACCACTGAAGTGGTACTCATCACTGAAGATCAGCAAGAAAGTTCTGAAGAACTTTACTTGAGCTTCAAGAGGACAACTTTGTCTAGAGTTGCTAAGTCCGTCAGCAACTGGCAAAGATATAGGCGAATGGACTTCTCAGATCTTCACCTTCATCTCTCAAATGAGAAAAAGAGATCTTCACTGCTGAAGCTCGAAACATTTGTCCACTCCATACTTCCGGAAGAAATGACATATTCTCAGCAAATGAGTTCAAATCTGATTGCTCAAATCAGAGAGAATATGAAGGCCAAATTTAAGAGTGCCTCTCCAGCTGAACAAGCTGTGATGCTCAAAGGCTCATTCGTTCCTGTGGTGGCTGATCCCCACAAATTAACTGAGGAAGAGGAAGTGACAAGTGTTGCTTTGTACAAGCACGTTGAGCTAGTCATTTTGACAGATGATGAAGAAGAAGAAGAAGATGAGAACATTCCCACTGATCCAAGTGATGATGAAGGGAAAGATTCTAAGGACAAAAAGGATGACGATGATAACAATCAAGGTCCAAGTCCTGGTGCTGGTGGATTGAAGTTAACAGTTGCTGAAAATACTCAATCTGACAATCAGCAAGCTGAACAACAACAATCTCAGCAAGAATCTCAACCTCCTCCTGCTGCTGCTGAAAATCAAGCACCTGTACAAGGTGCTGATACTGAAGAAGAATACGCCAGAAAAAGGGTTGCCTTGAAAAATGGCAAAAGTCCAGTTTCTGATGCCAAGGTTACTGAAGAAAACCTTGAAGATGAGGATGAAGAAGATGAAGATTACCAACGAGCTTTACAAAATAGTCTCGTGATCCATGCAAGGCATACGCAGGATCTGGAAATTTGTGAATCTTCAAGACCAAAATCAAGGGAAGTTCCATCCCTTCCACTTACTACTGGCGCAACTCCAGTTGTTGAGTCTCAAACGTTGCCTTCAGCAACTACTCAATTAAAACTAACTACTGGCGAAACTCCAGTAATTGAGCCCCAAACTCAATTGAAACAACTATCTACTGGTGAAACCCCAGTCGTTGAGTCTGAAGCGTTGCCATCAGCAACCACTCAACAAAAAGGAAGTGAAGCTATTGACAAAGGCTCAAAAGTCGCTCAACTTGATGAATCTGAGGATGATGACGACTTGTCGGAAAATGAGGATGAACAATCCAAGCGAGACCCAAAAGTCGTTCAGATTCCTCCTCCCAATTATCTAAGCTATGAAGGAGATTCATTAAGGGCTGAGTTGCTTTTACAAGATGATCAGTTTGCTACTGAACTTAAGGCTCACTCCTTGACACCTAATTTAGTGTCGTTCCCAAGAGTTGAGGAGTTTACTCCCAGAATTCTCGCACTAAAGAAAGTCCATGAAGCCTGCAAAGCTGAAGATGAGGCATTGCTTGCTGAGAGCCCACTTGACATTGGTAAAATATTGGCTACGGTGCTGAGACGCACTACAACTTTAACCATAGCTCAGAAAGACATCAGTCTTTATCACAAGAGCTATGAAGAAGATGTAAGTCAAGCTCTCTTACTGGCAAAAAGTGCTCTTGTCAAAGCTCAGACTATTATGGATGAGAAGGCCGCAACAGAGAAAAGACATGAAGAGAGCATGATGAATAGAGTTAGCAACAATGAACTCTGATCAACAAGAAATCATCATGAAGTATAACAGTCTCAACACTCTTGCTGAAAACTGCAATGAGTTTTATTCTCTGCACATCACTCCGATGTTGCAATCCATGTCTAAGGGGGAAAAGAAGACTAGAAAAAGCAATCAAACCCCTCCTACTCCTGCTGATGTTGTGCCACCTTCAATAGAACCTCTTGCTGAAAGAGAGCAAAGTTCTAAAAGACAAGCAGAAACTGAGTTAAATTCAGCAAGTACCAAAAAGAGAAAAACCGCTGCTGAAACTCAAGATTTCTGTCACATTGAAAGTCATCACAATCTGAATGAAGATGATGAAGAAGATGATGACAATCAAACAATAGCTCAAGCCATAAGAGCTAGACCCTTAACAGCCATAACTCCGTCTGGCCACTCAAGGCATTTTTCGTCTGACTCTTCAGCAAGAGATCAAGACAATGCTAAAACAAGAAGAAGAAGGCAAAGACAGGAAGAGAAAAGGCTGGCCAACATTGCTATTGGCTCCGGCATTGAATATACAAAGACAAGCAACGATGAAACCACTCAGAATGTGATCAGAAACATTCATGGTTGCTGGATCTTAAAGCTGGAAGATTTGTTGGTAAATGAGTTCTTTCCTACAGCCTGTTTGAATCAAATGTTCAAATGGATTGAACTCAAGGTCCAAAAGAAGCAAAGGGAAGAATCCCTCCCAAGAAACATTGCTAAGAGATGGTTGAATCTTGAGGTTTATGTAAGAAGAGTTGCCATTGGTAAGACATTTAGACAAGAACCAGATATAGTCAAACCACCTGGCATCGCTTTCTATGCTGACCCGGTAACAAAGAAACCTAAGAAGAAACTTGGATTGATTCCTTATGAGTACTTCTATCTGACTGCTCAGGATCAAGAAGATGATCTTCTCTGGTTAAGAAAGATTTATCCAAGAAACATTTCAGATACACAACTTCTCCATGCCAGCAATTGGGGTATGCATTTATGGGTTGTTAACTACATGGAAATGAATGCTGAAAAGCATCATCATACTGCCTGCAAAAATGCAATAATTCTTCAACTACAAGTCCGTAGGCTACTGGAAAACTACGAAAAGGATTGTGTTGAATTCACTGCACTTGCTGAGAAGAGTGTAAAAGAGATTTTGAGAAAATCCTCTGAAAGAGCTTAAGTCCCTGCAATGGTTTTTCTTGTAAAAGTTTTTGTTTGCTGATTCCTTGTTATCTATGCTTTCTTGTAAACTTCCATTTGATAACTTTCAGCAATGAATTCTTTTTGACTCTTATTGGTTTTTGATTATGCAACTTACTTATGTTTACTGTTTATTTATTCAAGTATGCTTGCATTAATCATCTGATTTATTCAACATCAGAAACCTCTAAAAGGGTAACAATTAATTTAGCCATGGATTGCTAACATCAAAAAGGGGGAAATTTGTTAGGAAACTTGTAATTTTGATGAGCAATTAACCATGCTAAATTAAGAACAGTCCAGTAACTAGTACTCTTAAGGTCCATAGGAATTTAGAATTTTAAGGACATTGTAAAAGAGGAACGTTTGCTGATGACTTAGTTAGGTGTTAGATAAGTTTTTACATCTGTGGATGACGTACCTTAATTTCTGAAAAGAAATTAATCTATTGACACTTTAGCGTATGATGTATTTTATTTTCTGAAAAGAAAATTTCTTATTGATGCTTAGCTTTGATTTTCTGAAAAGAAAATGACATATTGAAGTATTTGCTGAAGATGTATTTTGTTTATTATAAACAAATTATTGAAGCAAATAAGAAACCGGTCAGAATCTTGAAGACTTTTTAAGATCTGAAGACTTGAAGACTTGAAGACTTGAAGATTGCTGAAGACTGGTAAGGCACGTGTTGTTCAGAAAGTGAAATTTTCAGCAACAGCATTGCATAAGTGAAAATCTGAAAGACAGAGTAGGTTGTGCTTGCTGAAACTGAATAAACACTTGCTGATGAACATATGTGACCTCTTGCTGAATGTACGTGAATTTGCGCTCCATTGTTACTGTTTGAATTCTATTCAAAGGTGCATTTAATGCAAAGCTTACACACAAAGAACATGAAGACTAGAAGACAAACAAAGGTTGCTGCTGAAAGTACAAAAGCAAGATAGTGACATGTTAAGGAACAAAAGCCTTAGGATTTGAAATTCAAACGGCTCCTTACTTGCACTGTTGAAGGGTAATTCGTGTTTCTTTCTAAGTTCGCAATGAGTCGCTATTCTAAGTCTTTCTTGTTCTTCTTCTTGTAGTGTTCCTCTGAGGTAGGAAATGAGCCTTCTTGTAGCTTCCTCGTACCTGAAATAGTCTAGAGGGGGGGGTTAGTGTCTCTTGCCCGGTCTGTAAGGTATCAGACCGGAGAGGCGACTTTACGAGTAGGGAGTTGTGAGGCTTCCCTAGTAAGAGTAGTGAAAGTGGTGCTCGGGTGACGTAGTTAATGCTTACTGTTGAGGAGTAAATGAGGCCCTTTTATACTTGAGACCCTTCAGCTTCCGGTCATGTAGGATCACGCCACGTGTACGGCTAGGATTGAGGCCTTCCTCGGCCCAGGCCCATTAAGGAGGTCCGTGGGCCTTGGCCCAAGAGAGCAACCATGGCTGGTCGCTCCGGGGTCCTCGTGCCTTCCTTGTGCGTGGGTGATGCGAGTAGTGTCCTGCTCAGTTTCTGTCCAGGAGCGTTACCTTGGCGTAAGGTCTCCTCGAGCCCGAGAGATGCTCCTCGAGCCCACTGGCAGCTTTGTCCTTGAGAGGAGCTTATTTTGAGGGTTGTCCTCCCAGTGATGGTCGGACCCTATGTTGGTCGATCCACACCTTAGTGACATACTTGGGTGTGGTTGTGCCCCTTGAGGGACGGCCTATGATGCTTTGTCGCGCTCTTAGACCGCTCCAGTTCGTACATGTGGACTGGACATATTTCAACCCTAACATATGTCCCCCTAGTTTCCAAGTATCTTTGTAGAAGATAGTTGAGGAACTATGTTGAAGTAGAGGTCGAGCAGAGCCTCGACTAGTAGCGGGCGAAAAAAGATTTCCGTATTCGCACCTTGGTAACTTTCCCTCCTCCTATCTCTCCCTCCCCCCCCTTTTCATAGGGTCCGAGCAGACGTTGGTCGGACCGTATGAAAAGAGGTATTTTTGCTGGGAAAAGATCGGATCCGGGTAAGTATTCCTTAGTGGAATGGAATGACTTCCCGCCGCTTTTTTGCTAGCAATGTATCTCGCGGAGAGATACTTGTGTAAAAGGAATGGAATGACTTCCTGCCGCTTTTTTGCTTGCAAAGTATCTCGCGGAGAGATACTGGTGTAAAAGGAATCTCGAGGAGATATATATCCATGTTTTTGCTAGCAAAGTATCTCGCGGAGAGATACTTGTGTAAAAGGAATGGAATGACTTCCTGCCGCTTTTTTGCTAGCAAAGTATCTCGCGGAGAGATACTTGTGTAAAAGGAAAGAGGAATCCCGAGGAGGGTAGCTGCATGGACAGCTCCTCGGTCCCCTGACACGTGGCCGTCGAGTTTCCGTGGTTCGGAGATTTTTCGCGATGTTGATCCGAGGAGGACAGATCATGGTGGTCGATCTGTCTCCGCTTGTCTCGAGTAGCTCGATGCTCGCGCCGCGGACTTATTGCCGTGGTTAGGTAATTCGTTCCGGATTTGGGAGCGTCTTCGAGCCAGAGCGGGAGCGTGGAGGGCAAAAACGGTAATTCGCCAGGCGGCCGCAATCTGGACCGTCGATCAGGGACACGTGGTCGGTCCGGATGGCGCGAGGACATGCGTCGTTTCGTATCCCCGGGATACCCTTCTATAAATAGGTCAACACTCGGTCATTCCACACTTTTCGCAATCCGAACTTTCAGAGCAAATACGAGAGAGCGAGGAACATTTGTGAGATCGACGAGTGTGAGTGTTCGAGCCAAGTAGTGATCGAGGAGCATATCCGACGTCCGGAATCTCATTTTCAGGCGAAGTTTTCAGCTTTTCCGGCTTCTATTTCGATTTCAAACCTTCCTTCAGTCAATACCAAGTAAGTTTCCGGCTCCCAATGCTCTTTTCTGCTCTTAATCGTTCCTTTTTTGCTTCGAAATGCCGTATTTTCCTGCCTTGTTGCTTTCTCGCTTTTGGCTTTTTGCATGTCGGTCTCCTCTTTCGATTTTTGCCTCCCGTAATGATGTATGACGGCCTAAGAACGGCCTTGGACCTAAAAATTATTAAACGGACTTGTAAACGGACTTCACCGGAAGTAATTCGGACCGATTTGGCTTGAATAGCCGTAGAAGTAGATCCCCTTAATTTACTGTATGCCCCTTGTAGCCTCCTCATTAGCGTAAGGCTGTAGAAGTAACTGTAGGAAGTCCTTCTGGCGGTTGGTCGCCTTATGCATGCTCTTCGAGTTTTATCTACGCACATGCTCGCTCCTATTTTGCTGTATATGCATGTTGTTATGCTGCTCGATTTTTTACTCATGCTTAGAGCGGTTGGTCGCTCCTTTGTGTGCTCCTCGCTCTACTTTTCCTTTGATGTAGAGTAACTTCTTTGTTTTACTTGCTTTTCCTTTATGAGATTTTTCTCCGTTCGGGAGGTCGAACCTTAATGAACATACCTAAAAGGACCTCTCGGACTATAACAAACCATCCTAATTTCTCTCTTTGCCCACCTTTAGGATGTCCGAGAGGAGCGATGATAGCCAGAACGTCTCGGCCGCCGGTGAGTATGGGAGCGACCATACTACGTCGCCCGATACGTCAGACGTCTCGGCGACCTTCCTGGATGAGACTATAGAGGAGGCTGTCGAGGAGCCTCAGCTCGAGCAGGGTGGCGAGCAGGCTGCTGAAGAGGATGAGGAGACGGAGAGTGAGGAGGACCTCTACGAGCTAGTTAGCAGAAAGAGGCGTCGTGCCGAGGACGACGACTTTATCGATGACCGCACAGAAGCGGAAGGCGGTCCCCGCAACCCCGGTGTCTCTGCGGAGTTGATAACTCGCGCTGCCCAAGTCCACGGGCAAAATTACGGGACAGCCGTTAACGTGGTCGCTCCTGAGATTCGGGTCGAGGAGATGGATGACACGGAGAGCCCGGAGTTGGCCTTGGCGTTGTATGAAGAAGGTGAGCATTCGGCGAAGCGCGGGAAGGCTTCGATACCCGTTCAAATCATCGACAGTGATGATACGGATGATGAGAGCGAGGAGGACGATGAGGCGACGTCTCCTCGGACTAGTTCCCCTGCAAAGAGGGTTAGATTCCCTCCACAAACAGCTAGGAGAGCTGTAATCACGGACGAGGAGGAAGATGAAGTTCCTCTAACAATTGGAGACACTCATAGGAGTGAAGCTGGTCCGAGTAATAGGTCTCCTACCTTCTCGGAGGGGCAAAGGCGCGCGATCAGGGACGCGAAGAGGTTCGCGCGCGAGGAGGAGACTAGTTACCACACCATAGACCCGACCACCATTGACTTCACATATCCGAGTGGGACCCGAGGACCCAACCCACTCGAGGCGCAAGAGTATGAGATGCGCCTTGCTCAAATGGCCGCTGACAAGAAAAAGGCGGAGCGTAAAGCGAGCAGGCCTTCTCGCTCCAGGGCTGCTAAATCGAAGAGGGCCAAGGTTGCCGTGGAGCCAGAGCCGAAAACTACTAAGGCTGCTGAGAAGAAGTTTACCAAGAGTGCTCGCACGGTTGACCTCCCCGATCCTAATGGGGAGAAGAACGAGGACGGGATCATACCGACCACCTCTTCCACCGTCAAAATCGACGAGGTTCCCACACTTAGGTGGAAGTATTCTCTCCCCGAGAATAAGTTTGACATCCTCGTGCCCAAAGAGGATCAGACTTTTTATAATGCTCCACCTGGGTACATGGCCGTTCACTGCCTTAGCTTGGATCGAGGATGGATCCTCCCCTTCTGTGATGCTTTCCGCGATATCTTCAACACGTTGGGGATCGCTCCTTGGCAATTGGTGCCAAGTGCCTTTGGAACCCTCGTATGCTTTGGAGTCTTTTGCATGAAGAGGGGGATCGAGCTCAATTTCCATAATTTCAACCAACTGTTCCGAGTCTCGATGAGCTCCGGGAACATGTACTTCTACTACTTCAACGCTCGACCAGGCCTTGGGTTCATTATGGACGCTCCTAGCTCCACGGGCTACAAGTGGTTCCACAGGTACTTCTACATCAGAAAGAGGAGGTTGCCTAACATGAGCGAGGAGGAGCTGGAGTGGGGAGTGCCCAAGCTGATGTTCAGAGGGAAGATCGCGGACAAGCATCCGTTGCTCGAGGAGTCTGATCCCTGGGTCGCTGAGCTCGAGGAGCAAAATCGGGGACCCCATCCCGAGAAGTACATCTATTGGGGTTTGGTCCTCCAGCCACTTCCTTACTTGGCGGGTCTTTCACCCTATGCTTACACAGGGTATATCGGGAACCGATATACCCGAAAAGTCCTCTTCGGTAACTAGCTTTTCGCGCTTTTCTTTGCTTTAGTACTTGTAATTTTTTCCTTTGCTTGCTTTCTGTTTGTGATGTGTCCTCGCTTTTTTACTTTCCTCGTCGATTTTTACTGCTCCTCGATTGTACTAACTTTTGCTTATTCTCTTGCAGCTTACTGGTTCCAGTGGATAATGTCGAAGACATTGGCTGCCAAGGAGGAACAAAGGAGGAAACAGAGATTGGCGAACAAACAGACAAAGATCCTCGGGTCTTTGAACTTGACCCCTCCTCGCAACGCCGCGCATCATCGGGATGCCTTGGTGAAGGAGGGGCTCGATACCCGTGAGAATCCTGTAGAGGCCATCAAAAGGGCCGAGGAGGAGGCCGCCGCGAAGAGGGCCAAAGAAGCGAAGGAGGCCGAGGAGGAGGCCTTGAATACGATTGAGGCTGAGAAGAGGCCGGAGAGGCCTGCGGCTAAGAAGGGAGCGAGGAAGCTCAACCTTGGAGGCAACAACGAGCCTGCCCGCAAGAAGGGTAAGGTGGCCGCTTCGGGGGATGAAGTGAAGCGGCTCATCCAGATGAGCGACCTTGATCGGGCGCACGAGCTCAGCCTGTGCTCGCTCCAGGTACATATCTTTATACTTATTGTTGTAGAATTTCTCTAAGTATAGATTTTTCTCTCTTCGCTAACTTTGTTTGCCTTTTGCAGCTCGAGAACTTGAAGGAGGCCTACGGCCATGTGGCTGCTGATCGGGCCGACATCGGGGTCGTTATCGAGGACCTCGAGAAGAAGTTGGCTGCTTCGGAGAAAAAGGCCAAGGTCTCGGAGACTGAGGCCGGGAAGCTGAGGCTAAAAGTCGAGGAGCTTGAGAAGGAGCTCTCCCGGGAAAAGTCGAGGAGCAAGAGCTTCAAGGGCGCCTATGCTACTTTGTCCATTTGCATGGAAAAGTTCAAGGCAAGCGTCCTCTCCTTCCTCAAAGGGAGCCGGATCACTGCTGCTCGCGACTTTATGTCGTCGGTCACTTACAAATTGGCCCTGCGAGATGTCCAAGTGGCCTCGCGCGAGGAGGGCTTCTTCTCGTGTGTTGGCCAACTAAAAAGGGTCAACCTGCTTTCGGCCGACTTTGATGCTGATGATCGCGAAGACTTGCATCCTGGGCGGCGCGAAGACCTCACTCCTTATCCCGATGAGGAGATCACTGAAGAGATGCACGAGGCGTGCGAGTTTGGCGAGTTGGTGACCGACCCAGAGGTACCTTATCCCAGCAAGCCAGCCTATCTTCCAGCCTGGGTGCCCGAGTGTCTAAGGAGCGGGATCATTTACCCATTCGAGAAGGCCGCTCTCCGGAATGCTGCTTGGGTGAAGTTGAGCGAGCCGGTTCTCGGGAGAGCAGCTGACTTCGTCGAGCCAGAGCTGACAATGTATGAAAAGGCAATCGAAGAGGCTCGAGCTCAGGAGCGCGACGACGCTGAAGGCCCGGAAGCGAGCACGGTTCGAGGAGGAGCAGCGAGCGCGACCACCCTGGTCACGGAATTCACTGATAGCCGCACACGCTAAGATCGGGGAGCCTCCTTGAAGACCGAGTATGCTCGGGACTGTTGTAGCCTTTGTCATTTTCTGTACTTGTTTTTATTTTCAAACAATTTCTATTTGGCCCTGTGTGGCACTCCTCGCAACATTATGCTTGTAACTTAAACTTCACTGTTGTTGTTTGTTTGCTATTCTTCTCTTTCAATAAAATGTACTGCTCTTCGATTTCAATACTTGTGTCTTTTCCAAATCCAATTTTTGTTATGACGTATAACTTGGATAGAGTAGTTGAACAAGTATAAGATAGAATCGAGAACCAATGTTCTTCGCTGCGAGCTCCTCGATCTACCAATGCTTCTCGATCATTTGGATCATTTGAGAAAAAATTCAAAGTGTTTGAACTCAGAAAAATTTCTAAGTGTTGAGTTAGAAAGACTGGAAGTCTCTCTCCTCGATCACTTCCATCTACTCGCTTTTTCTTCTTTGAGTGGTTTCCTGATCGATCCTCTTATAGAGTTTAGAGCGCGGGGAGGGTTCCCCTTAATCATGGAAATCGAATAGCTTTTATTTAAGCAAGCTTCCTCGATTGAGTAGTCTTATTATTATTATTATTTTTTTTTTTTTTTTTTTGAGTATAGTAGCTCTATACTTGAACATTTTCTTGTTGAAAGAGACATTGTATTGATTTGTCGGAAATGCAATTACAATGGGGGCTCTTCGGCCAGCTTGCTTACAACAACTTTTTAACAAAAGCAAGGGGTACCTCTCACTTGGACCAGTGAGGAATCCTCCTCGATCAGTGGACCTTCCGCATAAGTTTTCAAAAAGCTTTTTCTTCCTACAACTTCAAGCGTAGAATCTCTGGAGGTTAGAAGTATTCCATGGGTTTTTCAATACCCTTCCCTCCATGTCTTGAAGACGATAACTTCCGTTGGACCTTGCTTCAATTATCTTGTAGGGGCCTTCCCAATTGGGTTGCATCTTCCCAACTTTGCCCAAGATGTCTGCCCTTCGGAGTACTAGGTCTCCTACTTGGAAGTCTCTTTCTCTTACGCCTTTGTTGTAGGTCTTCGCGATGAGTGCTTGATACCTGAGGATATTGGCCAAGGCGTTGGTCCTCGATTCACTGATTGTCTCGAGGTCGAAGAGTCTCTCTGTATGATTGTCCTCGGGTTGGTACCCTTGGATTCTGAGGGTTTCCACCGCCACTTCTGCTGGTATGACTGCCTCGGACCCATAAACTAGCGAGAAGGGAGTCTCTCTTGTAGCTGTCTTTGAAGTAGTGCGGTATGCCCACACCACTCCATCAAGCTCGTCGACCCAGTCCCTGTTGGTAGCGAACCTCTTCTGCAAGTTGTTGACGAGGATTTTGTTGACGGCTTCTGTTTGTCCATTGGATTGAGGATGTCCTACAGAGGTATACCTCCTCTCAATCTTCATTTCCTTGCACCATTCATTGAATCTTTGGCCACAAAATTGAGCACCATTATCCGAAATGAGGACCCTTGGCAAGCCAAATCGACACACGATGTTCCTCCAGACGAAGTTCATAACTCTTTGTTCGGTGATGGTAGAGACTGCCTCCACTTCCGCCCATTTGCTAAAGTATTCGACCGCAACGATGATGAACTTCTTTTGACCCGTGCCTCTTGGAAAGGGACCGACTATGTCGATGCCCCATATGTCGAACGGGCAAGTGATGGCGATAGGCATAAGAGGTTTCGCCGGTACGTTGATCAAATTGGCGTGCAATTGACACTCCTCGCACTTTCTCACAAATTGGGCAGCGTCTTCGCGAACAGTGGGCCAGTAGTATCCTTGTCGAATGACTTTTTGGGCGAGGGTTCTTCCTCCGGCATGGTCGCCGCAACTTCCTCGATGCATTTCTCCGAGAAGTTTTTGAACTTTGTGCTCGGCTACGCATCTCAAGTAGACTCCCTCGAAAGACCTTTTGTACAAGTAGTCTCCTTGCATGATGTATCGAGGAGCTTTCCCTTTGATTCTCCTCGCTTCAGCCTTGTCACGGGGAAGGCTTCCATTTTTGAGATATGTTGTTATCTCTTGCATCCAATTCGGTTGATCGTCGATTGCCAAGACGTTTGGCTTCGATGACCACAAAGATGATGCGTTGATCCTCATGAGTATCACGTTCCGGGTATCAACTCCTCCGGATGCTGAAGCATACTTTGATAGGGCATCTGCCCTTTGATTGAGATCTCTTGAGAACTTTTCAATCTCACAGCTTTCAAACTTTTCCCACAGACGGCGCCAAATGTTGAAGGGTAATTCGTGTTTCTTTCTAAGTTCGCAATGAGTCGCTATTCTAAGTCTTTCTTGTTCTTCTTCTTGTAGTGTTCCTCTGAGGTAGGAAATGAGACTTCTTGTAGCTTCCTCGTACCTGAAATAGTCTAGAGGGGGGGGTTAGTGTCTCTTGCCCGGTCTGTAAGGTATCAGACCGGAGAGGTGACTTTACGAGTAGGGAGTTGTGAGGCTTCCCTAGTAAGAGTAGTGAAAGTGGTGCTCGGGTGACGTAGTTAATGCTTACTGTTGAGGAGTAAATGAGGCCCTTTTATACTTGAGACCCTTCAGCTTCCGGTCATGTAGGATCACGCCACGTGTACGGCTAGGATTGAGGCCTTCCTCGGCCCAGGCCCATTAAGGAGGTCCGTGGGCCTTGGCCCAAGAGAGCAACCATGGCTGGTCGCTCCGGGGTCCTCGTGCCTTCCTTGTGCGTGGGTGATGCGAGTAGTGTCCTGCTCAGTTTCTGTCCAGGAGCGTTACCTTGGCGTAAGGTCTCCTCGAGCCCGAGAGATGCTCCTCGAGCCCACTGGCAGCTTTGTCCTTGAGAGGAGCTTATTTTGAGGGTTGTCCTCCCAGTGATGGTCGGACCCTATGTTGGTCGATCCACACCTTAGTGACATACTTGGGTGTGGTTGTGCCCCTTGAGGGACGGCCTATGATGCTTTGTCGCGCTCTTAGACCGCTCCAGTTCGTACATGCGGATTGGACATATTTCAACCCTAACATGCACTATAAATAGAGGTCATCCGGCAAAGAGTTGAAGTGTGTCAACAACGTGATCAAACTCTCACTTGTGCTTAAAACTCACAAACCTTCAAACTCTCTTACTGCCATTGATCCGTTCCAAGACTTAAAGCTTGAAAAAGCTACTTGTGAAGAAGTAGAACAAACTCGGCTAAGAAATTAGTTAAGTGTTCTTTCTTTCGAACAAGAACAAGTCTTGACACCAGAAACAATCAAACTTGTTTACTGCAAAGTATTCCAAGTTGTGTTTCTTAGATTACTTGTTGTAACTGAATAAGTTATAATTAAGTTATCTCAACCCAAAACTCTCTAACTGAAAATACACCTTTTCAGGCGTGATATTCAGGGGGAACTTAATCAAGCATAGTTTTGCTGATTATAAGTACCAAGTTTGGTGGAGAACAAGGTTGAGTTCTCTAGTTTAGGTTGGAGACGAAGCAAGTGTGCTTTGGTTTCTGTTGAATCGCTTTAGATAGGAGATTGTAAGGAACCTCAATCATATCTTAGTGGATTCAGTCCTAGAAAGGACAAAGTGGATTAGTTGGGAGATTACGCCACTCTCAGATACCACTCTAAAAGCGTTTGTGTGATTTACTTACTGCATTTAGCTTTCAGCAAATTTATATCTGTTTGTACACAGTCACTCACATCACTTGCTGAAAAAGCACTTATTGTTTCAAAGACTTCCGCTCTCTGATTTTAAGTATCAGCAAACCGAGTTACTGGAAAGTAACTTACGATTGCTGAGAAAGTTAAGTATCAGCAACCTCATTACTGAAAAGTAATAAGTACTTGCTGAGAAAGTTTTAAACGACTGAAGTTTGAAAAGACTATTCACCCCCCCCCCCTCTAGTCTTTTCTTGTTGTTTAAAGGGACCAACACTTTCCCTCAAAGAGGTCGAACCAGTACTGGCTCTCATCAAACCAAGGAGGGTTCCCTATAAAAGATAACACTCCCCTATTCTACCCATCTCTCAAGTAAAGTCTTAAGCTATTCACCACTTCCTGAATGGCAGGACGAGGGTGGTCTAGAACAAATGACACTCAAAAACAAAAGACAAAAAAATAGAAAATTACAACACGATTACCAACATTACAAGAATTGGAAATGAGACACAACACTTTGCTAAACTGCTATTTGGCTTTTCGTTTTTGGACCCTTCTTTGCTTTTTTGGGGTCTCTTTTTTGTTTTTTCTTTTTTTTCTTTCCAGTTTCTTTTTTTTTTTTCTTTTTTTTCCTGGAATTTTTCTTTCTTTTTTTTTTGATTTTTTTGATTTTTTTTTAAGCCAGCAGTAGCATAACGAAAAAGAAACAAAATGACTCACACAACTTCCCCAAACCTATTCGAAAGAATAGGTTGGAGTACAAAATTTACGGAAAAGGAAAAATAAACTCACAATACGGAAATGAAAAACGAAAAAGAGGTCTAATGATAGTGCAACCACCTCCCCAAACCTATTCGAAAGAATAGGTTATAAACGAAGGATCACACGACCTCACACTACCTCCTTCCTAGGCATTTAGCAATCTCAAAGCATGGTGAAGACTTGTTGCCTCTTAGGTACATAATTACTCGGGAAAATAACCATAAGACCCTAACATGCATCATCCTATTATAAAGGCCTTCGTGAACCGCAGTAGAGAAAACTCCACTAAGTGATGTCGAGACTACCAAGCTTAACTAAGTGCAATACATAAATGTGACAAGCCAAGCGAGAAAAACCTCAAACAAATTCATAGAGATGAAGCATATGATTAAAGGCATAGTTAGTTGATCTATCCAATAAAAAAGTTTAAAAAATTCGGCAATAGACTCCATATAAAACATGCAAGACTATCCTAGGATGAATGCAGTGAATGCAACCTAAAAAACTAAGAAAGCGGTAAACGTGCAAATGCAAATGCAAACAAAGAACAAGATACTAATCAACACAAAGCCAAACAATACTTAACATCGCGGTTCACATCCCATCCCCCTTATGATTCTTAAGCTAGCCCCTAGCAAAAGAGAATGAGTAATAAGAAGTGATACTAGATGTTACCGAACGGTTTGGCCTCGGTTGACTGAGAGTGGACATGTGAAAAGACTAATTATCGGGATTGAAATCCCCATAATAGTCCCTCCACATGTCGGACAAGAGATCATTACCACTAATGTTATCCATTATCAAATGGAAACGAATCTTGTGCATCCGTTCCATTACTCCTCGCATCTTGGAAACCATCCTTGGCTCCTCTCCGTATCTGCTCAAGCAAGTCCACGATTCCCTGAAAACTAAAATTAACAAAACCAAGAAAAACAAAATCTAAAAAATAACTAAGGGAATCAGATGGAAAATAAAAGGAGTAAAGAGGATCAAAACTCCTTTGGAACTCATAGGTGGGCGCATGGACCAAAACGTAGGAGTCAAGATCAAGAGTATCTGCAGCAATTGATTCAGAGACACCAAAATCTTTAGAGATTGGCTCCTCGACCTCAACACAACTGATGCCTTCACTCTCTAACTCAAGTGAAGCAATGGATTCAGTTATCACCTCCTCCACGACTTCCTCTTGACCAACAACCTCGACATCCGCAAGTAAGGACGTGGAATCCAAGCTAAGCACTGAGGAGACTTCATCAATGGATTCTTCTCCACATTCCTCTTCATCGGCAATGTCGATTTCTGGTGGCTGACTACTGAACCCTAACCCGGGAGGTGAGTCTCTATCCCAATGTTCCAGAAACTTGCTGGTTACTTCACCCCAAGTGCGCAACGATTTTTTCGGCGGGATTCTGAGCCATCTTCAAGCGTACCCTTCCAAGGCTCCCATAAATACTCTCATACAAAGTTGCTCATGTGATAAAATAACCCCCTCCTCATTCTCACGAGGTATCCTCAACACACCTTCCTCGTATGTGTCTAAGAACCCTCTTGGATCATCACCCATTGAAAACGTGGAGAGAATGGAGTAGTACGCAGGATCAAAGTCATAATTCCTGCAATCGTCATCCAATGTTATGCAAGGCCCTCGAGGCATCACATACCGGGGCAACGGTGGTTGACTCATCCTTCATATAACTAGTTTCTGCACAGGAGGAAACAAGAAACCAAGGAGCGGAATCCACAAAAGAAAAACAAAAACTTGCAGAGAAAAGCACAAAGAGTGCAAACAAACACAATGTAACCGAGAACTATGAGAGCGCAAGCACGTAAGGTAACCGAGATCAGATTAGATGAATTTTTCTGAAAAAGATAGGGGGGAAGAAATAGGGTAAGAAAGTGAGATTTCCTGAGAGCAAACCCCCAGAGCATGTTCTTCTGTAGGGAACCGAATGCTGAAAATATAAACAAATTAAATAGAAAAAAGGAGTATAGTCCCCGGCAGCGGCGCCAATTTGATGATCACGAATTTGTCACACTCGATTAATCAAATAAATTTGTTATTTAGCCAAAGACAATTCACAACTACAACGAAAACCGTAGTGTAGCAGTAGAATAACCTCGAGTGTCGATCTCTAAGGACTATAACTAGCTTTATCAAATCTAATTTAGAATATAAAAACAGCAGACGATATAGCAAAGGTTTTTCTTAACAGATAATGGAGATTGGTGATAGCATGGTCCTTCAAAGCATAACGGGTTAATAATCATGCGTAAATTCCTCGGTTTTGCATGGAGATCTTTGATCAATTGATTATCCTGTTGTAATTATCAAACACTACGAAGATATAGATTTAGATACGGAAAAGACTATTAAATTGTCCAATTGTGTTCCGTAATTATTCAACACTACGAAGATATAGATTTTGATAGGTCAAAGACTATTAAATTGTCCAATTGTGTGCAATAATGAATCAACATACGAAGATATAGATTTTGCTACATCAAAGAAATAAAGCAATAACACGGAGTATAATGCGCGATATAGCCATTAGCATAATTATCAACCCTTCGCTAAGAATTCACATACTATCACCAACGAGAAGTTTAGCTACTCATAGTTGTCATGCAATCAACAGAAATCATAGAAGAAAACATGTTGAAAGATATATAAAAGGGGCAATTACATCTCATACCCTTGTTATTTTCATCTATTACAGATTAGCCCAATTATATTTTTTATTACATATAACACCCCTGTTAAAAGATTTAATTACATCTGGACCCCAATTTTGGGGTCCAGGTGTAATTGTTTTAACTAAATTTGACCCATTTTGGACTTAGATGTAATTGTTTTGGAAAGGTGGGCCAATTTGAAAAGTGGTCGTTTAACAGGGGGTCCAGATGTAATTTTTCCTATATAAAAATAAGTAGAAAAACTGTAAGATACAATGTTACCAAAGGTTGTCAGTCTTCGAAGAATCGCGATCTTACAAGCTCCAAACTGCTATGAATAAGTATCTCCTAAGCTATGAACCCCCAGACCAGGCTCTGGGAAGTTCCTACCTAAAACTACAGAGAAAGGTGAGAGAATAGGTCTGGAAAAGTATGAAATTCGGGGAAAAACTGAGCAACTATATATAGTATTCGAAATAGTGTGGGGCGAAGGGCCCCACACACCGGGCGAGTTGCCTGGTGTGGGGCGATTCGCCCCACATCCCGGGAGATTCGCCCGGGAGTAAATTTCGGGATTTTGCGCGTTTTCGACGCGTTTTTGGATTTCTTCCCCTTTTCGGACTCGGTTTCTGACTTCTGGTGGCCTTCTAACCTCCAGATTCGACCCCTAGACTTCAAATCCTATCCGGAATCCTTCAGATACTCCAATTAGGCTTCTGGAACACCAATTCCTTGTCAACTTCAATATAATTGCCCGGAAATCCTCGTTTTTCAACCAAAACCTGTAAAATAAAAACTAAAGGGAAACGTGACACTATTCTAATAAAATGCACTAAAATATAGCTAAATTAACATAGAGGATAGCTAAAATAGGTGAAAAAGACTCAAATGAAAGTGTAAAATACACATTCATCATGAATCTGAAATCCAAGTCTTCCAGTGTCTCAGTAGTGCGTTGTTTGAAATTCTGAAACTTCAACTTCAGCACTTCAAGCTTGGTTTCCTTGGTTTTGTCAGATCCAGCACACAAATCTTGAACCATCTTCCAAGCATCTTTAGCAGTTTTAGCACCCCCACAGTTTGCACTGTATGGTGTCTAGAGTAGACCGAATAATGATATTTCTTGCTTGTTCATCAAGACATAATCTTTTGGCTTCATCAGAAGTCCATTACGCTCTTGGTTTATCCACAATTGTGTCGACTGGATCACCACCAGGTAAATCTTTGCCATCTGAGTCTTTTGTGGTGTGTGGAAATGATTTTACAATCTTAGTGATCTTGAGTGGACCATCATTAATGACAGTGACCATCTCACATCTCATCACTAATGGCTTCAAGATATAGCATCATGTTGTTTCGCCATTTCTCGTAGTTTTCCAGCTTCAGCTGGGGAGCATCTCCTAGAGAAATCCTATCAGCAAACAACTACCAAACAGATCAAGTGAAAGTGATTTACGGAAAGCACCAAAGGGGATCAAGGTTCAGTGCTGAAGGTTAAAGAACCTCCAGCTCAGATACCACTTGTTGGTCCCTTTAGACAACAAGTAAAGACTAGAGGGGGGGGGGTGAATAGTCTTTAAAACATTTTCGTGTCTAAAACATTCTCAGCAAGTACTTATTACTTTTCAGTAATGAGTTTGCTGATACTTAATATTCTGAGTGCGGAAGTATTTTACAATAAGAACTTTGTGTTGGTAACTTTATATAACAAGAAAAGACTAGAGGGGGGGGGGTGAATAGTCTTTTCAAACTTTTCGTCGTTTAAAACTTTCTCAGCAAGTGCTTATTACTTTTCAGTAATCAGTCTGCTGGTACTTAACTTTCTCAGCAAGTACTTATTACTTTTCAGTAATGAGTTTGTCGATACTTAAAAATAGAGTGCGGAAGTCTTTTTACAATAAGTGCTTTTCTGAGAGTGCTAAATCAGCAAGTGAGCAAAGTGTCAGTGTACAAGAAATGTAGCTTGCTGAAAACTAAGTGCGGTAAAGTAAATCACACAAACACTTTTATAGTGGTATTTGAGAGTGGCTTAATCTCTCAACTAATCCACTTTGTCCTTTCTAGGACTGAATCCACTATGATAAGATGTAATGACGTTCCTTACAAATCCTATCACTAATGATTCTTCAGAAACCAAAGCACACTTGCTTCGTTTCCAACCTAACTAGAGAACTGTAACCTTGTTCTCCACCAAACTTGGGATTTATAATCAGCAACACTGTGCTTGATTAATTCCCCCTGAATTTTACGCTTGAAAAGGGTGTTTATCAGTTAGAGAGGTTTGGGATGAGATCACTTGAATATAAGTTTTCCAGCTATAGCAAGTTATCTAAAGAAACACAACTTGTAATACTTTTCAGTAAGCAAGTTTAATTGTTTCTGGTGTCAAGGCTTGTTCTTGTTCGAAAGAAAGAACACTTAACTAATTTCTTAGCCGTGAATGTTCTACTTCTTCACAAGTAGCTTTTGTTTCAAGCTTAAGTTTTGGAACGAATCAATAGGCAGTAAAGAGTATAGAAGGTTTTGAGTGTTTAAAGCACAAGTGAGAGTTTGATCACGTTGTTGACACACTTCTACTCTTTGCCTGATGACTTCTATTTATAGTGTCTCAAGGGAGCCGTTTGAATTTCAAATTCTAAGGCTTTGAACCTTACGATGTCACTATCTTGCTTTTGTACTTTCAGCAGCGTCCTTCATTTGTCTTCTTGTCTTCATGTTCTTCGCGTGCCTACTTTGCATTTAATGTTCATTTGAATCAAATTCAAATGTGAACGTTGGAGCCAAAATGCAAGTACTCTTCAGCAAGGGGTCACATATGTTGTCAGCAAGTGGTCAGTCTCAGTTTCAGCAAGCACAACCTACTCTGTCATATAGATTTTCACTTATGCAAGCTGTTGCTGAAAATCTCACTTTCTGAGCAACATGTGTCATTGTAGATACCTTTCTCAGAATTATTCAAAGTTTTCAATTTTCGAATATTCAACTTTCTGAGTGGTTCTAAGTCTTCAATAGTTCGTTTGTAAAAACAAAGTACATCATCAGCAAACGAAAGAACCTAACTAGTACCTACACTAAGTCTTTCGGCAAACGTTCCTCTTTTACAATGTCCTTAAAATTCTAAATTCTTATGGACCTTAAGAGTACTAGTTACTGGACTTTCCTTAATTTAGCATGGCTAATTGATCATCAAAATTACAAGTTTCCTAACAAATTTCCCCCTTTTCCATGTTAGCAATCCATGGCTAAATGAATTGTTACCCTTTTAGAGCTTCTTGATATTGAATAAATCAGTTGATTAATGCAAGCATACTTGAATAATAAAACAGTAAGCATAAATAGTTTGCATAATCAAAAACCAATAAGAGTCAAAAAGTTCATTGCTGATAGTTATCTTTCAGTAAGTTTATAAGAAAGTTCATAGATAACTAAAGTAATTAGCAAACAAAACAATGCTTTCCAAGGGACTAGTCTATTCCAACAGAGGATTTTCTAAGAATCTCTTTTACACTCTTTTCAGCAAGAGCAGTGAATTCAACACAGTCCTTCTCGTAATCTTCAAGTAGCTTACAGACTTCGAGTTGAATAATTCTTGCATTCTTGCAGGTAATATAATGATGGTTTTCACCATTCATCTATTTGTAGTGTATTACCCACAAGTGCATGCCCCAATTGCTAGCATGTAATAGTTGAGTGTCTGAAATACCCTTGTTGGCATGAATTTTCCTTAACCAGAGAAGGTCTTCTTCTTGATCCTTTGAAGTGAGATAAAATTACTCATAAGGAATAAAGCCATATTTCGTTTTGGACTTCTTGGTTATGGGATCACTATAGTAAGTAACATCCATCGGCTTGATTAAATCAGGCTCTTATTTTAACTTCTTGCTGATGGAAGTTCTTCTTACCAAGATCTCAATATTAAGCCATTTCACAACAATGTTCCTTGGGTAGGGAGGAGGATCCCTTTCTTTTCTTGTGACTTTCAATTCAATCCAAGTGTACATTTGATTCAGTACAGCAGTTGGAAAGAAGTCATTGGCCAAAAGGTCTTCCAGCTTTATGATCCAGCAACCATGAATGTTTCTGATCACATTCTGAGTGTTCCTCATTGCTGGTCTTTGTGTAATCAATGTCAGTGCCAATGGAAATGTTAGCTAACCTTCTTTCTTCCTGTCTTTGCTTTCTTCTTATTGACTTAGCATTATCATGATCTTTTGCTGAAGATCTGGAGTCAGAAGAGAAGTGTTTGGATTGGCCAGATGGAGTAAGGCAGAAAGAGGCTTGGCCCTTATAGCTTGAGCTATTGTTTGGTCATCATCATTATCATCATCTTCATTAATGTCTTGATGACTTTTAGAGTGACAGAAATCTTGAGTATCAGCAGAAGTTCTTCTCCTTTTAGGATTTGCTGAACTTCTCTCAGAATCTGTTTCAGCTCTTTTCTTAGAACTTTTCTCTTTTTCAGCAAGAGGTTCTCTGGGAGGCGGTCCAGGCAGCTTTAATGGAGCTTCAGCTTCAGAGGGAGTAGTTGATTTGTCTCTTGAAGACTTTCTTTTTCTAGAATCTTCCCCCTTAGACATGGATTGCATCATCGGTCTGATGTGTAAAGTGAAAAACTTATTGTATTTAAGAATCTAGCTTTTTCTTCAATAGCCTGAGCCTTTCCCAATGTGCTTTTAGCAAGCTTGAGTGCCTGACTGACATCATCTTCATAGCTTTTGTGATGTAGACTTATGTCTTTCTGAGCTATGGTAAGTGTAATAGTGCGTCTCAACATAGTAGTCAGTATTTTGCCAATGTCGAGTGGACTCTCAGCAAGCAAGGCATCATCCTCTTCTTGGCATGCTTTGTGAACAACCATTAGTGCTCTTATTCTAAGAGTAAACTTCTCAATATTTGGGAAAGGCACTAAAGAGGGAGTAAGTGAGTGAGCTTTGATTTCCTTGGCATCTAATCATCGTTTCTCAGCAAGCGACTTCTCTCCATATCTCCTTCATCATTAATGAGAGATGGTGGAGGAATTTCTACCACTTTGGGTTCAACTTTCTTGGACTTTTCTTCGTCATTTGCTGAGAAGTTAGATAGATCTTCTTCTTCATCAGATTCATCAAGGCTAGCAACCTTGATACCTAAATCCTTAGCTTCAGTCACTTCTGGTTGAGTAGTTGCTGAAGGCAACTCTTTGGACTCAACAACTGGAGTTTCACCAGTAGTAAGTGGAAGGGAGGAGACTTCCTTGTTGTTCACTCATGAAGATTGAGCAATATCAAGATTTTTAGTGTGTCTGTCGTGAATCTGTAGACTATTCTGTAATGCTCTTTGGTAATCTTCATCTTCATCTTCTCCAAGGTTTGAATCCGTGACCTTAGCTTCGAGTAATGCTAACTCGGCATCAGAAAGCTTAGCTTTGCCTTTAGGCATTTCAGCACGCTTTCTGGCGTATTCTTCTTCAGTCTCAACAACTTGTTCAGTTGCTCGAGAACTTTTCTCAGCAGGAGTAGGAGTAGATTCTTGTTGCTGACTGGGAGGTTGTTCAGCTTGCTGATTTTCAGTATTGTCTTGATTTTCATGATCAGCAACTGCCAATTTTACTCCGCCAGCATCCGGACTAGGACCTTGATTATCATCATCATCGTCCTTGTTGTCCTTAGAATCTTTGGCTTCATCATCACTGGTATCTTTAAGGATATTTTCATCCTCTTCTTCTTCATCATCATCTGTCAGTATGACCAACTCCAGATATTTGTACTTAGAAGCACTTGTAACTTCCTCTTCCTCATTGATTTTGTTGGGATCAGCCACCACGGGTACAAAGTAACCCTTGAGCATCACAGCTTGTTCAGCTGGAGAAGCACTCTTGAACTTAGCTTTCATATTCCATGTGATTGTTGCAATCAGATTTGACCTCATTTGGTGAGAATATGAGAGTTCTTCAGGAAGTATTGAGTGTACAAACGTCTCGACTTTGAATAGAGAGTTTCTCTTCTTTTCATTTGAAAGATGGATGTGAAGATCTGAAAAGTCCATCCTTTTGTATCTTTGCCAGTTGCTGACAGACTTAGCAACTCTGGTCAAAGTGTTTCTTTTGAAGTTTGAGTATAGTTCTTCGGAGCTAACTTCAAGAGCTTCTGTGATGTGAACCACTTCATCATTCTCCTTTTGATCCTGAATAAGAGTATTGTTATTGTCAGGAAGGTTTTGGAAAATAGTTTTAGAGTCTAAAACTGTAACATGAATTACCTGTTGACTTTTAGCAAGCTCATGGTGCACACTGAGTTGTGCGGGAACTATTTCCATTGCTTCAGGAGCTGTAGCATCATCCTTGAATTGTTCATCTTGGAATAACTCATTGTTAGATACAAGTACTAAGTTTTCAAACTTAGTAAGTTTACCAAAATTTTCATCTACCTCCTGAACAGGAGTTGTGGATTCTGGTGCAGAAGATTCAACAATCTTCTAACTTGTATCTTGAGAAGTCTGTAAAGAAATGATCATATTAGCTACAGATAAAGTTTCAGATAGTGAAGTTTTGCTTATATCTGAGTTAACTACGTGCTAAAGAATGGCAGGTGGTGACTCAGTCCTTTCAGCATTGATAACATCTTCATTATCTGGGACTTGTTCTTCAGTAGACTTCATCTCTTGCTCTATTTGAGAAGGCTGTGTAGATTCAGCAATCTCCCTTGTCTCTAAATTGACAAGTTGAGCAGAGACATCTAGACCTTTAAGTTCACTACTTGTCATGAACAGGTCTACTGACTTATTGGAGTTGTCATCAATCTCCATGTCCATTTGCTGGCTTAGGTCAGTCAGCACAAGTTGGACTTTGTCAACAGAAGTTATTGGTGAACTTGGTCTAACATTCTCAGCATCATGAGATTCGTTGTCGAACAATGTCTCTTGTTGAGTTTTAGCAAACTCTGGGACTTGAACTGTTGTAGTCTCAGCAACTGGTTCTTCAGCAATTGCAGCTTCAGTAATTTCTCGGACTTGACTAGTTGCGATTTCAACAACTGTCTCTTTTGTTGCTTTCCTGGCAACATTTTCAGCAAGTGCAACTTTTCATAAGTCTGCAGCAATGTCACTTGCTGGTTCCAGAGTATTGTCATCAAGATTATCTACTATGTAGACATCTTCTAATCGTTGTAAGGCAGGATTTTCATTGCCACTGCCTTGTGGTCTTGCTTCAGCAGATGGATCCAAGTTAATTGGATTTGTGAAGACTTCTACAAGCACTTCAGAAACATCTACTACAGTGGTTTGCTTTTCAGCAACCACTGGAATGCCATCATCTTGAATGACGTGGACAACCGGAACGGACTTTCTTGCCGTTGTCTTCTTTCTTGGGAAAGTGGTCTTTGTCCTTGCCTTTTTCGGAATAGGATCAGCTGATGAGGCTGCAGTCTGAGTGTCATCATCAGCTTTCCTCTTTTTCTTCGATCTTTTGCTGGGTGCATTCAGCTTGTAGAAAGCTCTTCCCACATTGCATACTGATTTCATAATCGGCAATGGGTTTCTCAGTTGAATCCTGTAATGTTCAAGGATGTAGCATATTTTCAATCCATACATCACTGGAAGGGAAGGTGAAACTGTGTTGTCTTCAACCTTGACCTTGAACTTTGTAACACAATCAACAAGTCTGTTGAAAATGTACTTAGCCCAGTTAATGTCGATTTTGCTTTCATAGATATGCATCAGCAAAGGCCATATTCTAAGGCCTACTTAGTGTATTTCTCCAACTGGGGATTCAAGAACTTTGATTAGTAGCAGAGCTACTAGACAAGTGAATGGCAGAGATGCTTCCTTTTTACGTGCTTATTCCAAGTCACTGGAGAAATCTCTCCTTTCTTCATCCTTTCATTTCTGACATCACTGTAGAAAGCTTCTATCTCTTCATATGTGGCAGTGATGTCACCTTCAGTTCCAATAGTTGGAATCCGAAAGATGTTAGCTAAATCAATCCATTTCAGGATGATTTGCTTTCCTTGAACTGTGGTAGAAATCACTTTTTCAGTGATTCCTTGTCCATCAGTAAGGGTTTGGATTTCTTCGTTGTTGTAGAATTCCATAGTATCCAGCATGCTCACTTTCTTAGTGCGAGCAGTGATGAAGAAAAGTAGGCCTTGTTTATTTATGTAATTCAACGCCTCAAGATTTTCTTCATCAAGTTCTTGTTCATAGAAGTATCTGATATACTTCTCTTTACCAAATCCTCCCCATTGCATCATCTGCTCACACTTTGCAGTATCGAGATATGCAGGAGGCATGGGTCTCTCTGTGATTCGGCCTTGTTTCAACACAATTTTCACTGTGTTCTTTACCGGAGTAGTCACCGGAGTAGGAGCAGTGCTTTTTCCAGCACTGTCTGCCTTTGATGACTTGGTGTTCTTTGATGATTATCTCTTGGGAGCCATCTCTTATATAGTGTGAAGGGTCGAGTGTGTACGAAAAAGAGACTTTTCTTTTTGACCGGAGGTACAGTAATTCAGAGCACAGGCTAGGGAATTTTCGCAGTGAAAGGAAATGTGAGTTAAAGAATTTTGTCTTTCTCTAACTCTTCATTTATATAGTATCTCAGTTATGTGAGAAGCTCAATAATTTTGAGTTCTCAACAAGGGTAAAACAGAGATTCATTGAGTTAGTGGAGCCTTTGCATTAAATGCGTAGTGGACCACTAACACAAAAACGTCAGAGCATGCTTTCTCTTTGTAATATTAACCGTTAGATCATCAACTACTTTAAAATCAATGGCCACGATTGTATTTCATGTCATGATTGACAACGAGTTTATTTGTGCCACGATTAACGTCACAATTGATTTTACCTTGATTCAAGGGATTTGATCTCTTTTACTTCAACGCTAATTGCTTGCTGAACTATACTAGAATCTTTTCAGCAATTTTAACCATTCTGACTTTAGCAATTACTTTTCAAGTAACAAGCCTTGTAGTTGCTGAAAGATCTCCCTTAATAAACTATCTCATTTTTCTTAGGGTCAAAGATATTTCTGAGTTCCCGTCTCAGTAAATTCTTTTTATATTGAGAAATTTTTAGGTAAGTTCTGAGAAGCATTTTTGCTCTTTGTTGAGTTCCCGTCTCAGATTTTTCTTTTGACACTTGAATACCTGTTTCAGTATCCTTGATTGTCTGAATGCCAGTTTCAACAATCTTTCAAGTTTCCTAACAAATACCCGGTTTGAAGGAATTACTTGTTGGATTCCTGTTTCAACAAACATTTAGAGTACAACCATCTCTTTTTAGAGAAGTCAGTGGAAAGGGACTTTTCAAGGAATAATTTTAAGCAACCATTGGCTTGCTGAATGCCTGTTTCAGCAATCCACCAAATGTATCCCTTTTTATTGAGGTAGTTCAATCAATCCAAGGTTATACCTTAGCATTGCGAACCTATTGTCTGTTAGGGGCTTGGTAAAGATGTCAGCAAGTTGATCATCAGTACCTACTTTTACAACCTCAATGTCTCCTTTTTCCACATGATCTCTAATGAAATGATGTCTAATATCAATGTGCTTTGTCCTTGAGTGGAACATATGATTTTGCGTGATAGCAATAGCACTTGTATTATCACAAAAGATTGGTGTTTGCTTTGCAGAAATACCATAATCTCTTAGTTGTTGCTGAATCCATAGGATTTGAGCTTTTCAACAACCAGCCGCAATGTATTCAAATTCTGTGGATGAATTGGCAACACAGGTTTTCTTATTGCTGAACCATGATATTAATCTTGTACCTAGAAACTGACAAGTTCCAGAGGTACTTTTTCTATCAAGAGTTGATCCTCCATGATCAGCATCAGAATAACCTACCAATTCTAATCCAGAATCTTTTGGATACCATAATCCAACATTGACTGTGCCTTTGACATATTTCAGTATCTTGAGTGCCTTTTTGTAGTGTGATTCTCTTGGATCATATTGAAATCTTGCACACACACAAACAGCATACTGAATGTCAGGCCTACTTGCTGTTAGATACAGCAAGGAACCAATGAGCTTCCTATACTTGTGTTCATCAACACTTTTTTCTTGTTTAGTATAGCCCAATTTGGTACCAACGCTCATGGGGATCTTTTCAGGTTTTTCTTCCTCTTTGATCCTGAACTTTATGAACATTTCCTTTGCATACTTTTCTTGATTTATGAGTATTCCATATTTGAGATGCTTGACTTGCAATCCTAGGAAATAATTCAATTTGCCCATCATACTCATTTCAAACTTGTTTGTCATGGGTTTGGAAAATCATCACAAAGTTGCTTTTCCTTAGATCCAAATATTATGTCATCCACATAAATCTGGACTAAGAGTATTTTACCATCATGGTTCATGGTATATAAGGTTTTGTCAACTTCACCTTTCTTGAAACCATTATCCAACAAGAACTTAGCTAAGGTATCATACCAAGCTCTAGGTGCTTGCTTTAGACCATATACAGCTTTCTGAACCTTGTATACCATCTTGGTTTTTGAGGGATATTCAAAGCCAGGGGTTGTTCTATGTAGACTTCTTCAGCAAGTTCACTGATGAATGTGTATTTTACACTTTCATTTGAGTCTTTTTCACCTATTTTAGCTATCATCTATGTTAATTTAGCTATATTTTATTGTATTTTATTAGAATAGTGTCAGTTTAACTTTAGTTTATATTTTACAGGTTTTGAGGGAAAAATGAGGTTTTCCGGGCAATTATATTGAAGTAGACAAGGAATTGGTATTCCGAAGGCCTATTTGGAGTATCTCGAAGATTCCGGATAGGATTTGAAGTCTAGGGGTCGAATCTGAAGGCTAAAAGGTCACTAGAAGGCAAAAACCGAGTCCGAAAAGGAAAAGATATCCAAAAACACGTCGAAAACGCGTTTTCAGCCGAAAAAACCTCCCGGGCGAGTCGCCCGGGAAGTGGGGGGAATCGCCCGGTGTGTGGGGCCCTTCGCCTGATGAACGCGGATTTGTCAGTTCCGGTTCAGTCAAATAATATTTGTTATTTAGCCAAAGGCAATCCACAACTACAACGAAAACCGTAGTGTAGCAGTAGAATGACTCGAGTGTCGTTCTCTCAGGACTATAACTAGCTTTATCTATTTAACTAGGAATATAAAAACAACAGACAGATAGCAAAGGGTTTTTCTAACAGATAATGGAGATTGGTGATAGTATGATCCTTCAAAGCATAACGGGTCGATAATCATGCATAAATTCTTCGGTCTTGCATGGAGATCTTTGATCAATCTAATGTCCTGTTGTAAATATTAAGCACTACGAAGATAACGATTCTGACAAGTCAATCACTATTGTCCTAATGTGTTCCGTAATTATTCAACACTACGAAGATAAACTCGCATATAGGTCGGCGAGGGTCCAATTGTGCATAATAATTAATACAACATACGAGAATTTAGGCTGAGCCTGATCAACGAAATAAAGCAATAACACGGAGTATAATGCGCGATATAGCCATTAGCATGATTATCTTCCCTTGGCTAAGAATTCACATACTACCACCAACGATAAGTTTAGCTACTCATAATCGGCATGCAATCAACAGAAATCATAGAAGAAAACATGTTGAAAGATATATAAAAATAAGTAGAATAAACTGTAAGATACAATGTTACCGAAGGTTGTCAATCTCCGAAGAATTGCGATCCTACAAGCTCCAATCCGCTATGAAAAAGTGTCCCCTAAGCTACGAACCCCCAGAACAGGCTATGGGAAGTCCCTACCTAAAACTACAGAGAAAGGTGAGAAAGTAGGTCTGGAAAAGTATGAAATTCGGAGAAAACTGAGCAACTATATATAGGCCTCGAATAAGTGTGGGGCGGTTCGCCCCACGTCGGGGGCGGTTCGCCCCGGAGACTTTTTCGCAGAATTTCGCGTTTCGACGCGTTTTTGGATTTCTTCCCCTTTTCGGACTCGGTTTCTGACTTCTAGTGGCCTTCTAACCTCCAGATTCGACCCCTAGACTCCAAATCCTATCCGGAAACCTTCAAATACTCCAAATAGGCTTCTGGAACACCAATTCCTTGTCAACTTTAATATAATTGCCCGGAAATCCACGATTTTCAACCAAAACCAGTAAAATAAAATCTAAAGGGAAACGTGACACTATTCTAATAAAATGCACTAAAATATAGCTAAATTAACATAGAGGATAGCTAAAATAGGTGAAAAATACTCGAATGAAAGTGTAAAATACACATTCATCAGACTCCACAAACCGAACCTTTGCTTGTCCTCAAGCAACTAAGCTAGACTCTAATACAAAAAACAATGCAAGACACAAAATGGAGTCTCATGCCAAATAAAATGAACTAATCTACTGAATCTATCAAATAACATATGAACAAAAATCATATAAATCAAAGCATGAATATAGGTTGAAGAATACCTCGATTGACATATACACATCCACATAAGCACTTATGTCAAGACAATATAGTCTCTCGTAAACTAGCCCCTAGCAAAAGAGAATGAGTAATAAGAAGTGATACTAGATGTTACCGAGCGGTTTGGCCTTGGTTGGCTGAGAGTGGTCATGTGAAAGTACTAATCATCGGGATGGTAATCCCCATAAAAGTCCCTCCACATGTCGGACATGAGCTCATTGGACTGACGTAGAGCCTCCTGTTGCTGCTGGATGAGCTGTTGCTGCTCCCACATTTGCTGCCTATCCTGTCGACGATGCTCCTTGAATATCTCCCAATCGCGGTTGTGCTGGACAACGTGCCTGTCGAGGTCCTGTCGCATGGCCGCGTTGTTGGCATCAATTATGTCAACACGGCCGTCGAGGTAGGTACGGAATTCAGAGAAGTCAAATCCTCTAGACCCATGTGGTGCTCGAGGCGGTGCATGCGGTGCTCTATGGAGAAACGGGATATTTGGGATAGGGGCTTGGCCTACATCGGCCTCCATAGCATCCTCACGATCGGAATCACTCGGCTGGAAAGGTGCTCCTACATCAGCAGCGGCAGCCGTGGGGTTCTTCAATTGATACCTGTTGAGCTGCACCTCAATGGTCGAGGGTGAAAGGGCAGCGACCTCGCAATCCCCCTCCTCAATGTCATCGACCCCATGATACTTGCAGTAGGCTGTGATGAAGTTTGGGAAGATGAATGGCTTCCTCTTATTTTCCCAGTGGCGCTCGTACTCCTCATACATGATGTGCCCTATGTCGATCTGATGTCTGTCTATCAGGCAGTAGAGGAGCTCGGCGTAGTAGGGATGAATCCACGAGTCATTCTTCCTAGGGATCAAGTTGGAGATGCAAAATTTCATCATCACCTTAGCTTCAATGCTAAGGTCGCTCTGACTGATCCGTGTAGGTTCTCCCTCGATTTCTGGATATCGGTACTCCCTGTTGCAGATCACGTCTGTGATGTGTCTTCCTATTCCCCTAGAGGCCCTCGAATACAGGTAGGCATGGTCGCTCCCTGTGAATTCCTGATGCCCAAAATGGATGAATGAAGAAATGTACTCTGGTGTCCACGGTATAATCAGGCCTCGGACTAGTACCCCATTCTTCTCCTCGAGGTCTGTGTATCCAGTATAGAACTCTTGGAGGAGGCTCTCGTCGTAACCTTTGAACCTGTTGGAACTGTACCATGCCCAATTCCTTTGTGACCCCAATCGTGATAGCGTCCTATATCCCGCTTTATCAACTGCGGACTCTAGAATGTCAATCCTCCTATCTGGGATGATCGATCTTCCTCCGTCGGCCAGCTCCACTTCCAGCCTTTGACGCACCTCTACCGCAGCTGCAGACAACTCGTACATATGGTGAGATGGTTGGGAGCTTGATGCTACTCCTTTCCCCTTTTTTCTAGAGTCGGCTCTCCTCGATCTCGATGCCATGATTCCTACAAACAGCAATTAGTATCTTATACGATGCAAAACAGACCTATGCATATGTAAATATACGAGTGAACAAACGAGCAATATCTTCAAAAATCTAACTCCTCAAAAACCCAAAGTCTAGTCTAGAGCAATATCTTCAAAAATCTAACTCCTCAAAAACCCAAAGTCTAGTCTAGCTATTTCATTACGCAACATATCAATGTAACCACTACAAAAACATATCACATTATGCTCTTGCTAAACAACAAATGCCTTGAATCACAAGGTTCAATCCATACCATAATGATCAAAAAATCCAACATAAATCCTCAACTCCATAAATCATGAATTCTACCAATACATCCATCATTATCATATCAACAAACACATGTTTAAGCATGGAATGATAGTAAGAGATACATTTCCTAATCAAGATAAATCATCTAATAGCAAAAATTTCAAATCAACAAACCAAGCCTAATTGAACATGCAATTGATAATGAATAACGAATCTAATCACATAAAACATCAACCCATACATCATACAAGTTTAATGGAAGCATAAATCAAAAAACCCCCAAATTTAAAAAAATTAGAGTTCATGTGATAATACCTCAAATCCGTAGATTGAATGAACTAGGAAGAAATTTGTTCAAATGGAAAGATAGAGCACGTAACGGGCTTCGACTGAAGCTAAAGAACACACAGATTGATGGAATGATGAAGAAGTTATGAAGGTTTGAAGGTATTTTGATAATGGAGGAAATTTTGGAGTTAAGAAGATGAAAATGGAGAAAAATGAGAGATTGGGGATGAAATCCCCGTTTTTTTGCTCTCCGGTGGCCGTGGGGCGGTTCGCCCCGCACGTCCGGAACGCGCGCGCGCGCTCTGGACGTGGGGCGAATCACCCCCCACCTCCTGAGGTGGGGAGACGAACGTTTTGAAATAAAAAAGCGGTTTTTAGTCCCCGAAAACCATTTTTCTCAAAAATCACTCGAAAATTCGCACTCGAACATAAGATAAGCACATACGACACTGAAACGAACAAATTCACATATGAAGAGAAAATTGTTCAAGTATGAATGCATGCAATAAAGCGGTAAAGAAAGCGATAAAAAACCCCGGGTTGCCTCCCGGATAGCGCCATTGTTTAAAGTCTTTGACTCGACTCCTGTCTTTGCCTAGCTTTTCTTCTTGAGGGTACTAGACTTCCCCTTTACGGATCTCCCTCCCATGCCTCGATCCTGTGAATAAGAATGAACATAGACATTAAGACCACTGTAATTAATAGTGTTAGAAATATCAGGTGGATCAGATATGGCGTGCAACACATGTTGCTTGCCATCTACTTCAATAGTGCAAGTTCTTTGGTAGATGTCCATCACGGAGCGTAGTTTAGTCAAGAATGTTCGTCCTAAGAGTATGACATCCCCCGTTCCACGTGCTGACGCCGGCATAATTACAAAATCGATGTAAACAGAAGCTTCACCAATCTTGACCAATACATTCTTCACAACGCCTTCGGGTTTCACAAGGGATCCATCCGCCAGTTGCACAATAGCCTTATGCAAAATTTGTTCTCCAAGGTTACTCTTCTCGAAAACATTCAAAGGGAGCACATTAGAGTAGGATCCCGTGTCTAGTGTGGCTCGGACATCTTCAAGTTCCCCAATCCCGACCTTAACATCGAAACTTTGAGGGAGTGGCTCGGGATCCTCTTGCTCCTCTTCACTCTTGTTAGTACCAAGGTCCTTCTCTTCGGCTTGTGGGGGCATTTCCCTGCAACTCTCGCATTTAGAAACCTTCTTGATGGTGATTTCAACAGGTAGATCACCCACCAAGGTAATGGACATCGACTTCTCAGTGTTGCTAGGCAGCTTGCCTTGCTCCCTACTTGCTCCTCGGTCGATCAACTCTTGCATATTTTGATGGGCAAGCCTAGTGCTTTCTTCCAACCTATCGAGCCTTGTCCTAGTCTTCTCGGAATCTTCTTCATAACGTTTGAGAAAACTTTGTGTGTGATCAACCATCTTTTGCAAGTTCTCCATCAGTTGAGCCGACTTCGACTTCGGTGGCTCTTTCGGAGCGGGGTTTTCGCAGTGATCATTACCATAGTTTAGCCTGCTACGGTCTTGGTTAGGGCCATAAGTTTGGTTAGCCGGTGCATATCCTTGATTGTTTCGGAATCCTCTTCTCCAAAATCCACCTCGAGGATTCCTACCGTCTTGTCCGTAGCTAACTTCTTGGGTACCAAATTCCGTAGCAAAGGCTTCTTCTTCGCCTCCTCGAGCCTAGTTGCCATCATCGTATGCCAGCTCCGATCTACACATATGAGCCCCATGCCCATAGTTCTTGCATATTCGGCATACTTCATTCGAAACAGTTGTTCCGGTGGCGCTCTTGAGGACTTGCTTCAATTCGTTGGTAAAGCACTCGAATTGATCCCCATTCCCCCTATACATAGGGGCTTCTTGAGTCGGTGGAGCTTCAGGTCCACGTCTCCTAACCATTGCTCTTGGGTCCTTGAACTGTGAACCCTTAGCAAGCCTTTCGAAAACTGCCCAGACGGCTTCTGCGGTTTCCTCCCAAATATTGCCTCGGCATTGGAAATCCACCACTTGTTGGTTCTCGAAGGTTAGGTCAGAAAGTTCAAAACCATGGTGAGGGCACTTGTTCGTGAGATCTTGGAATCTCTCAAATGCGGTGTAGATGGTCTCATCATAGTCCTGCTTGAATCCAGTGATTTGCGCCTTTAGTGCGGTAGTCAAGGTATGAGGGAAGTATTTCTCCATGAAAGCTGAAAAAACCTTCTCCCAAGTGTCCAGCGAGCTTGCTGGTAGAGAACTCAACCATGACTTGGCTCTGTCGCCAAGTCCCATAACAAAAACCTTCATCCTCAACTCATCCGTTGTTATTTCAGCTCCGGGTCGTGGGAGTTGGTTGATGAAATCATCGATATTGTGCAATTACCACATCACATCTTCCCTTGATAAGCCATAGAACCTCGGAAGTTGTTAGAATGCGTGGTTCTTGATCTCCAGATCTCGGGTTGCAGACGAAAGAACAATCGCCGGTCCCCTCATACGATCCTTGGTGGGTTGAACCCATGCCTTCAGTGGTCTAGCTTCTGCCATTCCATCGATTTCCTTGAAAAGAATGTGTAGAGATTCAGAGAAATCGGTATCCTCTATTTCCTCTAGCGCGTGCCTTTCAAGTAGTCGCCTTCTTTGGTGGTAGACTCTGTCAATCTCAGCAATTGAATCAGCAAGCGGTGTTCCTGCAGATCGTGTATGCGGCTTACACTATCTGTAACAGACTAGGAAAGTAGTATCAGTGAGAGATTAAAAAGGAAAATTAAAAGTAATAGAATTAGGAATTGAAAGCTGAAAATATAAACAAATTAAATAGAAAAAAGGAGTATAGTCCCCGGCAACGGCGCCAATTTGATGAACGCGGATTTGTCGGTTCCGGTTCAGTCAAATAATATTTGTTATTTAGCCAAAGGCAATCCACAACTACAACGAAAACCGTAGTGTAGCAGTAGAATGACTCGAGTGTCGTTCTCTCATGACTATAACTAGCTTTATCTATTTAACTAGGAATATAAAAACAGCAGACAGATAGCAAATGGTTTTTCTAACAGATAATGGAGATTGGTGATAGTATGATCCTTCAAAGCATAACGGGTCGATAATCATGCATAAATTCCTCGGTCTTGCATGGAGATCTTTGATCAATCTAATGTCCTGTTGTAAATATTAAGCACTACGAAGATAACGATTCTGACAAGTCAATCACTATTGTCCTAATGTGTTCCGTAATTATTCAACACTACGAAGATAAACTCGCGTATAGGTCAACGAGGGTCCAATTGTGCATAATAAATAATACAACATACGAGAATTTAGGCTGAGCCTGATCAACGAAATAAAGCAATAACACGGAGTATAATGTGCGATATAGACATTAGCATGATTATCTTCCCTTCGCTAAGAATTCACATACTACCACCAACGATAAGTTTAGCTACTCATAATCGGCATGCAATCAACAGAAATCATAGAATAAAACATGTTGAAACATATATAAAAATATGTAGAATAAACTGTAAGATACAATGTTACCGAAGGTTGTCAATCTCCGAAGAATTGCGATCCTACAAGCTCCAATCCGCTATGAAAAAGTGTCCCCTAAGCTACGAACCCCCAGAACAGGCTCTGGGAAGTCCCTACCTAAAAATACAGAGAAAGGTGAGAGAGTAGGTCTGGAAAAGTATGAAATTCGGAGAAACCTGAGCAACTATATATAGGCCTCGAATAAGTGTGGGGCGGTTCGCCCCGGAGACTTTTTCGCGGAATTCCGCGTTTTCGACGCGTTGTTGGATTTCTTCCCCTTTTCGGACTTGGTTTCTGACTTCTAGTGGCCTTCTAACCTCCAGATTCGACCCCTAGACTTCAAATCCTATCCGGAAACCTTCAGATACTCCAAATAGGCTTCTGGAACACCAATTCCTTGTTAACTTTAACATAATTGCCCGGAAATCATCAATTTTCAACCAAAACCTGTAAAGTAAAATCTAAAAGGAAACGTGACACTATTCTAATAAAATGCACTAAAATATAGCTAAATTAACATAGAGGATAGCTAAAACAGGTGAAAAAGACTCGAATGAAAGTGTAAAATACACATTCATCATCGCCCCACACCTGCCGAATGCCTATATATAGTTGCTCAGTTTTCTCCGTTTTTCATACTTTCTCAGACCTTTTCTCTCACCTTTCTGAGTAGTTTTAGGTAGGAATTCTCCAGAGCCTGTTCTGGGGGTTCTTAACTTAGGAGATACTTTTTCTTAGCGTTTTGGAGCTTGTAAGATCGCGATTCTTCGGAGATTGACAACCTTCGGTAACATTGTATCTTACAATTTTTTCTATTTATATTTATATATCTTTCATCATGTTTTCATTCATTCGTGGTATGATTTCTGTTGATTGCATGACATCTATGAGTAGCTAAACTTCTCGTTGGTGATAGTATGTGATTTCTTAGCGAAGGGTTAATAATTATGCTAATGGCTTTATCGCGCATTATACCTAGAGTTATTGTTTTATTTCTTTGATCTATCTAAATCTCTATCTTCGTAGTGTTGAATAATTACGGAACACAATTGGACAATTCATTGATCAAAGATCTCTATGCAAAACCGGGGACTTCATGCATGATTATTAACCTGCTATACTTTGAATGACCATACTATCACCAATCTCCATTATCTTTTAAGAAAAACCTTTGCTAAGTCGTCTGTTAATTTATATTCTTAAGTTAGATTAGATAAACCTAGTTATAGTCCTTAGAGATCGACACTCGAGGTTATTCTACTGCTACACTACGGTTTTCGTTGTAGTTGTGAATTGCCTTTGGCTAAATACAAATTTATTTAATTAATTGAGTCTGACAAACCGTTTCATCATTCACCATTTAGGAATGCACTTTTAACATCCATTTGATAAATAATGAAGTCATTATGAGCAGCAAAGGATAAGAAAAGTCTAATAGCATCCAATCTTGCAACCGGTGCATAAGACTCATCATAGTCCAATCCTTGAGTCTGGCAATAACCTTGAGCAACTAAGCGTGCTTTGTTCCTTGTTACTTCTCCACACTCACTCAGCTTGTTTCTGAACACCTACTTTGTACCAATTGCTTTCTTTCCTTTAGCAAGGGTTACAAGTTTCCAGACTTTGTTCCTTTCAAATTGATCCAATTCTTCTTGCATTGCCTTGATCCATTCAGAATGCTTTAAAGCTTCTTCTATGGTCTTGGGCTCAATTTCTGAAACAAAGCAAGAGAACTAAGTTTCTACTTCAATGATGTTTGCTTCTTCAGCAAGTTCTAGATTAGTAGACACTTTGGATCTAGTCACTTGGCATTTGTCAATATCACCAATCATATCCGTAGAGGGATGATCTCTAATCCACTTATTAACATATTTTCTGCTCTTTGGATCTGGATATGTTTGCATTTCAGCATGTACTTGTTCAGTACTACTGGTATCTTGTTGTGTCTCTGCTGAAATTGGTTCATCAGTAACTGCTTGTTCCGCATTGCTGGTTTGAGGTAACTCGTCAGCAGATACAGGAAGTTGCGTAGTTTTAGCAACATCTGGAGCAACATCATGAACTATATTTATCTTTTCATGACTTGGGGGAGGAGTGTCATTGTCAGAATCATCATTTAGTTCAATTGATTTGACATTTCTAGCATCGGATTCAGTTCTTTGCTCGTGTATGAGTAATTTTTTCATACATTCTGATATTTCAGAGACTTCTTGTGATTTTTCATAAAATACAACATGCACTGATTCTTCGATCTTTTGTGCCTTTTTGTTGTAGACTCTATAAGCTTTACTATGCAAGGAGTAACCAAGAAATATCGCTTCGTCTGCCTTTGGTTGAAATGTTCTTAAGTATTCTCTACCATTATTAAGAACAAAGCATTTGCAACCAAATACTCTTAAATGGGTGATATTAGGAGGACTTCCAACAAATAACTCATAGGGAGTTTTGTTGTATTCCTTAGTTATCAAGCATCTATTTTGAGTATAGCAGGCGGTATTAATCGCTTCAACCCATTAAGCTTCACTTATTTCAGTGTGAGCAAGCATTGTTTTAGCTGCTTCCTTAAGGGTACGATTTTCCTTTCAGCAACACCATTTGGTTGAGGTGTCCTTACTGAGGATAACTGATGTTGTATGCCTTTGGAAGTGCAATACTCAGTTATGTACTGGTTTACAAACTCAGTACCATGGTGGTTTACAAACTCAGTACCATGGTCTGTTCTTATGAATTTTACCTTGTCATTTTTCATGACTTCGAGCTTGTTCAACAAGTTAGGTATTTCAGTCCTTGTTTCAGACTTGTGTTTGATAAATACTACCCAAGTGAATCTTGAATAGTCATCTACCACAACCAGACCATACTTCTTGCCAACGTAGCTTGTTGAAGAAAATCCAAACAAGTCCATGTGCAAGAGTTGTAAAGGTTTTGTAGTTGACGGTACTGCCTTGTTCTTGAAAGAAGTTTTGGTTTGCTTTCCTTGCTGACATGCAGTGCAAACACCATCCTTCTTAAAAGTAACCTTAGGTAATCCAAGTACAAGTGTATTTTTAGACAGCTTATTCAGCGTCTTGAAGTTTAGTTGACTTGTTCGATTATGCCATAACCATGCTTTTTCAGCAAGGCAATCATGATCTGAGATAAGGCATTTTTCAACGATTGCTGAAGACCAATCTACGGTATAGAGACCTCCTGATCTTCTAGCAACCATGATAACCTTCTTTGTCTCAAAGTCAATAAGTTTACATTCATCACTTTTGATTTTGATGAAGTAACCATTGTCAGCGAATTGACTCATGCTCAAAAGGTTAAACTTAAGATTTTGACATAAAGATCTCCCGAAATGGTAATCATCCTAACTTCACATCACCATAATCTTTAGTAGAACCAAAGCCTCCACTAGCAAACCTTATTGTTGGACCTTTAGACCACCGTCTATAGTTTATATGATTTTTCTTATTGCCCGTCATGTGCTTTCCACAACCACTGTCAAAGTGCCAAATTGCATTGTTTGTCTCGGTGGTTGAAGTCTGCACAATCAAGAGCAAACAAGTTAATTATCCAATATTGGATATCCATTAACATGTTCAAGAAAACGTCCAGTGGAAACCCAAGTCTTGAGTTTTTCAATCTTGACTTGTTTTCTACTTGCTGAGGAACTAGAGGGCTTAGAACCGAAAGAATTTTGATCATTGCTAATCAAGTCCACTTTCTTATGTGGTGTCTTGCTTGGTTGACCCTTTTGTTGAACATACTTTTCAGTAAGTTCTTTTCTACCAAGGTTCCTTCTAGTCCTAGCATTTTGAGTTTTGTCAGAACTCTTAGGTTTGGTTTTGTTCATCTCTTTGAAGTATCTTTGCTGACTTTGCTTATACTCATGAAAAAGTTGACTTTGCTTGGTTTTGAATCCAAGTCCACTTTTCGGAGTATGCTGAGCTTTTGTCTCAGCAACCTTACTTGATTCAGGTTTGTCAGCAAAGGTATTCTAATTACTTTTAGTAATCTTGCCTTTAGTCTTAACGAATTGCTTTTCAGCAACTTGTTTGGTAGAATGCTTTACAACATCCTTTTTCTGAACAGTTTGCTTTTCAGCTACCTGTTTTCCTTTTAAAGTCTTGTTACTTTGAGTAGCAACAACGGGCTTTTTTATCGTAGGTAATTGATTGCTTATTTCAGCAACCTTAGATTGACCAAATTGATAGAGTTTTGGTTGACCACTATCAGTTGCACGAACAAAGGTGATTGGTGATTTGTCTTTACTCAAGAGTATTACATCATCACCTTTGTACGTGGCACCTAAACCTTCTTTCTGAGATGGATCTCTGAGATAAGAGTTTAGTTCAGTCAGCGTGTTACTAGCATCCGTATAAGATTTGAAATTGACTTTCATCTTTTTCATTTCTTGTATTTCAGCAAGTAACTTTAGAATTGAGGACTGATACTCTTCCAATTCTATTACCATTTGAGCATTCTTCTCTGCAGTTTCAACAATTAACTTCTTGGGATGCAATATTTCAGCATCCTTCTTTTCTGACTCAACGATCAGCAAGGCGTACTTTTCAGTAGTTTGCTTAGTCAGAAGTTCAGCATTTTGTAGTTTCTCTTGCTGTTTGCTCAGAGTTTTCTCAAATCTTTCGATTTCTCCTTGAATTCTATCAAGGTCAATGTCATCTTCACTTTCTGAAACAGAGTCATAGGTAGGACAATTTACCTGACCGGCCATGAGGCAGCACTCGTAGTTTGATACATCTGGATAAGCTTCCATAGCTATTCCACAAACTTCCTTGCCAATCTCTACGTCAAGAGTGGCTTCTTCTTCTTCAGTGTCTGAACTCTCTACCTCACTGTCTTCAGAGCTTGTTTCAATGCACACGGCATCGATTTTTGCTTGAAGATTTTTCTTTTCTTCAGCAATCAAAGCCCTTTTGAACTTCTTCTTCTTCTCAGCAGATTTCCCTTTCAGTAAGGGAAAGTTTGCTTTGAAATGTCCAGGCTTCTTGCAATAAAAGCAAAGATCATTGCCAACTGCTGGTTCTTCCGAGAAATTTGCTTGTTGAGCTTGCTTATTCAGCGAGCTAGCTTCATTCTTGTATTTATGGTAGTTGTTACCAAGATGGTTTTTCAGCTTCTCTTTTGCTTTTCGCCCTTCACGTTCCTTACTGATGAACTTCTTCATGTTTCTAACAGCAAGAGCATTTTCATCAACAGGCTCTTTATCATTCTTCTTTTCAGAAGATGACGGCTTGGCAGCAAGAGCAATGTTTTGCAATTTTTCAGCAAACACATTTTCTCTTTGCTTTGTCTCATAGTTGACAGTAGCAAGATGAGAGAACAACTCCGTTGGAGTGATATTTGGCATTCCTTGATTATAGTAGAAATTCTGAGGGTGGATCCATTCTTAGTTTAGACTTCTAATAATGGTTTTCACCTTTCTAGAATCTGAATTGAAGTTTCCAACTCCTAAGGCATCCATCTCACTCACTAGAGTTGTGAATCTGAAATCCAAGTCTTCAAGTGACTCATTTGCACCTTATTTAAAGTTTTGAAACTTCAACTTTAGCACTTCGAGTTTGTTTTCCTTGGTCTTTTCAGATCCAGCACAAACATCTTGAACCATTTTCCAAGCTTCCTTAGAAGTTTTGGCACCCCACAGTTTGCACTGTATAGTATCTGGAGTAGATCGAATAATGATGTTTCTTGCTTGGCCATCAAGACGGAATCTGTTAGCTTCATCTGAAGTCCATTCCTCTCTTGGTTTTGGAACGACAGTATCGACTGGTTCACCCAAGATAGTTTCCTTTGCAGCCTCTGTGGTTTTGTGAGGAAAACTTCTCTCAATTTTAGTGATCTTGATAGGTCCATCATTTATGACAGTAACAATCTCATCACTTATGGCCTCAAGATGTAGCATCATATTGTTTCGCCATTTTTCATTGTTTTCCAGCTTCAGCAAGGGAGCGTCTCCTAGCGACATCCTGTCAGCAAAAGACTACCAATATGATCAAGTGAAAGTCATTTACGGAAAGAACCTAAGGGGATCTAGGTTCAGTGCTGAAAGTTAAAGAACCTCCAGTTCTGACACCACTTGTTGGTCCCTTTAAACAACAAGAAAAGACTAGGAGGGGGCGTGAATAGTCTTTTCAAACTTTTCGTCATTTAAAACTTTCTCAGCAAGTGCTTATTACTTTTCAGTAATGAGTTTGCTGGTACTTAACTTTCTCAGCAAGTACCTATTACTTTTTAGTAATGAGTTTGCCGATACTTAAAAACAGAGTGCGGAAGTCTTTTTACAATAAATGCTTTTCAGAGAGTGCTAAATTCAGCAAGTGAGCAAAGTGTCAGTGTACAAGAAATGTAGCTTGCTGAAAACTAAGTGAGGTAAAGTAAATCACACAAACACTTTTATAGTGGTATCTGATAGTGGCGTAATCTCTCAACTAATCCACTTTGTCTTTTCTAGGACTGAATCCACTATGATAAGATGTGAGGTTCCTTACAAATCCTATCACTAATTATTCTTCAGAAACAAAAGCACACTTGCTTCGTTTCCAACCTAACTAGAGAACTGTAACCTTGTTCTCCACCAAACTTGGGACTTATAATCAGCAACACTAGGCTTGATTAATTCCCCCTGAATTTCACGCTTAAAATGGTGTTTATCAGTTAGAGAGGTTTGGGATGAGATCACTTGAATATAACTTTTTCAACTATAGCAAGTTATCTAAAGAAACACAACTTGTAATACTTTTCAGTAAGCAAATTTGATTGTTTCTGGTGTCAAGACTTGTTCTTGTTCGAAAGAAAGAACACTTAACTAATTTCTTAGCCGTGAATGTTCTACTTCTTCACAAGTAGCTTTTGTTTGAAGCTTAAGTCTTGGAACGGATCAATAGGCAGTAAAGAGTATAGAAGGTTTTGAGTGTTTAAAACACAAGTGAGAGTTTGATCACGTTGTTGACACACTTCTACTCTTTTCCTGATGACTTCTATTTATAGTGTCTCAAGGGAGCCATTTGAATTTCAAATTCTAAGGCTTTGAACCTTAAGATGTCACTATCTTGCTTTTGTACTTTGAGCAACGTCCTTCATTTGTCTTCTTGTCTTTATGTTCTTCGCGTGCCTACTTTGCATTTAACGTTCATTTGAGTCAAATTCAAATGTGAACGTTGGAGCCAAAATACAAGTACTCTTTAGCAAGGAGGTCACATATGTTGTCAGCAAGTGGTCAGTCTCAGTTTCAGCAAGCACAACCTACTCTGTCATATAGATTTTCACTTATGCAAGTTGTTGCTGAAAATCTCACTTTCTGAGCAACATGTCCCTTTGTAGATACCTTTCTCATAATTATTCTAAGTCTTCAATCTTCGAATCTTCAACTTTTGAGCGGTTCTAGGTCTTCAATAGTTCGTTTGTAAAAACAAACTACATCATCAGCAAACGAAAGAACCTAAGTAGTACCTACACTAAGTCTTTCAGCAAACGTTCCTATTTTACAATGTCCTTAAAATTCTAAATTCCTATGGAACCTAAGAGTACTAGTTACTGGACTTTCCTTAATTTAGCATGGTTAATTGCTCATCAAAATTACAAGTTTCCTAACACTTTGAAAGAAACCAGTTTCAACAAGTAACCAAATAAAACAGTGTAAACAAATAACTTGCTAAAAGTAAATTGCAGTAAGTAAAGCACACAAACACTTTTATAGTGGTATCTGAGGATGGCGTAATCTCTCAACTAATCCACTTTTTCCTTTCTAGGACTGAATTCACTAGGTGAGATGATGATTTTCCTTACAACACCTACACACTAGAATTCTCAGAAATCAAAGCACACTAGCTTTATTTCCATCCTAACTAGAGAACTGTAACCTTGTTCTCCACCAAACTTGGGACACTTATCAACAAAACTATGCCTGATTAATTCCCCCTGACAAACACGCCTTGAAGGTGGTTTTTATCAGAGTAGAGAAGGTTTGAGTGTTTAAGCACAAGTGAGAGTTTGACCACGTTGTTGACACACCCTTCTACTCAGCCTAAGGATCTCTATTTATAGTGTCTCAAGGGAGCCGTTTGAATTTGAATTCTGGGACTTCAACCAAGAAATGTCACCATCTTTCTATAAGGTCACTTTCAGCAACGTCTTCTTTTGTCTTCAAGTATTCAGATCTACAGAATGTGTGCTTTGTCATTTAATGCTCTTTGAATTTCAAATGTGAACGTTGGAGACAAAATGCAAGTGTGATTCAGCAAGGAGGTCACATGTGTTATTAGTAAGCAAGCATAGTCAGTTCAGAAAGTTCAACCTACTCTGTCATATTGATTTTCACTTAAACTGACTGGTTGTTGAGTTTCTCACTTTCTGAGATAACATGCGCCTTTGTAGATACCATTCTCAACAAGCTTAAGAACCTAACTACTCCCTCCTATTATATATATATATGACGTTTTAAACATCTCACACATATTAAGAAAACTGTTTTTGACATCATTAACTGATGAACTGGAATTTGTCAGATTCAATTAATCAAATAAATTTATTTTTAGCCAAAGGCAATTCACAACTACAACGAAAACCGTAGTGTAGCAGTAAAATAACCTCGAGTGTCGATCTCTAAGGACTATAACTAGCTTTATCTAATTTAACTTAAAGTATAAAATCAACAGACGACTTAGCACAAATTTTTCTTATCAATATAATGGAAGTTAGGGATAGTATGATCATTCAAAGCATAGTAGGTTAATAATCATGCATGAAGTACCCGATCGTTTTGCATAGAAATCTAAGATCATGAATTATCTGATGTGTTCCGTTAAATTCAACACTACGAAGATAGAGGGCTTAGATAGATCAAAGAAATAAAGCAATAACTCAAAGTCTGATTCGCATTACAGCCATCATGCATAATTAAGAACCCTCGCTAAGAAATCACATACTATCACCAACGATAGATTTAGCTACTCATAGATGTCATGCAATCAACAGAAATCAAAGCAAGATTGAATGAAAACAAGTTGAAAGATATAAATATAAATAGAAAAATCGTGAGATACAATGTTACCGACAAAGGTTGTCAATCTCCGAAGAATCGCGATCTCACAAGCTCCAAATTGATAAGAAAAATTGTCTCCTATGCTAAGAATTCCAGAACAGGCTTTGGGGAATTGCTACCTAAAACTAATGAGAAAGGTATGAAAAAAGGTCTGAGAAAGTATATAAAACGTAGAGAAACTGCAACTATATATAGGAGTTCGGAACGTGTGGGGCGGGTCGCCCCACACACCGGGCGAACCGCCCCACATCCCGGGCGAACCGCCCGGGAGCTCAAGTCGGCAAGGAATGCGTTTTTGATTTCTTTTCCTTTTCGGACTCGGATTTTGCCTTCTAGTGACCTTTAAGCCTTGAGACTCGACCCCTAGACTTCAAATCTCATCCGGAATCTTCTAGATACTCCAAAAATTTCCTCGGAACACCGATTCTTTGTTCTCCTCAATATAATTGCCCAGAAAATCACGTTTTCACCTAAAACCTGTAAAATGCAAACTAAAGGGAAATGTGACACTATTCTAATAAAATGCACTATAATATAGCTAAATTAACATAGAGGATAGCTAAAATAGGTGAAAAAGACTCGAATGAAGGTGTAAAATACACGTTCATCAAACTCCGCAAACCGAACATTTGCTTGTCCTCAAGCAACTAAGCTAGACTCTAATGCAAAAAACAATGCAACACAAAAAATGGAGTTTCATGCCAAATTAAATGAATTAATCTATTGAATCTATCAAAAAACTTATGAACAAAAACCATACAAATCATAACATGGATATTGGTTGAAAAATGCCTCAATTGACTCATACACATTCACATATGCACTTATGTCAAACAAGATAGTCTCTCGTAACATTCTCTACCTGGACCTAGTCAGTGATGACGTAATGAAACATGTTAAAATATGAATGGTTGTCCCGTGCCTATGAAACTGCGGTTCACCAAGTTAAGACTTTTCCTCAAAGAGGTCGAACCAATACCGGCTCTCATCAAACGAAGGAGGTTTCCCTAAAAAAGATAACACTCCCCTATTCTACCCATCTCTCAAGCAAAGCCTTAGGCTATTCATCACTTCCTGAATGGCAGGACAAGGGTGGTCTAGAACAGATGACATTCAAACAAACAAAAGACAAAAAATTACAACTCGATTACGAACATTACAAGAATTGAAAAATGAGACAAACACTTTGCTAAACTGCTTTTTGGCTCTTTTTTTTTTTTTTGGACACTTCTTCGCTTTTTTTTTTTTTTTGGGTCTTTTCTCTTTCTTTTTTTCTTTTCTAGATTTTTCTTTTTTTTCCTGGAACTTTTTCTCTTTTTTTTCGATTTTTTTTTACCCAGCAGTAGCACAACGAAAAAGAAATTACAACGACACACATATGACCTCCCCAAACCTATTCGAAAGAATAGGTTGGGGTACAAACTTTACGAAAAAAGAAAATAAACTCACAACACACACTCAAAAATCGACAAACAAGTCTAATGATAGCGTAACCCCCTTCCCAAACCTATTTGAAAGAATATGTTGCAAACAAAGGATCACACAATCTCACACTACCTCCTTCCTAGGCATTTAGCAATCTCAAAGCAAGGTGAAGACTTGTTGCCTCTTAGGTACATAATTACTCGGGAAAATAACCATAAGATCCTAACATGCATCATCCTATTATAAAGGCCTTCGTGAACCGCAGTAGAGAAAACACCACTAAGTGATGTCGAGACTACCAAGCTTAACTAAGTGCAAACATAAATGTGACAAGCCAAGCGAGAAAAACCTCAAACAAATTCATAGAGATGAAGCATATGATTAATGTCATAACTAGTTAATCTACCCAATAAAAAAGTTCAAAAAATTTGGCACTAAACTCCACATAAAACATGCAAGTCTATACTAGGATGAATGTAGTGTATGCAACTAAATACTAAGAAAGCGGTAAACGTGCAAATGCAAATGCAAACAAAATATAAGATACCATACTCAACATGCAAAAGCCAAACAATACTAACATCATGGTTCACATCCCATTCCCACCCTCATGAAACTCAAGCTAGTCCCTAGCAATAAGTGAATGAAGAAATAAAAAGTGATACTAGATGTTACCGAATGTTTGGCCTCGGTCGGCTGAGTATTCAAGAAAGGACTTCTGATTCAAGAGTACCTCCCAACGGTGGCCGCCATTCTCTTGGTCCGATGTAGCAAAGAGACCTAGGAAGCTTCAAAGATCTCACCATGGTGAATGGACTGGTTTGCTTTGCAGGTATATCGAATAAAGACTTCATCAATAGGAGGACATTCACTTTGACTTCATCGAGGTGCTTGTTTAGTGGTAACTCCTGTGTATCTTGCTTGTCAAGCTTTCCCCCTCGGAGGAGTAGATTCACCTCTTTGTACTCAAGAACCTCAGTAGTAACGGAAGGAAGTGGCTTTGGATTGATGCGAATGTCTGCGAGTAAAGAAACAGGGGAGCTGGGGTCGTCCAGCTCCCCAGAACCGCCCCCCAGCTCACTGGTCATGGGAGGTGGTTCGCCCCCCATGCTGGGCAAACCGCCCCCCACCTCTAGGGGGGCATCGCCTTCCAATCTTTCCTCCTCTTCAAGTTTTCGAACCTCTTCCACTTCCGCACAATTTAACAAGCTGAATTTTTTGTAAGATGCTCAGTTACTTCAACTTCTTCAACAACTTTTGCTATTCGAAGGTCATCTTCAACTTGCTCGGCATGTGCAATTTCATCTTCCTCACTGATATCTTCGAGTTCAAACTACTCCTCGGATGAGCTTCCTGCTTCACCTGGATCTAGTTCCTTTCCCGTGATGTGAATTGGTATGACCTCATCAGATTGTGCTGAACCTCTGGCGTACTTACGGAGGACTTCTTCTGCCTCGTCGACCGTACATTCTCCCAGACCGCCACTCAACCTATCCACTCTAAGTCGTTCCTCTTCACGAAGTCCACCAACGAAGCACCAAATCAACTCTCCATCTTCAAAACGGTGATGGGGGCACTCACGCTTATACATCTCAAAACGTTCGTAGGCGTCACAAAACTGCTCATACTCTCCTTGCTCGAAATATTGGATCCTATCACGTAAGGCAATTGTCTCATGATAACGCATGAACCGCGCCAAGAACTCCTCTACTACTTGGCCCCAAGTTTTCAGCGATTCTGGTTCTAACCTTGCAATCCAACGCTTCGGCTCATACCCAAGGGAAAAAGAAAATAATTTCCTGCACAATTGGTCCTTAGTAAACCCTTCTGCTGGAATTCTTTCTATTTCCTCGTCATAGGATCGAATGAAACTCCATGGGTCCATCCCTACTCCATCTTCGTACCTTGGTAAGTACCTCAACATGGAGTCCGTCACCTCATACCTCCTTAACTCATCTTCCAGGTATACGGATGATCCTCTCCTCACCTGCGAGAATTGGGGTGTCATGCGAGCTCGCATGGACATCATACCTGTATTTCTGTAGTAAGAGTAACTCAAAACTAAAAATTAGTTCTATTAGCGTAATCAAACACAATATAACCAAAAATTTCGAGAGCACAAACACGCAAGGTAACCAAGATCAGATTAGATGAATTTACTAAAGAAGATAGGAGGAAAGAAATAGGGTAAGAAAGTGAAATTTCTGAGAGACAATCCAAGAGCTTATTCTAGGAATTGAATGCTGAAAATATAAATAAGCTAAACAGAAAAAAGGAGTATAATCCCCGACAACGGCGCCAATTTGATGAACTGGAATTTGTCAGATTCAATTAATCAAATAAATTTATTTTTAGCCAAAGGCAATTCACAACTACAACGAAAACCGTAGTGTAGCAGTAAAATAACCTCGAGTGTTGATCTCTAAGGACTATAACTAGCTTTATCTAATTTAACTTAAAGTATAAAATCAACAGACGACTTAGCACAGATTTTTCTTATCAATATAATGGAAGTTAGTGATAGTATGATCATTCAAAGCATAGCAGGTTAATAATCATGCAAGAAGTACCCGATCGTTTTGCACAGAAATCTAATATCATGAATTTTCCAATGTGTTCCGTTCAATTCAACACTACGAAGATAGAGGGCTTAGATAGATCAAAGAAATAAAGCAATAACTCAAAGTCTGATTCGCATTACCGCCATCATGCATAATTAAGAACCCTCGCTAAGAAATTACATACTATCACCAACGATAGATTTAGCTACTCATAGATGTCATGCAATCAACAGAAATCAAAGCAAGATTGAATGAAAACATGTTGAAATATATAAATATAAATAGAAAAATCGTGAGATACAATGTTACCGACGAAGGTTGTCAATCTCCGAAGAATCGCGATCTCACAAGCTCCAAATTGATAAGAAAAATTGTCTCCTATGCTAAAAATTCCCAGAACAGGCTCTGGAGAATTCCTACCTAAAACTAATGAGAAAGGTATGAAAAAAGGTCTGAGAAAGTATATAAAAACGTAGAGAAACTGCAACTATATATAGGAGTTCGGAACGTGTGGGGCGGGTCGCCCCACACACCGGGCGAACCGCCTGGTGTGGGGCGAACCGCCCGGGAGCTCCAGTCTGCGAGGAACGCATTTTTGATGCGTTTTTGGATTTCTTTTCCTTTTCGGACTCGGATTTTGCTTTCTAGTGACCTTTAAGCATTGAGTCTCGACCCCTAGACTTCAAATCCCATCCGGAATCTTCTAGATACTCCAAAAATGTCTTTGGAACACCGATTCTTCGTTCTCTTCAATATAATTGCCCGGAAAATCACGTTTTTCACCTAAAACCTGTAAAATGCAAACTAAAGGGAAACGTGACACTATTCTAATAAAATGCACTATAATATAGCTAAATTAACATAGTGGATAGCCAAAATAGGTGAAAAAGACTCGAATGAAGGTGTAAAACACGTTCATCATTAACTCATATTAATGATATTTAATATTAAAAAGAAACAGCACAATCATAATACAAATGTAAGTTGTCCAATGGGAGGACTAGAAACTGAACACAAATACTAACTCCAAGAAAAAGTATAATAAAGAAATTGATTGACTATTCAAACAACAATTAAAAGAAAAATAGAAGAATAGCCAAAACGTCATATATAAATGACAGGAGGGAGTAGTACCTACATTAATCTTTCAGAAAATGTTTATCTTTTTCAATGTCCTTTAAATTCTAAATTCCTATGAACCTTAAGATTACTAATTACTAGACTTTACTTAATTTAGCATGGTTAATTGCTCATCAAAATTACAAATTTCCTAAAAATAATGGTCATAAATATGTCTACCTAACCAAATAACTCCCTGGGGTGCCATGGGTGCATTAATTGGATAAGCACATCATCGATCCTAGGTGCATACCGAGTCAGTCAGATGAAAGGACCTTAGCATCGCCGCATTAAGTGCAACAGGCTTCACAATGAAAGGTAGCTTTGAGATTCCTCTCAAACGTCCTCGTGTATTAATATTGCAAGTGGAATTGTTTTGGAATTCCATGAGGCCTAGTGTCTTGTCTAGTTTAATACAATGATGCCCTATGAGTCACACTATGTGGTGAACCAGCTTATCCGTATGACTATTGGAACAGGAAATTATAATTAACAGAGGTTAATCATAATTAGTCATGGCCAAATTAATATTATAAGAATATTATTTGACCTAAATTGTATTTTGGAAATGCAATTTAGTTGTAATTATATTTTGAAAATATAATTATAGTAGGATTTGAAAGAACATATTAATTGGATTAATATGTACACTTGGGCAAGATTTAAATTGAATTTAAAATTGCCACCACATTTAAATGTGGATCCCAAAACATGGGACCCACCTCCCTTGTGGCTTCGGCCGCGTGTGAGTCAAGGGAGAAGGAGTCAAACTCCTTCTCCCAATTAAACAAATGTGTAGAAGATTTCCTAATTGAGTTTTGAATTAATTAGGAGATGGGAAAGACTTTACAACTTTAGAGTTTGGAACTAATTAGGTAAATGTTTTACTTGTGCATTAAGAATTGGTTTCTTAATTATTTCAGAAATCTAATGGAACCTTCTTTAGGCTTCTATTGACTACAATATAGACAATATAGTAGAGAGCTTTATTCATTCATTTCGCTCATTATTCTATTCTCTATCTCACTAGAAGAAAGCTCTCCCTCCTTGCCCTCTCACCCGCGGCCGCCGCCCCCTGTTGACCAAACTCAAACTTTGAGTTTGACTCGAGAATATCCTAGCATTCTCTCGATAAGATGTTCATTCATCCGTGGATACCAAGGTTGAGAAAAACTGAAGCTGGATACTAACCTTTGTTTTGCAGGAATTCAACAAGACGAATTAGACATCTTCGACTTCACTGAAGGCGAAGGATTTGCTGATTACTACGAAGACTTGATTGAATTAGATCATGCACATAAATCCATAGTAGTTATTGCTTTCGAAATACTGTAAGTCTTCTCTCTGATGTGTTTAATATACTGTTATATGCATGATTAATCAGTATACTTGTTAAGAAAATTTTAAATTCCGCTGCACCAACCCTAAGGGTTATACTGACCATATTTTCTTACAGAAAGAACCAGCGCAGGTTCACCACTATACTCCAAAATTGCCAACCTATCTGGATCCTCCAAAGGGTTGCTGAATGTTGGTGAATATTGCGAAGTAAAATTGCGTACAACATTTTCAATTTTTTCCATTGTGTGTAACGTTTGTAAATGATCGGCAGGTAGAGAGAGAGGAGTCTCAAGCACTTCAGTTTCCATCGGAACTGGGCTGTCGGAGCTTGACATTCTTGAGAGTTTTCAGAGAGTTGAGTGTTGGAGGGAAGATGGAGCGAGTAAAGTGAGGTGAAATTTGTAAGTGCAGCTGTTGCCAGCAATGTCATGGCTAATGTTGTGGTAACATTGAGCGCAAGATTGGAGTCTGCACTTGCATATTTATATATATTTTTTTTATTCGATTTTGTCTTTATTCACTAATTTAATTAGTTCCATAGCTTTGATTATTTAATGTGTGCAGGATATTAAAGATCGAGATGGATGAAGTCAAGAGAAGTCAAGAGGTGATCATCCTAGTGAAGATAGGAAAGATATGAAGACCTTATATGATAAGGAACGACCATGCTACTGGAGTTTGAAGAGTTTAACTAGGTTTGGAATGATGAGGGCGTGCACCTAGTTACTTGGCCTCAAAAGTCCTAATGCTAGTTGAACTATGAAGAAGTCGGATTTACTTGGAAGATCTCAAGTGGTTCAAAATCCTATTCACACAAGACAATCATGGAACTTTAGGATTCATCACATACAGCTGAACCTGGACGCCCACAACAACTATATAAAGGGATGAAGACTTGTTATTAGAGTTGTTAGGTTTCGATTTTTGTATAAAGTTATACTCTAGCTTTTAGTCAGGTTGATCTCTACTAGAATAGGTTACAAGTTTGTAATTATCGTTTTGATACTTTGTAGTTTGAGATTTCACAAGAAAGATCCAACGTAGGATTTTTCATCTTTTAGGAATAAAATATTTTAGCCTTGAGGCACCGTGTGATATTGTTTCACAAATACCCACGAGAAGAAACATGTGTGCTATTTACTTTTCCGATGTGCATTAGCTTCTGATTTACAGAGTTCTTGAGTCACTGTTGTCAGCATTTTTGTGACAACATTGATCTCAACATTGAAATCGACAGTTGGCGTAACATTGTGTTGCAGGTACCAAATTGTGATCCTCACATTTTTAACAAAATTATTTTACCAGGACCTTTTGTCCAATTGACACTTTTACTGCAGAGATATCTCTCAATAAATATCAATTTGGTCGTTGATAAAATATTTTACTCTATATCACTTAGAAACATAATCCACAACATTCAATTTGAAGAAGATTCCCAGAAACAGAGAAGGATTCAACCTCTTTGCAAAAATCCCAAGTCACAATAGAAACTTTGACCCCTCACTCTTAAAGTTCGAGGTATAAAAACACCCAACATTAAAATAATATATTAAAATAAAATATAGTATATAGGAAACAAAAAACATAATATTTTTGGTTTTTCATCTGCAATTTTCGTTAGTCTATACAAATGTCATGCATAATGTTCTTCAACATATCAAGTAACATTTTTCTCAGCTCATGCTATCAGTAGAATATATTTTAGTACGGTCCGACATTTTTGCACACACCCTTGTACTGTGTGGATATGTACACAAATTAAGACGTTGTACTAGGGTTGTACTCGCTTCCTATTGGTCGGTCTGATTGTACTTAAAAAAAATATGAGGTTGTACAAGTTATATTCGAGTTGTACTACAACGTCATGATGTTGTAGTACAACGCCAGTACAACTCTGATATAACTTGTTTAACCTCATAAGTACAACCAAACCGACCAATAGAGAGCGAGTGCAACCCTAGTACGTGTTTGTGTACAACCTGTGTGCACTATAGAAGTACCGTACTGATGAACGTGGGTTTGTCGGGTCCCGATTCAGCAAATAAATTTGTTATTTAGCCAAAGGCAATTCACAACTACAACGAAAACCGTAGTGTAGCAGTAGAATGACCTCGAGTGTCGTTCTCTTAGGACTATAACTAGCTTTATCTATTTAACTAAAGAATATAAAAACAGCAGACGGTATAGCAAAGGGTTTTCTAACAGATAATGGAGATTGGTGATAGTATGATCCTTCAAAGCATAACGGGTCAATAATCATGCGTAAATTCCTCGGTCTTGCATGAAGATCTTTGATCAATCGAATGTCCTGTTGCATTATTAAGCACTACGAAGATAATGATACTGACAAGTCAATCTCTATTGTCCTATTGTGTTCCGTAATTATTCAACACTACGAAGATAAACATGCGCATAGGTCGACGAGGGTCCAATTGTGCATAATAATTAATACAACATACGAGAATTTAGGTTGAGCCTGATCAACGAAATAAAGCAATAACACGGAGTATAATGCGCGATATAGCCATTAGCATTATTATCTTCCCTTCGCTAAGAATTCACATACTACGACCAACGATAAGTTTAGCTACTCATAATAGGCATGCAATCAACAAAAATCATAGAAGAAAACATGTTGAAAGATATAAAAAATAAGTAGAATAAACTGTAAGATACAATGTTACCGAAGGTTGTCAATCTCCGAAGAATTGTGATCCTACAAGCTCCAATCTGCTATGAAAAAGTATCTCCTAAGCTACGAACCCCCAGAACAGGCTCTGGGAAGTCCCTACCTAAAACTACAGAGAAAGGTGAGAGAATAGGTCTGGAAAAGTTTGAATTTCAGAGAAAAACTGAGCAACTATATAGGCTTCGAAATAGTGTGGGGCGGTTTGCCCCACAAACCGAGTGATTCGCCCGGTGTGGGACGATTCGCCCCACATCCCGGGCGGTTCGCCCGGGAGTAATTTTCGTGGAATTCTGCATTTTCGACGCGTTTTTGGATTTCTTCCCCTTTTCGGACTTGGTTTCTGACTTCTAGTGGCCTTCTAACCTCCAGATTCGACCCCTAGACTCCAAATCCTATCCGGAAACCTTCAGATACTCCAAATACGCTTCTAGAACACCAATTCCTTGTCAACTTCAATATAATTGCCCGGAAATCCTCGTTTTTCAACCAAAACCTGTAAAATAAAATCTAAAGGGAAACGTGACACTATTCTAATAAAATGCACTAAAATATAGCTAAATTAACATAGAGGATAGCTAAATAGGTGAAAAAGACTCAAATGAAAGTGTAAAATACACATTCATCAAACTCCCCAAACCGAACCTTTGCCTTTCCTCAAGCAACTAAGCTAGACTCTAATGCAAAAAACAATGCAAGACACAAAATGGAGTCTCATGCCAAATAAAATGAACTAATCTACTGAATCTATCAAATAACATATGAACAAAAACCATATAAATTAAAGCATGAATATAGGTTGAAGAATACCTCGATTGACTTATACACATCCACATAAGCACTTATGTCAAGACAAGATAGTCTCTCGTAACATTCTCTACCTGGACCTAGTCAGTGACGACGTAATGAAGCATGCTAAGATACGAATAGTTGTCCCGTGCCTATGAAACTGAGGACTTACTGCTGTTCCACCATGTTAAGACTTTTCCTCAAAGAGGTGGAACCAGTACTGGCTCTCATCAAACAAAGGAGGGTTCCCTATAAAAGATAACACTCCCCTATTCTACCCATCTCTCAAGTAAAGTCTTAAGCTATTCACCACTTCCTGAATGGCAGGACGAGGGTGGTCTAGAACAGATGACACTCAAGACAAAAAAGATAAAAATAGAAAATTACAACACGATTGCGAACATTACAAGAATTTGAAAATGAGACACAACACTTTGCTAAACTGCTATTTGGCTTTCTTTTTTGGACCCTTCTTGCTTTTTTGGGGTCTTTTCTTTTTTTTTTCTTTTTTTTTCTGGAATTTTTCTCCCTTTCTTCTTTTTTTTTTCGATTATTTTTTTCTAGCCAGCAGTAGCATAACAAAAAGAGAGAAAATGACTCACACGACTTCCCCAAACCTATTCGAAAGAATAGGTTGGAGTACAAAATTTACGAGAAAAGGAAAAACAAACTCACAATACGGAAATGAAAAACGAAAAACAAGTCTAATGATAGTGTAACCCCCTCCGCAAACCTATTCGGAAGAATAGGTTATAAACAAAGGATCACACAACCTCACACTACCTCCTTCCTAGGCATTTAGCAATCTCAAAGCATGGTGAAGAATTGTTGCCTCTTAGGTACATAATTACTCGGGAAAACAACCATAAGACCCTAACATGCATCATCCTATTATAAAGGCCTTCGTGAACCGCAGTAGAGAAAACACCACTAAGTGATGTCGAGACTACCAAGCTTAACTAAGTGCAATACATAAATGTGACAAGCCAAGCGAGAAAAACCTCAAACAAATTCATAGAGATGAAGCATATGATTAATGGCATAGTTAGATAATCTACCCAATAAAAAGTTCAAAAAATTCGGTAATAAACTCCATATAAAACATGCAAGACTATCCTAGGATGAATGTAGAGAATGTAACCTATAAAATCTAAGAAAGCGATAAACGTGCAAATGCAAACCAAAGGTTTCACGAGTAATCATAAGCAAAACAAGTATAGAAATACCGGCGATAACCCCCCCCCCCCCCAAACCTGAACGTCATCGCTCGTCCCGAATGTCGAAAGTGGATTTAAGGTGAGAGCCAGCTTGTACATGTAACTTATAGGACTTAAGGAAACTCGTCAGAAACCAAAAACATACGGAAATATAAAATAAAATACAATGATATGCATGCATTAAAGCGGTAAAAAAATGATAAAAACTCCGAGTTGCCTCCCGGATAGCGCCATTGTTTAAACTCTTTGGCTCGACTCCTGTTTGTGCCTAGCTCTTCTTCTTGAGGGTACTAGACTTCCCCTTCATGGATCTCCTCCTCATGCCACGAACCTGTGAATAAGAAAGAACATAGGCTGCAAGACCACAATAGTGAGTAGTGTAAGATTTATGAGGCGGATCAGGTGGATCAGATATGGCTTGCAACACGTGTTGCTTGCCATCCACTTCAATAGTGCAAGTTCTTTGGTAGATGTCCATCACGGAGCGTAGCTTAGTCAAGAACGTTCGCCCCAAGAGAATGACATCCCCCGTCCCAGGTGCAGACGTCGGCATAACTACAAAATTGGTGTATACAGAAGTTTCACCAATCTTGACCAACACATTTTTCACAACGCCTTCGGGTCTCACAAAGGATCCATCCGCTAGTTGCACAATGGCCTTATGCTTCGAAAGCTCTCCAAGGCCACTCTTCTCAAACACATTCATGGGTAGCACATTCTAGTAAGATCCCGTGTCTAGTTTGGCACGGACATCTTCAAGTTCGCCAATCCCGACCTTAACATCGAAACTTTGAGGGAGTGGCTCGGGATTCTCTTGCTTCTCTCCACTCTCATCAGTACCAAGGTCCTTCTCTTCTTCCTTGGCTAGTGGAGGCTCTTCTTCCTTGTAACACTCGCATTTAGCAACTTGCTTAATGGTGATTTCCACTGGTTGATCTCCCACCAAGTTGATCGACATGGACCTCTCAGTGCTTCTATGTAACTTCCCTTGCTCTCTACTAGATCTAGCTTCCAATTGATCCAGACGAGCATTGATCTTTGCTGAATCCTCCTCGTATCTCTTCAAAAACACTTGGGTGAAATCCACCAATTTCAGTAAATTATCCAAGAGAGTTGCTGACTTGGATGTAGATGCTTCGTCCTTAGGAGTACGATTACTACGGTTTCCCAAGTGAACATCTTCTCGTGCTAGATCTGATCTACACATATGAGCCCCTTGCCCATAATTCTTGCACACCCTACATACCTCGTTGGAGAGAGAAGTTCCGATTAGGCCACTTAGAGCTTGCCTCATCTGATTGGTGAAACCTTCGAACCTATCGCCACTCACACCATTCACTTCATGCATTGGGATCTCCTGGTTTGGTGGAGCCTCAGGTCCACGCCTTCTAACCATTGCTCCTGGATCCTTGGATTGAGATCCTTTAGCAAGCCTTTCGAAACACGCCCACACATCCTCGGCGGTCTCTTCCCAGATAGTACCACGGCATTGGAAATCCACCACCTGTTGACTCTCATATATGAGTCCATTGTAGAAGTGCTGGACAAGATCAGGAAGCCCAAAACCATGGTGTGGACACTTGTGCATGAGGTCCTTGAACCTCTCGAAAGCGGTGTAGATGGTCTCATTGTAGTCCTGTTTGAATCCTGTGATTTGCGCCTTAAGCGCGGTAGTCAATGTGTGAGGAAAGTATTTCTCCATAAAAGCAGAATACACCTTGTCCCAGGTGTCTAGTGATCCGGCTTCCAGAGAGCCTAACCATGCCTTGGCTTTATCACCAAGCCCCATAGCAAAAACCTTCAACCTTAGCTCATCGTCCGTTATCCCTGCTCCGGGCCTTGGAAGATTGTTGATATAATCGTCAATATCATTCAGGTATCCCATAACATCTTCCCTAGCCAACCCATAGAACCTCGGGAGTTGTTGGTACATGCAACTTTTGATTTCCAAATCTCGAGTTGCAGCAGAAAGACCAATAGCCGGACTTTTCATCAGTGCTTTGTTGGGTTGAACCCATGATTTCAAAAGTGGGCGAGCCATCACAAGACCTGAATATCTGTGACAAGCTAGGAAAGGAGTATCAGAGAGAGATTAAATAAGAAAACTAAAACTACTAGAACTAGGAATTGAATGCTGAAAATATAAACAAATTAAACAGAAAAAAGGAATATAGTCCCCGGCAACGGCGCCAATTTGATGAACGTGGGTTTGTCGGGTCCCGATTCAGCAAATAAATTTGTTATTAGCCAAAGGCAATTCACAACTACAACGAAAACTGTAGTGTAGTAATAGAATGACCTCGAGTGTCGTTCTCTTAGGACTATAACTAGCTTTATCTATTTAACTAAAGAATATAAAAACAGCAGACGGTATAGCAAAGGGTTTTCTAACAGATAATGGAGATTGGTGATAGTATGATCCTTCAAAGCATAACGGGTCAATAATCATGCGTAAATTCCTCGGTCTTGCATGAAGATCTTTGATCAATCGAATGTCCTGTTGCAATTATTAAGCACTACGAAGATAATGATACTGACAAGTCAATCTCTATTGTCCTATTGTGTTCCGTAATTATTCAACACTACGAAGATAAACATGCGCATAGGTCGACGAGGGTCCAATTGTGCATAATAATTAATACAACATACGAGAATTTAGGTTGAGCCTGATCAACGAAATAAAGCAATAACACGGAGTATAATGCGCGATATAGCCATTAGCATTATTATCTTCCCTTCGCTAAGAATTCACATACTACCACCAACGATAAGTTTAGCTACTCATAATAGGCATGCAATCAACAAAAATCATAGAAGAAAACATGTTGAAAGATATAAAAAATAAGTAGAATAAACTGTAAGATACAATGTTACCGAAGGTTGTCAATCTCCGAAGAATTGTGATCCTACAAGCTCCAATCTGCTATGAAAAAGTATCTCCTAAGCTACGAACCCCCAGAACAGGCTCTGGGAAGTCCCTACCTAAAACTACAGAGAAAGGTGAGAGAATAGGTCTGGAAAAGTTTGAATTTCAGAGAAAAACTGAGCAACTATATATAGGCTTCGAAATAGTGTGGGGCGGTTTGCCCCACAAACCGGGTGATTCGCCCGGTGTGGGGCGATTCGCCCCACATCCCGGGCGGTTCACCCGGGAGTAATTTTCGTGGAATTCCGCATTTTCGACGCGTTTTTGGATTTCTTCCCCTTTTCGGACTTGGTTTCTGACTTCTAGTGGCCTTCTAACCTCCAGATTCGACCCCTAGACTCCAAATCCTATCCGGAAACCTTCAGATACTCCAAATACGCTTCTAGAACACCAATTCCTTGTCAACTTCAATATAATTGCCCGGAAATCCTCGTTTTTCAACCAAAACTTGTAAAATAAAATCTAAAGGGAAACGTGACACTATTCTAATAAAATGCACTAAAATATAGCTAAATTAACATAGAGGATAGCTAAAATAGGTGAAAAAGACTCAAATGAAAGTGTAAAATACACATTCATCAAACTCCCCAAACCGAACCTTTGCTTGTCCTCAAGCAACTAAGCTAGACTCTAATGCAAAAAACAATGCAAGACACAAAATGGAGTCTCATGCCAAATAAAATGAACTAATCTACTGAATCTATCAAATAACATATGAACAAAAACCATATAAATTAAAGCATGAATATAGGTTGAAGAATACCTCGATTGACTTATACACATCCACATAAGCACTTATGTTAAGACAAGATAGTCTCTCGTAACATTCTCTACCTGGACCTAGTCAGTGACGACGTAATGAAGCATGCTAAGATACGAATGGTTGTCCCGTGCCTATGAAACTGAGGACTTACTGCTGTTCCACCATGTTAAGACTTTTCCTCAAAGAGGTGGAACCAGTACTGGCTCTCATCAAACAAAGGAGGGTTCCCTATAAAAGAGAACACTCCCCTATTCTACCCATCTCTCAAGTAAAGTCTTAAGCTATTCACCACTTCTCAATGGCAGGACGAGGGTGGTCTAGAACAAATGACACTCAAGACAAAAAAGATAAAAAATAGAAAATTACAACACGATTGCGAACATTATAAAAATTGGAAAATGAGACACAACACTTTGCTAAACTGCTATTTGGCTTTCTTTTTTGGACCCTTCTTTGCTTTTTTGGGGTCTTTTCTTTTTTTTTCTTTTTTTTTCTGGAATTTTTCTCCCTTTCTTCTTTTTTTTTCGATTATTTTTTTCTAGCCAGCAGTAGCATAACAAAAAGAGAGAAAATGACTCACACGACTTCCCCAAACCTATTCGAAAGAATAGGTTGGAGTACAAAATTTACGAGAAAAGGAAAAACAAACTCACAATACGGAAATGAAAAACGAAAAACAAGTCTAATGATAGTGTAACCCCCTCCGCAAACCTATTCGGAAGAATAGGTTATAAACAAAGGATCACACAACCTCACACTACCTCCTTCCTAGGCATTTAGCAATCTCAAAGCATGGTGAAGAATTGTTGCCTCTTAGGTACATAATTACTCGGGAAAACAACCATAAGACCCTAACATGCATCATCCTATTATAAAGGCCTTCGTGAACCGCAGTAGAGAAAACACCACTAAGTGATGTCGAGACTACCAAGCTTAACTAAGTGCAATACATAAATGTGACAAGCCAAGCGAGAAAAACCTCAAACAAATTCATAGAGATGAAGCATATGATTAATGGCATAGTTAGATAATCTACCCAATAAAAAGTTCAAAAAATTCGGTAATAAACTCCATATAAAACATGCAAGACTATCCTAGGATGAATGTAGAGAATGTAACCTATAAAATCTAAGAAAGCGATAAACGTGCAAATGCAAACCAAAGGTTTCACGAGTAATCATAAGCAAAACAAGTATAGAAATACCGGCGATAACCCCCCCCCCCCCCCCCAAACCTGAACGTCATCGCTCGTCCCGAATGTCGAAAGTGGATTTAAGATGAGAGCCAGCTTGTACATGTAACTTATAGGACTTAAGGAAACTCGTCAGAAACCAAAAACATACGGAAATATAAAATAAAACACAATGATATGCATGCATTAAAGCGGTAAAAAAACGATAAAAACTCCGAGTTGCCTCCCGGATAGCGCCATTGTTTAAACTCTTTGGTTCGACTCCTGTTTGTGCCTAGCTCTTCTTCTTGAGGGTACTAGACTTCCCCTTCATGGATCTCCTCCTCATGCCACGAACCTGTGAATAAGAAAGAACATAGGCTGCAAGACCACAATAGTGAGTAGTGTAAGATTTATGAGGCGGATCAGGTGGATCAGATATGGCTTGCAACACGTGTTGCTTGCCATCCACTTCAATAGTGCAAGTTCTTTGGTAGATGTCCATCACGGAGCGTAGCTTAGTCAAGAACGTTCGCCCCAAGAGAATGACATCCCCCGTCCCAGGTGCAGACGTCGGCATAACTACAAAATTGGTGTATACAGAAGTTTCACCAATCTTGACCAACACATTTTTCACAACGCCTTCGGGTCTCACAAAGGATCCATCCGCTAGTTGCACAATGGCCTTATGCTTCGAAAGCTCTCCAAGGCCACTCTTCTCAAACACATTCATGGGTAGCACATTCTAGTAAGATCCCGTGTCTAGTTTGGCACGGACATCTTCAAGTTCGCCAATCCCGACCTTAACATCGAAACTTTGAGGGAGTGGCTCGGGATTCTCTTGCTTCTCTCCACTCTCATCAGTACCAAGGTCCTTCTCTTCTTCCTTGGCTAGTGGAGGCTCTTCTTCCTTGTAACACTCGCATTTAGCAACTTGCTTAATGGTGATTTCCACTGGTTGATCTCCCACCAAGTTGATCGACATGGACCTCTCAGTGCTGCTATGTAACTTCCCTTGCTCTCTACTAGATCTAGCTTCCAATTGATCCAGACGAGCATTGATCTTTGCTGAATCCTCCTCGTATCTCTTCAAAAACACTTGGGTGAAATCCACCAATTTCAGTAAATTATCCAAGAGAGTTGCTGACTTGGATGTAGATGCTTCGTCCTTAGGAGTACGATTACTACGGTTTCCCAAGTGAACATCTTCTCGTGCTAGATCTGATCTACACATATGAGCCCCGTGCCCATAATACTTGCACACCCTACATACATCGTTGGAGAGAGAAGTTCCGATTAGGCCACTTAGAGCTTGCCTCATCTGATTGGTGAAACCTTCGAACCTATCGCCACTCACACCATTCACTTCATGCATTGGGATCTCCTGGTTTGGTGGAGCCTCAGGTCCACGCCTTCTAACCATTGCTCTTGGATCCTTGGATTGAGATCCTTTAGCAAGCCTTTCGAAACACGCCCACACATCCTCGGCGGTCTCTTCCCAGATAGTACCACGGCATTGGAAATCCACCACCTGTTGACTCTCATATATGAGTCCATTGTAGAAGTGCTGGACAAGATCAGGAAGCCCAAAACCATGGTGTGGACACTTGTGCATGAGGTCCTTGAACCTCTCGAAAGCGGTGTAGATGGTCTCATTGTAGTCCTGTTTGAATCCTGTGATTTGCGCCTTAAGCGCGGTAGTCAATGTGTGAGGAAAGTATTTCTCCATAAAAGCAGAATACACCTTGTCCCAGGTGTCTAGTGATCCGGCTTCCAGAGAGCCTAACCATGCCTTGGCTTTATCACCAAGCCCCATAGCAAAAACCTTCAACCTTAGCTCATCGTCCGTTATCCCTGCTCCGGGCCTTGGAAGATTGTTGATATAATCGTCAATATCATTCAGGTATCCCATAACATCTTCCCTAGCCAACCCATAGAACCTCGGGAGTTGTTGGTACATGCAACTTTTGATTTCCAAATCTCGAGTTGCAGCAGAAAGACCAATAGCCGGACTTTTCATCAGTGCTTTGTTGGGTTGAACCCATGATTTCAAAAGTGGGCGAGCCATCACAAGACCTGAATATCTGTGACAAGCTAGGAAAGGAGTATCAGAGAGAGATTAAATAAGAAAACTAAAACTACTAGAACTAGGAATTGAATGCTGAAAATATAAACAAATTAAACAGAAAAAAGGAATATAGTCCCCGGCAACGGCGCCAATTTGATGAACGTGGGTTTGTCGGGTCCCGATTCAGCAAATAAATTTGTTATTAGCCAAAGGCAATTCACAACTACAACGAAAACTGTAGTGTAGTAATAGAATGACCTCGAGTGTCGTTCTCTTAGGACTATAACTAGCTTTATCTATTTAACTAAAGAATATAAAAACAGCAGACGGTATAGCAAAGGGTTTTCTAACAGATAATGGAGATTGGTGATAGTATGATCCTTCAAAGCATAACGGGTCAATAATCATGCGTAAATTCCTCGGTCTTGCATGAAGATCTTTGATCAATCGAATGTCCTGTTGCAATTATTAAGCACTACGAAGATAATGATACTGACAAGTCAATCTCTATTGTCCTATTGTGTTCCGTAATTATTCAACACTACGAAGATAAACATGCACATAGGTCGACGAGGGTCCAATTGTGCATAATAATTAATACAACATACGAGAATTTAGGTTGAGCCTGATCAACGAAATAAAGCAATAACACGGAGTATAATGCGCGATATAGCCATTAGCATTATTATCTTCCCTTCGCTAAGAATTCACATACTACCACCAACGATAAGTTTAGCTACTCATAATAGGCATGCAATCAACAAAAATCATAGAAGAAAACATGTTGAAAGATATAAAAAATAAGTAGAATAAACTGTAAGATACAATGTTACCGAAGGTTGTCAATCTCCGAAGAATTGTGATCCTACAAGCTCCAATCTGCTATGAAAAAGTATCTCCTAAGCTACGAACCCCCAGAACAGGCTCTGGGAAGTCCCTACCTAAAACTACAGAGAAAGGTGAGAGAATAGGTCTGGAAAAGTTTGAATTTCAGAGAAAAACTGAGCAACTATATATAGGCTTCGAAATAGTGTGGGGCGGTTTGCCCCACAAACCGGGTGATTCGCCCGGTGTGGGGCGATTCGCCCCACATCCCGGGCGGTTCGCCCGGGAGTAATTTTCGTGGAATTCCGCATTTTCGACGCGTTTTTGGATTTCTTCCCCTTTTCGGACTTGGTTTCTGACTTCTAGTGGCCTTCTAACCTCCAGATTCGACCCCTAGACTCCAAATCCTATCCGGAAACCTTCAGATACTCCAAATACGCTTCTAGAACACCAATTTCTTGTCAACTTCAATATAATTGCCCGGAAATCCTCGTTTTTCAACCAAAACCTGTAAAATAAAATCTAAAGGGAAACGTGACACTATTCTAATAAAATGCACTAAAATATAGCTAAATCAACATAGAGGATAGCTAAAATAGGTGAAAAAGACTCAAATGAAAGTGTAAAATACACATTCATCAAACTCCCCAAACCGAACCTTTGCTTGTCCTCAAGCAACTAAGCTAGACTCTAATGCAAAAAACAATGCAAGACACAAAATGGAGTCTCATGCCAAATAAAATGAACTAATCTACTGAATCTATCAAATAACATATGAACAAAAACCATATAAATTAAAGCATGAATATAGGTTGAAGAATACCTCGATTGACTTATACACATCCACATAAGCACTTATGTCAAGACAAGATAGTCTCTCGTAACATTCTCTACCTGGACCTAGTCAGTGACGACGTAATGAAGCATGCTAAGATACGAATGGTTGTCCCGTGCCTATGAAACTGAGGACTTACTGTTGTTCCACCATGTTAAGACTTTTCCTCAAAGAGGTGGAACCAGTACTGGCTCTCATCAAACAAAGGAGGGTTCCCTATAAAAGATAACACTCCCCTATTCTACCCATCTCTCAAGTAAAGTCTTAACACTCCCCTTTTATGGACAAGATCAGGAAGCCCAAAACCATGGTGTGGACACTTGTGCATGAGGTCCTTGAACCTCTCGAAAGCGGTGTAGATGGTCTCATTGTAGTCCTGTTTGAATCCTGTGATTTGCGCCTTAAGCGCGGTAGTCAATGTGTGAGGAAAGTATTTCTCCATAAAAGCAGAATACACCTTGTCCCAGGTGTCTAGTGATCCGGCTTCCAGAGAGCCTAACCATGCCTTGGCTTTATCACCAAGCCCCATAGCAAAAACCTTCATCCTTAGCTCATCGTCCGTTATCCCTGCTCCGGGCCTTGGAAGATTGTTGATATAATCGTCAATATCATTCAGGTATCCCATAACATCTTCCCTAGCCAACCCATAGAACCTCGGGAGTTGTTGGTACATGCAACTTTTGATTTCCAAATCTCGAGTTGCAGCAGAAAGACCAATAGCCGGACTTTTCATCAGTGCTTTGTTGGGTTGAACCCATGATTTCAAAAGTGGGCGAGCCATCACAAGACCTGAATATCTGTGACAAGCTAGGAAAGGAGTATCAGAGAGAGATTAAATAAGAAAACTAAAACTACTAGAACTAGGAATTGAATGCTGAAAATATAAACAAATTAAACAGAAAAAAGGAATATAGTCCCCGGCAACGGCGCCAATTTGATGAACGTGGGTTTGTCGGGTCCCGATTCAGCAAATAAATTTGTTATTAGCCAAAGGAAATTCACAACTACAACGAAAACTGTAGTGTAGTAGTAGAATGACCTCGAGTGTCGTTCTCTTAGGACTATAACTAGCTTTATCTATTTAACTAAAGAATATAAAAACAGCAGACGGTATAGCAAAGGGTTTTCTAACAGATAATGGAGATTGGTGATAGTATGATCCTTCAAAGCATAACGGGTCAATAATCATGCGTAAATTCCTCGGTCTTGCATGAAGATCTTTGATCAATCGAATGTCCTGTTGCAATTATTAAGCACTACGAAGATAATGATACTGACAAGTCAATCTCTATTGTCCTATTGTGTTCCGTAATTATTCAACACTACGAAGATAAACATGCGCATAGGTCGGCGAGGGTCCAATTGTGCATAATAATTAATACAACATACGAGAATTTAGGCTGAGCCTGATCAACGAAATAAAGCAATAACACGGAGTATAATGCGCGATATAGCCATTAGCATGATTATCTTCCCTTCGCTAAGAATTCACATACTACCACCAACGTAAGTTTAGCTACTCATAATAGGCATGCAATCAACATAAATCATAGAAGAAAACATGTTGAAAGATATAAAAAATAAGTAGAATAAACTGTAAGATACAATGTTACCGAAGGTTGTCAATCTCCGAGGAATTGTGATCCTACAAGCTCCAATCTGCTATGAAAAAGTATCTCCTAAGCTACGAACCCCCAGAACAGGCTCTGGGAAGTCCCTACCTAAAACTACAGAGAAAGGTGAGAGAATAGGTCTGGAAAAGTCTGAATTTCAGAGGAAAACTGAGCAACTATATATAGGCTTCGACCGGGCGATTCGCCCGGTGTGGGGCGATTCTCCCCACGTCCCGGGCGGTTCGCCCGGGAGTAATTTTCGCAGAATTCCGCGTTTTCGACGCGTTTTTGGATTTCTTCCCCTTTTCGGACTTGGTTTCTGACTTCTAGTGGCCTTCTAACCTCCAGATTCGACCCCTAGACTCCAAATCCTATCCGGAAACCTTCAGATACTCCAAATAGGCTTCGGGAACACCAATTCCTTATCAACTTCAATATAATTGCCCGGAAATCCTCGTTTTTCAACCAAAAACCTGTAAAATAAAATCTAAAGGGAAACGTGACACTATTCTAATAAAATGCACTAAAATATAGCTATATTAACATAGAGGATAGATAAAATAGGTGAAAAAGACTCAAATGAAAGTGTAAAATACACATTCATCACGTACCTTAGTAAGATTCTTCGAACCACAGTAATGATTCACAACTTTTTCACATGATTAATAAATATTTTCCTTCCTAAATTACTGGATCGGTTAACAATTTGGCAAATCTCATCGTCTAGTATGTCTCCATCACTAAGATGTAGCCGAGAGTCAGAGATCCGTTTTACCAAATCTTATGTGACGCGAACACTTCTCCATGAGGAGGTAGAAAGAAGAAGAAGTGATTTCCTCAGATAAGCAATCTTTCATTTCCAGTAAGATAGGGAAAAGTACAACTCAGAACAAATTAAAAACCTTGTCAACGCTTCAATATTTATGAAGTTACTGATGGGATGTGATTTTTCCCTCGGGTATGAAACTATCTGCAGGCAAAATGGGCAATCTGAACTTTATCGGAACAATGATTTCCACGATCTAAGTAACTCCCATCTGGCTCTCCATGTACCATCAGAGTTCCTGTCAACAAGAGAGAATAATAGGAATAGGGGGGTTAGGACCTTTTGCCCGGCTTGCCTTGTGGTCAAGCCGGTTGATTAAGACTTGACTTGAAGGAAACCCTTGTGAAGAAGAAAAGAGATTTGGGTTACTGTGTAGACCTATTTCTGGGAGTGATGAAGATGATGGTTGGATTGTTTGTCCCTCAGAGAATGTTCTTGTTTCCTTTTATATGAGCCACCACCTTGAAGAGTAGATCTCTATGTTTCCAGATTGAACCTCGCCTCCAAAAGTACTGTTTCATTAGAATTCGATCACGTCTCCTGGATTTCTTGGTAACACGTCTCGCAGGCTCAAGCAGACACGTCTCCCTTTTGTCGTACGAGGTTTTCCTTTCCAGATAAGCTTGCCATATTCAACAGTCTTATCTGCTTCTTTCCCCGGATCTCTTTCGGTGATTGGTGCTTATTTTCCGGAGTGTTGATGGGCTTTCGATAGTATCCACGCGGGTTGCTCCTGGACTCGATGCCTCGGGGCCTTTGCGCTCCACTCCTGATACCTTTAATTCACGCTTTGTATCCTTAATCCGTTCTGGACATATTTTAGTAACATCATATGCCCCCAAGTTTTCAAGTATCTTAGTTGTAGATAGTTGTGGAACTTATTCTGACGTAGTAGTCCGGAACGCTTTTTCAAAGGCGGGGGGCTTTACTCCTTTTGATGAATTGGTCTTTTTGACTCCGAATGGTGATAGACATAAGATACGGGGCGGCAGAATACAATATTGGGCTCCGCATACTCTAGTCAAGCTTATAGCGACTATAGTATCCGGGCACGAGTATTTTAGTCAAGCTTTAAATAGCGACCGTAATACGTAATACGAAGGGTTTTCAAGTGGACACATGTTATGATCTGAGTGCAGGAGGACAATGACCATAATAAAACCAATACCGAATAATTGTATCAGGACCTGCTCCATTTTAAAAAAATCTATCTCGGAATAAGTAAGCCGTGAACAAAATTTGAAACCACGTTCAAAAGTGATTCTTTTTTCGAAACTGCAAGTTAGTAAGAAAAACTAGTACATTTAAGAAAGAGTTCAGCTATAGGTATGTTTTTTCTATTAATATAAAACCCAATGCTCTCCATCAATCCTGACCCGAAAGCCGTTCATTCGAGCAAAAATGTGCACTGCTTTCCTAACCCCATCCCATGCGTAATCATGCCCGAACATAACACCCCCAGGTCTCTTCAACACCTTAAAAGCATTATTAATGTCAACCCAAGCAGAGTGAAAGTCGTGTGCCGCATCGATCTCCACTAAGTCCCCGTACACCCCCCACTCGCAGAGCCCTGTCAATGCCGTAGAAGCCGAAAATGGAAGAAATAATATTGAATCTGATACATTTGCCTGATCATTCAAAATAAAAAATAAAATTATTAGTACGCAGAACGCGTCCAAAATATAATGGAAACTTTTTGATTAATATTATGAGAAGGAATAAAGAAATAAATAACATAGTAATGTGAGGCAGTGTGGGAATAATAATGAAATAAACCAACTTTGGCAAATTACATTTTTCTTTCAACTTGTGCATTTCTTATACACAATTTGTATTGTACCTTTTTACTATTATTAATAAAATTTTGCCATTTTCAAAAAAAAAAAAAAAAAACATTTTCTTTCAATTTGTTAGTGAATATTTGGGTAAGAATAAAAAATCCAACTTTTGGGCGACTATTTAGTTGTTTCCATACATGCGATTATGGGATTAAGGCTATGTTCATTTTACCTTAATGTCGTCAGTTAAAATTCATTTCACCTTAATGTTAGTTAAAATAAGTTCAGTTCAGTTCGGATAAGTTCAGTCCAGTTCAGATTTATTAAGTTCAGTTCACTTCAGATAAGTTCAGTTCAGTTCAAATTTATAAACTGTTCTTTTCGTCTGAACAGAACTGAATGAAGATGAACTGAACTGAACTGAATTTATTTGTTGTATAAAATAAAACTAAGCAAGACTGAACAGAACTGAACAGAACTGAATGGAACTGAACAGAACTGAACTGAACTGAAAATAATGAGTTTTCGTAGGAAGAAAACAGAGTCTTATTCTGTTCAGTTCCGTTCAGACTCGATACTTATTATTATTATTATTATTATTATTATTATTATTATTATTATTATTATTATTATTATTATTATTATTATCATTATTATTATAATATTATTATTATTATTTATTTTTTAATTTTTAATTTTTTTAATAATAAAAGATAATATTATCACGTAGAGTAAGGCTTTGTTCTCTTCGTCTGAACAAAACTGATCTGAACTGAACTGAACTTATGTGTAGTACAAAATACTATATTAGGCAAATTTGAACTGAACTGAACTGAACTGATCTGATCTGAACTGAACTTAATCAATTTTCAGATGAAAAGAACAGAGCCTAAGAGGGGAGTATAACAACTAGATTTTATTAAAGTTTTTTTAAAAATAAATTATTATTATTATAACTAGACTTTTATTAATCAAACAAAATTGAAAGGGAGTCGAGAGACAAGTTGTGCTCCCACTCCTAACAATAATAATAATAATAATAATAATAATACGAAAATATATTCTCAGCAGCCTTTCAACATGTTTGTAGTAGGAGAGATTAAAAGCATTATAAAAAGTAGATGTGTTGGTGATGATAGATTACTAGATTACTGCTGCAAGTATTGGTGATGATAGATTACTAGATTACTGCTGCAAGTTAGAGTAAAGAGAAAGCAGTATTGTAGTGAATGGTGCTCCATTGTGAACTTGTCTGGATCTTAGGATCGACACACTGTATTGGCTTGATTTTTGGAATACAAGTAAAACAATTTTCGAAAATAATAATAATAATAATAATAATAATAATAATAATAATAATAATAATAATAATAATAATAATAATAATAATAATTATTATTATTATTATTATTATTATTATTATTATTATTATTATTATTATTATTATTATTATTATTATTAGGATTCGCGTCATACGATGCGATATGATTGTGATGCATTGAAACTTGACGTGACTATAATTTTTATGTGATGTATTTAGGCTCTGTTTCTTTCGGCTAAAAAACTCTATTATTTGTGAATGACATCTATTTAAAATTTATTTAAATTGTAAAATCTTACCATATAATAATAATTTATTTCTATGGTTAAAATGATACATGGTTGAGCGGACTTTGTGGAAAGGAATGAAATTAAATAATACAATACGTTTACCTTTCTATTATTTATTTATTTATTATCGTAAAATATTGAATTAAATAACCAAAACAATAGAAAATTAGTTATTATCATAATAATAACAAATTATTATTATATAATAATATTATTGATATTTAATTAAAATTATTTTTATTTATTATTATTTATGTTATTATTATTATTATTATTAAGTTGAGTTCAGTTTCATTCAGTTCAGTTCAGATTTATTAATTAAATTCGGTTCAAATAAGTTTAGAAGTTTTCAGACGTAAGAGGGGCAATGTGAAGGTACATTCAAGAGATAAAGATGGTTGTAAATGTAATTGATCTTAAACATGAAAATGAATCCTTATGATATCAGTTAATAATTTGACAGGATTACTCTACCATAGTAATCCTTTTCCCTCCTTATTCCCCCTTTTTTTAATAGTCATTTTACAATTTTCATACATTTAAATATACTACATTCAATTCATTAGTTTTCTGTAAATATTACATTAACGACAAATAATTATAATACTTTACCTCTAAATGATATAAAATTTAACAACATACATTAATTATTATGAAAAATATTTTAAAAAAATATTTAAAACAACAAATATTTTTCAAAGAGAGAAAAATTGAAAATGACAATTATTTAAAAAAGAAACAGGAGGGACTACTATATTAGTGTATATTAAGTCAAGCACTGTAATATTGATGTCTTTTGAAATTTCATGTACTGTTTTGTGCGAGTTGTTTATAGAAATTTTTTATTTTTACACAACGTAAACTTTTAACTTAAAAGAAATACGAGCTAAAGTTGTTACAAACAAATCCTAGGAATAAAAAATAAAGAATTTAAAATAATAAAACAATGTTCAAGCAAAAAACAATAATACAAAATTTTGAGGACTACAGCATAGATTTTCTTTTCGAGGAATTATTTATGGAAGATCTAGATAAAAGATTGTACGTTGCCTCTTTAGAAGCTAACAAATGTTTCAATGATTTGGGAGGATAATTCCCTAACGATCTCGAAGGAATTGGTAAAATTTATAACCTATCACAAGATCCTCCAATATTACTGTAATTAATACTTATACACAGGAGTACACCCTGCCCTAAATTCTAATTCCATGCGGTCAAAACAGGTTCGAGTATGCCTATCATCTAACTCTAAATGGGTACTAAATAAGTGAGAGGTTCTAAATGGGTACTAAATAAGTCACAGGGTCCGAACGAGTTACATCCAAACTACTTTTTATCGGGTATAAGAGGTTCTAGATGATTCGTCTAAGATATTAAAAATGAATAAGATATTAAAATGAATAAGATATTAAAAATGAAAGATTGTATTCAACGCTTTTTTCATAAGAATTTCATGACTTTTTTGCGATTTCATATTTTCATATACATATGAACCATTGTGTTCGATTGATTTACCCCCACAATTACTTTGAACACTAATTGTTGTCGACAAGTATATTTCATAATAATTTAGAACGTTAATTGTGCTTGACCGATTCATACCGTTATAGTTTAACACACTAATTGCACTCGACGGGTGTATTCTATAATAGTTTTTTTTTAACAGTACTAACTGCGTTTCACGGGTCTATTATGCGGTACTTTGGAACCATAATTATGTTTGACGAATATATTCAACAATACTTTTGAACACTATCGGCATGCCACGGGACTTTGCACTTCAACTGATTATGTTTTGGTGGATTTGCCAGATATTGATTGTTATGTGCGAAGTTAGTTTCCAAAATTACACCCAAATCCACGAGCCTATTTTTTTTTTACCAAAAAATAAGACACTATTTATTTATGGACAACCAAACATGACCTAAACTCGTTTTCTTTTCATTTTTATATTTCATTTTTTTTCCCCTCATCTTCTCCATCACTGGTACCGGAATTAATTATTCCGGTACCAGACTCCGACGAATGGGTTAAAATACTCGAAAATGTGTTGACCAAATTTAATGGGATTATTTAGTATTCACTTAATTTGGACGGAACATGGCCTCATGATGCTTTTTGGAATTTTTTCGATTTTCTTTTATTCATTTACTTGTATCTTCTATATCACCGGTCAAAGAATTTTATTATTTTTTTATATTTTTTTTCATGTTGAGTGTATACTCATTAGTACTAGTCATCTTTGTATGTTTAATTTTGCTAATGTTTTTGTGTATGGTTTTACATCCGTTTACTTCTAAACTAAAAAAATATTTTATGAAAATATATTATAAAAATATAGTATCTCTACATTTATATAATTTAATTAATTATTTTTTCCATAAAATATATGATTTATTAGAAGTGAAAAGGTGATAAGAAAAAGTAAGCAAAGAAAATATAAAAAATTAATTGAACGGGGGGAGTATACTTTTTAAAATTAAATGTTACTTGATTTGGTTTTGCAGTGAATTTTAATTTTAACTGGCAGGGATGGAGGGAGTATATCTAAAAGAAATTCATTGTGTAATTTTTTTCAACTAATATAGACTCAATAGCATCTAACAACACTCCTATGGAGAGATTTTTGAGAATTATCGTCCCAATTAAAAAATGATTTTAATGGTGATTTTTTTTGGAGCTACTATTTTGTAGCCCATGGAAAAGGACTACTATTTAGTAGCTCTAGTTAACCCTCAAATTAATATTTTGTATTTGATTGTTTGTTTTACAAAGTAATATTTAATATAGTTGAAAGACACAATTACGCCCCAAACCATTGAAAACTTCAATATACAAGATACTCCCTCCGTTCCCTCTAAAGTTTCATAGTTTTCCATTTTGAGCGTTCCATTAGAAATTTCTCGTTCCAAAAATAAAAATATTTATTATAATCATTAACCCCTCCATACAACTATATTTACAATTTTACAACCACTCACCATTATTTATTCATTTTTTAATATAATAATATCTCACTCACCATATTTTTCTCATTTTTTTATCAACTAATACACTTTTACACTATTTTTTTCATTTTTTACTCAAATAATACCCAATTAACACACACAATTCTTAAATATTGTGCCCTCACAAGTTATGAGAAGATTATGAGGGAACGGATGAAGTTCTTTTTTTGGGGCTTGTATTATACTACCTTCATTTTTTAATATAGATTTTTTAGCACTTTTTACACATCTTAAGGAAAATTTTAATTTCACTCATTTCATTGTAAAATTATTACTGATATGGATAAATGTGAAATTGTGGAGTTAATAATTACCTAGAAAGATGGATGGGAGCTAGATTGCTAGTGGTGGTCAATTGTTACTTACTATTGCACTTTCCAAACTAATTAGCAATTAATTGTTCTTGAGACTATAAATGATACTACTAGAAGATCTTATATCATGAAAAAATGCTAAAAAATTACTCATCTATTTTTTTGGATACTATGTGTTTGATTTTGGATCGGAGTTTTAGGAGATTTATATAATGAGTGTAGTGTGTTGGTTTATTGGCATGACCCACAATAAAGTTATGAGATAAAGTTTTGTCAAAATGAAAACGTATAAAATCCAAAAAGACGGACGAAAATGGAATACGCATAAAATCTAGAAAAACAGAAACAGATGAGTATTTATTAAAAAAATGAAGCTAATATGTTTTAACCCACAATTATATAATGTGAAATCATAAATAGTTATCTCGAACTGTCATATACTTTCTCTCCGTTTCATTAATAACTTCCTAAGGTGACTATTCATCGCGACCTTTGACCACGCATAACTTTTAAATTATACCGTATCAATATAAATTAAAAGTTGATTATGAAAATATACTCCATTTAATTTCATAATATAATTTTATTATATTTTTCTCTAATATAATTTTAGGAGTTATACGTGGTCAAAGGTCGCGATGAATAGTCCCCTTAATAAGTTATTAATGAAACGGAGGTAGTACAAGAAATCACATATATTAATTATAAATCTTTGACCGACCACTCTACGCGCAACAGTGCATTAGTCAAGAAGATAAGAACTATTATCAAAAAGTTTAGTATTAAATATATAGTAAATAAAGAATCAAATTAATAATATAATATACGGGATAGAATAATAAAGCAGACCATGGTAACTTCAAAAACATTCAAAGATTTGATCCATATTAAATTTATATTTTTCTATTGCTTAAAGTTTTAGTAAGAATTGTAAACCCCCATCTGTTCCGAACAGTAACATCAATATATACCTGAATAACATTCTGCATGAACTGGTACAGCAATAGACTGTCCCCATTAACCATCTTCAAGCTCTTTTCATTATCGTAGTAACCGGGCCAACCCCTGAAATCATCGATACAGATTATCTGCGAATCTAGGCCCAGTTTGCTTGTCAACCCTGCCATATGGATCGAAGAGGCACCCAGGAACGTCCCCACCTCGATGATGGTCTTCGGGCGTACCTTTCATAGTAAATAGATACTTATGACTCAATGTCGATACATCTTTATCAAAAAATGATGGTAATTATTTTCACAGAATGATTAGAATTAATTAAGCAGATACGCAACGCAAAGAAAAAGAGAAAAAAAAAACTCATGAAATAGAAAGTGACGCTTTGTTCTCTAATATAAGACTTTTTGGCCGTTTAAAAAAAAATACCTGATTGATCAAGTGTTCGAAGACGGGTGTTTGGGAGCCCCAGCCTTTGGTCCATTGCTTGAACAGAAGGGGTTTGACGTGTGAGGGAGGGAATTTTTCCCACGGGGAAGCCCCACCGAAGACATGGTCGAATATCGATTGGCGGACCTGGGAGTCGTGAACGGTTTTGCCGCATTGGTTGGGGAAATTGTTGTGTTGGTAGAGATCGTAGTGTGGAAAGGAGGAATAGGAATGGAGTAGGTAGCCACAGACGAAGGAGGTGAGGATGAAGATGGGGAAGTATAGTTTTGGATTGTAAAAAGCTTTTTGGGCTACGTTCTTTTGGTAATGGCGATCACTGTTCATCATTTTTGTTTAAGTTCAGTATAAAAGAAAGTTGGGATCTAAGAAAGTGTTTTTTATCTTACACTTTCCTTTATAATAGCTATGCTAATTAGAGGAATTGCGAGATCCCAAATAATAGAAGAGGCATAGAAATATAAAGAAATGGTTTCCAAAGGAGAGGTATAAATTCATTTCCCACTCAATTTTCAAATCAGTCTTAGTATCCAAAGGATCAGGGTGGATAAGGGTTGAACCACTTACATCCACTTATCAAACCCATCCCCATATACTATGCTTAGAGCTTATTTATTTTTATTCCTCCTCATACATGTTCACGAGATAAATGTTGAAGTCGATGGTTGGTGATGTGTGATGGTTATGACTTACTAGGTTATCTCGAGTTGTCATAGCGTTAACGAGATACAGTAGCTTATTTCTTTTTGCCTTGCACTGCCTTACACATTCAGCAACTTGGGGTCGGATTTCGATTCAATTTCTGTGAACTTCTGTTGTGGTGAGTTATAATCTTTATTCTTTAGTGTATTTAATTAGCTTGTGTTCATAGTCACACTAATTCTTAAATTTAGTTAACTCATCTTTATCTTCTTTTCCCTGTCTTGTTTTTCTTTGCAGGGATTATCATGTACAACAGTACAAGCGGATTTTTTTTATGTACATTTTTTTTTAAGTATGTATTTGTAGTAGACAAGTCTTTCTCCTTTGTAGATCTGTATAGTTTCGGATATATGTACAAATATTCTTGTAAATTTTATCAATGGAATGGAATTACATTTATTGTTTTCTATTTATCTCCGTTTCCCGTATGCTTCTCAGAAATTATTATTATCCGGTTAGGCTCTTTAGTTTAATATAAAAATCGGAAATTGAATAAATTATAATTTTCATTAAATATGAAAATCTGAAATGTAAAAAATGCTAAATTAAACAGTATTATTTCATTTCAATTTGAAATCTGTAAATGCGAAATACAAATGGACATGAAATGAAAAGGCTCTCGTTTCCCGAGCATAAATAATTAATTCGAAGGTTTACTTTTAGTGTGGATGTTTTCTTTCGACACCAATGTTGCATAAATTATTGATTGTCTGGTTTACTTTTAGTGTGGCTGTTTTTTACACCAATGACAACATTGGTGTGAACCATTAGTGTCATTTTGTATATATTCACACTAAATCTTCTTTAGTGTCAAGGGTTTTAGTGTCAAACATTGGTGTTTAAATTTTGACACTAAATGGTTTTAGTGTGCAACAATGAGGCTATAGTGTGAATTATTTTTCACACTAAAAACACCAAATTCCAGTAGTGTTTAGACATAATTTAAGGACGTTGATCAAAATGGTTTTGACCAATCAAGAATTGTATTGTACAATTAATTTGGAGACCTACATGTTGGACTATTGGTGATCAGCCATAGCTGGGGTTATAATAGTGCAACTGTGGATCTTGGCTCATCACTACAACTATTATAAGATAATGGTTCATACTCCCTATACATGGGTCAGGAGTATGTGAAAATAGGGAGAACTAAATAATGTAAAACTCCTAGTTTACTTAGTCGCTTGTTGTGATCATAGAAATAATATTAGAGTATTGATTTCAGTTTTATATTTACTTCTTTAGGTCGAATAAGAGGGCCAATTTATCCGTAAGAATCATCTTGGAGAAATGCACTCTGTTAGGAAACTTGTAATTTTGATGAGCAATTAACCATGCTAAATTAAGGAAAGTCCAGTAACTAGTACTCTTAAGGTCCATAGGAATTTAGAATTTTAAGGACATTGTAAAAGAGGAACGTTTGCTGAAGACTTAGATTAGGTGTTAGTTAAGATGGTTTTTACCGCTTACGATGTATTTTATTTTCTGAAAAGAAAATAACTTATTGAAGTCGTAGCTCATGATGTATCTTATTTTCTGAAAAGAAAATAACCTATTGAAGCATTTGCTGACGATGTACTTTGTTTTTACAAACAAACTATTGAAGCATTTAGAAACCGCTCAGAATCTTGAAGATTATTGAAGATCTGAAGACTTGAAGAATTCGAAGATCTGAAGACTTGAAGATTGCTGAAACCTGGTATCTACAAAGGCACGTGTTGCTCAGAAAGTGGAAACTTCAGCAACAACATTGCATAAGTGAAAATCTGAAAGACAGAGTAGGTTGTGCTTGCTGAAACTGAGACTAACCACTTGCTGATGGAACATATGTTACCTCTTGCTCAAAGTACTTGAATTTGCGCTCCAATGTTACTGTTTGAACTCTATTCAAATATGCATTAAATGCAAAGCTTACACGCGAAGGACATGAAGACTAGAAGACAAATAAGGACGCTGCTGAAAGTAAAAAAGCAAGATAGTGACATCTTAAGGATCAAAAGCCTTGAAATTTAAAATTCAAACGGCTCCTTACTTGCAGTATAAATAGAGGTCATCCGGCGAAGAGTTGAAATGTGTCAACAACGTGATCAAACTCTCACTTGTGCTTAAACTCACATACCTTCAAACTCTCTATACTACCATTGATCCGTTCCAAGACTTAAAGCTTGAAAAAGCTACTTGTGAAGAAGTAAAACAAACTCGGCTAAGAAATTAGTTAAGTGTTCTTTCTTTCGAACAAGAACAAGTCTTGACACCAGAAACAATCAAGCTTGTTTACTGCAAAGTATTCAAAGTTGTGTTTCTTAGATTACTTGTTGTAACTGAATAAGTTATAATTAAGTTATCTCACCCCAAAACTCTCTAACTGAAAATACACCCTTTCAGGCGTGATATTCAAGGGGAACTTAATCGAGCATAGTTTTGCTGATTAAAAGTACCAAGTTGGTGGAGAACAAGGTTACGTTCTCTAGATTAGGTTGGAGATTGTAAGGAACCTCAATCATATCTTAGTGGATTCAGTCCTAGAAAGGACAAAGTGGATTAGTTGAGAGATTACGCCACTCTCAGATACCACTATAAATTTGTTTGTGTGATTTACTTACTGTACTTAGTTTTCAGCAAATCATATTAGTCTGTACACAGTCACTCACATCACTTGCTGAAACCTTTACTTACTGAAAGAGCACTTATTGTATCAAAGACTTCCGCTCTCTGATTTTAAGTATCAGCAAACCAAGCTACTGAAAAGTAACTTACGCTTGCTGAGAAAGTTAAGTATCAGCAAACTCATTACTGTAAAGTAATAAGCACTTGCTGAGAAAGTTATAAACGACGAAAGTTTGAAAAGACTATTCACCCCCCCCCTCTAGTCTTTTCTTGTTGTTTAAAGGGACCAACTAGTGGTATCAGAGTTGGAGGTTCTTTAACCTTCAGCACTGAACCTAGATCCCCTTAGGTGCTTTCCGTAAATCACTATCACTTGATCAGTTTGGTAGTGCTTTGCTGACATGATGTCTTTAGGAGATGCTCCCTTGCTGAAGCTGGAAAATTATGAGAAATGGCGAAACAACATGATGCTACATCTTGAGGCCATTAGTGATGAGATGGTTACTGTCATTAATGATGGACCTATCAAGATCACTAAGATTGAGAAAAGCTTTCCTCATAAAACCACGGATCCTACCGGCAAATCTGCTGAAAAGAAGTTCAAAAGAGCTTTTATTGCTGAAGAAAAGAAGAAGCTTCAAGCAAAAATCGATGCATTATGTATTGATACTAGCTCCGAAGACAGTGAGGATGAAAGTTCAGACACCGACGATGAAGAAGCCACTCTAGACGTGGAGATTAGCAAAGAAGTTTGTGGAATAGCTATGGAAGCTTATCCAGATGTGTCAAACTACGAATTCTGCCTCATGGCCGGTCGGGTAAACAACCCTACCTCTGACTCAGACTCAGAAAGTGAAGACGAGATTGACCTTGACAAGATTCAAGGAGAAATCGAAAGATTTGAGAAAACTCTGAGCAGACAACAAGAGAAACTACAATTTGCTGAAATTCTGACCAAGCATACTACTGAAAAGTACGTCTTGCTGAAGAAAGAAACAGAAGAAAAGGATGCTGAAATAAGGCGTCTTAAGAAGTTGATTGCTGAAGCTACAGAGAAAATTCTCAAATGGCATTAGAATTGGAAGAATATCAGTCCTCAATTCTAAAGTTATTGCTGAAATTCAAGAGATGAAAATCAATTTCAAATCTTATGTGGACGCAAGTAATACGCTGACTGAACTAAACTCTTATTTGAGAGACCCATCTTAGAAAGAAGGTTTAGGCGCAAGGTATGAAGGTGATGACGTAGAAATCTTGAGAAAAGATAAATCACCTATCTCCTTTGTACGTGCTACTGATAGTGGTCTACCAGAAATCTATCAGTTTGGTCAATCTAAGGTTGCTGAAATAAGCAATCAAGTAGCTATGACCATAAAGTCCGCTGTTGCTACTCAAAGTAACAAGACTTTAAAAGGAAAACAGGTTGCTGAGAAGCAAACTGGAAAGAAAAAGGATGTTGTAAAGCATCCCGCCAAACAAGTTGCTGAAAAGCAAGTTGTTAAGACTAAAGGCAAGATTACTAAAAGTAATCAGAAGTCCTTTGCTGACAAACCTGAATCAAGTAAGGTTGCTGACGCTAAAGCTCAGCATTCTCCGAAAAGTGGACTCGGTTTCAAAACCAAGCAAAGTCAACTCTTTCATGAGTATAAGCAAAGTCAGCAAAGATACTTCAAAGAGATGAATAAAATCAAGCCTAAGAATTCTGAAAAGAATCTTAATGCTAGCACCAAACCCCCTGGCTTTGAATGGATGTTAAAAGTGCATTCGTAAATGGTGAACTTGCTGAAGAAGTCTACCTAGAACAACCCCCTGGCTTTGAACTTCCCTCAGAAATCAAGATGGTATACAAGCTTCAGAAAGCTGTATATGGTCTAAAGCAAGCACCAAGAGCATGGTATGATACCTTGGCTAAGTTCTTACTGGCAAATGGTTTCAAGAAAGGTGAAGTTGACAAAACTTTATTTACCATGAACCATGATGGTAAAATACTCTTAGTTCAAATTTATGTGGATGTGTTAGGAAACTTGTAATTTTGATGAGCAATTAACCATGCTAAATTAAGGAAAGTCCAGTAACTAGTACTCTTAAGGTCCATAGGATTTAGAATTTTAAGGACATTGTAAAAGAGGAACGTTTGCTGAAGACTTAGATTAGGTGTTAGTTAAGATGGTTTTTACCGCGTATGATGTATTTTATTTTCTGAAAAGAAAATAACTTATTGATGTTGTAGCTTATGATGTATCTTATTTTCTGAAAAGAAAATAACCTATTGAAGCATTTGCTGACGATGTACTTTGTTTTTACAAACAAACTATTGAAGCATTTAGAAACCTCTCAGAATCTTGAAGATTATTGAAGATCTGAAGACTTGAAGAATTCGAAGATCTGAAGACTTGAAGATTGCTGAAAACTGGTATATACAAAGGCACGTGTTGCTCAGAAAGTGGAAACTTCAGCAACAGCATTGCATAAGTGAAAATCTGAAAGACAGAGTAGGTTGTGCTTGCTGAAACTGAGACTGACCACTTGCTGATGGAACATATGTGACCTCTTGCTGAAAGTACTTGATTTTGCGCTCCAATGTTACTGTTTGAATTCTATTCAAATATGCATTAAATGCAAAGCTTACACGCGAAGGATATGAAGACTAGAAGACAAACAAGGACGCTGCTGAAAGTACAAAAGCAAGATAGTGACATCTTAAGGATCAAAAGCCTTGGAATTTAAAATTCAAACGGCTCCTTATTTTCACTATAAATAGAGGTCATCCGGCGAAGAGTTGAAGTGTGTCAACAACGTGATCAAACTCTCACTTGTGCTTAAACTCACATACCTTCAAACTCTCTATACTACCATTGATCCGTTCCAAGACTTAAAGCTTGAAAAAGCTACTTGTGAAGAAGTAGAACAAACTCGGCTAAGAAATTAGTTAAGTGTTCTTTCTTTCGAACAAGAACAAGTCCTGACACCAGAAACAATCAAACTTGTTTACTGCAAAGTATTCAAAGTTGTGTTTCTTAGATTACTTAATCAGGCGTGATATTCAGGGGGAACTTAATCGAGCATAGTTTTGCTGATTAAAAGCACCAAGTTTGGTGGAGAACAAGGTTACGTTCTCTAGATTAGGTTGGAGACAAAGCAAGTGTGCTTTGGTTTCTGTTGAATCGCTCTAGATAGGAGATTGTAAGGAACCTCAATCATATCTTAGTGGATTCAGTCCTAAAAAAGGACAAAGTGGATTAGTTGAGAGATTACGCCACTCTCAGATACCACTATAAAAGTGTTTGTGTGATTTACTTACTGTACTTAGCTTTCAGCAAATCATATCTGTCTGTACACAGTCACTCACATAACTTGCTGAAACCTTTACTTACTGAAAAAGCACTTATTGTATCAAAGACTTCCGCTCTCTGATTTTAAGTATCAGCAAACCAAGCTACTTATAAGTAACTTACGCTTGCTGAGAAAGTTAAGTATCAGCAAACTCATTACTGAAAAGTAATAAGCACTTGCTGAGAATGTTTTAAACGACGAAAGTTTGAAAAGACTATTCACCCCCCCTCTAGTCTTTTCTTGTTGTTTAAAGGGACCAACAAGTGGTATCAGAGCTGGAGGTTCTTTAACCTTCAACACTGAACCTAGGTCCCCTTAGGTGCTTTCCGTAAATCACTCTCACTTGATCAGTTTGGTAGTGCTTTGCTGACAGGATATCTTTAGGAGATGCTCCCTTGCTGAAGCTGGGAAATTATGAGAAATGGCGAAACAACATGATGCTACATCTTGACGCCATTAGTGATGAGATGGTTACTGTCATTAATGATGGACTTATCAAGATCACTAAGATTGAGAAAAACTTTCCTCACAAAACCACGGATCCTACCGGTAAGCAAACTATCTTAGGAGAACCGGTTGACACCGTCGTTCCAAAACCAAGAGAGGAATGGACTTCTGACGAAGCTAAGAGATTCCGTCTTGATGGCCAAGCAAGAAATATCATCATTCGATCAACTCTGGATAGCATACAGTGCAAACTTTGGGGTACTAAGACTGCAAAGGAAGCTTGGAAAATGGTTCAAGATCTTTGTGCTGGATCTGACAAGACCAAGGAAAACAAACTTGAAGTACTTAAATTAAAGTTTCAAAACTTTAAGCAAGGTACAAACGAGTCACTGGAAGACTCTGATTTCAGATTCACAACTCTTGTTAGTGAAATGGCAGCCTTGGGTGTTGGAAACCTTTACTCAGATTCTGAGAAAGTGAAAACTATCATCAGAAGTCTGAATCAAGAATGGATCCACACTCAGAATTTCTATTATAATCAAGGAATGCCAGACATTACACCAACATAGTTGTTCTCTCATCTTGCTACTGTCAACTATGAGACAAAGCAAAGAGAAAATATATTTGCTGAAAAATCGCAAAACATTGCTCTTGCTGCAAAGCCGTCATCTTCTGAAAAGAAGAATGAAAAAGAACCTACTGATGAAAATTCTTTGGTTGTCAAAAACATGAAGAAATTCATCAGCAAGGAACTTGAAAGGCGAAAAGCAAAAGAGAAGCTGAAAAAGCATCTTGGTAACAACTACCATAAGTACAAGAATGAGACTAGCTCGCTGAACAAGCAAGCTCAGTAAGCTACTTCATCAGAAGAACCAGCAGTTGGAAATGATCTATGTTTTTACTGCAAAAAGCCTGGACACTTCAATGCTAATTGCCCTTTGCTGAAAGGCAAATCTGCTGAAAAGAAGAAGAAGTTCAAAAGAGCTTTTATTGCTGAAGAAAAGAAGAAGCTTCAAGCAAAAATCGATGCATTGTGTATTGATACTAGCTCCGAAGACAGTGAGGATGAAAGTTAAGACACCGACGATGAAGAAGCCACTCTAGACGTGGAGATTGGCAAAGAAGTTTGTGGAATTGCTATGGAAGCTTATCCAGATGTGTCAAACTACGAATTCTGCCTCATTGCCGGTCAGGTAAACAACCCTACCTCTGAATCAAACTCAGAAAGTGAAGACGAGATTGACCTTGACAAGATTCAAGGAGAAATCGAAAGATTTGAGAAAACTCTGAGCAGACAGCAAGAGAAACTACAATTTGCTGAAATTCTGACCAAGCAGACTACTGAAAAGTACGTCTTGCTGAAGAAAGAAACAGAAGAAAAGGATGCTGAAATAAGGCGTCTTAAGAAGTTGATTGTTGAAGCTACAGAGAAGAATTCTCAAATGGCATTAGAATTGGAAGAATATCAGTCCTCAATTCTAAAGTTACTTGCTGAAATTCAAGAGATGAAAATCAATTTCAAATCTTATGTGGACGCAAGTAATACGCTGACTAAACTAAACTCTTATTTGAGAGACCCATCTCAGAAAGAAGGTTTAGGCGCAATGTATGAAGGTGATGACGTAGAAATCTTGAGAAAAGATAAATCACCTATCTCCTTTGTACGTGCTACTGATAGTGGTCTACAAGAAATCTATCAGTTTGGTCAATCTAAGGTTGCTGAAATAAGCAATCAAGTAGCTATGACCATAAAGCCCGCTGTTGCTACTCAAAGTAACAAGACTTTAAAAGGAAAACAGGTTGCTGAGAAGCAAACTGGAAAGAAAAAGGATGTTGTAAAGCATCCCGCCAAACAAGTTGCTGAAAAGCAAGTTGTTAAGACTAAAGGCAAGATTACTAAAAGTAATCAGAAGTCCTTTGCTGACAAACCTGAATCAAGTAAGGTTGCTGACGCTAAAGCTCAGCATTCTCCGAAAAGTGGACTCGGTTTCAAAACCAAGCAAAGTCAACTCTTTCATGAGTATAAGCAAAGTCAGCAAAGATACTTCAAAGAGATGAATAAAATCAAGCCTAAGAATTCTGAAAAGAATCTTAATGCTAGGGCTAGAAGGAACCTTGCTAGAAAAGAACTTACTAAAAAGTATGTTCAGCAAAAAGGTCAACCGAGCAAGACACCATATCAGAAAGTGGATTTGACCAGCACGAGTCAAAAGTCTTTCAGCTCAAAACCTCCTAGTTCCTCAGCAAGTAGAAAACAAGTCAAAGTTGAAAAACTTAAGACTTGGGTTTCCACTGGACGCATTCTTGAACATGTTAATGGACATCCAATATTGGATAATTAACTTGTTTGCTCTTGATTGTGCAGACTTCAGCCACGGAGACAAACGATGCAATCTGGCACTTTGATAGTGGTTGTGGAAAGCACATGACGGGCACTGTTGATGAAGGATACTTCATCAAAATTAAAAGTGATGAATGTAAACTTATAGATTTCGAGACTAAATAGGTAATAATGATTGCAAGAAGATCAGGAGGCTTGTACACTGTTGATTGGTCTTCAGCAATTGTTGAAAAATGCCTTGTGTCAGATCATGATTGCCTTGCTGAAAAAGCATGGTTATGGCATAAACGAACAAGTCATCTAAACTTCAAGACGCTGAATAAGCTGTCTAAAAAGGCACTTGTAGTTGGATTACCTAGGGTTACTTTTAAGAAGGATGGTGTTTGCAATGCATGTCAGCAAGGAAAGCAAACCAAATCTTCTTTCAAGAACAAGGCAGTACCGTCAACTACAAAACCTTTACAACTCTTGCACATGGACTTGTTTGAATCTTCTTCAACAAGCTATGCTGGTAAGAAGTATGGTCTAGTCGTGGTAGATGACTATTCAAGATTCACTTGGGTAGTATTCATCAAGCACAAATCTGAAACCAAGAATGAAATACCTAACTTGCTGAATAAGCTTGAAGTCATGAAAAATGACAAGGTAAAAGTCATAAGGACAGACCATGGTACTGAGTTTGTAACCAGTACATAACTGAATATTGTACCTCAAAAGGTATACAACATCAGTTATCCTCAGTAAGAACACCACAACAAAACGGTGTTGCTGAACGGAAGAATCGTACCCTGAAAGAAGCCGCAAGAACAATGCTTGCTGACACTGAAATAAGTGAGGCTTATTGGGTTGAAGCGATTAATACCGCCTGTTATACTCAACACAGATGTTTGATTACTAAGGAATACAATAAAACTCCTTATGAATTGTTTGTTGGAAGACCTCCTAACATCACTCATCTAAGAGTATTTGGTTGCAAGTGTTTCGTTCTTAACAATGGTAGAGAATACCTAAGAACATTTCAACCAAAGGCAGACGAAGCGATATTTCTCGGCTACTCCTTGCATAGTAAAGCTTATAGAGTTTACAACAAAAAGGCACAAAAGATTGAAGAATCAGTGCATGTTGTATTCTACGAAAAGTCACAAGGTGTGCCTGCTGAAGAAGAAATATCAGAATGTATGAAAAAGCTAATCATACATGAGCAAAGAACTGAATCTGATGCTAGGAAAATCAAGTCAATTGAACTAAATGATGATTCTGACAATGACTCTCCTCCCCCGAGTCATGACAAGATAAATATAGTTCACGACAAAGAATTTCCAGCAAAAGACGCGGTTGCTCCCGAAGTTGCTGAAATTACGCAATCTCCAGTGCCTGCTGATGAACTACCTCAATCGAGCAATGCTGAACAAGCAGTTGCTGATGAACAAATCTCAGCAGAGACACAAATTCCCAGTAGTACTGAACAAGTACATACTGAAGAGTCACATGCTGATGAGCAAACATATCCTGATCCAACAACAGAAAACCTGTTAATAAATGGATTAGAGATCACCCCTACGGATATGATTGGCGACATTAATAAACGCCAATTGACTAGATCCAAAGCTACTCATGGACTTGCTGAAGAAGCAATTGTCGTAGAAGTAGAATCATTGTTCTCTTGCTTTGTGTCAGAAATTGAACCTAAAACCATAGAAGAAGCTTTAAAGCATTCTGAATGGATAAAGGCAATGCAAGAAGAACTGGATCAATTTGAAAGAAACAAAGTCTGGAAACTTGTGCCACTTGCTGAAGATAAGAAAGCTATTGGTACAAAGTGGGTGTTCAGAAACAAGCTGAGCGAGTCTGGTGAAGTAACAAGAAATAAAGCACGTTTAGTTGCTCAAGGTTACTGTCAGACTGAAGGATTGGACTATGATGAGTCTTATGCACCAGTCGCAAGATTGGATGCAATTAGGCTTTTCTTGGCCTTTGCTGCTCACAATGACTTCATTGTTTATCAAATGGATGTTAAAAGTGCATTCTTAAATGGTGAACTTGCTGAAGAAGTCTACCTAGAACAACCCCCTGACTTTGAACTTCCCTCAGAAATCAAGATGGTATACAAGCTTCAGAAAGCTGTATATGGTCTAAAGCAAGCACCAAGAGCATGGTATGATACCTTGGCTAAGTTCTTGCTAGAAAATGGTTTCAAGAAAGGTGAAGTTGACAAAACTTTATTTACCATGAACCATGATGGTAAAATTCTCTTAGTTCAAATTTATGTGGATGACATAATTTTTGGATCTAAGGAAAAGCAACTTTGTGATGATTTTGCCAAACTCATGACAAATAAGTTTGAAATGAGTATGACGGGAAAATTGAATTATTTCCTAGGATTGCAAGTCAAGCAACTCAAAGATGGAATATTCATAAATCAAGCGAAGTATGCGAAAGAAATGCTCATAAAGTTTAGGATCAAAGAGGATGAGAAACCTGAAAAGATCCCTATGAGTGTTGGTACCAAATTGGGCTATACTAAAGAGGACAAAAGTGTTGAAGAACACAAGTATAGGAAGCTCATTGGTTCCTTGTTGTATCTAACAGCAAGTAGACCTGACATTCAGTATGCTGTTTGTGTGTGTGCAAGATTCCAATCTGATCCAAGAGAATCACACTACAAAAAGTCAATCAAGATACTGAAATATGTTAAAGGTACAGTCAATGTTGGATTATGGTATCCTAAAGATTCTGGACTTGAATTGGTTGGTTATTCTGATGCTGATCATGGAGGATCAACTCTTGATAGAAAAAGTACCTCTGGAACTTGTCAGTTTTTGGGTACTAGATTAATATCATGGTTCAGCAAGAAGCAAACTTGTGTTGCCAATTCATCTACTGAATCTGAATACATTGCAGCTGGTTGTTGCACAGCTCAAATCCTATGGATTCAGCAGCAATTAAGAGATTATGGTATTTCTGCAAAGAAAACACCAATCTTTTGTGATAATACAAGTGCTATTGCAATCACGCAAAATCCTAAGTTTCACTCTAGGACTAAGCACATTGATATTAGACATCATTTCATTAGAGATCATATTGAGGTTGTGAAAGTAGGCACTGATGATCAGCTTGCTGACATCTTTACCAAGCCCCTACCGGATAATAGGTTCGCAATGCTAAGGTATAACCTTGGATTGATTGAACTACCTCAATAAAGGATACACTTGGCAGAATGCTGAAACAGGTATTCAGCAAGCCAAAGTATTCCTGTTTAAAAGACTCAGTCACTGATTTCTTCTAAGAAATGATAAGTCACTACATGATTGCTGAAACAGGCATTCAGCAAGTAATTCCTTCAAAACGGGTATTTGTTAGGAAACTTGATCACTTGCTGAGACAGGCACTCAGTAAGAGAAAGAGCTTAAGGATTGCTGAAACAGGCATTCAGACAATCAAAGATACTGAAACAGGTATTCAAGTATCAAGGAATTTTCTGAGACGGGAACTCAGAAAAAGAGCAAGCTCATCTCTCAGATTTTACCAAAGGATATCTCAAGTACAAAAGAATTTACTGATACGGGAAATCAGAAATATCTTTTAAACTTAAGAAAATATGAGATATCTAAGTAGGGGGAACTTTCAGCAAGTATCTAGTTGATAATTCAAACTCGCTGAAAAGATTCTTGTCTATTTCAGCAAGCAATCTATCCCTTAAAACTCGGTAAAATCAATTTGTGACGTTAATCGGGCACAGATAAACTCGTAATAATCATGACATGAAATTCAATCGTGGCCATTGATTAAAAGGAGTTACTAATCTAACGGTTAATAAAACAAAGAGAGAGAGTGCTCTGACGGTTTCAAGTTAGTGGGCCACTACGCATTTAATGCAAAGGCTCCACTAACTCCATGTTTCTGTTTTACCCTTGCTGAGAGCTCAAATCGATTGAGTTTCTCACACACCAGAGACACTATATAAAGAAGGAGTTAGAGAAATGACAAATTCTTTAACTCACATTTCCTTTCTCTGCAAATTTTAGCCTGAATCTACTGTACCTCCGGTCAAAAAGCAAACTATCTTTTTCGTACACATTCTCTTGCTCTAAAAGAAATGGCTCCCAAGAGACAGTCTTCTAAGTCCTCAAAGTCGTCAAAGGTTGACAGTGCTGAAACACGCACTGCTCCGGTGACTACTCCGGCTACAAACACAACGAAAGTTGTGTTGAAAAACGACCGAATTTTCAAAAACCTATGCCTCCGTCATATCTTGACACTGCAAAGTGTGAGATGTTGATGCAATGGGAGGTTTGCAAAAGAAAGTACATTAGGTACTTTTATGAACAAGAACTCGATGACGAAAATGAAGAGGCGCTTGAGTTATCAAGCAGCAAGGCCTCATGAACTTTATCTCTGCTCGCACTAAGCAAGTGAGCATGATTGATACAATGGAATTCTACAACAATGCAGAAATCCAGTCCCTTACTGATAGTAAAGGAGTCACTGAAAAAGTGATCTTTACTACAGTTCAGAACACGCAAATCGTCCTGAAATGGACTGATTTAGCGGAGATTTTTCAGATTCCAACCACTGGAACTGAAGATGACGTCACTGCCACTGACGAAGAAATTGAAGCTTTCTACAGTGACGTCGAAATGAGAAAATGAAGAAAGGCGAGATTGCTCCGTGACTTGGACAAAGCACGTTAAGAGAAGCATCTCTGCCATTCACTTGGTCTAGTAGCTCTGCTACTAATAAAAGTTCTTGACTCCCAAGTTGGAGGAATTGACCAAGTAGGCCTGAGAAGATGGCCATTGCTGATGCATATCCATGAAATAAAACGGAACTTAACTGGCTAAGTACATTTTCAACAGGCTTGTTGATTGTGTTACTAAGTTTAAGGTAAAGGTAGAAGACAACAAGGTCTCACCTTCCTTTCAGTTATGTATGAATCAAGATA
>CM051455.1:92381375-92504360 GCA_028274465.1 Plantago ovata | reverse complement strand
AACGTCATCTTCAGTTCCAGTGGTTGGAATCTGAAAAATCTCCGCTAAATCAGTCCATTTCAGGACGATTTGCGTGTTCTGAACATAAGTAAGGATCACTTTTTCAGTGATTCCATTACTGTCTGTAAGGGACTGGATTTCTGCATTGTTGTAGAATTCCATAGTATCAATCATGCTCACTTGCTTAGTGCGAGCAGAGATAAAGTTCATGAGGCCTTGCTGCTTGATGAACTCAAGCGCCTCTTCATTTGGTCATCAAGTTCTTGTTCATAAAGTACCTAATGTACTTTTCTTTTGCAAACCCTCCCCATTGCATCAACATCTCACACTTTGCAGTGTCAAGATATGACGGAGGCATAGGTTTTACAGTGATTCGGTCGTTTTTCAACACAACTTTCGTTGTGTCTGGGGCCAGAGTAGTCACCGGAGCAGTGCGTGTTTCAGCACTATCAACCTTTGACGATTTTGAGGACTTAGATAACTGTCTCTTGGGAGCCATTTCTTATATAGAGCAAGAAAGTTTGTACGAAAAGAGATAGTTGCTTTTTGACCGGAGGTACAGTAGATTCAGGCTAGAATTTGCAGAGAAAGGAAATGTGAGTTAAAGAATTTTGTCATTTCTCTAACTCCTTCTTTATATAGTGTCTCTGGTGTGTGAGAAACTCAATCAATTTGAGCTCTCAGCAAGGGTAAAACAGAGAAACACTGGAGTTAGTGGAGCCTTTGCATTGAATGCGTAGTGGCCCACTAACTAAAACCGTCAGAGCACTCTCTCTCTCTTGTTTTGTTAGCCTTAGAATAGTAACTCCTTTATCAATGGCCACGATTAAATTTCATGTCATGATTATTGCGAGTTTATCTGTGCCAGCTTACGTCACAAATTGATTTTACCGAGTAATAAGGGATAGATTGCTTGCTGAAATAGACAAGAATCTTTTCAGCGAGTTTGAATTAACAATCTAGATACTTGCTGAAAGTTCCCCCTTACATAGATATCTCATATATTATTTTTTTTTTAAGTTTAAGAGATATTTCTGATTTTCCGTATCAGTAAATTCTTTTGTACTTGAGACATCCTTTGGTAAAATCTGAGAGATGAGCTTTGCTCTTTTTCTAAGTTCCCGTCTCAGAGAATTCCTTTGATACTTGAATACCTATTTCAGTATCTTTTGATTGTCTGAGTACCCGTCTCAGCAATCCTTAAGTTCTTACTGAGTGCCTGTATCAGCAATTGGTCAAGTTTCCTAACAAATACCCATTTTGAGGAATTACTTGCTGAATGCCTGTTTCAGCAAACATGTAGTGACCTATCATTTCTTAGAAGAAATCAGTGACTGAGTCTTTTAAACAGGAATACTTTGGCTTGCTGAATACCTGTTTCAGGATTCTGCCAAGTGTATCCCTTATTGAGGTAGTTCAATCAATCCAAGGTTATACCTTAGCATTGCGAACCTATTATCCGGTAGGGGCTTGGTAAAGATGTCAGCAAGCTGATCTTCAGTGCCTACTTTCACAACCTCAATATCACCTTTTTCCACATGATCTCTAATGAAATGATGTCTAATATCAATGTGCTTGGTCCTAGAGTGAAACTTAGGATTTTGCGTAATTGCAATAGCACTTGTATTATCACAAAAGATTGGTGATTTCTTTGCAGAAATACCATAATCTTTTAATTGTTGCTGAATCCATAGGATTTGAGCTCTGCAACAACCAGCTGTAATGTATTCAGATTAGTAGATGAATTGGCGACACAAGTTTGCTTCTTGCTGAACCATGATATTAATCTAGTACCCAAAAACTGACAAGTTCCAGAGGTACTTTTTCTATCAAGAGTTGATCCACCATGATCAGCATCAGAATAGCCAACCAATTCAAGTCCAGAATCTTTAGGATACCATAATCCAACATTGACTGTACCTTTAACATATTTCAGTATCTTGCTTGCCTTTTTGTAGTGTGATTCTCTTGGATCAGATTGGAATCTTGCATACACGCAAACAGCATACTGAATGTCAGGTCTACTTGTTGTTAGATACAACAAGGAACCAGTGAGCTTCCTATACTTATGTTCTTCAACACTTTTTTCCTCTTTAGTATAGCCCAATTTGGTACCAGCACTCATAGGGATCTTTTCAGGTTTTCATCCTCTTTGATCCTAAACTTTATGAGCATTTCTTTTGCATACTTTGCTTGATTATGAATATTCCATCTTTGAGTTGCTTGACTTGCAATCCTAGGAAATAATTCAATTTTCCCATCATACTCATTTCAAACTTATTTGTCATGAGTTTGGCAAAATCATCACAAAGTTGCTTGTCCTTAGATCCAAAAATATGTCATCCACATAAATTTGAACTAAGATTATTTTACCATCATGGTTCATGGTAAATAATGTTTTGTCAACTTCACCTTTCTTGAAACCATTTTCCAGCAAGAACTTAGCCAATGTATCATACCATGCTCTTGGTGCTTGCTTTAGACCATATACAACTTTCTGAAGCTTATATACCATCTTGATTTCTAAGGGAAGTTCAAAGCCAGGGGGTTGTTCTAGGTAGACTTCTTCAGCAAGTTCACCATTTAAGAATGCACTTTTAACATCCATTTGGTAAACAATGAAGTCATTGTGAGCAGCAAAGGCCAAGAAAAGCCTAATTGCATCCAATCTTGCAACTGGAGCGTAAGACTCATCATAGTCCAATCCTTCAGTCTGACAGTAACCTTGAGCAACTAAGCGTGCTTTATTTCTTGTTACTTCACCAGACTCGCTCAGCTTGTTTCTGAACACCCACTTTGTACCAATAGCTTTCTTATCTTCAGCAAGTGGCACAAGTTTCCAGACTTTGTTCCTTTCAAATTGATCCAATTCTTCTTGCATTGCCTTTATCCATTCAGAATGCTTCAAAGCTTCTTCTATGGTTTTAGGTTCAATTTCTGAAACAAAGCAAGAGAATAAAGATTCTACTTCTACGATAGTTGCTTCTTCAGCAAGTCCTTGAGTAGCTTTGTATCTAGTCACTTGGCGTTTATTAATATCTCCAATCATATCCGTAGAGGGATGATCTCTAATCCATTTATTAACAGGTTTCCTGTTTGTTGGATCAGGATATGTTTGCTCATCAGCATGTGACTCTTCAATATGTACTTGTTCAGTACTACTGGGAATTTGTGTCTCTGCTGAGATTTGTTCGTCAGCAACTGCTTGTTCAGCATTGCTGGATTGAGGTAATTCATCAGCAGGCACTGGAGATTGCGTAATTTCAGCAACTTCCGGAGCAACCGCATCTTTTGCTGGAAATTCTTTGTCGTGAACTATTTTTATTTTGTCATGACTTGGGGGAGGAGAGTCATTGTCAGAATCATCATTTAGTTCAATTGGCTTGATTTGCCTAGCATCAGATTCAGTTCTTTGCTCGGGTATTATTAGCTTTTTCATACATTCTGATATTTCTTCTTCAGCAGGCACACCTTGTGACTTTTCGTAGAATACAACATGCACAGATTCTTCAATCTTTTGTGCATTTTTGTTGTAAACTCTATAAGCTTTACTATGCAAGGAGTAGCCAAGAAATATCGCTTCGTCTGCCTTTGGTTGAAATGTTCTTAGATATTCTCTACCATTGTTAAGAACGAAACACTTACAACCAAATACTCTTAGATGAGTGATGTTAGGAGGTCTTCCAACAAACAATTCATAAGGAGTTTTGTTGTATTCCTTAGTAATCAAACATCTATTTTGAGTATAGCAGGCGGTATTAATCGCTTCAACCCAATAAGCCTCACTTATTTCAGTGTCAGCAAGCATTGTTCTTGCGGCTTCTTTCAGGGTACGATTCTTCCGTTCAGCAACACCATTTTGCTCAGGTGTTCTTACTGAGGTTAATCTGTAAGCACACGCGTAGTTAACTAGTTTATAACTTCGTCAGAATCAAACAACCACGGAAGGTCAACAGTCTCAGAACGGGTCAGAGGTAGTCAGAAACAGAACAGAGAAGATGAAGAGACGATTCAGGGTTAGTACGTAAGACTCGAATCAGAAAAACAACAGAAAATACAAGACCTAACCAGCGACTCGGACCCTCACACACACCCCAAAGGTCAAAAGATCCTATCCTAGCAAGCTCGAGATTGAACTCAAGCTCTGATACCAACTGTAACGGTACCGGTTTTGAAAACAAAATATTTTCTTGAAAAAGGAAATTCAAAATACTTTAATCACAACGGTCGGTAATAAATGCCCAAAATAATCTTTGACGCTAACGATAATAAATAATATTCAATGACAACTCAAGTTCGAAAAGACAACGAATGAAGACAATAAAAGTGTATCTTCTTATTTTGAAAAGAAACCCGTGACACATATAACAGATTAACAGAACAGATACGTTGTAGACCGTTGGTGCAGCCCGCCTTATTGCTCCTACTCCCAGAATGCCCTTATAACTCCCTCCAGAGGATGCATAACTTCGGACAGAAACAGAAACCCCCGTGTACTTTGGGGAAACAGATCCTACGACCCTAATAGACCTCAGCGACTTCTGCCTCGCGCCTAAAAGGGAATAGACTAGGCCACGATCAAGCAAACCCGATAGTCCTCTACTACCCAAGCCTACCTAACCATAACCTAATCGACCGGTCACACAGAAACAGAACAGATACAGAACAACAGATACAAATAATTAACACCGAGAGGTGTTCCTGCAGAAAGGTCAGTACAAAACAGAGTAGCAATAACAGAAATGCAAAAAGTCATACTTAGGACTTATACTTTTACGCGGAAGCATAGCCTTCCAGTTTTTCGCAAATAATAGGTTTAGGGGTGAACACTCACCTTAGCTTGCGAGCAAACGACCTTCAACAAGAAATGAGCTTACGGGTTTACGGACAACGGAGAACCTAACAAGAAAGTACTAAACACAATTTAGAAGTCGAACGGACGGAAGGAAAAAGGTTGAAAAAGGAATGGTAAAGACGGGGTTCGAACTCGGGACCTCTAAGTTAGTCAAGCAAGAACCTAACCAACTAGGCTAGCAAGTCAAGTCAATACTAACTTACAAAACAGAAACTAAGTTTAAAACATTTTCAGAAACTCTTTCGATTTTCAGATTCTGGAAATTCCGAAATACCCTCAGGTGGCAAATCGCAAGAAAAACCCTTTTCGAAAACAGACAGTACAAACGAACCAGTAGTTTCCAGACATCAAACAGTCTTCTCAAAGCAAAAAGGTTTACGATAAAAGCTTACTGTCAGTCAACTACGGTCAACTACGGTCAACGGTAAAACTGCAAAAAGGTCCTTTAGGTTTTTAAGTTTCCCAAATCAGTCCACAAAGAATCCAAAACAGAACAACAAGGTCCAAAAGTCCTTTCGAGGTCAAACAGGAAATCAAAGTCAACATACGAGGTCAATAAGGTCACAAGTCCAGCAAACAGTAACTATAACTAACAACCTAAGTCCCGGTTCTCGGTTCGAAATAAATTACAATGTCAGATCGATCAGGGGTAAAATAGTCCAAGTCAAAAAGTCAAACAGAATACGAATCTCGAATCAAACGAACAGTAAGGGATTCGAGATTTACCTTCGAATCGAAAAAAAGGTTGAACAATCTGCAATCGAATAAATGAAAAGAAAAGGGAATTAAACAAGATTCGAATCGAAATCAAATCCATTCGAAACCAACAAGGACAGAGCGAACAGAGAGACCACTTACGATCGAATTCGGGATCAAACGGACTCGGACAGAATGAACCGGCGGCGCGAAGCGGAGCGGATCGGAGCGGCAACGGCGGAGGCTTGGCGCGGTCGAACGGATCGATCGAACTATTCGATCGACAGACAGAGCTCGGCGGCGCGGCGACAGGCGAAACAGAACAGAGCGGCGACGGAGCGGTACAGCGGGGCGAACGGAACAACGGCCGCGGCGATCGGAGCGGCGGTGTGAAACGGCAAGCCGGCAGGCGAAACGGCGGTGCAATCGATCGCGACAAGGACGGCGCCGATCGATCAACACGGCAGAACAGAGCAGAGTCGGCGGCAAGGAAACGCGGCGGCGGCGGCGACTGGATAGGATGGAGCGGCGGTGACCGGAGGCACAAGGCGGCAGACGGTGCGGCACGGTAGCAGCAGCAGATCTCTATCTCTCTTTTTTTCCTTTCTCTTTTCTCTTTTCCTCTCTAGCTTTCTTTCTTTCTTCTCTTTAGCACAAAATGGCTGATGAAATGAGGAGGGTAAAGGGAGGACTAGGGTTAGGGTTAGGTTAAGCTAATGGGTTGGTCAACAGGCCATTTGACCGGGCTAAGAATTGGGCCAAAAAGGCTAACAGATCAGATAGTCCAGCTTGATCCAAACGAAACGAAACGAACCAACTTACGCCAAAATAATTAACTAATTATCGAATAATAATTTATTCTGATAATTAATTAACTAGAATAAATAATTAAATATTAAAATAATAATTAAATAAATAATTAAATAAGTAATTAAATAATTAAAAAAACGGGGTGTTACAAGTAAGTTCTTTTCTAGCAAGGTTCCTTCTAGTCCTAGCATTGGGAGTCTTTTCAGAACTCTTAGGCTTGGTTTTCTTCATCTCTTTGAAGTATCTTTGCTGACTTTGCTTATACTAATGAAAGAGTTGACTTTGCTTGGTTTTGAAACCGAGTCCACTCTTTGGAGAATGCTAAGCTTTAGCTTCAGCAACCTTACTTGATTCAGGTTTGTCAGCAAAGGACTTCTGATTACTTTTAGTAATCTTGCCTTTAGTCTTAACAACTTGCTTTCCAGCAACTTGTTTGGCGGAATGCTTCACAGCATTCTTCTTCTTTCCAGTTTGCTTTTCAACAACCTGTTTTCCTTTTAAAGTCTTGTTACTTTGAGTAGCAACAGCGGGCTTTATGGTCATAGGTACTTGATTGCATGTTTCAGCAACCTTAGTTTGACCAAACTGATAGATTACTGGTGGACTACTATCAGTAGCACGTACAAAGGAGATAGGTGATTTATCTTTTCTCAAGATTTCTACGTTATCACCTTCGCACGTTGCTCCTAAACCTTCTTTCTGAGATGGATCTCTCAAATAAGAGTTTAGTTCAGTTAGTGTATTACTTGCATCCACATAAGATTTGAAATTGACTTTCATCTTTTTCATTTCTTGGATTTCAGCAAGTAACTTTAGAATTGAGGACTGATACTCTTCCAATTCTAATGCCATTTGAGAATTTTTCTCTGCAGCCTCAGCAATAAACTTCTTAAGACGCCTTATTTCAGCATCTTTTTCTTCTGTCTCTTCCTTCAGCAAAACATACTTTTCAGTAGTCTGCTTGGTCAGAGTTTCAGCAAGTTGTAGTCTCTCTTGCTGTTTGTTGAGAGTATTCTCAAATCTTTCGATTTCTCCTTGAATCTTGTCAAGGTCAATCTCGTCTTCACTTTCTGAGTCCGAGTCAGAGGTAGAGTTGTTTACCTGACTGGCCATGAGGCAGAATTCGTAGTTAGACACATCTGGATAAGCTTCCATAGCTATTCCACAAACTTCCTTGCCAATCTCCACGTCTAGAGTGGCTTCTTCATCGTCGGTGTCTGAATTTTCATCCTCACTGTCTTCGGAGCTAGTATCAATGCACAATGCATCGATTTTTGCTTGAAGCGTCTTCTTTTCTTCAGCAATAAAAGCTCTTTTGAACTTCTTCTTCTTTTTAGCAGATTTGCCTTTCAGCAAAGGGCAATTAGCTTTGATGTGTCCAGGCTTTTTGTAGTAAAAACATAGATCATTTCCAACTGCTGGCTCTTCTGATGAAGTAGCTTGCTGAGCTTGCTTGTTCAGCAAACTAGTATCATTCTTGTACTTATGGTAGTTGTTACCAAGATGCTTTTTCAGCTTCTCTTTTGCTTTTCGCCTTTCAAGTTCCTTACTGATGAATTTCTTCATGTTTTTAACAACTAAAGCATTTTCATCAGCAGGCTCTTTATCATTCTTCTTTTCAGAAGATGACGGCTTTGCAGCAAGAGCAATGTTTTGCGATTTTTCAGCAAACACATTTTCTCTTTGCTTTGTCTCATAGTTGACAGTAGCAAGATGAGAGAACAACTCTGTCGGTGTAATGTCTGGCATTACTTGATTATAATAGAAATTCTGAGTGTGGATCCATTCTTGATTCAGACTTCTGATGATAGTTTTTACTTTCTCAGAATCTGAGCAGAGGTTTCCAACACTCAATGCTGCCATTTCACTAACAAGAGTTGTGAATCTGAATTCCAAGTCTTCCAGTGACTCGTTTGCACCTTGCTTAAAGTTTTGAAACTTTAGCTTAAGTACTTGAAGTTTGTTTTCCTTGGTCTTGTCAGATACAACACAAAGATCTTGAACCATTTTCCAAGCCTCCTTTGCAGTCTTAGCACCCCACAGTTTGCACTGTATGGTATCCGGAGTTGATCTGATGATGATATTTCTTGCATGGCCATCAAGACGGAATCTCTTAGCTTCGTCAGAAGTCCATTCCTCTCTTGGTTTTGGCACAACAGTATCTGATGGTTCGCCAAGGATGGTTTCCTTCCCAGCTTCAGAGGTCTTGTGAGGGAAACTCCTTTCAATCTTAGTGATCTTGATAGGTCCATCATTAATGACGGTGACCATCTCATCACTAATGGCCTCAAGATGTAGCATCATGTTGTTTCGCCATTTCTCGTAATTTTCCAACTTCAGCAAGGGAGCATCTCCTAAAGACATTCTGTCAAGTGAGAGTGATTTACGGAAAGTACTTAAGGGGATCTAGGTTCAGTGCAGAAGGTTAAAGAACCTCCTGCTCTGATACCATTTGTTGGTCCCTTTAAACAACAAGAAAAGACTAGAGGGGGGGGGGGTGAATAGTCTTTTCAAACTTTCGTCGTTTAAAACTTTCTCAGCAAGTACTTATTACTTTTCAGTAATGAGTTTGCTGATACTTAACTTTCTCAGCAAGCGTAAGTTACTTTACAGTAGCTTTGTTTGCTGATACTTAAAATCAGAGAGCGGAAGTCTTTGATACAATAAGTACTTTTTCAGCAAGTGAGGTGAGTGACTGTGTACAGACGGATATAATTTGCTGAAAGCTAAATACAGTAAGTAAATCACACAAACGCTTTTATAGTGGTATCTGAGAGTGGCGTAATCTCTCAACTAATCCACTTCGTCCTTTCTAGGACTGAATCCACTAAGATATGATTGAGGTTCCTTACAATCTCCTATCTAAAGCGATTCAACAGAAACCAAAGCACACTAGCTTTGTCTCCAACCTAAACTAGAGAACTCAACCTTGTTCTCCACCAAACTTGGTACTTTTAATCAGCAAAACTATGCTCGATTAAGTTCCCCCCTGAATATCACGCCTGAAAGGATGTATTTTCAGTTAGAGAGTTTTGGGGTGAGATGACTTAATTATAACTTATTCAGTTACAACAAGTAATCTAAGAAACACAACTTGGAATACTTTGCAGTAAACAAGTTTGATTGTTTCTGGTGTCAAGACTCGTTCTTGTTCGAAAGAAAGAAGACTTAACTAATTTCTTAGCTGAGTTTGTTCTACTTCTTCACAAGTAGCTTTTTCAAGCTTTAAGTCTTGGAATGGATCAATGGCAGTAAGAGTGTTTGAAGGTTTGTGAGTTTTTAAGCACAAGTGAGAGTTTGATCACATTGTTGACACACTTCAACTCTTTGCCGGATGACCTCTATTTATAGTGCAAGTAAGGAGCCGTTTGAATTTCAAATCCTAAGGCTTTTGTTCCTTAACATGTCACTATCTTGCTTTTGTACTTTCAGCAACGACTTTGTTTGTCTTCTAGTCTTCATGTCCTTCGCGTGCATGCTTTGCATTAAATGCACATTTGAATAGAATTCAAACAGTGACATTGGAGCGCAAATTCTCGTACATTCAGCAAGAGGTCACATATGTTTATCAGCAAGTGGTCAGTCTCAGTTTCAGCAAGCACAACCTACTCTGTCTTTCAGATTTTCACTTATGCAATGTTGTTGCTGAATTTTCCACTTTCTGAGCAACACGTGCCTTACCAGTCTTCAGCAATCTTCAAGTCTTCAAGTCTTCGAATTCTTCAAGTCTTCAGATCTTCAAAAGTCTTCAAGATTCTGAGCGGTTTCTTATTTGCTTCAATAATTTGTTTGTAATAAATAAAATATATCTTCAGCAAATGCTTCAATAGGTTATTTTATTTTCAGAAAATAAGATACATTAAATCTAAGCATCAATAAGATATTTTCTTTTCAGAAAATAAAATACATCATACGCTAAAGAAATAACTTATCTATCACCTAACTAAGTCATCAACAAACGTTCCTCTTTTACAATGTCCGTAAAATTCTAAATTCCTATGGACCTTAAGAGTACTAGTTACTGGACTTTCCTTAATTTAGCATGGTTAATTGCTCATCAAAATTACAAGTTTCCTAACATAAAGTTATCACAATCTGAATGAAGATGATGAAGATGATGACAATAAAACAATAGCTCAAGCCATAAGAGCTAGACCCTTAACAGCCTTGACTCCGTCTGGCCACTCAAAGCATTTTTCGTCTGACTCTTCAGCAAGAGATCAAGACAATGCTAAGACAAGAAGAAGAAGGCAAAGACAGGAAGAAAAGAGGCTGGCCAGCATTGCTATTGGCTCCGGCATTGAATACACAAAGACCAGCAATGAAGAAACCACTCAGAATGTAATCAGAAACATTCATGGTTGCTGGATTTTAAAGCTGGAAGACTTGCTGGTAAATGAGTTCTTTCCTACAACCATTTTGAATCAAATGTTCAAATGGATTGAACTCAAAGTCGAAAGAAATCAAAGGGAAGAATCCCTCCCAAGAAATATTGCTGGGAGATGGTTGAATCTTGAGGTCTCAGTAAGAAGAATCGCCATTGGTAAGACATACAAACAAGAACCAAATCTGATCAAACCACCTGGCATTGCTTACTACTCTGACCCAGTAACAAAGAAAACAAAGAAGAGACTTGGATTGATTCCTTATGAGTACTTCTATCTTACTGCTAAGGAACAAGAAGAGGGCTAAGAAAGATTCATCCGAAAAGCATTTCAGATACACAACTTCTCCATACCAGCAATTGGGGCATACATTTGTGGGTGACTAATTACATGGAAATGAATGCTGAAAAGCATCATCATACCGCCCGCAAAAACGCAAGAATTCTTCAACTACAAGTCCGTAGGCTTCTGGAAAACTACGAAAAGGACTGTGTTGAATTTACTGCACTTTCTGAGAAGAGTGTAAGAGAGATTTTGAGAAAATCTTCTGGAAGAGCTTACCTCTCTATAATACTTTTTGTTAAAGTTTTTGTTTGCTGATTATGTTTAAGTTATCTCTGCCACTTCATGTAAACTTATGAAAGATAACTATCAACAATGAAGCTTTTGACTCTTATTGGTTTTTGATTATGCTATTTACTTATGCTTACTGTTTAATTATTCAAGTATGCTTGCATTAATCAACTGATTTATTCAACATCAGAAACCTCTAAAAGGGTAACAATTAATTTAGCCATGGATTGCTAACATCAAAAAGGGGGAAATTTGTTAGGAAACTTGTAATTTTGATGAGCAATTAACCATGCTAAATTAAGGAAAGTCCAGTAACTAGTACTCTTAAGGTCCATAGGAATTTAGAATTTTAAGGACATTGTAAAAGAGGAACGTTTGCTGAATACTTAGAGTAGGTGTTAGTTAAGATGGTTTTTACCGCGTATGATGTATTTTATTTTCTGAAAAGAAAATAACTTATTGATGATGTAGCTTATGATGTATCTTATTTTCTGAAAAGAAAATAACCTATTGAAGCATTTGTTGGCGATGTACTTTGTTTTTACAAACAAACTATTGAAGCATTTAGAAACCGCTCAGAATCTTGAAGATTATTGAAGATCTGAAGACTTGAAGAATTCGAAGATCTGAAGACTTAAAGATTGCTGAAAACTGGTATCTACAAAGGCACGTGTTGCTCAGAAAGTGGAAACTTCAGCAACAGCATTGCATAAGTGAAAATCTGAAAGACAGAGTAGGTTGTGCTTGCTAAAACTGAGACTGACCACTTGCTGATGGAACATATGTGACCTCTTGCTGAAAGTAATTGATTTTGCGCTCCAATGTTACTGTTTGAATTCTATTAAAATATGCATTAAATGCAAAGTTTACACGCGAAGGACATGAAGACTAGAAGACAAACAAGGACGCTGCTGAAAGTACAAAAGCAAGATAGTTACATCTTAAGGATCAAAAGCCTTGGAATTTAAAATTCAAACGGCTCCTTATTTTCACTATAAATAGAGGTCATCCAGCGAAGAGTTGAAGTGTGTCAACAACGTGATCAAACTCTCACTTGTGCTTAAACAAACATTCCTTCAAACTCTCTATAACTGCCATTGATCCGTTCCAAGACTTAAAGCTTGAAAAAGCTACTTGTGAAGAAGTAGAACAAACTCGGCTAAGAAATTAGTTAAGTGTTCTTTCTTTCGAACAAGAACAAGTCTTGACACCAGAAACAATCAAACTTGTTTACTACAAAGTATTCAAAGTTGTGTTTCTTAGATTACTTGTTGTAACTGAATAAGTTATAATTAAGTTATCTCACCCCAAAACTCTCTAACTGAAAATACACCATTTCAGGCGTGATATTCTGGGGGAACTTAATCGAGCATAGTTTTGCTGATTAAAAGTACCAAGTTTGGTGGAGAACAAGGTTACGTTCTCTAGATTAGGTTGGAGACAAAGCAAGTGTGCTTTGGTTTCTGTTGAATCGCTCTAGATAGGAGATTGTAAGGAACCTCAATCATATCTTAGTGGATTCAGTCCTAAGAAAGGACAAAGTGGATTAGTTGAGAGATTACGCCACTCTCAGATACCACTATAAAAGTGTTTGTGTGATTTACTTACTGTACTTAGCTTTCAGCAAATCATATCTGTCTGTACACAGTCACTCACATCACTTGCTGAAACCTTTACTTACTGAAAAAGCACTTATTGTATCAAAGACTTCCACTCTCTGATTTTAAGTATCAGCAAACCAAGCTACTGATAAGTAACTTACGCTTGCTGAGAATGTTAAGTATCAGCAAACTCATTACTTAAAAGTAATAAGCACTTGCTGAGAAAGTTTTAAACGACGAAAGTTTGAAAAGACTATTCACCCCCCCCCCCCCCCCGCTAGTCTTTTATTGTTGTTTAAAGGGACCAACAGGATGACATAATTTTTGGATCTAAGGACAAACAACTTTGTGATGATTTTGCCAAACTCATGACAAATAAGTTTGAAATGAGTATGATGGGAAAATTGAATTATTTCCTAGGATTGCAAGTCAAGCAACTCAAAGATGGAATATTCATAAATCAAGCAAAGTATGCGCAAGAAATGCTCATAAAGTTTAGGATCAAAGAGGATGAGAAACCTGAAAAGATCCCTATGAGTGTTGGTACCAAATTGGGCCATACTAAAGAGGACAAAAGTGTTGAAGAACACAAGTATAGGAAGCTCATTGGTTCCTTGTTGTATTTAACAGCAAGTAGACCTGACATTCAGTATGCTGTTTGTGTGTGTGCAAGATTCCAATCTGATCCAAGAGAATCACACTACAAAAAGGCAATCAAGATACTGAAATATGTTAAAGGTACAGTCAATGTTGGATTATGGTATCCTAAAGATTCTGGACTTGAATTGGTTGGTTATTCTGATGCTGATCATGGAGGATCAACTCTTGTTAGAAAAAGTACCTCTGGAACTTGTCAGTTTTTGGGTACTAGATTAATATCATGGTTCAGCAAGAAGCAAACTTGTGTTGCCAATTCATCTACTGAATCTGAATACATTGCAGCTGGTTGTTGCACAGCTCAAATCCTATGGATTCAGCAACAATTAAGAGATTATGGTATTTCTGCAAAGAAAACACCAATCTTTTGTGATAATACAAGTGCTATTGCAATCACGCAAAATCCTAAGTTTCACTCAAGGACTAAGCACATTGATATTAGACATCATTTCATTAGAGATCATGTGGAAAAAGGTGATATTGAGGTTGTGAAAGTAGGCACTGATGATCAGCTTGCTGACATCTTTACCTAGCCCCTACCGGACAATAGGTTCGCAATGCTAAGGTATAACCTTGGATTGATTGAACTACCTCAATAAAGGATACACTTGGCAGAATGCTGAAACAGGTATTCAGCAAGCCAAAGTATTCCTGTTTAAAAGACTCAGTCACTGATTTCTTCTAAGAAATGATAGGTCACTACATGTTTGCTGAAACAGGCATTCATCAAGTAATTCCTTCAAAACGGATATTTGTTAGGAAACTTGATCACTTGCTGAGACAGGCACTCAGTAAGAGAAAAAGCTTAAGGATTGCTGAGACAGGCACTCAGACAATCAAAGATACTGAAACAGGTATTCAAGTATCAAAGAAATTTTCTGAGACGGGAACTCAGAAAAAGAGCAAAGCTCATCTCTCAGATTTTACCAAAGGATATCTCAAGTACAAAAGAATTTACTGATACGGGAAATCAGAAATATCTTTTAAACTTAAGAAAATATGAGATATCTAAGTAAGGGGGAACTTTCAGCAAGTATCTAGTTTGATAATTCAAACTCGCTGAAAAGATTCTTGTCTAGTTCAGCAAGCAATCTATTCCCTTAAAACTCGCTAAAATCAATTTGTGACGTTAATCGGGCACAGATAAACTCGTAATAATCATGACATGAAATTCAATCGTGGCTATTGATTAAAAGGAGTTATTAATCTAACGGTTAATAAAACAAAGAGAGAGAGTGCTCTGACGGTTTCAAGTTAGTGGGCCACTACGCATTTAATGCAAAGGCTCCACTAACTCCAGTGTTTCTCTGTTTTACCCTTGCTGAGAGCTCAAATCGATTGAGTTTCTCACTCACCAGAGACACTATATAAAGAAGGAGTTAGAGAAATGACAAAATTCTTTAACTCACATTTCCCTTCTCTGCAAATTTTAGCCTGAATCTACTATACCTCCGGAAGCAAACTATCTCTTTTCGTACACATTTTCTTGCTCTATAAAAGAAATGGCTCCCAAGAGACAATCCTCTAAGTCCTCAAAGTCATCAAAGGTTGATAGTGCTGAGACACGCACTGCTCCGGTGACTACTCCGGCCACAAACACAACGAAAGTTGTGTTGAAAAACGACCGCATATCCGAAAAACCTATGCCTCCGTCATATCTTGACACTGCAAAGTGTGAGATGTTGATGCAATGGAGAGGTTTTGCAAAAGAAAAGTACATTAGGTACTTTTATGAACAAGAACTCGATGACGAAAATAAAGAGGCGCTTGATCTTATCAAGCAGCAAGGCCTCATGAACTTTATCTCTGCTCGCACTAAGCAAGTGAGCATGATTGATACAATGGAATTCTACAGCAATGCAGAAATCCAGTCCCTTACTGATAGTAAAGGAGTCATTGAAAAAGTGATCTTTACTACAGTTCAGAACACGCAAATCGTCCTGAAATGGACTGATTTAGCGGAGATATTTCAGATTCCAACTACTGGAACTGAAGATGACGTCACTGCCACTGACGAAGAAATTGAAGCTTTCTACAGTGACGTCAGAAATGAGAATATGAAGAAAGGCGAGATTGCTCCCGTGACTTGGACAAAGCACGTTAAGAGAAAGCATCTCTGCCATTCACTTGGTCTAATAGCTCTGCTACTAATATAAGTTCTTGACTCCCAAGTTGGAGGAATTGACAAAGTAGGCCTGAGAAGATGACCATTGCTGATGCATATCCATGAAAATAAAACGGAACTTAACTGGGCTAAGTACATTTTCAACAGGCTTGTTGATTGTGTTACTAAGTTTAAGGTAAAGGTAGAAGACAACAAGGTCTCACCTTCCTTTCCAGTTATGTATGGAATCAAGATATGCTACATCCTTGAACATTTCAGGATTCAGCTAAGAAACCCATTGCCAATCAAAAAGTCTGTATGCAATGTGGGAAGATCATTCTACAAGCAGAATGTACCTAAGACTGCTGGAAAGAAAACTAAGAAGACAACAACTGCAAATGTTGTCAGCACAAGCCAGCAAGAAAGGTATACAACAGCTGCAGATGTTACCACTCAGCAACTTAGAGATGAAACTGCTGTTGGTGGTGGTAACACAAAAGAAACTGCTGTAGAAAATCAACAAGGTATGTGTACAACAGCCGTTGCTGAAAATGCAACTATAGATAACTCTGGGAAACTAGAGAAATCTAACAAGAAAAAGAGGAAAGCTGATGATGACACTCAGACTGCAGCGTCATCAGCAAACCCCGTACCTAAGAGGAAACGGACCAGCAACAAAAGAAAGAAAACACTGGCCCGCAAGTCAGTCCCTGTTGTCCAAGACCTCTCAGACAATTCCCAGACAAATGCTGAAACGCATTTTCCAGTAGATGTTGCTGAGGTGATCACTGAAACCTATGTCAGCAATGTTGAAGTGTTTGCGGAAGCCTTCAACAATCAACTTAACGTTGATACCTCTACTGAGAATAGACCACAAGGCAGTGGATATGAAATTCCTGCCCAAGTCCCAGATATCTATATTGTAGATAATTTAGATGATCCAACTTTGGAACCAGCAAGTGACATTGCTGCTGATCTGCAAAAAGCGGCACTTGCTGATGCTGCTGAAAAGATGGTTGCTGAACAAGCAACTCATCAAGTTGCTGAAACCCCGCTTGCTGAAGGACCAGTTGCGGAGATAGCAGTGGTTCCAGTTCCAGAAGTTGCTGAAATACAAGAAGCATTATTCAACGACGCATCTCGCGATGCTGAGAATAGAACGAAGGAGTCTCATCATTGTAGAGCAAATTTATTGTTTCGAAGGCTTGGTGGGATTGTTTCGCATGATGCAATACAGTTGATGGCTAACGAGTTAGAGGAGTGGAATAAAAGATGCTATGACGCAAAATGTAGCGGTGGTGATGCTCCTATTTGTATATGTGAGTTACGCAGCACACATGGGTTGATGTGTGCATGCCACATGAAGAAGCTTGAAGATGAATATACTCCAATCGACCCAATTGATATTCACCCATTCTGGAAAACTCTTGATTTGGATAAGAAATATTCTTGGGATGATTCCAGAAAAGCCACTGTTGATGATATATGTGACGAAGCATTCAGAGGCTTCAAGGAAAGTGCATCTGACGTGCAGAAGAGGATGTTATCTCAATATATCCATGAAATGAGGTTCCCCGCGTCAACCACATTTGAAGAGCCAATTCATCATAAGCACAAAGGACGACCTCCTAACGCTGAGGGGAAAAGATACCAAAGTGAATATGAGAAGGAGAAGAAGAAGGATGAGAAGAAAGATAAGAATGAAAAGAAAGATAAGAAGGAAAAGAAGAAGGATGACAAGAAAGATCAGAAAGATGAGAAGAAAAATGAGAAGAAAGATAAGAATAAAAGGAAGAAGGATGAGAAGAAGGATCAGAAAGATGAGAAGAAAAATGAGAAGAAAGATAAGAATGAAAAGAAGAAGGATGAGAAGAAGGATCAGAAAGATGAGAAGAATCAAAAGGACAAGATGAATGAGAAGGAAAAGGCTACGAAACAACTGTTCAACTTTGAATATAGCTCATGGATGCCGGTTCGTTTAGCAGACTATATCACAGGATGGTTGAATGTTGACTCTGATGGGAATTGTGGGTACCGAGCACTAGCCCACTATAGGTACGGGACACAGGAAAAATGGGTTCAAGTGCGTCTGGACATAATTCAAGAGATGAGACTCTACAAAGACAAGTATATAGCCATTGCAGGTATGTTGGCTTCCTTCTCATAATTTTTTTTCTATTTTTATTTCATTGAAACATGTACATAATGCTATTTATTATATAATATAAATATGAAACTTTCAATTGTTATTTGACTTGATCTGTAGGAGGTTGTGTTGAATACCAAAGGCAAATTATTAGTTTGACTCATTTTGTTGGGGGATGCGATAAACCTAACTGGTTGAGTATGACAGAACTCGGTCTAGCAGTTGCGACTAAGTATCAGAAAGTTATCCATTGTTACCGTGCAGATAGTAGCTATACATTCGTACCATGGGAATCGCGCGCTGATCTAGAACACCCACGAACAGATCCACCCGCAGAAGAATGGTCAATTGGTATGAGCAGCAACCACTTCTTTGTGATACACGTGGACCCAGGAGCCCCGATCGGGAACTTCATCATTTTTTGGAAATATCATAGGGTGCCACAGGTAGCTCATTGGAAAGATTGGTATGTAGAGAGAGGGAAAGTATGATGAATTCTTGTTAGTTTTTCATAGAATAGCTTTTCACATTTCTGATTTATGATTGCAATATCTTATACAATTTTCCTAATTATTTAGAATCCCCATTATTTATTTTTGTGGTTAGTTTTTGTAAAATAGTGGCATTGCAATAACACAAACTAACATTCGAAACACCCATAGAATAATAATTCAAGTCTCACAAACATAAACTAACATCCAAAAAATAATAATTTAGGTCCAAAACAAACACATAGAAAAACACAAACGTCAAAGGGTTCGAGTATCCGGAACACAAATTAAACTAAAACATAAAAGACACGGTCATTGTAGTGCCTAATCAACTATCCTACGAGGCTTCTTGACTAGCATACGGGACAGTTGATGCACAAGGTTTTTCATGTCATCATAAGTGGGAGATGGATTGGTCTGCGGATGGAATGGGGCGACCATATCCGTGATAGTCATAAGTAATTCCGCTTCAGAATTCTTATCCTGAACTGCATTCTGGACAATCTCTCTATTTACCTTGGGATGTGTCCTAGGAATATACCAAAGTAGGTAATCAGTAGTATCACTCTCAATTTGAAATGTATTAAGCCTCACAGACCTGAAAGATTAAGATACATATAGTTAGTCATAATGGTCTTCAAATGTAGTCATAGTTACCTCTGTGATAGGTTGCATAAGTGGCTCCGCCATTTCAAAAACATGGTTCGGTCGACATGGTGTTCCAGAATGTATTGACGTGGTGTCTCTGTCCTCACAGCTTTTACTGGATGAATTGGTGCGAATGGAATAGACTGTCCATATCCAAACTGTCTCATGACACGATCTGGCATATATGGCTCGGTGTAACTCCGACAATGTAGAATACCCTCAAACAGTGTTATCGGAATTTCCTGGGAAGGGTTGTCCCCAAATGGTGTCCAGTTCACCTGAGTACGAAACAAAATTGTACATTTGACGATAATATTCAAACAGAACTAAAGTCAGAATTCAAGTAAACTAGGAAACTTACTTGGTTGGCACGCAACTCGTCCAACTGAATACGGATAGACTTCAGTAATGATTCCTGCTCAGCTAGTCGGTTTGGGGACGGTATCCATCTTTTTGCCCAAGGACCATCTACCACATCTGTTCTTCCCCTTGGACGAAAAGGCGGGAAGTATTCATAAATCCAAGCCTGTAATTAATGCATTGTATGTTAATTCAATAATAAGTATTATAACGACAACATTAGATAAAAAGCACTGACGCTGACACTAACCTGTAGAAGTGTGAGACAACCAGCAATGTTGGTGCATCCAGCTCGTGATGCCTCTCCGAGTTGTCTGTACAAGTTGGCCAATGTAGCTGCACCCCATGCATAGTTCTGAACACCATCACTTTCATGTAGAAACTCTAGAAAACCGGCGTGGACAAGAGTGGTTGTCTTATCAACGAACAATGTCGTGCCAAGGAGCCACAACAAGTACGTTGAAAATACAGAGTTGTTGTTCAAATTACCCTGTTTTAGGCGCTTCTCCAATACATCAAACCCACACCGACCATGCTTCCAACCAAGTTCCCTTCCCAATTTGTCATCCAAAGGCAATTCCAGCAGAAGTCCCATATCTGTCATCAAACCCTCAGTCGTGCGACTAGAAATCACAGGCTTACCAGTCACGGGGATCTGTAGAATATACCATACATCGTGTAAAGTGATGGTCATCTCACCGAATGGCATGTGAAAGGAGTTGGTCTCAGGCTGCCATCTCTCAACAAAAGCTGATATAAGAGCGTGGTCAATAGACTTGTACATACAGTCCTTCAGGTGGTATAGCCTACTTTCCTTCAACCATGTCAATACATCATAATTTGCATCTTTTTCTGGGATAGAGAGATTCTTTGATCTTGCATGTCTTGAATGACAATGCAAGCACCTAAGGACCTATAAAAAAAACAAAACATGTTACAACAATATTAAATATTATGTGACCAACATAATAATGCAAGTCTCACAAACATAAAATTGACTGACCTCCCGCTTATGCCATATTTGGTATGCAATATGGTGTTTGAACGAAGGCAATAACTCCTTTAGTACTGGCCCTCCATCAACTCCCAAACTCATCGGGCTACCATGCACATTACCCTCCATGTCACCATGAATATGTTCTCTCGGCCCTAAATAAAGAAAAAATTAAAAAGAAGAACCTAAACAATATTAACTGATAAAATCACAAGAAATTGAATTACCTTGCAAATTATCATAAGTTTCTTCATCGTCTTCCTCATCACTAGCAATCTCATGGCGATTAATCCCTTTACCTTTACTGCGAAGGTTATCAAGATATGCATCTCTCTCCATATCTTTAAGTGTACCACTAGATATCGAAGTATCATCATCATCGGAACTATCCACCATGGTCTCAGTTGCACTTGCAGACTGTTCATGCACTTGGGTACTCTCACTTTCCTGCTCCATGTCATCCCTCGTAGCCCTTGCTTTGGCCTCAACAGGAAGCCTACGTCCTTCTTCTGCACGCTTACGGTTTGATTGAGTAACAACCCTTCCTTGCAAGCGTCCACCACCAACATCTTCCCAATATCCTTTCTTTCCACCCTTATCCATCTATAAATACAACAAAGTAAGATTAGAATGAACAATCAATATCTCTACAACTACGTATATATACAACAAGTCATTAATTTATTATCAAATTATAAGGGGACATGAGAAATGTGTGCATCAATAAAATATGAAGATCAATTAATATAACAAGTTGAAGTTTGATGTAATTTGATATATATATATATATATATATATATATATATATATATATATATATATATATATATATATATATATAGCAACAAAAAATTAAAAAAAAAAATAAAAAATAATAAAAAAAAAATTAAAAAGACACACCAGGCCGCTGGCCTGCTGTTCGGTCGGAACAGCAGGCCGCGCGGCCTGCTGTTCCGGCCGAGCAGCCGCGGCTGCTCGGCCTTAATATGGGCGGCGGTGGTTTTCCGCCGCCCATATACGCCACACATATACTTTAAAAAAAAAAAATTAAAGAACTAACCTTGATTTGAGTTTGATGATATCTTTTGGTGTGTTCTTCAAGTTGAATTGAAATATGTTGATTAGGTTATTGATTTAGAGGCTTGATTTATTTAAGTTGGAATTGTGATGATTTTAAAAGTATTGGGTTAATTTGTAAAATTATAAATTTATAGATATTTTATGTAATTTACAATAAATTTCCAACATTTAGTAAATTTATGTTCCGACGTTTAATATTCCCCATAAATAATTGCAAAAGTCAGAATGATAAATATACTTGTTGAATATTGTCTCAGAAAGTTGAATGCTTCATCACAACATCCCATGATTCAGGATAAAATCCAATAGTTCCGTTACATTGGCAAATATAACTTGTAAACAATCATGGCATGAGAATAAATCGTGGCCATTGATAAAAACTAGTTGTTGATCTAATGGCTCACACGATAAAGTAAAAACGTGCTCTGACGGTTTCGAGTTAGTGGACCACTAAGCATTTACTACGGAGTGTGACTACTCTATCCTTACGTATCTCAATCCACTTGCTGAGATCTCAAATCCATTGAGACTTTCACAGATCTGAGATACTATATATAAGAGGAGTTGCACAAAGACAAAAGTCTTTACAACTCCCAAATACTCTTACTTAAAAATAGCATCTTCTCCTCTGAAAATCTTTGTCCCTCTAGTCAATCTCTACCCATTTTCGTCCATCTAAAACTTCATCTCTTACTATAAAAGATGGCTCCCAAAAGATCAAGCTCCAGACTTTCCAAGATAGACAGTGCTGCTAAAAGCACCACCCTTGCTCCTTCATCTCCGGCTAAGGAAACACCCAAAGAAACGGTGAAGAACACAGTAAAGCTTGTCTTAGCAGAAGACAAGGTCACTCAAAGACCCATGCATCCTTCATTCATAAACACCAAAAAGTGTGAAAGAATGATGCAATGGGGAGCAATGGCAAAAGAAAAGTACATTCGATACTATTACAAAGAAACCCATGAGTGTGTGGAAGCTCTGGGTTACATCAACCAACAAGGGCTTCTCGGTTTCATCACTGCTAGACCAAAAGCTCTGAGTATTGTATATGTAACAGAGTTTTACAATAACTCTGAAGTGACTACAGTCACTGATGCACAAGGAATCACTGAAAAAGTGATTTCTACTTCAGTGCAAGGCACTCAAATCATCTTGAAATGGACTGATTTTGCAAACTACTTCCAATTTCCGACCACCTGAAGTTTAGAAGAACTTTCTGACTCTCAGGAAGAGATTATTGAATTCTACAGCAATGTCAGAAATGACAACATGAAGAAGGATGGAATTGCTCCTCTCCAATTCAACTCAATTGCACTAAAGAGAAAGCAGATCTGTAACTCTCTTGGATTGGTTGCATTGCTGATAATCAGGGTCCTAGACTCCCAAGTTGGAGGAGTTGATCAGATAGGACTGAAAAGATGGTCGTTGCTGAAGCACATCTATGACAACAGTACAGACCTTTGCTGGGCCAAATAGATTTTCAACAAGCTTGCTGACTGCCTTGTCAGATTCAAAGTCAAAGTTGAAGACAACACTGTAACTCCAAATTGACTAGTGTTGTATGGACTCAAAATCTGCTATCTCCTTGAAAAATTAGGCATTAAGCTTAGAGAACCCTCTCCCATCAACAAAGCTTCCTGGTTTGTGGGAAGGTTTAACTGCAAAAAGCACCAACCCCAGAAGTCTGATGCCCAAGACAAGCAGAAAGGCAAAAGCACTAAGGTTGACGTTGTTGATGCTAGAACTAAGTCCCAAAGTACCAAAGAAAAGAAAAGAAAACCTGATGCTGATGACATGCAAACAACAGCTTCTTAAGTTGCTCCTCCAGGTCCCACCAAAAGGATGAAGCAATCAGCAAACAGACCAAGACCAGCAAAGAGAACTGCTAGAAAGCAAGTTCATATAATTGATTATGCTGATGATGCTACCAATCCATCACTTGCTGAAAAGCAAGATGACACAGTTGTTGAAAAGGAAGTACCTGTTGGTTCTTCCAGTACTCAGCAACCCATTGATGTGGACCAATTAATTGAAGAAGTCCCCCAAGGCAGTGGAAATGCAAATCCTACCTTAGAAAGATTAGATGATGTCTACATTGTAGATAATCTTGATGACAATACACTTGAGCGCACAAGTGATATTGCAGCAGACTTGAAAAAGGCTGCAGTTGCTGAAAATGTTGCTGAAAAAGCAACAGTTAAAGAAGATATAGTTGTTGAACAAGCAACTAGTCTAGAAAAAGTTGTTGATGAGATAGCAACAACTGATGCTGAAAAAGAGAGGTTGTTGAACCTCAAATAGAAGTTAATTTCGACGACGCACAAAGAATTGTTGAGGAGAGATCACATGGCTCATCTACTCACTTCATCCATCCAGATGATCAAGTCATGGATGTGATTGCTAAAATCCGAACTGATATGGAAATAGACGTTGTTGATAAATATGATCAATCAGTAAGTCTAATCATGACTTCAAGTGAGTTGATAGGCCGTGAAACTTCTGCTCAACTTGTTCACTCAAAAACAAGGGGAGATTGATGATATTCAACAACCTTCTCAAGAAGAGCACAACAAGAAGTCTGTTGAAGATACATTCCCAGGTACTAAAGAAGGCAATGATGCTTAACGGACTGAGTCACCACCTATGGCCTAACTTCTTTATTTGATACTATGCAATTAGCTAATATTATTGTTTCTTTACAGACTTCTCAAGATGCAAGTCAGAAGCAAGCTGAGGCTTCTACACCAGAAACCACAACTCCTGCTCAGCAGGTAGATGTTACTTTTGGTGAAAATGTTAAGTTTAATCACTTAGTACTTGTATCTAACACTCTGTTATTTCGGGATGATCAAGATAAGGAAGCTACTACAGTTCCTGAAGAAATGATTGTAGAAACTGCACAACCAAGTGTGCAACATGAACTTGCTGAAAATCAGCATGTAATTCATGTAATTGTTTTAGACTCCATAACTACAACATTTCAACATACTGAGACTAACATTGTTTTCTTCAGGCTCATTCGGAGATTGAAGAATCAGCTCCCATCCTTGAAGTCCATCAGATCAGCTCTGAAGAGCTTTACTCACACTTCAAGAAGAATACCTTGTCAAGAGTTGCTAAGTCTGTTAGCAATTGGCAAATGTACAAAAGAATGGACATCACAGATCTTTTCATCCATCTCTCAAGCGAAAAGAAAAGAGCTTCATTGCTGAAACTAGAGACCTTCGTCCACTCAATCATGCCTCAAGAGCATCTGTCCTTCTCTCAGCAAATGGGACATGAGCTAGTCACCAAAATCAGAGAAAATCATAAAGACAAGTTCAAGATGTCTCCTCCCACTGAAGAAGCTGAGATGATTAAAGTACTCTTTGTGCCTGTGGTTGTTGATCCACACACCTTCAATGAGGAAGAAGAGGTCACTATTCAAGCCATATACAAGCATCTTCCATTGGTTATTCTAACTGGTGATGAAGAAGACGAAGAGGATGAAAATGATATTGATGACTCAAGTGATGAGCATGATCCTTCAGATTCTAAGAACAAAAAGGATGAAGATGATGATAATCAAGGTCCTAGTCCTGGTGCTGGTGGAGTTGAAAAAACAGTTGCTGGTCAACCTGATCAAGCAAAATGCTAAAAAGCATGTTGCTGAGCAACCACCTCCCAGCAACCAACAAGAATCTACTATTGCTCCTACTGCTGAAAATCCAGCAACTGAACAAGTTGCTGAGATGAGTGAAGAACAAGCCCGAAAGTTTGTTGAAATAGCGAAAGGGAAGACAAAACTTTCTAATGCCGAGATAGCTGAAAAAGTCTTACTCGATGCTAAGGTCACTGATTCAAACCTTGATGAAGAAGAACAAGATGAAGACTTTCCGATTGCTTTGGCAAATAGCATGGTAATACATGTACCTGGAACACAACATTTGTCCATAGCTCAGTCTTATGCAGTGAAAAGTCCGGAATAATCCTCCCTTCCACCCCCTACTACTGGTAAAACTCCAGTTGTTGAGTCTCAAGAGTTGCCTTCAGCAACCACTCAACCGAGATTAAAGTGGCTGAAAACCTTGGTGAAAAGGTTGCTGATTTTGACAAAGATGATGCTGAAAATTCATTTTGTTTCTCTGATGAGGATGAAGATACATCATCTAAAAATGATAAGACTGGTGAAATCCAACAATCAGACTCTTCTAAATTATCTGGAGATGATTATGAAAAGAGTAGACTCAAAGGGGTTGAAGATCAGTTTGCCACAGAGCTGAAAGCTCATATAGTAACCCCATCTCTAGCGCCCTTTCCCAATGTGGAAGAGTGGACACTAACAATGAGAGCCCTCATTAAAGTGCATGAAGAATGCAAAGCTGAAGATGAGGCGTTACTTGCTGACAAACCCATGAACCTAGAAAAGGTCCTGGTTGTCTTGTGAGATGCACAACAAGTCTCACTCTAGCTCAAGCAGATGTAAGTCTACATCATAGAAGCTATGAGAAAGAAGAAAGTCAAGCATTGAAAATTGGTAAGAATGCTCTGGAAAAGGCTCCATCCATCATGGAACAAAAAGAAACTAATGCCAAAAGAGTTGAGGAGAACTTAAGGTTGATAATGGAAGAGTTGTCTAAGTCCAAAAAAATTCAGCATGACATGGTTGTACATTACAACAGTTTGCACAAGCTTGCAGAAATTTGCAATGAGTTCTTCTCAACTCACATTTTTTATGCAATCCAATCCATGTCTAAGGGGGAATATAGACCACAGACAAAGTTAAGCAAAATAACTTGCCTCCTCCTGCTCCCTTCTCCTCCTTGCTGAAACTACCAGGACCACCACCACAAACAGAATCACTTGCTGAAGAAATTCAAGGTTCAAGGTCAAGATAAAGATCAGAAACTGATTCTGAGAGAAGTTCAGCAAAAGCAAAAAAGAAGAGAAAACTAATGCTGACACTTCTACTGCTTGTAAGGAAGATGTCATTCATCAAACAAATAATGATGATGATGATGATGATGATAATACTCCTATTTCAAAGGTTCTGAACATCAAGCCTCTCTCTGCCAAGACTCAATCTGGACACACTATGTTACTTTCCTTTGGATCCTCAGCAAAGGACCAAGGAGGTAACTCAAGGCAAAGAAAAAGAGAGAAAAGATCTCAAAACAAGAGAAAAGATTACAATGTTGTTGGCTTAGGTGTTCAGTACACAAAAACAAGCAATCAAGACCCCACTCAGAATGTGGTGAGACAGAAGAAAGGATTTTGGATCCTAAAACTTGAAGATCTTCTTGCTAATAGCTACTTTCCAAAAGTTGTATTACAACAAATGGACAAGTGGAATGTGATAAAAGTGGCTAGCAATGAAAGAGAAGCATCACCACTCTCCAGCTATGATGAAAGAAAGCTGTGGTTGAATGTTGAAGTGAAAGTAAGAGGAACTGCTCTCAGAAAGAAGTTGAATGATATTCCTCCTTACTTCAAACCTCTGGATGTTGTTATGTTTTATGATGAGATTCTGAAAAAGAGCAGAAAAAAACTCCTCGTAATTCCATATGAGTACTTCTATCTGACTGAAGAAGATCAGAATGAAGATTTGCGCTGGCTAAGGAAGATCTACAAAGATCAACCTTTAAGTGATCTACAGTTTTAACATGCTAGTTGGTGGGGATAATATCTCTGGACTAAATACTTTCAACTTGAAAGACCCCAAGCCAACTACATTCAAAGATGCAAACTCAGCAGAGAGAAACAATTGCAAGTCAGAAATCTTCTTGAAGACTATGAAGTTGACTGCAATGAATTCCTTCAAGTTGCTGATGCCAGTGTGAATGAGATCCTCAAGGATTGTTTCTAAGCATTGTTCTTCAGATAGCTTAGATCCTTTCCTGCTTTTGTTCGTTGATTGTTTTAGTTATCTTTATGCTTTCTTGTAAACTTACACTGAAAGATAACTATCAACAATCAATTGCTTTTGCTTACTCTTGTTTGTTTCTATTTATGCAATTTACTTATGCTTATTGATCATTTAAAGTATTATTGCATTATTCTTCTGATTTATTCAACATCAGAAACTTATAAAGAGTTGTAATTAATTTAGCCATGGATTGCTAACATCAAAAAGGGGGAAATTTGTTAGAAAACTTGTAATTTTGATGACCAATTAACCATGCTAAATTAAGTAAAGTCCATTAACTAGTACTCTTAAGGTCCATAGGAATTTAGAATTTAAAGGACATTGTAAAAGAGGAACATTTGCTGAAAGACTTAGTGTAGGTACTAGTTAGGTTCTTAAGCTTGGTGATGTAGTACTTTGTTTGCAAAAACAATCTATTGAAGACCTAGAACCGCTCAGAAAATCGAAGACTTGAAGACTGAAGACTTAGAAGATTTTTTAGAATGGTATCTACAAAGGCGTATGTTATCTCAGAAAGTGAGAAACTCAACAACCAATCAATTTAAGTGAAAATCTATATGACATAGTAGGTTGAACTTTCTGAACTGAGTATGCTTACTTACTGATAACACATGTGACCTCCTTGCTGAATCTCACTTTCATTTTGGCTCCAATGTTCACATTTGAAATTCAAAGAGCATTAAATGATAAAGCACGCGTTCTGAAGATCTGGAGACTTGAAGACAAAAGAAGACGCTGCTGAAAGTGACCTTATAGCAAGATAGTGACATCTCTTGGTTGAAGTCCCAGAATTCAAATTCTAACGGCTCCCTTAAGATAGTATAAATAGAGATCCTTAGGCTGAGTAGAAGGGTGTGTCAACAACGTGATCAAACTCTCACTTGTGCTTAAACACTCAAACCTTCTCTACTCTCAAACTGCCTATTGATCCGTTCCAAGACTTAAGCTTGAAACCAAAACTACTTGTGAAGAAGTAGAATACTAAATTTAAGAAATTAGTTAAGTGTTCTTTCCTCTAAACAAGAAAAAGTCTAGAAACCAAGAAACAACATACTTGCTTACTGCTTCTCAGATTGCTTGTGTTAACTGAAAAGTTAATTTCAGTAATCTCATCCCAAACCTCTCTAACTGATAAAAACCACCTTTAAGGCGTGTTTGTCAGGGGGAACTAACCAGGCATAGTTTTGCTGATAAGTGTCCCAAGTTTGGTGGAGAACAAGGTTACAGTTCTCTAGTTAGGATGGAAACAAAGCTAGTGTGCTTTGGTTTCTGAGAATTCTAGTGTGTAGGTATTTTAAGGAAAATCATCATCTGATCTAGTGAATTCAGTCCTAGAATGGACAAAGTGGATTAGTTGAGAGATTACGCCACCCTCAGATACCACTATAAAAGTGTTTGTGTGATTTACTTTACCGCAATTTACTTTCAGAAAGTTATTTTGTTTACACTGTTTTATTTGGTTATTTACTGAAACTGATTTCTTTCAAAGCACTTATTGTAAAAGACTTCCACACTCTGAATCTTAAGTATCAGCAAACTCATTACTGAAAAGTAATAAGTACTTGCTGAGAAGTTTTAGACACGAAAAATTTTTAAAGACTATTCACCCCCCCCCCCCCCACTCTACTCTTTACTTGTTGTCTAAAGGGACCAACAATCATACATACTCTGTACGCTGGCCAGCGGTTTTACCAACACAACTATGACGACTTGAGAAGTACTCTCCAATGCTACACATGAGAGATGAATCCTCTCCACAGATCACTTACCATCCACACCTTTTATTATTGCAATGATCCCAGAAAGGCCGTATCTACCACGTATTTCAGGATGCAAGCGTTGGTTCTAACCAAAGGCCATGGCGCAACAATTGTGATGGTAAAGTCCTGAGAGTCTAAGGACGAATGGCATCACTTCCATGCATACTAGTCTCGACTGCCTCATTCAGACCCCTACATCCGAGATGAGTTTCGACTAGGGAGGATTTGGGATGAATGATAATTCATATAGTTCCCACTAATTATGTGATCAATCATTCATCCACTGGGGACATGTTTGGTATCGATACAGACCAACCTGATAAAGATATGACATGTTTTATGCCCGGTGTAATATAAATTTATAAGTAAACATAAACATGAATAAACTAACAATCTCGCACTTGGACTAGAGCCAATCACCTTAATGCCTAATTCCCAGATTAGCAAAATGTCTTTTATGAGCCTCCACTGATAAGACTTTGGTGAAGGAATCTGCCACGTTGTCCGTGGTAGAGACACGTTCTATATTAACTTATCCCCTATCTATAATCTCACGTATCACGTGATATTTTCTAAGTACATGTTTGTTCTTGTTTGTAGATCTAGGCTCCTTGGCATGAGCGACGGAGCCTGTGATGTAATAATAAATCGTTATTGGACTAAGAGCAGGAATAACCCTCAATTCCTTCAAGAACTATGAAATCCAGGTAGCTTCTTTCGATGATTCGGATGCAGCAATGTACTCGGCCTCTGTGGCAGAGTCAGCAATCGTGGCTTGCTTCGACCTCTTCCAACAGACTGCTTCTCCGTTCAGTGTAAACACATATTCTGTATGTGACATAAAGTAATCAGGATCCGACTCGAAACCGACATCGACATAACCAGTCATTTTGAACTCTAGTTGTACACCATACACCAAGAACATATCTTTTGTACGTCTCAAGTACTTTAGAATATTCTTTACAGCTGTCCAGTGAGGCATTCCTAGATGCTGTTAGTGTCGACAAGTCACACTAAGTGCATACGCCACATCTGGCCTTGTGCGATTCATTGCATACATGATGGATCCCACTGCGGAGGCATAGGGAATACGACTCATGGATTTTCTCTCTTCTTCAGTTTTAGGAGCATCCTAAACTGTCAGCGAGACACCATGTCTTGCTGGGAGAAAGCCTTTCTTAGAGTCTTCTATGCTAAAGCTCTCAAGTACTTTGTCGATATATGTGGATTGTATCAATCCTAACATCCTTTGCGATCTATCTCTATAGATCTTAATTCCAAGAATGTAATTGGCTTCACCCAAGTCCTTCATCAAGAAGGAACTTAATAGCCAAACTTTTGTCTCTTCTAACATAGAGACAGTGTTTCCCATGACTAAAATGCCATCTACATAAATAATCATGAAAACTACCCCAGTGTCGCAGTGCTTACTATAAACACAGGGATCTTCCGCACTTCTGATGAAGTCAAACACGTCGACTGCTTCATCAAAGCGGATATTCTAGCTTCTTGAGGCTTGCTTCAGTCCATATATGGATCTTTGTAGCTTGCAAACGGAAAATGGATTTTCCTTAGATTCAAAACCTTTATGTTGTAACATATAGACTACTTCTTCAAGATTGCCATTGAAGAAAGCAGTCTTTACATCCATTTTCCAGATCTCATAATCATACAATGCAACTATTGCAAGTAGAATTTGAATAGACTTTAGTTTCGCAACAGGCGAAAAGGTCTCATCATAATCGATACCATATCGTTGAGTGTAACCTTTAGCCACCAGCCTAGCTTTATAGGTTTGTACCTTGCCTTCGGCATCGGTCTTCCTTTTGAAGACCCATTTTCATCCAATGTCTTTCTTTCCTATGAGCAAATCAACCAAGTTCCAAACTTTATTCTGGTACATAGAGTTTATTTCTAATTCCATGGCTTCTTGCCACCTATCTGAATCAATATTATGTATTGCTTCAACATAAGTCTTAGGGTCTTCCCGATCTGAAAATCCTACATCAAGTTCACTGATGTCTTCCACAAGGAAGTATGTCAACGGAGGCAATTTCTGAGACCTCCTAGACCTACGGGGCTCGACGGGTTGGTTCTCAACCGAGGTTTCTGGTGCTTTTCTTTTCTAACTTTGTATGACTCGAGCAACGACAGTGGGTTGTGTAGGATTAGGTGCTCGACGCCACTCTACATGCACAGGTTGCTGTGCTTGCACATTTTCTTGTGCAGTTTGATCAACAGTTCGTTCTGTTGGAGTGCCTGGAGTTTTTGTGTTGCTAGTTTCAATCACAGGACTCCCACTGGAAATGACATGCCTAGAAAATGTCACCTTATTGCCATCATTATAGCAGCTTCAAAAGCTCACACTGAACTTGAGTCCAGTGCAACAGACTCATTCTCTTCAGTGCTATTCTCTTGAACATCGTCAAGATCTATCATGTCTCCAAGTCTCTCTTCTCGGAGATATTCCTCTTCCAGGAATCTAGAATTTCTAGATACAATCACTTTATGATCTTCTGCATGATAGAAATAATATCCCTTCGTCTCACGAGGATATCATATAAAATAGCACTTAACAGCCTTCTCATCTAACTTACCAGTGAGCATCAATTTGACATATGTTGGGCAACCCCATATGCGCAGATTGTCAAACACAGGTTTTCGACCTGTCCATAATTCATATGGTGTTTTCTCCACTGATTTAGATGGGACACGATTCAGAATATATATTGAGGTTTGTAGCACATATCCCCACAGATATTGCGGAAGAGTTGAGAATGCAATCATGGATCTCACCATGTCCAACAAAGTTCGATTTCTCCTTTCAGACACACCATTCATCTATGGTGTTCCAGGAGGTGTCCATTGAGATTGAATTTCATTCTCCTTTAAGTAATCGAGAAATTCTTCACTCAAGTATTCGCCTCCTCGATCCGACCGAAGCTTAACTCCTTGAACTTCTCAAATGATTCGGATTTATGTTTCATCAAATAAATGTATCCAAAGTAAGAATAACCTCCACGAGCTTCAACCGGAAATGATCCACAAACATCACTATGTATTAGCTCTAGTGCCCGCGTCATACGCGCCCCTTTTCCCGAAAAGGGTTTGCTGTCATCTTACCTTTTATACAGGATTCACAATTTCAATAAGATTCAAAATCAAATGGTTCTAAGTAGTCCAACTATATTAGTCTTTGAATCCTTGATTCATTGATATGACCAAGTCTACAATGCCAAAGGTATGACGGGTTATTCTTATTACTTAAAGCGGTTTGCTTTCTTTCGACATGAAATAGTGTACGACTACTACACAATAAATATAAACCATTTTTGAGTGGTGCATTCCCATAAACAACATCATTAACCGGAAAATAACAAGTATTATTAGCAAAATGAAAGGAAAAACCACAAATGTCTAATATTGGAATGAAAATAATATTTCTGACAATAGATGGAACATAATAAACATTATTAAGTTCTAAACTTTTGCCAGAGGGTAGATCTAGCTTATATCTTCCAACAAGCTTGGCAATGACTGGCGCTCCAGTACCTACACGTCGATCGATCTCCCCTTGCTTGACTGGCCTTGCATCAAGTAGCCCCTGTACATTATTGCAAATGTGTGAGCCACATGTCGTATATAATACCCAACAATTGGAGTCAATAGTAGTCAAGTTTATTTCAATAACAAACATACATGAGCCAGACGCACCATGCGTTAAAGCTCCGTCTACCCTCGCCTTTGAGCAGTCTTTCTTCTAGTGTCCTTTCTACTTATAGTAAATGCACTCATTTGTTCGTGGTCGTCCGCTCCTCTTGTAGGTTCCACTTTTCTGACTAGGACCTGTTCTAGGCTTAAACCCAGTTTTAGCCTTATTGAGATTGGGTTTGAAGGTGGTCCAATCATCATGATCGGTTTCTCTTTGCGAGGAAGAGATTGATCTTAGGTCTTAAGCAGATTGTGGAGTTCAGGCAGTGTAGCAGTCTTTGCATTCATGGTATAGTTCACAATGAACTGTTAATACGAACTTGGAAATGATTGAAGGACGAAGATAACTGCAACCTTATCTTCTAGTTTTGATTCCAGCAACGACAAGCTTCTCAAAGAGTCCAATCATTTTGAGGACATGCTCGGACATGTTGCCTCCTTCACTGAGCTTGCATTTGAATATCTCTTTGATCAAATCAAATTCGACACTCCTTGCAGTCGTCTTAAAGAGCGACTACAGATGTTTCAACATCTCATAAGGCATCATATTTTCATGTTGCCTTTGCAGCTGATTCATCATTTCCGCTAGCATGATACACTGTGCGGACTTTGCATCCTGTGTGTGCTTATCAGCTTTTGCCTGATCCCACGTTGCAGCCTATTCATAAGTCTGATTCACAGGACGCACGGGTATGGCTTTGTCCAAGACGTACTCAATTTTCTCATACCTCAGCACCAGACATATATTCCTGATCCAATCAAGGAAGTTCGGTCCAGTCAACTCTGGCTTCTCCAAGATAGCAAGGAGTGAGATACTAGCCATTTCTGTTTTCCTAAGGAGAAATAATATAAACGGAAACAATAAATCAACCATTGAATTAAAATTTCTAATTACCAATCAACTAACAAAATAACAAGTACCTTTAGCTATTTAGCTCCCACTATTTTCTACATATGCATAGCCCCATACACATGCATACGAGTGTTGTCAAACAAATCACCTTAGTGGACAAGATCCACATCACTATTATTATGATCCCCAACTTTAATTTGGCATGCGAAACCATAATAATATGACTGGTAGGACTATCCAATTGCACCATGCAACTCTTGGTCGGTTAACTCAAACTTAACCTTAATGCCCTCATGCTTTACAAGTCGCTTTGGCGATCATGCAAGCACAAGTAAGTCATCACCATAAGCAAACTCTATACATCCCAACGACGAAATAGTGGTTTCTGCTTTGGCAGTCCACCCTACAACGAAGACGTTCTTGAATAGAGTTTCCTATGGAAGGCACCGTCGAAACATATATTAGCATATATATAATCGAGACTTACATTACATGGGGTTTTAGCTATGAGGATTATTTAATCATCCATCCACAAACAAATAAGGGTGCCGCATACCCACATGCATGAGCGTTCTACATATAATGGATGTCGCCTATCCATTCTAATTCTAAGACGCGGTCAAGCACATAGTGTGCGCCGCCTACCCAAACATACATACATATAATATGCGCTCCGACAAATAAGAGGGCGCCGTCTACCCTCACATGCAATCTGTTCGAACATAAAGTAAAGTGCAACATGCATGGTGGTATTTAAAAATGTATTGTCATACAATAGAAAATATGAACATATCATATATAAACAAACATAAGCCTATGTGGATAACAAAATAATTCATAATCTAATTATCAATATTATAAAACAATTTTATAATTTCTATGTAATTTTAAAATTTATATAACTAGATTGAAGATTTCGAAAATCCTAGTGACCAAGTAGCAATTTTCAAAAATACCAAGGGCCTATTTGTAATTTTCATAAACTTCAAGGGCTTAAGTTTAATTTATAAAAGTTTAACGACCTATCTGCAATAAACAATAAATTCATAAATTAAAATAACCCCCTCAACTAAATATAAATTAATTTATATTCTCTTAGTTAATACTAATTACAAATAAGTCCAATTTATATTCCAAACATAAAATTCAATCCATAAATTTCCAAAGTTCCGATTTTGGATCAAACCCCGATTTTCCAAAAATCAAAAAGCCCCTAAACAAACGGGACGGGGTTCAAAACTCCGTCCCTTTATGCATGAGCCAAACGCAGGCTAAATCGCCTGCGTTCGACGCAGGCAATCGCCTGTGTCAAACGCAGGCGTGGTCGTCTGCGTTTGACGCAGGCGAATTGCCTTCGTCATATACGCCTGCGTTCGACGCAGGCGGGTAGTGCATAGCCGCCACCCTAGGTTTAAGGTGCCCAAAATTAAAATATTTTTCTTTTGAAAAAGAATAAATTCAAAATTTAATAAAAAACAAATTTTCTGAAAATGGAATTAACATAGAATCAATTGTATCCACATAAACTAATCAATCACATAGAATATACGTATATAGATAATTAAACAACATGCGCTCTAATACGAATGTAAAAAATATGGTCAGTATAACCCCTAGGATTGGTGCAGCAGAATTTAAAATTTTCATAACAAGCATACTGATTAATCATGCATATAACGTATATTAAACACATCAGAGAGAAGACTTATAGTAATTCGAAAGCAAGAACTACTATGGATTTAGGTGAAGGATCTAATTCAATCAAGTCCTCGTAGTAATCAACAAATCCTTCGCCTTTGATGAAATCGAAGATGTCTAATTCGTCTTGTTGAATTCATGCAAAACAAAGATTAGTATCCGACTTCAGTTTTCCTCAACCTTGGTATCCACGGATGAATGAACAGCTTATCGAGAGAATGCTAGGATATTCTCTAGTCAAACTCAAAGTTTAACTTTGGTCAACAGTGGGCGGCGGCCGCGGGTGAGAGGGAAAGGAGGGATAGCTTTCTTCTAGTGAGAGAGAGAATAGAATAATGAGTGAAATGAATGAATAAAGATTTCTACTACATTGTTTATATAGTAGTCAATAGAAGTCTAAAGAAGGTTCCATTAGATTTCTGAAAGAATTAAGAAACCAATTCTTAATGCACAAGTAAAGCCTTTACCTAATTAGTTCCAAACTCCAAATTGGTAAAGTCTTTCCCATCTCCTAATTAATTCAAACTCAATTAGGAAATCTTCTACACACTTGTTTCATTGGGAGACTCTCACTCCTTCTCCCTTGACTCACACGCGGCCGAAGCCACAAGGGAGGTGGGTCCCACATTTTGGCACCCACATTTAAATGTGTTGGATTTTAAATCCAATTTAAATCTTGCCCAAGTGCATATATTAATCCAATTAATATGTTCTTTCAAATCCTCCTTTAATTATATTTCCAAAATATAATTACCACTAAATTGCATTTCCAAAATACAATTTAGTTCAATTAATATTCTTATAATATTAATTTGTCCATGACAAATTATAATTAACTTCTGTTAATTATAATTCCTTGTTCCAATAGTCATACGGATAAGCTGGTTCACTACATAATGTGGCACATAAGGCCTCATTGTATTAAGCTAGACAAGACACTAGGCCTCATGGAATTCCTAGACAATTCCACTTGCAATATTAATACATGAGAACGTTTGAGAGGAATCTCAAAGCTACCTTTCCTTGTGAAGCATGTTGCCCTCAATGGCGCAACAATTGTGATGGTAAAGTCCTGAGAGTCTAAGGATGAATGACATCACTTTCACAACTCGGGTTCCCATAGACACCTCAGTGTAGAGTATACATCGATGGGGATATTCGGTGGGTACTTCCATTGTTCAGATAATCTCCTCGGACAACAATTCACAGTTATGGGAACATCATGGACTCGCTCCAACGATCCGTTCCGTGACCGTGGGATCGACCACACTTGCTCCAACAAGTATAACATCCACGCATATAGTCTCGACTGCCTCATTCAGACCCCTACATCCGAGATGAGCTTCAACTAGGGAGGATTTGGGATGAATGATAATTCACATAGTTCCCACCAATTATGTAATTAGTCATTCATCCACTGGGGACATGTTGGATATCGATACAGACCAACCAGATAAAGATATGACATGTTGTATGCCCGGTGTAATATAAATACATAAGTAAACATAAACATGAATAAACAAACATATATTATATTACGTTGATTGTGAAGTAGTATATTAGTCCTCAAATGTGGTTTTCTCTAGGAAACTATTACTAACACTTTCTCTGTTTCCCGGTGAAGAAGGGAATCCAATTGATGTGGATGGTCCAATTCCAATCAATGAGCTCACTTCGAAACCTAGGGTTTCAACTCGACTCGCCTCGCGTAGATTGCACCACCAACGAATCAACAAGAAGCGCAAGGGACATACTAACCCACTCACTTCGTCAGTCCCTGGGCTTAATCATGAGTTTGATGATTTGAGAAGTGACAACTGTAAGAAAATATGGTCAGGATTACCCCTAGGGTTGGTGCAATGTAATTTAAAAAATTTCTTAACAAGCACACTGATTAATCATGCATATAACATATATTCAACACATTAGAGTAAGAGAACTTATAATAATTCGATGCTAGAATAACAATCGATTTGGGTGCAGGATTCCTTTCAATCAAATCCTCGTAGTAATCAGCAAAATCTTCTCCTTCGATGAAGTCGAAGATATCTAATTCGTCTTCTAGAATTCCTACAAACAATGATTAGTTTCCATCTTTGGTTTTCCTCAACCTTGGTATCCACGGATGAATGAATGGCTTATCGAGAGAATGCTCGGATATTCTCGAGTCAAAATCGGGGTTTGACTATGGAAGGGGACGGCGGCGTCGGTTGGAGGAAGGAGGGAGGGAGAGCTTTATTTTTCTTGGAGGGAAAAAAAATAATTGAGTAGTGGAATGAATGAATATAGCTCTCTACTACCCTTACCCTTCTGATATAGTAGTCAATAGAATGCTAAATAAGGTTCTATTAGAATCCTGAAAGAATTAAGAAATCAATTCTTTATGCACAAGTAAAGCATTTACCTTATTAGTTCCAAACTTCATTAGGAAATCTTGACACTCAACTTTACTCCTTCTCCCTCCATCACTCACGCGGCCGAAGCCTAAGGGAGGGTGGGTCCCATGTTTTGGGACCCGCATTTAAATGTATGGCAATTTTAAATCTAATTTAAATCTTGCACAAGTGCACATATTAATCTAAGTAATATATTCTTTCAATCACTCCATAATTATAATTCTAAAATATAATTAACATTAAATTGTATTTCCAAAATACAATTAATTCAATTAATATTCTTATAATATTAATTGCGCCATAACTAATTATAATTAACCATGTTAATTATAATTTCTTTCCACTAGTCATGCGGATAAGCCGGTTCACCACATAGTGTGATCCATAGGGCCTCAATGTATTAATCTAGACAAGACACTAGGCATTGTGGAATTCCTAGACAATTCCACTTGCAATATTAATACATGAGGACGTTTGAGAGAAATCTCAAAACTACCTTTCGTTGGAGAAGCCTGTTGCACTCAATGTGGCGATTGTAAGGTCCTTTCATCTCACTGACTCGAATGCATCTAGGATCAATGAGGTGTCCATCCCAATAATACACTCATGGCACTCAGGGAGTTGTTTGGTTCGGTAGATATCATTTATGACTATCATAAATATATGTGTACGTTGGCCAGCGGTTTTACCAACACAACTATGACGACTATGAGCAGTGCTCTCCAATGCTACACATGAGACATGAATCCTCTCCAGAGATCACTTACCATCCACATAAGTATTATTGCCAAGTTCCCAGATGGACCGTATCTACCGCGTGTTTCAAGGTGTAAGCATTGGTTTCAGCCAAAGAGCAGGGCGCAACATTGATGGGACTGGATTTTCCCTTGGGAGATAAAACAGATAATGACCAATAACTCGCTTTCCGTGACTCTGGTGGATGGAGTTGATGGAGGTTGGATCTTCTCTCCGGATGTCGTCTCTTCCTGTCCTTCTCGTACGACCTCAGAATCTTCAAGTCTGACTCCCCGCTCTTCTGGTTCCTGGCCTAAGCTCCGATCGTCCTTTCTCGAGCAATATCTACCTGTGTCGGGGGGTGCGTGTAAGTGTTGTCCGGTCTGTTGTGTGGTCAAACCGGTTAGGAAGACTTTACTTGAAGGTGGTTGACGGCCGACCTTGTGAATACGGAGAAGTGTGTGTTTGTGACTAGTGATGGTGAGTGTAGTGAATATAACAGTGATGAAGGATATATCTCCAAGAGGATCTCCAAGAGGAAATCTTGTTGTTTCCTTGAGCTCCCCACCAAGAAGACTCAAGACTGTACCTGTGAAGTGAAGTTCTTGAGAGTGTTTCCCTAAAGTGTTTTCCACCTTAGTTTTCTCTATGGGAACCACTCCTTTTATAGACCTCAGAGGAGCGCATGTCGTTGCAATCACAACAGTTTGCCAAGTGTCCACACACATATGTGGTTGGTAAGCTATACCTTGACAGTCATGGACGTGTCCCAATAATTTTGTAAGGATAAATATCTGCCTTCATCTTATTCATTTGTGTTATGCAGTTAGTTGTGAGTGACAAATCCGGATGCTTTATCGTAGTCCCCCGTATACATAAGTATTGGACCTCGGATATAGCGACCGGAAGCATGCGACTCTGGAATCTCCGGCATGCGACATTATGGCCCTGACCCTTAGGACCATTATTGCAGGCAATTTCCATAGACTCTGGGTCCCGGATATATTAGGAACCTGAAGGTGCATGGTTCCGGATGTGCCAATTTACTCGAGGGAGCGACCTCTCGGTATATCGCCACTCGCATCGGAAGCATCATCACAGTTTCTTAGTACTCCGGATAGCCCGGAACGCCCAAATTCGCATGTTGGCGGACTAGGACGAGACTGGACATATTTTAGTAACATCATATGTCCCCCTAGTTTCCAAGTATCTTAGAAGAAGATAGTTGAGAAACTATGGTTATGGTTGTTGAATCCATCCGAGATGCTCGAATGCAATGAAAAATTCCATTCCGGTCCCTCGAACTATAACAGTCCTCGGCATAAGCGTTGTTGTTGTTCAATCCTTCGAGATACTTGGATGCAACGATGTCCGCTATCGATCATGCGACCGATATCTAATTTGTGGATGAAGATGCCGAGCCGATTTCCCGCACCCCCGACTATCAATCATGCGACTGAATTATCTAGGGTGCATGTACGAGTTGCCGATGAAAATGCCGAGCCAAATCTAACCTTCCATTCCGCCGCTAATCAAAATATCCTATCTCTCCCCCCCCCCTTTTTTTGTGGTTTGAGAAAGTAGCTCGAAGCACAAAAATGGAGTATTTATGTCAAGGATTTTTTGATAAACTTTGGGATGCAGGGATGTGGCCTTGCAGACACTGATGATCGGAACCAGAAGGAAGGAAGGCTAGGATAATGCAAATGATATGAATGCATACAATGTGGGTTTAAAGGCTGAAAGGTGAGGGAGTGACGAGATGCAGATGCAGAAGGCCTCTAGGCTAGTGTCCGTCATCCCATTGGGAATTTTCGGCTCATGACCTTCGTTCCTGGGCATGTAGGTGCACTACCTTCATCCTTAATTGTTGATGTCAAACGCCTCTAGGCTTATGGATGTCATCCCATTACAGTCGGCCATTACCGTCATCCTTAATTGAAGTAGGTCTCTAGGCTTATGGTTGTCATCCCATTGTGGTAGGCCATTACTGTCATCCTGGTTTCGGGAATTTAGGTTCATTGTCATCATCCATTTGGCCTCTAGGCTTATGGTTCTCATCCCATTACGATAGGCCATTACCGTCATCCTGGCTTCTAGGCATATGACCATCATCCCAGGGCTTTTAGGTTCATTACCGCCATCCATTTGGCATCAAGGCTTATGACTGTCATCCCATTACGGTAGGCCATTACCGTCATCCTAGCTTCTAAGCTTATGAACGCCATCCCTAAAATGGGCATTCAGACTCTTGGCCATCATGTCGAGGCCTCTAGGCTTAATCTTCCGTCATCCCCATGAAGTTGGGCCTCTAGGCTTAATCAACCGTCATCCCGAAGACGTAGATCCGCAGACAAAGAAGAGAAATGGGCCTGTAGGATTAAACGCCAACATCCCGGAGGGTAATGTAGTGCTGCTAATGCTAGAATGATGTCGTGCAAATGATGCAATGCAGTAAATTAAAGACAGAAGACACTTTTTAAAAGACGAAGCTCGAGCTTTTTATTTATTTTTTCAAAAAGACACAACTATAATTGATGCGGATGAATGTCGTAAATGCATGCTAATGCAGTACCTTCAGAGATGATTTTCAATGCAAGGTGGGTCCGATAGTCGTTGATGAAGTTTCGAAGGTCGATGACGAAGTTCCGGTAGTTGAGCTGTCCGTGAGTAGATCTTTGCTGAATTGTATCTTTGACACTATCTTTGTAGGTAATATCCTTCTCCTTTCTGAGGTAGAAGATATGAATCTTTTCCATCTTTTGGAATTTGATCGTATCCACATGTGTCGAAAGGGCGTGTTTTGAGATCTACATCAAATAATGACTTTGGCTTTTGCCAAGATCAAGTGATTAGTAACCGTTGGATGGTTTAATCATAAATGGAAGGGATTAATTCGAATTAAATGGCACGACTCCCATGACGCGCTTTTATCGGGCACGCTCCCTCTACAAATACTGCTTGGTAGCCTTTCAACTACTTCCTTTACCAAATCCTCAAATCCCCAAAATAGATAATCATCTTTCCTTTTCTCCACCAAAACAAAATCGCCGTTGATCTGAAAAATTGGCCCCATTGCCGATGTTCTTGTCCAAAATCTGACTTATCCACAACCGGATTCTCAAGTAAGTTGTCAAACTTCTCCTTGGTTTTACTGCTTCTATCTCATTATGCATCTTTTCTTATGCACGCCACTAGATCTGCAGTGAATTGGTTTCCTTTCTAATAAATAACTCGGTTGAAAAATGCTTTTCCAGATTTCAAAACTTTTTTCCTTTCAAAGTTTCTTTTGGCTGAACTTAAACTGTGTAACTCCAAGTTTTCAAAACTTTGACGTCGATTTTTTCTCCTTTGATGAACTTTCTTCAAGCCGAATTTCCCATATGCCTCAAAAACGCAACGCTAACCTAGGGGTACCTCGAGTTTTCCAGCCTAATATTTTTGGGTTTTTTGGGAAGAATCCTCTTTTTCTTTTCCCCTTTTTCAAACCTTTTCCTCGATTTTTATTTTGTCGTAGGATGTCCGAAGATTACGAGAGCGATGGTTACTCAACCCCTCTTTCCCATTTTGTTTCTTCTTAAAGAAATCCCCAAGGTGTTAGTCAAATTCCACTCGTAGCGGTTCCCTAGCCGCTAGTCCTAATTCTTCTCATAGCAATTCCCAAGTTGTTGGTCTTAATTCTCCTCAAAATACTTCTGAAGAAGAATACCATTGCCTAGTATATCATCTTCCTCCTGTTTCTCCTTCAGGCGCTCTCGCTCCTCCTCCTACAGAATCCTCTGAGAGCTACAAGTTCAAATACAACCGACCCCTTTCTGAAATCCATATTTATGACAACTCTGGGGGAACTTTGTTAGTAATAGTGTCCTAGAGACAACTACATTAAAGGACAACTATACTACTTCATAATCAATGTAATATATAATATGTTTGCTTATTCATGTTTATGCTTACTTATATATTTATATTACACCGGGCATACAACATATCATATCTTTATCCGGTTGGTCTGTATCGATATCCAACATGTCCCAGTGGATGAATGACTGATCACATAATTATTGGGAACTATGTGAATTATCATTCATCCCGAATCTCTCTAGTCAAATCTCATCTCGGATGTAGGGGTCTGAATGAGGTAATCGAGACTAGTATGCGTGAATGTTATACTTGTTGGAGAAAGTGTGGTCGATCCCACGACCACGGAACGGATCGTTAGACGAGTCCATGATGTTCCATAACTGCGCATAGTTGTTCGCGGCGATTATCCAAAGAATGGAAGTACCCACCGGAAAACCCCATCGATGTATACTCTACAATGAGGTGTCTATGGGAACCGGAGTTGTGGAAGTGATGCCATTCGTCTTTAGACTCTCAGGATGTTATCGTCACAATTATTGAGCCATGGCCTTTGGTTGGAACTTGCACCCTGAAACACGCGGTAGATACGGCCCTTCCGGGATCATGGAAAAATACAAGGTGTGGACGATAAGTGATCTCTGGAGAGGATTCATCTCTCATGTATAGCATTGCAGAGTACTACTCAAGTCATCATAGTTGTGTTGGTAAAACCGCTGGCCAGCGTACAGAGTATTTATGATTGTCATAAATATGTCTATCTAACCAAACAACTCCCTGAGGCGCCATGGGTGTGTTACTGGGATAGATACGTCATCGATCCTAGGTGCATACCAAGTCACTCAAATGAAAGGACCTTACCATCGCCGCATTGAGTGCAACAGGATTCACAACGAAATGTAGCTTTGAGGTTCCTCTCAAACGTCCTCATGTATTAATATTGCAAGTGGAATTGTCTAGGAATTCCATGAGGCCTAGCGTCTTGTCTAGCTTATTACAATGAGGCCCTATGGGTCACACTACGTGGTGAACCAGCTTATCCGCATGACTGTTGAACATGAATTATAATTAACATTAGTTAATTATAATTAGTCATGGCCATAATTAATATTGTGAGAATATTAATTAAATTGTATTTTGGAATACAATTAAGTGGTAATTATAATTTAGAAATATAATTAAAGGAGAATTTGAAAGAACATATTAATTAGATTAATATGTGTACTTGGGCAAGATTTAAATTGAATTTAAATTGCCAATACTACACATAAAGGTGGGTCCCAAAATGTGGGACTCACCTCCCTCAAGTGGCGCGACCGACATTGGGAGGGAGGAGTTTTCTCCTTCTCCCAATTAAATATGTGTGTAAATAGATTTCCTGATTGAGTTTTGAACTAATTCGGAGTTATTAAAAGTGTTACCTATTTAGAGTTTGGAACTTAAAAGGTAATAGCTTGACTTGTGCAATAAAAATTAGAATTCTTATTTCTTTCAGGAATCTAATAGGGCCTTCTATAGGCTTCTATTGACTACTATATAAGAAGAGTAGTAGAGAGCAAAATTCATACATTCACTCATTCTTCTATTCTCTCTCTCATTAGAAGAAAAGCTCTTCTCCCTCCTCCACACTCCACGCGCGCCGCCGCCCTCCTGTTGACCAAATCAAACTTGAGTTTGACTCGAGAATCTCCTAGCATTCTCTCGATAAGCTGATTCGTTCATCCGTGGATACCAAGGTTGAGGAAAAATGAAATTAGATTCAAACCTTTGTTTTGCAGGAATTCAACAAGACGAATTAGACATTATCGACTTCACGAAGGTGAAGAATTTGCTGATTACTACGAAGACTTGATTGAGCTTGATCCTGCATCTAATGTGTTTAATATATGTTCTATGCATGATTAATCAGTATGCCTGTTAAGAAAATTTTAAATTTCGCTGCACTAACCCTAGGGGTTAAACTGACAATATTTTCTTACAGTGGTATCGGAGCACATGTTGTTTAATTATGTCTATACATATATTATATGTGATTAATTAGTTTATGTGGATAGAATTGATTCTCTATTAATTTGATTTTCTGAAAATTTAGTTTTTGATTAAATTTTAAATTTATTCTTTTTCAAAAAAATAAATAAATAAATATATATATATATATATATATATATATATATATATATATATATATATATATATATATATATATATATGGGTTGAAAACAGGCCACGCTGCTTGCGTTCGGAGCGCACGCACGGACCTGCGCTCGAAGAGCAGGTTGATCTGCGCTTCGAGCGAAGGGGGGATGGGATTTCGAATCCCATCCCCTTCGAATAATATGCCCAAAATTTATATTTTCTTAAATTACGGCTTTGACCATTAAAAAAATGAAACTTTTAAAATTCATGGATTGAATTTTATATTTGGAATATAAGTTGCACTTGTTTGTAATTAGTATTAACTTAGGGATTATGAATTAATTTTTTTTTAGTTGAGGGGTTATTTCAATTTATTAATTTATTTTTTATTGCAAATAAGTCCTTCAACTTTTATAAATTAAACTTAAACCCTTAAAGTTTATGAAAGTTACAAATAGATCCTAAGGGGCTGATTGGTTACTATGTGTTTACAAATGTGGTCAAAGGAAGTTTTATGGATTTGGGTCCCAAATGTAAAATTTTGGAATGCAAGTGTGTTTGGCCAAAAAAAATGGACCGATTGGTTGTCAGAATTGGACTGCGTTTCGGAGGAAAGATCACATTTTTTATACAATCATTTTTTTATTGGTGTGCAGCATTCTACAAGTGTGATTGGGGATTTTGTGCATAATAAAGTGATTGGTTTGGAGTGTAATGTTTATAAACTGTGTTTACGAACTCAATGATTGGTTCCCAGTTTCATTTTTCGTTGTGTTTTGAAGGTTTTGGAGAACAGAACAAGAATGGAGGCCTATTCCTTGTTGATTCTGTCGATCCAAATCATTGAATGCCTGAACAACAGATTTCATTGAACTTTCATCACAAGAACATAATTCCTTCAACTTTCATCACAAGAACAGAACCAAATCATTTAACTTTTTAAGCACAGTTTTTAACAAGAACAGTCCAGGTTTCATTAAACTTTCATAAGAAGAACAGAACCAAATCATTGAACTTCGTACATACGACATAACAGATTCTACTAATAATTGCAACCAACAATTGTTACTAGCCTCTATATGCCTACCGATATAACCGAAACTTCGTACATACGACATAAAGTTGAACATATTTCAGACATCAGAATATTGAAGCAGAACATATGAAACCACAAACAAATGCACCAGCAACAGTCATGAAATAGAGGTCTGGACTTTTCTCTGCCCCTGGAAGATTGAAACTACCTACATTTGTTGGCTCTGGATCGACATAATCAACAAGTTCAGGCATCTCAGCAATGGAAGAATCAGCCTCGTTAACGCAGCTCCCAATTGTGACTTCATCCTCATCTGCAATCTGAATTGGGACATGAGTTTGTGCACAGATTTGTTCCTTCAGCTCCAGTTCGTTCTTCAACCTGAGATTTTCAGCTCGTAGTCGATCATTCTCCTCTACTAGCCCTCGATTTGCATCTCGAAAGTTGTTGATCACCTCAACTGACCTGAGAGTAAACTTCCAGTCAGTCTACTCCCAATAGTTGCATCCACCAGGCAGCTGATACATGAAAATGAAACAGAAACCCAAGTCGGTGGAAGAGTTTTCACAACTGTAATGCAAATGTCATGGAATATGAGTTCCTTACCTTGTATCTCTCACACCGCTCAAACCGTCTCCCCAGGTTGTTTCTAGTCCATGATGTGAAAGAAAGTTTCCCCAAGGGACAGTGGTGAATTCGACATGGCATTTGAGGCTCCATTTTTTCTTTTCCAGTGTTTAGTTTGTATGTTTTTTGGGAGGCAGAATTGTGAATGTATCAATCTGATTTGGGGGTATAAATAAGAGTTGGAACCCTAAATTAGATAATATCTTTGTTGTTAAGTGGGGTGCTGCCACTTGTATGGTTGGATGTTCTACATCCATTTATCTACCAAGTTTCCCTCCAAAATTTAAATAATCCCTCCAAGAATTTTACTTGTGTTTCGATACCTTACATTCGACCTCCATTGAACATAGAACAAGACTACGAAACTCAAACAAATGGATGATTTGTAATTTCAATTTGTATAGTATTCGATACCATATAACGTTTGGCTAGTTTTAAAAGCACTCGTCTTTATAATATGGAACAATCACATTGAAGAGTTGATTAGTACTGGCCATACTAATAACGTAACACATATTAAAAATTTGACATGTCGACTGTAATTGCAAGCACTGTCTCAAGTACTAGTTGTGTTATACGTGTCAGTTTTGCAATTTTTGTTGTAGATAACTTGATTAGAAGACAAGTAAATGGAAATTAGATTCTTATACTCGTATTGATACTGTCGTTTAATTCGTATCTTTTAGCAAACTTTTTTATTGACTTTACCATTCTTTTAAAAGTCTCTGCCTTCAAAATGTATTTCTAACAATAGTTTAGATAGGAATTTGGCTAAGTTTTGTTGATTATAACCACCCCTTTCATTAACATAAACTGAGATCTTACATGCCAACTAGAAGAACTAAAACATTAAATCACTAAAGACAACAACAACAAATTAAACTGAAACGTAGCAGCACCTAAGCTCTAACAGGTTCTAATGCAAAATACTTAGACGTACTTAAAAAGCAATATGCAGGGTGGGGTGGTTTAGGAGATCAACACAGAATTTTGGGGAGCTCTGTATCACTTATGGCTCTGGACATCAGAGTGATTAGATTCCACCAACTCCTAATGAAGATCCTGGAAACTTGGCACACTTCTGCCTTTTGGTACTGTTTCCACTGTGCTCCGCCTGTCCACTACATTCATCTTCATCCTCCGAGTCCTTTGCAATTAGTCCCTCAAGCAGCGGATCAGTTGATGAATCTGATCCCCATCCATCAGCCACACAGTCGGCATCATCAGCATGCTCGCCGTGCCAGTATGACCATCCTTCAAAGATGCAAGATAAATCGTCCCAAAGAGGCTCACCATAATCGCGGTACCAAGCATAGCTTTCATTCTTCTGCCATCATAGTTGAAAAGTGTTAGAGATTGTAAACCAATATTTCTTGAACTTCCAGCTTATAGAAACCATTTATCATCCAAGTTGATTATTACCTTGATGAGCTTTTCCCAAACATCTTCTTTGGCAGCAACAAACTTGTTATCCTCATGGTTCCATTTGAGATCTGTCTTAGCCAGCAGTCTTGTGAAAAGCGCGTGACGCTTGTGAAGCATTGTCACGATCTCCTTAATCTCCAGATTTGAGTAAGTCAGGCTGAGATAGGACTTCAAATAGGAAGCGACAGTCTTGTAGCCTTTGTCGATAAGTCCTGGCCACTGCCAATCTCCTGCTGCACACATTTTTTCCAACTTCCTTGCAATGAGCTGAACATGACCCTTCTTTTCCTTTCCATCAGGACCGTACCAAGCTTCGTCTTGTGAAGCCCAAGGAGCAGCCATTCTGTTTTTTGAAGTAAGGTTCTTGGTTTTCTGTTTTGTGATATTCAGTTTGGAGAGATGTGTATATTTTGTGTTTTCACAAGTGAGGTTATATAAACAATCTAGTGTGGCAGCAACTTGTTGACCCAAGCAAGGTGTGCTCACAAGGACTTTTAAAAAAAAACATGAGTCACTAGAAATTTAAAGGTTCGTATTTTTGGTATTTCGTCGGAGAAGAAACACATGTAACCATGATATTTTTCCTGCCTTAATAAAAAGTTATGATCATTAATAATGTTTTTGATGCCTATTTTTGGTTTGATCATACAAGAAATACGAATGACCATATTTGCTAGATACAAATTTTATAGGTCGATGGCTCGATTTTAATCATACAATAAATAAAAGTGGTCATATTTGTGTATGCAACATATAACAATATTTGACAGATAGCTTGTGAAAGCTGCATTGGTTGTGTTTTGTTTCCTAATTATCTCGAATGTAATTAAATTGGCATGTAACGTAGTAGCAGTCGATTTCTAAACTTCAACTTTACGAAACTTTTAAGTAGTTGATATCTACAGAAGTTTAAGAGACCATATCTTAAAGGTTATACTACTTACCATATTTATTGTGATAAAGATTTACCCTACCAGTATCTAGATCAACGGCTTGGATGGAATTACATCAACCGGCCAATTGCTTTTTATCTAACAACGCACGCCTTCAAAACGGCATTAATATCAAGAACGTGTATCGATGGTCATGATGGTTTTGCATAGATAAACACTCAACTATTTTGCATATCTCAATACACTCATCTACCTCATTGAATGATAAACCTATTCTCAGTCTAGGTTTATTTTCTTTCCAAAATCAGTAGGCAATAAAGCTGTAACAAGCTTTCTCATCAATCTCTCACAAGTTCATTTACTAGTATTACCGGAAATGGAGGCACACCGTCCTGGACCTTCGGATTTAAGCAAGAAAGGTGCCACTTCTGGCTCTGGACAGAAAAGGGGTAGGGGAAGGCCTAGGAAAGAAGAGAAGAAAAGAGGAGTAGGCCGCCCAGTTCTGTCAAGATCAATCAGGGGTGAGTAAATTTGAATCCTCTTCCCTCAACTACATTGTTAGCATTCAATTCTGCTTTAAGCACTTGAATGTTATGTACCATATATTTGGCAAGTCTGTGAAGTTTGCTGTGATATATTTAATAGTCTCTGTTAGTAGTTTGATATGAACTTGTGAACATAACAACCAGATCTTGTTAATCTTGTTAAGCTCATAATATGAGAAAATGAAACTAGAATTTGATAGGCACTTTTAATACTCTGTTATGATATGAGTTGCATAATTGGTTGGTTAATGGAGACTGTCAAGGTGATTTAAAATTGTGACCTGCGTGTACATTTCTGGAGAAGTAGCATGTGAGTGTCAATGCCCTGTCTTCTAAGACTGAAACTATCAAGAGTTATTTTTAATTACATTAGTACTAGATAGGGTGTAAGGAACCTTTTGGTCACATAGATGTCTAGTTTCATTGATACGTCTGTGTTAGTAGTTTGGTTTGAACTTGTGGGGACTTGATTACCATGTCTTGATAATCTCTTGCTATATCAAAGATTTGTTATGATATGAGACTGTGTCCTGCATGTACATTTGTTGGTTAATGGTTTATTATCAAAATGATAAATTTGTTGTTGATAATGAAAGTTATATGATTCCAAATCATGTTTGATGACATTTTAAGTTATATGACTAATTACTGTTTGATAACACGGTCCAGGTCCTCCTCCAGAGAAGAAAACAATAATTGTTAAGATTGGCGGTAGGTGGGATGAAGTTCCTGAGCTGAACCTGTATTACAGCGGTGGATATACGCGATATATCCACAACTGTGATCCAGATTCTTTCACTGACTACGATGTGCTCAATGCTATGATGAAGATTGTGTCTGATGTTGATCAAGTTGTTCCAACTCGTTTCTGGTACCACATCCATGGAGTGGCTTACCCAGGAGGACTTAGAGTGATCCAAGATGATAATGACCTCTCGTCTATGTGGGAAAATGTTCTGGAGCACAACGCAAAATGTGCGTGTGTGTTTGCTCAAGACTTGGCGGAGGATCCATCAGAGGAATATGTAATTCCAGCTTCTGTTCCTCCACCAATAGGAAACTTCACCCCAGCAGTTCTTTACGACAAAGCTCTAGAGAGACAGCTGCACAAGGAACAAGTTGGACCTATCGTTCTGTGGGAGCAAGAAGGTGTAGGGGAGGACTGGTATACCTCTGGAGAATCAGTTCCCCGTGTCTACGGTGCCTGATCCTTATATTAAGTTTGCTGGAGAACTAAGTATGCTTAGAGATTTGTACTTGCCTTTTGTTTATCATAACTGATTCAGATGTTAATGTCGTTAAGATGTGGACCAAGTTTATTTTGATCATCTTTCTGTCAGCTATTTTCTTTAAGTTTGTTTGAGGATATTTAAGGTTCAAATTCTTGAAGTTATTTGAAGAATACTTAACTATTTTTAATGGATAGTTATCTAAAAATATGTTGTCCCTTTAGATACCCTAGTTAATATTATCAGTCAATTCTTTTGTCTTTCTTTCACTCCTTCACAAAATACCTCATGTTTTCTGCAACCATACTTTGACAAATCCATCCCTTTCATTAAAAACTGATAGAAAATTAACATGATCAGGTGATGACACACTGACCCAACCTAGAACATGTCTACTTGACCACTTAACTAGAACCAAATCCAAACTACAGGGAATCTACTACCGATCAAACTAACGAACTAAGTACTTCAACCACTACTGGAACCATACTTGGAAATGTAAAAGATACCTTCATAATGACATACCATCAAGTTAAGCATTACGAAGGTGGGATGGACTTGTTAAACCTACATAAGCTAACTACTTCATGAACTTGGCTCTGAGCACAGTCCATGCAGTTTCTGAGCCATCTGAATCACTTGCCTCATCTGACTTGACCTCCTCAGTCTCTTCTTCCTCCACCACATTTTCAGATCCCTCAGCATCCCGACCGAGTTGTCCAGCTTCGTCACCAGCACCAGCAACAATTCCACCTCCTTCAGCAACTATGATAAATTCACCAGGCTGAGCAGCCTCAAGCACAACACCGGTAACATTACCTGACCCTTCACCATCCATGTTTGGAAGGTTAAAGTGATTGTAGGTCAGGTGGAGAACAAGCTTATCTCCATCAGAGTCTGTGTCAGGGTCCCCACGCTTAGGCTTGAAACTGTCCTTGCGTGACCAGAAAGCAGTTTCATCAAAGATAGCATCTAGTAGCTCCCACATCGGTTCCCCGTGGTCACGGAAAATAGCATAGCGTGAATCTGCCTGTTACGAGAAATATAATAAATATTAGTAATTTATATAAGTCAGTGATCAATGAAAGTTTAAAGATAAAGTACTTATTGAAATATCATTTGTACCTCAACCAACTATGTCCATACTTCAAGGGCAGCATTGAATTTGCAAGCAACTGGATTCCATTCCATTCCAGTTCTGTTGAGCAAGTTGTGATACATGCTGTGACGCTCCTTCAGAATCATGGCAGTTTCATTAATTTTTTCGGTGACGTACTGCACACGAGTGCGTTTCTTCAAAATCTTAGCAACTTAATAGTAGGCCTTCTTAGTGACTTTTGGCCAGCAGTACTGTCCCTTCAGTGCAGACTTCTTGAGCTGTTTTGCCATGACCTTCACGTGCTCCTTCGGCATTGGAGCTCTCTCGTACCATAAAGCGTTGTGAGCCTCCTCAGCCATGCTTGTAGTGTTTGTTTTTTTAGGCAGATTAGTATGTTTAAGTTTTTGTTGGAGAAGTGTTGTAGTGGTGATGAACTCAACTCAGCTTGTTGAGCCTATTTATAGAGTCTGAATTAGTGCATTGGAGAGTTAAAAAAGTTTTGATATGGTAGTTGGGGCCAATAACTCAGCTTTGTCACTCCCTTGCTGTAAAATCTCATGCTTAAACAAGAATTTATTTTAAGTTATGTAACTAGGAGCTTGTGATAAAAATAGTTTTAGCCCAGGGGGGCGCCTGGGCTTACCGGGCGCACCGCCCCCCGTGTGTGGTGCGGTTCGCCTCGGAGTGGTAGAACGCCTGGGTGTTCTGCCTTTCCCGGGCGCACCGCCCCTCGTGCGTTCTGCCCAGCCCGGGCGCACCGTGTGGGGTGATCCGCCTGGGAGTCTTGGTGCTTCCAGCTTACAGTTTACATTTTGTAGCATATATATCTCATTGGAAGGATTATTTGATGACAAAAGTCATGTCAACTAAATTCATCCTAAAGTGAATAACATCTTTTTTAATTACAATCACAAACTATACCTGTTTCAGCAAAGTCCTCAATTACATTTACATTCCAGTGAATTTAGCTATACACAGGTGCTAAAACTTTGAAAATTGCAATATTTGACAACTCATGTATCCTTCAGAAACTAGGTACATGTAATTTAAGGCTTCATCTCTTGTACATGGAGCAGATTTGTTAGCAATATCTTTTTTCCAGACTATTTGTATAAGGAAAAACCTGTCAAGGTTATTCATCATGTATTGAATACCATCTTTTCTGATTTAGACTATCAAAGCATACCTATTTCAGCAAACTCATCAATCACATTTAAGTGAAACTCAGCAACCACAATGAGGTATAGAGATGAGCAATATACATGTTGTAAAATTTTGTAAATTGATATCTTTCTGTACATCCCTTAATAGATGGGATAGGTCTGTTGATGCCATTAGTGTTGTAGATTAAAGTGTTAGCACTGAAATGGTATTTATTCAATATTAAAGCAAATCTCAGACTTAACTCCTTTGCCAATTTGAACCAAACAGAACAATGCTTCTGTTGTATCATGAACAATCTCTGCAGCTCTAATTCAATCTTCTGCTTAACATGTTTCCATCTTAAAGTAACTTATCCTCCTAATTAAACTGTGTCTTATCTTAATCACCATTGGATTCTCAATTCTCTCACAGGCATGTTTAAATTTAAGGAATCTGGAATAAATGCCTTTTGACAAAATTTGAACATACTCAGCCGAACTTCATACTCTACACAACTGTTTCTAATAACCACTATAAAAAGGACACTTAACTTCTCAGAATTTCCATACCTAAACCAGAACATCACACTTGATGAAAAACTATCTTAAGAGAAAATACCAAAAAAAAAAGACAGCCTATCACTTGCACAATGAGTCACTCAGACCGTCAATCCATGAGAGAACAGGATGAGATCTTCTACGATGACTCATTCCCCAAGCCACAAGTTGAGTTCCTTGTTGTTCAGTTGCAGCGTCTTGCTGAGAGTCACTGCGACTGGGAGTGGCATGACAAGACTGATCATGCCCTTGTCAGGATGCAAGTGCTGATGTATCATGAGTTTGGCAGGATGTATGAAACACATGAGCTGAGAGATGAGCTTAACAAACTGTTTGCCCTCCACAACACCGTCAAGAAGCTCATGAACTGGAATGGTGTTACATGGAACAGCACAGACAACAAGTTCAATGTTGATCCCAAAGTTTGGAACGAGCTTTCGGGGGTTTGTACTGCTTACAAGAAATTTTAAAATTGCATTTGATTACATATATATCTGCACCCCCTTTCTTTACTCATTAAGACGTTTACATTTGCAGATTGCATCTTGCTTTCACTGGTATCGCCGCGTTGGTGACCCACTCTGGTCCGACCTTGGTGCTTTGTTTGAAGGGGATAATTTCAGGCCCCCAACGCATACCTCATTTGAAAATAAGGCCATAGCTATCTTGGAGAGCAACAAAGAAAAAGGAAAGGGGCGTTATGAGCTTGATCAGTTTGACAACCCAAATAGTGTTGATTTTGCATCACCGGCAAAACCGCCTACTTATATCACCCTATTCGACACACCAGAATCCAACAAAGACAAGTACGGTTCCCCATTGGGAACTGTGTCTAACCTGTTCGTTACCCCTCCAAATGACTCTCCAGAAGTTGTTTTCTCTACTGAAAGGGAGTGGAGAAAAGCCAGACTTGCTAGTGACGAGAAGAGACCTGCAAAGAAGAAGATCATCTTCGACTGGACCAACATTCAACTTTCTGACAGTGATGATTTCCCAGTGGAAGATGATCTCGATGCTAATGATCGAGTGGAAGATGATACATATCAGTTTGTGCATTCTGATTATGATTCGGAAGAGGCTCGTGATGACCTTGGAAGTGATGAGTATGGAAGTGATGATTAGTTATTCGATAGATTTCAGCAGCAAGAATTTAGTTTGTGATCAATTGAGTCGTAAGTAGTGTAGACCTAAAGTGGTTCTGGTTGTAGATCCACCTTGTCTTAGATTTCGTTGTTTCGGTTTCCATTAGAGTCTCAGGCTGTTTCAGAGTCTTGCAAGCCTAAAATGGTTCTGGTCATAGATCCACCTTGTTCTAGTTGTCATTCTTTATGGATTGCGAGCGTTGAATAGTTCATGTTTTTGAATTGCCCTTGATTTTTTCAAGCCGGAGTCTGTTTGGTACTTGAAGCTGCCTAGTACCAAGTAATCTTCATGTGGGCTGCTGAATTCCCATGTTACATGCGTCTTGTGTCAAAATAACTATTAGTAATCAGGAAAAATCACAAGTCTAAAGTTTCATCGACTAGAAACATAACCGGCCTTCAAGTTAAAAACTGGTAACATAACGTAGATCAATAGACTGCTCTTAAACTTCGGAAAATGTAGTTACAAACATGTTAAAACAGCACAACAGTTAGCATGAATCACTTGTTCTATCCGTAGATAAACATTAATGCTAGAGTTTTCCACAAAACAATATTAGCAGCAGGATTTAGCAGGATTGTTCAGAGCGTTTCCTAACTCAATACCTATTACATTGGATTTTTATGAATTGGCAAAAGGCAAACAACCGGCATTCTAATTCCTTCAAATCCACGTAATAATCCTTCTACCGTTAAAATAAACTAAACTTCTAGATGCCTCATGTCAGCTACTTCCTGAGACACAAACTCAAACCTGTCTTCTTCATTTTAGTGACATGAAATATGGAACCATTCCCTCAGTAGCAATAAGCTTTCTGCCAAGCGCCACTCGGTACTTAGAAGCAATGTGCGTAAACTTGCTTAGTTCCTCATTCATTCGTACCGTGGAAATCCCAGTGTTGCTGTCAGATGATGCAGGTGCAGAAGAGCCATCAAATGCACCAACACTTGAAGGAGCAGGGCTGGATCTGATAGAATCGAGGCACTTTTTGTTGAATTGCATGAGACCTCCTAGCATTTCAATGAAAGCAGCATCAGATTCTTGTATTGGCTTAGCTTTCTTTGACTTTTGCATGACAAGACCATTGCCAATATGGGGGATGACATCCCTCTCCTTTGACTTGTTAACACTAAGCGGGCGCACAAAGTCTGGATCATCAATAGGAACATCATCCCCAGCCAGATCAAAGCCAACCTCCAACTCCTTCTCAGAAATATCCAATTTGTCCCCAGCCAAAAGTTTCCTAGCACCATCACCAAAGCTTTTGGATTTTTCCCCTTTCGCAGTGTCCCGTCCAAATATTTCACACCAATCATCAAAGTGGACCCACTTCCTGTCCTTTTGCTTCTTCAAAACAAGATATTCTTGTGTGACGGTAATTGTTTAAGCATAAATCATTAGTATACAGGTAACAGAAAACATTTTCTAAGCATCTAAAACATTAGTAAAACAGAGAAAGATGTGTGCCTACATGAACAATTCTGTCCCAGAATTCATCGTTACTGTTAAATGTCTTACTGACATCGCACCATTCAGCACCGCTCCTTCCTTTCACACACAAAACAGCTGAGTGCCTCCCCCTGATTGTTCGAATGCGATTCTGAATGTGAGGCTTCACCCTTATCTCAGATCCAGGAAACTTTTCCTTCATATGCTCCAGAATGTAAGTGTAACCTCCGGCTTTGAATCCTTGTGGGGACTTGTAGCCTGCCATCTTCGCCTTTTTCATAGCTACCAGGAGCTCCTCATCTTCGGCCTTCTTCCAAACGTAGTTCTTCCGGTTTGTCGTGTTCACCCTCTTGGCCTTAGCTTTCTTCTGTGTCTGGTTGCCCTAAATCTGATCTGGCGAAGTCTGAGATGGAGCAGGCGGTGGCTGAGTTGGACTCACCTCAAACTGACTCTGAGTAAACTCTAGCTCGTTGAATGAATCCACACTACCATCACTCGCGTAACTTTCCGACATTGCTGCTAGTAAAACCAAGGAATAGGAAAGCAAGGTAGTAAGAAAAAATTCAAACTTCCATATTCACTTGCATAGGTAATAGCTTTCATACATCAGGTAACATCACAATCATTATTACACAATCCACCACAACACAATAATCCATCAGTTACAACATATAGAACAAATTAAAACAGTGGAACATGTTCAAACTACGCATAAGGTTTACATAGCCATCAACAAGAGCCAAAACAGAAACATCCTAGGAAGATTCATATTACAATTCATAAAGCTGGTCACGTTCTCCACAAACAGTTGGTAAGCATGATCACATCCTAACCCTCCTCCTAACCCTTCTCCATGCTGCCCTTTCCCTAGACCCGAAGTACATCGAAAATGCAAGATTCCTCCGAAATGCAGTCCATCGTGTGTCAGCAACAAGACAATCTATAGGTGCATGATCCTCATCAATAACAACCCCATCATCACCTTCTACATCTAAAACCATAGCCTCCAGCAACTCTTCTTCCAAGAGATCATCAGCTGCTACATCACGAAGGAAGTTATGCACCAGACAGCAAGCAAGGATGATATCATTCTGAACATCAAATGGGAAAAAGTTGGACTCTCTCAAAATTCCCCAACGCTTCTTCAGGAGACCAAAACACCGTTCTATAACATTCCTTGCACCGGCATGTTTCAAATTGAAATACTCCTTTGCATTCTCAGGTTGCCTGTTAGATTCTGCCCAATCTTGCAAGTGATATCTAGTCGAATCAAACGGAGGTAAAATTCCCGGAGCATTCATGTAAGCATCATCAGCCAAAAAGTAAGTTCATGTTACATTCAAACACAAAGTCAGTACATGGGAAAAGTAAATGTTTGCAGTTGTAGTTAATAGCCAATTCAATTAGATACTTGCCTTTTCTAATACGCAAACCATCCTCACGATGAAAAGCATCACGTAGAACCCGTCCATCTCCTGCTGATCCTTCCCAACCAGTGAGGAAATAAATAAACTTCATGTTCTGGTCACAAGCACCCAACATATTGACTGAAACAAATCCCTTTCGGTTCCGGTAGTATGCCTGAACGCTTGCAGGATCCAGAACCTTGATGTAGGTACCATCAATTGCACCAACACAACCTTTCCAAGTGAAAAATAGTCAAACTAATTAGTTTGTATGTTTAAGAAAACAATATTAGATAAATGTCTTACTAAATTAAAGGGCAGATAGGTTCACAGACCTTGAAATGACACCAAGGTTCCTCAACACATGTTGGAGGGACAGGAACTGGTTGTGCAATTAACACTGAGTGGAGTCTTAACACACACGCTAAAACTTCTCTGAAATACGTACTGTTTGTGTGGCCTGATCTCCTAAAACAGAACTTAGCTACCCTTTGCTTAGTGTGGTGACCTATTATAGCCAAGAAGGTGGCAACCTTCTCCTCAGCAGTCACATACTTACTTCTAGTCAGCCCACCGCTATCTGTAAGCATGTGAACAAACCTAGCAAAGCTGTCACGCCTCATACGCAACACATTCTTACAGTCAACATCATTCGCGGTGGTCAACCTTTCTATGTACTCCTGTTGTTCCTTCATTTTGTCTATCAGTGAATACTTGTAGCCCCATTTACGCTTCCCTAATATTCGAGGTCTAACATGTTTGCTGTAGTACCAGCATAGTGCTAGCATTATAGCCATGTTCATGACAAGAACACCACAAATTGCAGCAACCCGCTGGGACAAAGTAACCATGTCTATGGAATACAAAAGTTGCAGAGATATGGCCATTATAATGTGCAGATAAGCATTTTTATACAAAGACAAGCATAAACAACATGAAACTAAAATTCACATTCTTCAGCATTAAATGCAACAGTATACAATGCAACAGTTAATTAACACAACAAAGATTTCATAGACAAACATTCCATGAGACAAACATTCCATAGCATTCAATGCAATAAACTTCACAGAAATTAAAACAAACAGTACAAAAACCCGTAGAAGCCCATAGCAGTGAAGTGTGGTAGCAAACTTACTTTCCTACGGCAAGAACAGATAAACAAGAAAGGGTGATCGCGACTGGATCTACAACTTCACCTGCAAATTAGTAAGAATCAGCAATTAATTTCTCCAGATTCTGTTGAATTCAGATGTAAATTGAAAGAGGTAGAAAGCTAGGGTTTGAAGAGAAAGTTGCTCACACTCACGAGCTGAAAAACGATGAAGAACAGAACAAAACGCAAGTGTGAAATTTTCTGGATTTGGCCTTTTATAGTGGCACATCTTATCGTATGCCAATGTGTGATTATGGAGAAGAAGGAAGGTTAACATGGTCATTTTAGTTGGGTGTTGAAAACACACCATATAGTGTGTTTCAAAACCGAGCACCCCCCCCCCCCCCCGATTTGGTTTTGGACCTGTTGGTGTGTTTGTAAAAGATTTCGGTCTAGCCCGGCGGGCTGCAAATACACTGAAATGAGTAACCAATCGCTGTGTTTCGCGCTGTCAACTGTAAAATTTGGCGAAACACACCAAACCAATCAGGGCCTAAGTGCTTTCGAAAATTGCTACTTGGTCACTAGGATTTTCGAAATTTCAATCTAGTCATAGAAATTTTAAAGTTGCATAGAAATTATAAAATTGTTTTATAATATTCATAATTCAATTATGAATTCTTTTGTTATCTACATAGGCTTATGTTTGAATATGATATGTTCATATGTGCTATTGTATGTCAATGCATGTTTAAATACCACGCATGTTGTATTTTACTTTATGTTCGACCGGATTGCATGTGAGGGTAGACGACGCCCTCTTATTTGTCGGACCGCATATTGTTAAATGTATGGGTAGGCGGCGCACATTATGTGCTTGACCGCGTCTTAGAATTAAAATGGATAGGCAGCATCCGTTATGTGTAGACCGCTCATGCATGTGGGTAGGCGGCGCTCGTATTTGTTTGTAGATGGCTGATTAAATAACCCTCATAGCTAAAACCCCATAAAATGTAAGTATATATATATATATACTTTATGATGGCTTCCATAGGGAACTCTATTCAAGAACTATTTCGATGTAGGGTATGCTGCCCCCGTGGGTACCACTATTTCGACATTTGGGCGTCTAGAGTTTGCTTATGGTGTTGACTTACTTATATTTTACTCGATCGCACCAAGACTTATGGTGTTGACTTACTTATATTTTACTCGTTCTACAACTGCCCTGAATCCCGCATCTCCGTTTTCACCAAATCTTTGGAACTAGGAGTGAGGCTTCCTTACCCTCAACTCTTATGGGAATTTTCCAAATTCCTTGGGGTTTCTGTCATGCCCCAAAAGCTAAATACGATTTTTAAAGATTTTCAAAAGACGCGACCGACCGTGTATCGTAAGATGGTCTTACGCCAACACGAAGTCTCAACAAAACATAAACATAACTTTGTAGAAACATAAACTTTTGAAAAGAAACCGTGTCCAAGAGTAAATATCAGAGCAAACTAAGTCCCAAAACATAAGGTCTGCAAAACTAGCTACAAGTCTATAACTCAAAACAAACTAAGAATACAGGTCTGAACATAAAAGGAATCCTACAAAGAACAATAACTCGAAAACTCCAAAGCAAACTCTAACACTGCTCACCCTGCTGACCGTCTGTAAAGAAAAAAGGAGTAAGGGGTGAGCTATAAACTCAGTAAGAGAATATCCTGCCACCTCCACCCGGATCAAGTAATGCTTCAAAAATCATACATATATACACATTCCAATAATATCACACGTAACAAAAGGTGCATGGAAACATAACGTAACATTTCGGCTCAACAGACATGATCCCATGGCCACTAGTATAAGTCCGGTGGCACAGAGGTCGGATTCACATAACATAAAGTAACCCACCAAAGGACACAAAATAAAGGCCTAGCACGGCAAAATTCCAATAAGGGTACATAACATTGCATAGGAACATCTCGAGCTCAAATATAACATTAGTCCATGCACTAGGACAAAACAATTTACATACATCACATGCACAATTTCAAAACATTTACTTTGGGTAACACACTTAATCCTTATTTTCTACTATATCAAACCCCATAACTTGATATAATAGTGTTTATCAAAAACGTTTCACAAAACTTTAATATTCAATAAAGCATACTTTTTTATAGATAATAATAATACTGAAAATACAAGTTTTGGTGTCAGAACATCCCCTTACCTCAAACTAAACCGTAAGCTCCATACTCACAAAACTGCTAACCCAGTAATCACCTAACAAAAACAAAGTAGTAACATTACTACGCCAAAACTACACTTCAACACCTAAACCGGAACAGAGCTAAACAATTAAATGGGAACAAAGGGACAAGAGATGGTGGTTCACTGCATCAACAATGACATCATCACAAGAAAGAGACAAAATAATTTCGTTGAACTAAACACGGAAGAATTGAACTTGGATCGAATTGGATGGTAAATTACACGAAAGACCCCTGGAATAGAATCCAAACAACATGCAATTTAGCAAAATAAACAATCCCAAAATTAAAAATCATACGGACGAAGATGATGTGACGCCGCCTGACAAAATACAAACGGAAAAGGACGCAAATGCTATGGCGGAAACATAACAACAGGTGGGGACAGAGAAATAATTAACAATAAAGAATGCAAGATTAGTGAAATCAGTACTAACCTCGCTGGATCAAAACAGAACAGCACGGCTAGCTACAGGTTGCAAGCACCAAATAGAGCTCTGAACAATTAGCAGAACCGGACAAGGTAAAGGACTCTCAATCCTCAAATCAATTGCACGGATGGAAGAGAGGGCTAGAGCTCTTACCAGGAAAGTTGATGAGAACGACGCAGAGAAGCGAACGAGCCAAACCTAATTTTCTTCTTAGTTTATCGGCTGAAATAAATAATAAGTCATAAAAGTTAAAATAAGGAATTTATTTAATTCCCACTCATTTTATTATTTAACTTATTAAACCCACTTCTTATAATATTATATTTAATAATATCTTTTTAATAAATAAAGTATTAAATAAGCAAAATAAATTTCTAGGGTTTTACAGTTTCTATCTTCCTACTAACTCCTTTGGCTATGAGTTTTTTGGTTTCCTTTGGGGCTTTCTCTTTCCTTAGGCTCGTATGCAGTCACTTCGGGGTGCTTCTTCCGCAGCTTCTGGCTAGAGGACAAGGTTCCCTCTCCATACGCTGATTTCTCCTCCGTTACGTGATGCTCAGGCTTCCACAGATGTAGGAATTTCCACCGTCACCTCCGTTGCTAGCTCAATTGGATCTACTAATGTCCAGGCCCCTTATCCACAGGCGGGTAGTGAAGGTTTCTCTTCTCCCTCTCCTGTCGTGGTGGACTTGGGTGTTCAGCTGGAAGAATCCGGTCCTATTTCGGATTCATCTTGGCATGTGGCTTCTTGTAACGGTACCGATTTTTAAATAATTTTTTCTCATAAAATAAAGAAATTTTAGAATTTGAAAGCAACGGTAGTCAATAAATGACATAATAGATTTTGGCGCCAAAACGCTTACAAAATCAAAAGAATAACGGTTCAACAGTAACTACAATAATTCAAAATAACCATATCCAATGGATAGTGAAGAATTTAAATAGTTTTTCTTCTTATTTCGAAAGAACATAAACCCCAATGTAACACTAAATCCCAACTCTCAGTCGCTGGACGCCTAGTCTTGTTGGCCTTCAATAGAATCTACAAGGAAGGGATTTTGAAAACAGAAACAATGTGAGATAAAGGATCTCGGTGACGTTCACATTTTTAACAGACAGAAAAGATTAACAGTTTTAAAAGAAAGCGTAACACATAAGACAAGAGATAGAGACAGACAACAGAACATTGAAGACAGACAGATAACAGAACAGAGCAGATTTCGTTGGTGCAGCCCGCCTTACTGCTCCTACTCCCAGATTGCCCGTGTAACTCCTTCCAGAGATGTCCTTCTCTAGATAGAAATAGAGCCCCGTGTACTTTGGGAAAACAGATCCTACGACCCTAATAGACCTCAGCGACTACTGCCTCGCGTCTAAAAGGGAATAGACTAGGAAATAATCAAATAAACTCGATAGTCCACACTATCCAAGGCTACCTAATTATAACCTAATCGACCGGCCAAACAGAAACAGACAGAACAGAACAAACAATAACACAACAGAGCTCGAGAACATTAAATGCAAACGTAAGCATGCGAAGAACATGAAGACTATAAGACAAATGAAGGACGATGCTGAAAGTACAAAAGCAAGATAGTGACATCTTAAGGAACAAAGCCTTAGAATTTGAAATTCAAACGGCTCCCTTGATTCACTATAAATAGAGGTCATCCGGCAAAGAGTTGAAGTGTGTCAACAACGTGATCAAACTCTCACTTGTTCTTAAACACTCATCTTCCATACTCTTTACTGCCCATTGATCCGTTCCAAGACTTAAATCTTGAAACAAAAGCTACTCCTGAAGAAGTAGAACATTCACGCCTAAGTAATTAGTTAAGTGTTCTTTGTTTCGAACAAGAACAAGTCTTGACACCAGAAACAACTTAACTTGTTTACTGCAAAGTATTCCAAGTTTTGTTCCTTAGATTACTTGCTATAGCTGAATAAGTTATACTCAAGTCATCTCATCCCAAAACCTCTCTAACTGATAAACACAATTTTTCAGGCGTGAATTTCAGGGGGAATTAATCAAGCATAGTGTTGCTAATTAGAAGTCCCAAGTTTGGTGGAGAACAAGGTTTCGTTCTTTAGTTAGGTTGGAAACGAAGCAAGTGTGCTTTGGTTTCTGAAGAATCGTTCTAGATAGGTGTTGTAAGGAACCTCAAACTTATCTTAGTGGATTCAGTCCTAGAAAGGACAAAGTGGATTAGTTGAGAGATTATGCCACTCTCAGATACCACTATAAAAAGTGTTTGTGTGATTTACTTTACTGCATTTAATTTTCAGCAAGCTTAACTATCTGTACACTGTCACTCTGCTCACTTGCTCAAACTAGCACTTACTGAAAATCACTTATTGTACAAAGACTTCCGCACTCTGTTTTTAAAAGTACCAGTAAAACTCGTTACTGTAAAGTAACTAGTGTTTGTTGAGAAAGTTAAGTATCAGAAAACTCATTACTCAAAAGTGAAAAGCTCTTGCTAGGAAAGTTTTTAAACGACAAAAGTTTGAAAAGACTATTCACCCCCCCCCCCTAGTCTTTTCTTGTTGTTTAAAGGGACCAACAAGTGGTATCAGGGCTGGAGGTTCTTTAACCTTCAGCACTGAACCTAGACCCCTTAGGTGCTTTCCGTAAATCACTCTCACTTGATCGGTTTGATAGTCTTTTTGCTGACAAGATATCTTTAGGAGACGCTCCCTTGCTGAAGCTGGAAAACTATGAAAAATGGCGAAACAACATGATGCTACATCTTGAGGCCATTAGTGATGAAATGGTCACTGTCATAAATGATGGACCTATCAAGATCACTAAACTGGAGAGAAGCTTTCCTCACAAAACCACGGATACCGCCGGTAAGGAAACTATCTTAGGAGAACCGGTTGACACCGCCGTTCCAAAACCAAGAGAGGAATGAACTTCCGACGAAGCCAAAAGATTTCGTCTTGATGACCAAGCAAGAAACATCATCATTCGATCAACTCCGGATACTATACAGTGCAAACTGTGGGGTGCCAAAACTGCTAAGGAATCTTGGAAAATGGTTCAAGATCTTTGCGCTAGATCTGACAAAACCAAGGAAAAAAAACTCGATGTGCTGAAGTTAAAGTTCCAGAACTTTAAACAAGGTACAAATGAGTCACTAGAAGACTTGGATTTCAGATTCACAACTCTAGTAAGTGAGATGCCTGCCTTAGGAGTTGGAAATCTTTACTCAGATTCTGAGAAGGTGAAAACCATTATTAGAAGTCTGAAACAAGAGTGGATCCATACTCAGAACTTATATTATAATCAAGGAATGCCAAACATCACACCTACAGAGTTGTTCTCTCATCTTGCTACTGTCAACTACGAGACAAAGCAAAGAGAAAATGTGTTTGCTGAAAAATCGCAAACCATTGCTCTTGCTGCAAAGCCGTCATCTTCTGAAAAGAAGAATGATAAAGAGCCTGCTGATGAAAATGCTTTAGTTGTTAAAAACATGAAGAAATTCATCAGTAAGGAACTTGAAAGGCGAAAAGCAAAAGAGAAGCTGAAAAAGCATCTTGGTAACAACTACCATAAATACAAGAATGAGGCAAGCTCGCTGAACAAGCAGGCTCAGCAAGCAAATTCCTCTGAAGAACCGGCAGTTGGAAATGATCTTTGCTTTTACTGCAAAAAGCTTGGACACTTCAAAGCAAATTGTCCTTTGCTAAAAGGTAAATCTGCTGAAAAAAAGTAGTTCAAAAGGGCTTTTATTGTTGAAGAAAGAAGAAGCTTCAATCAAAAATCGATGTGTTTTCCATCGATACTAGCTCTGAAGACAGTGAGGTAGAGAGCTCAGACACTGAAGAAAAAGAAGCCACTCTTGACGTAAAGATTGGCAAGGAAGTATGTGGAATAGCTATGGAAGCTTATCAAGATGTGTCAAACTACGAATTCTGCCTCATGGACGGTCAGGTAAACAGTCCTACCTCTGACTCTGACTCAGAAAGTGAAGATGATATTGACCTTGATAGAATTCAAGTAGAAATCGAAAGGTTTGAGAAAACTCTAAGCAAACAGCAAGAGAAACTACAGAATGCTGAAACTCTGACAAAGCAAACTACTGAAAAGTACGTCTTGCTGAAAGAAGAGTCAGAAAAGAAGGATGCTGAAATATTACATCTCAGGAAGTTGATTGCTGAAGCTACAGAGAAGAATTCTCAAATGGCAATAGAATTGGAAGAGTACCAGTCCTCAATTCTAAAGTTACTTGCTGAAATACAAGAAATGAAAAGATGAAAATCAATTTCAAATCTTATGCTGATGCAAGTAATACGCTGACTGAGCTAAACTCTTATCTGAGATATCCATCTCAGGAAGAATGTTTAGGAGCAACGTATGAAGGTGATGACGTAATAATCTTGAGTAAAGACAAATCACCAATTACCTTTGTACGCGCAACTGATAGTGGTAAACCAGAACTCTATCAGATTGGTCAATCTAAGGTAGCTGAAAAATGTAATCAAGTACCTACGACCGTAAAGCCCGCTGTTGCTACTCAAAGTAACACGACTTTAAAAGGTAAACAGGTTGCTGAAAAGCAAACTGTTAAGAAAAAGGATGTTGTAAAGCATTCTGCCAAACAAGTTGCTGAAAAGCAATTTGTTAAGTCATAAGGCAAGATTACTAAAAGTAATCCGAAGACCTTTGCTGACAACCTGGATCAAGTAAGGTTGCCGAGACAACAGCTCAGCATTCTCCAAAAAATGGACTCGGTCCAAAAAGTGGACTCAAAAACCAAGCAAAGTCAACTTTTTCATGAGTATAAGCAAAGTCAGCAAAGATACTTCAAAGAGATGAATAAAACCAAGCCTAAGAGTTCTGACAAAACTCAAAACGCTAGGGCTAGAAGGAACCTTGCCAGAAAAGAACTTACTGAAAAGTATGTTCAACAGAAAGGTCAACCGAGCAAGACACCACATCAGAAAGTGAATTTGATCAGCACAAATCAAAAGTCTTTCGACTCAAAACCTCCTAGTTCCTCAGCAAGTAGAAAACAAGTCAAAGCTGAAAAACTTAAGACTTGGATTTCCACTGGACGCATTCTTGAACATGTTAATGGACATCCAATATTGGATAATTAACTTGTTTGCTCTTGATTGTGCAGACTTCAACCACGGAGACAAACAATGCAATATGCCACTTTGACAGTGGTTGTGGAAAGCACATGACGGGCAACAAGAAAAACCTTATAAACTATAGACGGTGGTGTAAAGGTCCAACAATAAGGTTTGATGGTGGAGGCTTTGGTTCTACAAAAGGTTATGGTGACGTGAAGTTAGGATGCATTACCATTTCGAAAGTTCTTTATGTCAAAAATATTAAGTTTAACCTTTTCAGCATGAGTCAATTCGCTGATAAGGGACAGTTCATCAAAATCAAAAGTGATGAATGTAAACTTATAGACTTTGAGACGAAGAAGGTTATTATGGTTGCTAGAAGATCAGGAGGTTTGTACATTGTAGATTGGTCTTCAACAATCGTTGAAAAATGCCTTGTCTCAGATCATGATTGCCTTGCTGAAAAAGCATGGTTATGGCATAAACGAACAAGTCACCTAAACTTCAAGACGCTGAATAAGCTGTCTAAAAAGGCACTTGTAGTTGGATTACCTAAGGTTACTTTCAAGAAGGATGGTGTTTGCAATGCATGTAAACAAGGAAAGCAAACCAAATATTCTTTTCAGAACAAGGCAGTACCGTCAACTACAAAACTGTTAGGAAACTTGTAATTTTGATGAGCAATTAACAATGCTAAATTAAGGAAAGTCCAGTAACTAGTACTCTTAAGGTCCATAGGAATTTAGAATTTTAAGGACATTGTAAAAGAGGAACGTTTGCTGAAAACTTAGATTAGGTGCTAGATAAGTTATTTCTTTTGCGTATGATGTATTTTATTTTCTGAAAAGAAAATAACTTATTGATGCTTAGCTTATGATGTATCTTATTTTCTGAAAAGAAAATAACCTATTGAAGCATTTGCTGAAGATATACTTTGTTTATTACAAACAAATTATTGAAGCAAATAGAAACCGCTCAGAATCTTGAAGACTTTTGAAGATCTGAAGACTTGAAGAATTTGAAGATCTGAAGACTAGAAGATTGCTGAAGACTGGTATCTACAAAGGCACGTGTTGCTCAGAAAATGGAAAATTCAGCAACAGCATTGCATAAGTGAAAATCTGAAAGACAGAGTAGGTTGTGCTTGCTGAAACTGAGACTAACCAATTGCTGATGGAACATATGTGACCTCTTGCTGAATGTACGTGAATTTGCGCTCCAATGTTACTGTTTGAATTCTATTCAAATGTGCATTTAATGCAAAGCTTACACACGAAGGACATGAAGACTAGAAGACAAACAAAGACGCTGCTGAAAGTACAAAAGCAAGATAGTGACATGTTAAGGAACAAAAGCCTTAGGATTTGAAATTCAAACAGCTCCTTACTTACACAATAAATAGAGGTCATCCGGCAAAGAGTTGAAGTGTGTCAACAACGTGATCAAACTCTCACTTGTGCTTAAAACTCACAAACATTCAAACACTCTTACTGCCATTGATCCGTTCCAAGACTTAAAGCTTGAAAAAGCTACTTGTGAAGAAGTAGAACAAACTTGGCTAAGAAATTAGTTAAGTGTTATTTCTTTCAAACAAGAACAAGTCTTGACACCAGAAACAATCAAACTTGTTTACTGCAAAGTATACAAAGTTGTGTTTCTTAGATTGCTTGTTGTAACTGAATAAGTTATAATTAAGTCATCTCACCCCAAAACTCTCTAACTGAAAATACACCCTTTCAGGCGTGATATTCAGGGGGAACTTAATCAAGCATAGTTTTGCTGATTAAAAGTATCAAGTTTGGTGGAGAACAAGGTTGAGTTCTCTAGTTTAGGTTGGAGACAAAGCAAGTGTGCTTTGGTTTCTTTTGAATCGCTTTAGATAGGAGATTGTAAGGAACCTCAATCATATCTTAGTGGATTCAGTCCTAGAAAGGACGAAGTGGATTAGTTGAGAGATTACGCCACTCTCAGATACCACTATAAAAGTGTTTGTGTGATTTACTTACTTTATTTAGCTTTCAACAAATCATATCTGTCTGTACACAGTCACTCACTTCACTTGCTGAAACCTTTAGTTACTGAAAGAGCACTTATTGTATCAAAGACTTCCGCTCTCTAATTTTAAGTATCAGCAAACCAAGCTACTGTAAAGTAACTTACGCTTGCTGAGAAAGTTAAGTATCAGCAAACTCATTACTGAAAAGTAATAAGTACTTGCTGAGAAAGTTTTAAACGACGAAAGTTTGAACAGACTATTCACCCCCCCCCCCCTAGTCTTTTCTTGTTGTTTAAAGCGACCAACAAGTGGTATCAGAGCGAGGTTCTTTAACCTTCTGCACTGAACCTAGATCCCCTTAGGTGCTTTCCGTAAATCACTCTCACTTGATCAGTTTGGTAGTGCTTTGCTGACAGGATGTCTTTAGGAGATGCTCCCTTGCTGAAGCTGGAAAATTACGAGAAATGGCGACACAACATGATGCTACATCTTGAGGCCATTATTGATGAGATGGTCACCGTCATTAATGATGGACCTATCAAGATCACCAAGGTTGAAAGGAGTTTCCCTCACAAGACCACTGAAGCTGGAAAGGAAACCATCCAAGGCGAACCATCAGATACGGTTGTGCCAAAACCAAGAGAGGAATGGACTTCTGACGAAGCTAAGAGATTCCGTCTTGATGGCCAAGCAAGAAATATCATCATTCGATCAACTCCGGATACTATACAGTGCAAACTGTGGGATTCTAAGACTGCAAAGGAAGCTTGGAAAATGGTTCAAGATCTTTGTGCTGGATCTGACAAGACCAAGGAAAACAAACTTGAAGTACTTAAATTAAAGTTTCAAAACTTTAAGCAAGGTGCAAACGAGTCACTGGAAGACTTGGATTTCAGATTCACAACTCTTGTTAGTGATGTTAGGGTTGAAATATGTCCAGTCCGCATGTACGAACTGGAGCGGTCTAAGAGCACGACAAAGCATCATAGGCCGTCCCTCAAGGGGCACAACCACACCCAAGTATGTCACTAAGGTGTGGATCGACCAACATAGGGTCCGACCATCACTGGGAGGACAACCCTCAAAATAAGCTCCTCTCAAGGACAAAGCTGCCAGTGGGCTCGAGGAGCATCTCTCTCGGGCTCGAGGAGGCCTTACGTCAAGGTAACGCTCCTTGACAGAAACTGAGCAGGACACTACTCGCATCACCCACGCACAAGGAAGGCACGAGGACCACAGAGCGACCAGCCATGGTTGCTCTCCTGGGCCAAGGCCCACGGACCTCCTTAATGGGCCTGGGCCGAGGAAGGCCTCAATCCTAGCCGTACACGTGGTGTGATCCTACATGACCGGAAGCTGAAGGGTCTCAAGTATAAAAGGGCCTCATTTACTCCTCAACAGTAAGCATTAACTACGCCACCCGAGCACCACTTTCACTACTCATACTAGGGAAGCCTCACAACTCCCTACTCGTAAAGTCGCCTCTCCGGTCTGATACCTTACAGACCGGGCAAGAGACACTAACCCCCCCCCTCTAGTCTATTTCAGGTACGAGGAAGCTACGAGAAGGTTCTCATCCTATCCTAGAGGAACACTACAAGAAGAACAACTTGAATGACTTAGATTAGCGACTTATTGCGACCTTAGAAAGAAACACGAATTACCCTTCAACATTTGGCGCCGTCTGTGGGAAACGACACAAAAGGTCATTCCTTGCCCTGCTGGTCGAGCCACTTTCCTCCTCGTGACACTTCACGTATATGCCTCCCAGAAGAAGCAACCGTCTTGCTAATGCACCACCCGCAAATCCTCCTCGACCTAGAGGCCGTCCCTCTAATAACGGTCGCGGAGGAGGAACGGAGGGTGTTCCGAGGGAGCCGAGAAATAACAATGTTGCAAGGAACCGGGATTACACGGAGGGGGCATTTACTAATGTCACTCACTCCCAAAATGAGACATCCGGGGAAAATAATCCGCAAGGAGTCCCGGTAGGGAACGCCTATGGATCTTTGAGAGTCGCGAACAACGCCGAGTCCAGGGGGCAGCCTCATCCGGTAGCAATTAACCAACCTCCCATGGCAGTGAATCCTCCTCAACCGGCCGCATTGACCTTCACCCTTCCTGATGGACGTGTCGTCCGACCATCAGATTTCGGGATGGGCGAAGCTCAATACGGCCTATTCCTTCTTACTTTACAAGGATATGTCGGAGGTAATGAGGCTATTAGGGTTAATACCGAGATACAAGCTCCAGGAGAACCACAAGCACCGGTGCAAGAGCAACCTCGGGCCACCTTGGTCGCTCCTCGCCAATCCCAAGGAAGAGCACCTGTTGCACAAGATGAAGCACATTCGAGAGCCAACACCAGGCCAATCCAATCTCGACTTGGACCATCAAGAATCCAATCGAGGTTAGGACCACAAGGTGCCCCGGATGATTTGAGAGACCTGATTGATAGAAGAATACGGGCATCATTGCAAAATGTGGCGCAACAAGAAAATAGAGCTCAGGTGGTCGCTACACCACCCGCTCTCCCCAATCAAGTTACCCCCAACCAGGTAACTCCTCAAAACCAACAAGAGGCAGTGGAAGAGAATCAAGCGTTGAGAACAGTAGCTGAGGTAACCCCTCTGGTCGATCCGATCACGGGAGGAGGCTCACTCTGGAGGAACTCAACGCGAGGAAATCCGCACTCGATGCTCAGATAGAGACTCTTCGTGGAACTGTCCAAGAGAGAGAGCAAGACCAAGATCCGAGCCCTTTGTGCGATGAGATCAGGAACCACCAAGCCAAGATTGAAAGAGGCTTTCCCACCTTCGAAAGCTATGATGGAACAAGTTGTCCAAAGGACTACTTGGTAAGATTTGGCACCAAAATGGATGCTTACGGTCATGACTCAAGGACTAAAGCACTCCTCTTCCCGGCTAACCTTTCCGGAGAAGCCATGAAATGGTGGTCGCGCCTCCCTCACCGATCCATCAAATCATATAGAGACCTCTGTAAGGAGTTTTCTAAGCGTTTCGAGAAAGTGATGAACGCCAAGAGACGGGTGAGGTACTTGGCCGAAATTGTCCAGAGAAACAACGAAGACTTGAGGGACTTCATCAACCGCTTTCATGAAGCATCCCTCCAAGTCGAGGATCACTCGATCAATGAGAGGAAGGAATACTTGTATGGTAACACTACCAACATCAGATTCCAAGATGTACTCTCAGCATCATGTATAGAGAATGAAGCACAACTTGCCAAAGTTTGCAAGGACTTCCTCGAAGCCGAGGAATTCCGAAGAACGGTCACAGTAAGAACCAATCTTCCCAAGGAAAAAGGGAAAGAAAAAGAAAAAGAGAAAGAGTACCCTCCTCGCCCACAAAATCCCGGGAAGCAGAGGAAAGAGCAAAAGTTTGGGTTGATCAAGGAGGGCAACTCAAGAAATGATTTCAGAGACAGGAGGTCTCCTCCCAGAAGGTCACCTCCAAGACGATATAGCAACTACACAGACTTGAATAGGCCAAGATCCGACATCTTGAACTACATAGTCTCGAGGAAGCTAGACGTCTCATGGCCACCCCCGATTAAGGAAAACCAAAGGAACAAGAACTCGGAAAATTTTTGCAAGTTTCACAAGGGGAAAGGGCACACCTCAGACGAGTGTGTCGAGCTCAAGAACGAAATTGAGAAGATGATACGTAACGGTCAACTGGTTAACTACATCCGGAAGGAGGAACCCCTGGCACTACTTCCCCCACCTCCTCAAGACGGGAGTGAGCACCCCTACCCAGGAAACCCTCAGGACGACGACATCCATAATTACAACAATTATGAGAACCCGCCCTATAAATGGAAGCATCCGCACTCTCACAATTGCGGGAGGGCCCGCCGGCGACGACACTCGCAATCAAAGGGAAATTACGGCGGACAACCTCTGGGTCCGAGATGTAAAGTATGCTCAAGCCGCGAGACCGGGAACCAACGTTATCTCTTTCGATGATAGCGAGATACCTCTGAAGCATGCTGGAGGAGGCAACATCTATGATCCTTGCGTCCCACTTGTAGTGTCCTTGGATGTTCAATCCTACAAGTTGGGTAGAATCCTCGTCGATACTGGATGCTCGGCAAACTTGATCTTCACCGGAACCTTGAAAAGGATGCACATGAACCCAAGGGAAGGGCTCAGAGAAGTGAGGAGCGCGTTGGTAGGATTCGGAGGACAACCTGTCATGCCGCTCGGAATGATCAACCTCACAGTGTCAATGGGTAGCGCTCCTAGAAGGGTAACCCAACAAGTTCCTTTCGTGGTGGTCGATATGCCATTCGATTATTTCGCAGTCCTAGGCCGACCCGCTCTCTCTCAATTACGAGCCGTAGTGTCCACGGTCCACAACAAGCTAAAATTCCCCACTCCTTTGGGAATCGGACAAGAAGCAGGAGACATACGAGAAGCATGGGAATGCTACACCTTGTCAGCCAAGTTCACTTCAAGGGTTGCTATCGGAGAACCCAACCCCGGACAATCGTCCGAGGAGACTCCCCTTGTTCACAATGCACCTTAACGTTTCTACACGGTTCGGCGAGTGAAGAGAAAATCGAAAAAGCCAAGTCCGTCACTTAGGCGAAGAAAATCAACCATGAGGAAAGACGAAGATACTCTAGTAGGAGCTGTTAAGGAGCTCGAGGAGTATCAAGTGATTCCACCAGTCCCACCCTCTTCCAAAAAGAAGAAGTTCTTTGAGGAAAACAAAATCGAAGCAAGAGAAGCCCTAGAAGAAATCCAAATTGTCGAAGGAAGTGCCGACAAGGTCACAAAAATTGGCACAGAAATGGCCACTGAAGTCAGGATGAAACTCATCCAATGTTTGAAAGATAACAACGACATCTTTGCGTGGAGCACCGAGGACCTGAAAGGGATCGACCCACGTGTCGCCGTTCACCGTCTGAACGTAGACCCATCGATCACCCACATCAGAGAAAAGCGAAGAGACTTCAGTGCGGAAGATAACGCCATCATAGAAGCGGAAGTACAAAGGCTTCTTAAAGCTGGCCACATCAAAGAAGTGAGATACTCAGACTGGGTATGCAACGTGGTCCTCGTGGAGAAGGGTCCGGGAAAATGGCGAATGTGCAACAATTTCACAAGGCTCAACAAGTTTTGCCCGAAGGATCCATACCCTCTCCCACGGATCGACCAGCTTGTCGATTCCACCGCCGGATGCGCCCTCCTGAGTTTCATGGATGCATACCAGGGCTTCTACCAGGTCAAAATGGCCAAAGATGACGTGCCTAAAACCGCCTTCTTCGCTAACGGCAATGTGTATTGCTTCAACGTGATGCCATTCGGCCTTAAGAACGCCGGAGCGACCTACCAAAGGCTGGTCAACAAGATGTTCAAGGAAGAGCTAGGTAAAACAATGGAAGTATATGTCGATGACATGCTCGTCAAGAGCAAGACCGAGGAGCAACACGTAGGGTACCTGGTAGTGCTTCTCAATCTTGAGAAAGTATGGCATGAAGCTCAACCCGGCGAAGTGTACCTTTGGAGTCAAGGGGGGAAGTTCCTCGGTTACATGGTGACAGAGAGAGGAATAGAAGCAAACCCCGAAAAGATAAAGGCCATCCTCGACCTTCCCCAACCTCAGTCCATCAATGAGGTGCAACAATTGGTCGGAAAATCAATTGCATTGAGTAGGTTCATCTCAAGGTCGGCCGAGAAAAATCTACCTTTTTTCAAGGTATTGAGAAAGAGCAGCCACTTCGAGTGGACAAAGGAGTGCGAGGAAGCCTTCGAGAAGCTGAAAGAATACCTACTCGCTCCTCCTCTGTTGTCAAAGCCCGTGGACGGAGAGGTACTCTATCTGTACTTAGCAGCAACCGGGGAAGCTATCAGCTCGGTTTTGGTACGAATCCAAGGGAACGACCACTTGCCCATCTACTACTTGAGCAAAGTACTTGCCGGGGCTGAAACGCGGTACATGGATATCGAGAGGCTTTCCTTTGCCCTCGTTTATACGGCAAGGAGGCTAAAACCCTACTTTGGTGCTCACAAGGTTGTTGTTTTGACAAAGCAACCTCTCAAGCAAGTCCTCGGAAAACCAGAAAACTCGGGAAGAATGGCAAGGTGGGCGATTGAACTAAGCGAGTACGACATCGACTACCAAGCACCCGTAGCCAAGAAAGCACAAGTCATAGCCGACTTCCTAGTGGAGTATCCCTCAAAGGAACTTCAGAGGAAAACTCTTCAGCAACAAAGAACGCGTTGATGATGGTCGAAGAGCAATCCCATCAAAACAACCCGATGCAAGCTCTAGAGGATGCTCTAAAAGAGCTTAAGACAATGTCCCAAACCAAAGGAAAAGGCATGAAGTCTTCCTGACAGAGAAAACCGACGAGCCAAAGGGTGTGGAGACCGTCTCTCCAAAACCCAAAGAACTAGTCGACCACGGAGACGTATGGATTCTTCATGTTGATGGATCCTCATCAGGAAAAAATGGCGGGATAGGAATATACTTCAAGAGTCCAGATGGGGCTGAACTAGAGTACGCCGTTACTCTTAGTTTCCCGGTATCCAACAATGAAGCAGAATATGAAGCCATCCTCATCGCTCTACGTATGGCAATATCATTGGAAGTGAAGAAGCTACATCTCTACACCGATTCCCAACTGGCCGAGAAGCAAATCTCGGGGAAATTCAGAACCAAGAAAGACTCACTAGCTGAGTACAAAAATGCTATCACGGAAGAAATTCAAAAGTTTGAAAGCTGTGAGATTGAAAAGTTCTCAAGAGATCTCAATCAAAGGGCAGATGCCCTATCAAAGTATGCTTCAGCATCCGGAGGAGTTGATACCTGGAACGTGATACTCATGAGGATCAATGCATCATCTTTGTGGTCATCAAAGCCAAACGTCTTGGCAATTGACGATCAACCGAATTGGATGCAAGAGATAACAACATATCTCAAAAATGGAAGCCTTCCTCGTGACAAGGCTGAAGCGAGGAGAATCAAAGGGAAAGCTCCTCGATACATCATGCAAGGAGACTACTTGTACAAAAGGTCTTTCGAGGGAGTCTACTTGAGATGCGTCGCCGAGCACGAAGTTCAAAAACTTCTCGGAGAAATGCATCGAGGAAGTTGCGGCGACCATGCCGGAGGAAGAACCCTCGCCCAAAAAGTCATTCGACAAGGATACTACTGGCCCACTGTTCGCGAAGACGCTGCCCAATTTGTGAGAAAGTGCGAGGAGTGTCAATTGCACGCCAATTTGATCAACGTACCGGCGAAACCTCTTATGCCCATCGCCATCATTTGCCCGTTCGACATATGGGGCATCGACATAGTCGGTCCCTTTCCAAGAGGCACGGGTCAAAAGAAGTTCATCATCGTTGCGGTCTAATACTTTAGCAAGTGGGCGGAAGTGGAGGCAGTCTCTACCATCACCGAACAAAGAGTTATGAACTTCGTCTGGAGGAACATCGTGTGTCGATTTGGCTTGCCAAGGGTCCTCATTTCGGATAATGGTGCTCAATTTTGTGGCCAAAGATTCAATGAATGGTGCAAGGAAATGAAGATTGAGAGGAGGTATACCTCTGTAGGACATCCTCAATCCAATGGGCAAACAGAAGCCGTCAACAAAATCCTCGTCAACAACTTGCAGAAGAGGTTCGCTACCAACAGGGACTGGGTCGACGAGCTTGATGGAGTGGTGTGGGCATACCGCACTACTTCAAAGACAGCTACAAGAGAGACTCCCTTCTCGCTAGTTTATGGGTCCGAGGCAGTCATACCAGCAGAAGTGGCGGTGGAAACCCTCAGAATCCAAGGGTACCAACCCGAGGACAATCATACAGAGAGACTCTTCGACCTCGAGACAATCAGTGAATCGAGGACCAACGCCTTGGCCAATATCCTCAGATATCAAGCACTTATCGCGAAGACCTACAACAAAGGCGTAAGAGAAAGAGACTTCCAAGTTGGAGACCTAGTACTCCGAAGAGCAGACATCTTGGGCAAAGTTGGGAAGATGCAACCCAATTGGGAAGGCCCCTACAAGATAATTGAAGCAAGGTCCAACGGAAGTTATCGTCTTCAAGACATGGAGGGAAGGGTATTGAAAAATCCTTGGAATACTTCTAACCTCCAGAGATTCTACGCTTGAAGTTGCCAAGAGAAAAAGCTTTTTGAAAACTTATGTGGAAGGTCCACTGATCGAGGAGGATTCCTCACTGGTCCAAGTGAGAGGCACCCCTTGCTTTTGTTAAAAAGTTGTTGTAAGCAAGCTGGCCGAAGAGCCCCCATTGTATTGTAATTGCATTTCCGACAAATCAATACAATGTCTCTTTCAACAAGAAAATATCCAAGTATAGAGCTACTATACTCAAAAAATAAGACTACTTGATCGAGAAAGCTTACTTTAAGAAAAGCTATTCGATTTCCAGGATCAAGGGGAACCCTCCCCGCGCTCTAAACTCTATAAGAGGATCGATCAGGAAACCACTCAAAGAAGAAAAAGCGAGTAGATGGAAGTGATCGAGGAGAGAGACTTCCAGTCTTTCTAACTCAACACTTAGAAATTTTTCTAAGTTCAAACACTTAGAAATTTTTCTCAAATGATCCAAATGATCGAGAAGCATTGGTAGATCGAAGAGCTCGCAGCAAAGAACATTGGTTCTCGATTCTAACTTATACTTGTTTAACTACTCTATCCAAGTTATACGTCATAACAAAAATTGGATTTAGAAAAAACACAAGTATAAGTGAAAGAGCGAAGAACATTGCATTTTATTGAAAGAGAAGCGTAGCAAACAAACAACAACAGTGAAATTTATGTTACAAGCATAAATGTTGCGAGGAGTGCCACAAAGGGCCGAATGGAAATTGTTTGAAAATAAAAACAAGTACAGAAAATGACAAAGACTACAACAGTCCCGAGCATACTCGGTCTTCAAGGAGGCTCCCCGGTCTTAGCGAGTACGGCTGTCGGTGAATTCAGTGACCGGGGTGGTCGCGCTACCAGCTCCTCCTCGAACGATGCTCATTTCTGGGCCCTCAAGGTTGTCTCGCTCCAAAGCCTGAGCCTCCTCGATCGCCTTTTGATACATAGTGAGCTCGGGCTCGACGAAGTCAGCTGCCCTCCCGAGGACCGGATCGCTCAAGTTTATCCAGGCCGCGTTCCGAAGAGCCGCCTTCTCGAACGGGAAGATGATCCCGCTTCTCAAGCATTCAGGCACCCAGGCGGGGAGGTAAGCCGGCTTGCTGGGATAAGGAACCTCTGGGTCGGTCACCAGCTCGCCGAATTCGCACGCCTCGTGCATCTCTTCGGTAATCTCCTCATCGGGATAAGCACTCAAGTCCTCGCGACGCCCAGGATGCAAGTCTTCGCGATCATCGGGGTCAAAGTCGGCCGGTAGCAATTAACCCTCTTTAGTTGGCCAACGCACGAGAAGAAGCCCTCCTCGCGCGATGACACTTGGACATCTCTCAGGGCCAACTTATAGGTGACCGAAGACATGAAGTCTCGAGCAGCAGAGACTCGGATCCCCTTGAGAAAGGACAGAACGCTTGCCTTGAACTTTTCCATGCAAATGGACAAAGTAGCATAGGCGCCCTTGAAGCTCTTGCTCCTCGACTTCTCTCGGGAGAGCTCCTTCTCAAGCTCCTCGACCTTCATCTTGAGCTTCCCGGCCTCAGTCTCCGAGACCTTGGCTTTTTCTCCGAAGCGGCCAACTTCTTCTCAAGGTCCTCGATAACGACCCCTATGTCAGCCCGATCAGCAGCCACTTGGCCATAGGCCTCCCTCAGGTTCTCGAGCTGCAAAAAGAAAACAAAGTTAGCGAGGAGAGAAAAATTTATACTTAGCGAAATGTTTACAACAATAGTATGAGGATAAATACCTGGAGCGAGCACATGCTGAGCTCGTGCGCCCTGTCGAGGTCGCTCATTTGAATGAGCCGCTTCACTTCGTCGTCTCCGGAAGCGGCTACCTTACCCTTCTTACGGGCAGGCTCATTGTTACCCCCTAAGTTGAGCTTCCTCGCTCCTTTCTTCGCCGTAGGCCTCTCCGGCCTCTTCTCCGCCTCGATTGTGTTCAAGGCTTCCTCCTCGGCTTCTTTGGCCCTCTTCGCGGCGGCCTCCTCCGCTTCTTTGGCCCTCTTCGCGGCGGCCTCCTCCTCGGCCCTTTTGATGGCCTCTACAGGATTCTCACGGGTAGCGAGCCCCTCCTGCACCAAGGCATCCCGATGATGCGCGGCGTTGCGGGGAGGGGTCAAGTTCAAAGATCCGAGGATCTTTGTCTGTTTGTTAGCCAGCCTTTGTTTCCTCCTTTGTTCCTCCTTGGCAGCCAATGTCTTCGACATTATCCACTGGAACCAGTAAGCTGCAAGAGAGTAAACACGAGTTAGTACAATCGAGGAGCGATAAAAATCGACGAGGAAAGCAAGAGAGCGAGGACACATCACAAACAGAAAGCAAGCAAAGAAAAATACAAGTACAAAGCAAAGAAAAAGCGCGAAGAGCTAGTTACCGAAGAGGACTTTTCGGGTATATCGGTTCCCGATATACCCTGTGTACGCGTAGGGAGAAAGTCCCGCCAAGTAAGGAAGTGGCTGAAGGACCAATCCCCAATAAAAGTACTTCTCGGGGTGGGGTCCCCGATTTTGCTCCTCGAGCTCAGCAACCCAGGGATCGGACTCCTCTGGCAACGGATGCTTATCCGCTATTTTCCCTCTAAACATCAGCTTCGGTACTCCCCACTCCAGCTCCTCCTCGCTCATGTTAGGCAACCTCCTCTTTCTGATGTAGAAGTACCTATGGAACCATTTATAGCCCGAGGAGCTAGGAGCGTCCATGATAAATCCGAGGCCCGGTCGAGCGTTGAAGTAATAAAAGTATTTGTTCCCGGAGCTCATCGAGACCCGGAACAATTGGTTGAAATTATGGAAGTTTAGCTCGATCCCCCTCTTCATGCAAAAGACTCCAAAGCAGACTAGGGTCCCAAAGGCACTCGGCACTAATTGCCAAGGAGCGATCCCCAACGTGTTGAAGATATCGCGGAAAGCATCACAGAAGGGGAGGATCCATCCTCGATCCAAGCTGAGGCAGTGAACGGCCATGTACCCCGGGGGAGCATTATAAAAAGTTTGATCCTCCTTGGGCACGAGGATGTCAAACTTATTCTCGGGGAGAGAATACTTCCACCTAAGTGTGGGAACCTCGTCGAGCTTGACGGTAGAGGAGGTGGTCGGTATAATCCCGTCCTCGTCTTCTCCCCGTTAGGATCGGGGAGGTCAACTGTGCGAGCACTCTTCGTGAACTTCTTCTCAGCAGCCTTGGTAGTTTTAGGCTCCGGCTCCACGGCAACCTTTGCCTTCTTCGATTTAGCAGCCCTGGAGCGAGAAGGCCTGCTCGCTCTACGCTCCGCCTTTTTCTTATCCGCAGCCATCTGAGCAAGGCGCATCTCATACTCCTGCTCCTCGAGTGGGTTGGGTCCTCGAGTCCCACTCGGATACGTAAAGTCAATCGTCGTCGGATCGATTGAATGGTAACTAGTCTCCTCCTCGCGCGCGAACCTCTTCGCGTCCCTGATTGCGCGCCTTTGCCCCTCCGAGAAGGAAGGAACCTCGTGCTCGGACCAGCTTCACTCCTATGAGTGTCTCCAATTGTTAGAGGAACTTCATCCTCCTCCTCATCCGTGATTACAGCTCTCCTAGCTGTTTGTGGAGGGAATCTGACCCTCTTTGCAGGAGGACTAGTCCGAGGAGAAGTAGCCTCGTCGTCCTCTTCGCTCTCATCCTCCGTGTCATCACTGTCGATAATTTGAACGGGTATCGGGGCCTTCCCGCGTTGCGCCGAGTGCTCACCCTCTTCATACAACGCCAAGGCCAACTCCGGCCTCTCCGTGTCGTCCATCTCCTCGACCCGGATCTCAGGAGCGACCACGTTCACGGCTGTCCCGTAATTTCGCCCGTGAACTTGGGCGGCGCGAGTAATCAGCTCCGCAGAAACACCAGGGTTACGAGGACCACCCTCAGCCTCCGTCCTCTCATCAATAAAATCGTCGTCCTCGGTACGACGCTTCTTTCTGCTCACTATCTGATAGAGGTCCTCCTCACTCTCCGTCTCTTCTTCCTCTTCGGCTGCCTGCTCGCCACCCTGCTCGAGCTGAGGCTCCTCGACAGCCTCCTCAATCGTTTCATCAAGGAAGGTCGCCGATACATCTGACGTATCGGGCGACGTAGTATGGTCGCTCCCATACTCACCGGCGGCCGAGACGTTCTGACTATCGTCGCTCCTCTCGGACATCCTAAAGGTGGGCAAAGAAAGAAGTTAGGATGGTTTGTTATAGTCCGAGAGGTCCTTTTAGGTATGTTCATTAAGGATTCGACCTCCCGAACGGAGAAAAATCTCAAAAAAGAAAGCGCAAGTAAATCAAGAAGTTACTCTAAGTTACTCTACAGAAAAGCAAACACAGAGCGAGGAGCATACATAAGGAGCGACCAACCGCTCAAAACATGAGTAAAAAATCGGGCAGCATGACGACTTACATATACAGCAAAATCGGAGCGAGCACATGCCTATATAAAACTCGAAGAGCATGCATAGAGCGACCAACCGCTAAAAAGACTTCCTACAGTTACTCCTACAGCCGTACGCTAATGAGGAGGCAACAAGGGGCATACAGTAAATTAAGGGGACCTACTTCTACGGCTACTCAAGCCAAATCGGTCCGAATTACTTCCGTTTACAAGTCCGTTTAATGATTTTTAGGTCCAAGGCCGTTCTTAGGCCGTCATACAGCGATGATTATTCAGTCAATATCATTACGGGAGGCAAAAACCAAAGAAAGAGAACAACATGCAAAAGCCGAACACAAGAAAGCAACAAGGCAGGGAAAATAAAGCATTTCTAGGCAAAATCAAGCAAAGAAAGGAGGAATTAAAGGCAAAGAAAGGGAAGCTTACTTGATTTTGAGTAGATGAAAGTATGAAACCGGAAAGAAGGCCGGAAAAAGTTGAAGTTTCGCCTGAAAACGAGATTCTGGACGTCGGAAATGCTCCTCGATCACAACTTGGCTCGATGACTCACGCTTGTCGATCTCTCAAACTCTCTTCGCTCTCTCGTATTTGCTCTGAATGCTCGGATTGCGAAAAGTGTGGAATGACCGAGTGTTGACCTATTTATAGAAGGGTAGCCCGGGGATACGAAACGACGCATGTCCTCGCGCCATCCGGACCGACCATGTGTCCAAGATCGACGGTCCAGATTGCGGCCGCCTGGCGAATTACCGTTTTTACCCTCCACGCTCCCGCTCTGGCTCGAACACGCTCTCGGATCCGGAACGAATTACCTAACCACGGCGATAAATCCGTAGCGCGACCACAATCCTACTCGAGACAAGCGGAGACAGATCGACGACCATGATCTGTCCTCCTCGGATCAACATCGCGAAAAATCCCAGAACCACGGCAATTCGACGGCCACGTGTCAGGGGACCGAGGAGCTGCCCATGCAGCTACCCTCCTCGAGATTCCTCTTACTTTTTACACAAGTATCTCTCCGCGAGATAATTTGCAAGCAAAAAAGCGGCAGGAAGTCATTCCATTCCTTTTACACAAGTATCTCTCCGCGAGATACTTTGCAAGCAAAAAAGCGGCAGGAAGTCATTCCATTCCTTTTACACAAGTATCTCTCCGCGAGATACTTTGCAAGCAAAAAAGCGGCAGGAAGTCATTCCATTCCACTAAGGGATACTTACCCGGATCCGATCTTTTCCCAGCAAAAATACCTCTTTTCATACGGTCCGAGCAATGTCTGCTCGCACCCTATAAAAAGGGGGGGGGGGAGGGAGAGATAGGAGGAGGGAAAGATACCAAGGTGCGAATACGGAAATCTTTTTTCGCCCACTACTAGTCGAGGCTCTGCTCGACCTCTACTTCAACATAGTTCCTCAACTATCTTCTACAAAGATACTTGGAAACTAGGGGGACATATGTTAGGGTTGAAATATGTCCAGTCCGCATGTACGAACTGGAGCGGTCTAAGAGCGCGACAAAGCATCATAGGCCGTCCCTCAAGGGGCACAACCACACCCAAGTATGTCACTAAGGTGTGGATCGACCAACATAGGGTCCGACCATCACTGGGAGGACAACCCTCAAAATAAGCTCCTCTCAAGGACAAAGATGCCAGTGGGCTCGAGGAGCATCTCTCTCGGGCTCGAGGAGGCCTTACGTCAAGGTAACGCTCCTTGACAGAAACTGAGCAGGACACTACTCGCATCACCCACGCACAAGGAAGGCACGAGGACCACAGAGCGACCAGCCATGGTTGCTCTCCTGGGCCAAGGCCCACGGACCTCCTTAATGGGCCTGGGCCGAGGAAGGCCTCAATCCTAGCCGTACACGTGGCGTGATCCTACATGACCGGAAGCTGAAGGGTCTCAAGTATAAAAGGGCCTCATTTACTCCTCAACAGTAAGCATTAACTACGCCACCCGAGCACCACTTTCACTACTCATACTAGGGAAGCCTCACAACTCCCTACTCGTAAAGTCGCCTCTCCGGTCTGATACCTTACAGACCGGGCAAGAGACACTAACCCCCCCCTCTAGTCTATTTCAGGTACGAGGAAGCTACGAGAAGGTTCTCATCCTATCCTAGAGGAACACTACAAGAAGAACAACTTGAATGACTTAGATTAGCGACTTATTGCGACCTTAGAAAGAAACACGAATTACCCTTCAATAAGTGAAATGGCAGCATTGGGTGTTGGAAACCTTTATTCAGATTCTGAGAAAGTGAAAACTATCATCAGAAGTTTGAATCAAGAATGGATCCACACTCAGAATTTCTATTATAATCAAGGAATGCCAGACATTACACCAACATAGTTGTTCTCTCATCTTGCTATTGTCAACTATGAGACAAAGCAAAGAGAAAGTGTATTTGCTGAAAAATCGCAAAACATTGCTCTTGCTGCAAAGCTGTCATCTTCTGAAAAGAAGAATGAAAAAGAACCTACTGATGAAAATGCTTTGGTTGTCAAAAACATGAAGAAATTCATCAGCAAAGAACGTGAAAGGCGAAAAGCAAAAGAGAAGCTGAAAAAGCATCTTGCTAACAACTACCATAAGTACAAGAATGATACTAGCTCGCTGAACAAGCAAGCTCAGCAAGCTACATCATTAGAAGAATCAGCAGTTGGAAATGATCTATGTTTTTACTGCAAAAAGCCTGGACACTTCAAAGCTAATTGCCCTTTGCTGAAAGGCAAATCTGCTGAAAAAAAGAAGTTCAAAAGAGCTTTTATTGCTGAAGAAAAGAAGAAGCTTCAAGCAAAAATCGATGCATTGTGTATTGATACTAGCTCCGAAGACAGTGAGGATGAAAGTTCTGACACCGACGATGAAGAAGCCACTCTAGACGTGGAGATTGGCAAAGAAGTTTGTGGAATAGCTATGGAATCTTATCCAGATGTGTCAAACTACGAATTCTGCCTCATGGCCGGTCAGGTAAACAACTCTATCTCTGACTCAGACTCAGAAAGTGAAGACGAGATTGACCTTGACAAGATTCAAGGAGAAATCGAAAGATTTGAGAAAACTCTCAGCAAACAGCAAGAGAAACTACAACTTGTTGAAATTCTGACCAAGCAGACTACTGAAAAGTATGTCTTGCTGAAAGAACAAACAGAAGAAAAGGATGCTGAAATAAGGCGTCTTAAGAAGTTGATTGCTGAAGCTGCAGAGAAGAATTCTCAAATGGCATTAGAATTGGAAGAATATCAGTCCTCAATTCTAAAGTTACTTGCTGAAATCCAAGAGATGAAAAAGATGAAAGTCAATTTCAAATCCTATGTGGAAGCAAGTAATACGCTGACTGAACTAAACTCTTATTTGAGAGATCCATCTCAGAAAGAAGGTTTACGAGCAACGTGCGAAGGTGACAACGTAGAAATCTTGAGAAAAGATAAATCACCTATCTCCTTTGTACGTGCTACTGATAGTAGTCCACCAGAAATCTATCAGTTTGGTCAAACTAAGGTTGCTGAAACATGCAATCAAGTACCTATGACCATAAAGCCCGCTGTTGCTACTCAAAGTAACAAGACTTTAAAGGAAAACAGGTTGCTGAGAAGCAAACTGGAAAGATGAAGAATGCTGTGAAGCATTCCGCCAAACGAGTTGCTGAAAAGCAAGTTGTTAAGACTAAAGGCAAGATTACTAGAAGTAATCAGAAGTCCTTTGCTGACAAACCTGAATCAAGTAAGGTTGCTGAAGCTAAAGCTCAGCATTCTCCGAAAAGTGGACTAGGTTTCAAAACCAAGCAAAGTCAACTTTTTCATGAGTATAAGCAAAGTCAACAAAGATACTTCAAAGAGATGAAGAAAATCAAGCCTAAGAGTTCTGAAAAGACTCCCAATGCTAGAACTAGAAGGAACCTTGCTAGAAAAGAACATACTGAAAAGTATGTTCAGCAAAAAGGTCAACAGAGCAAGACACCACATCAGAAAGTGGATTTGACCAGCACGAGTCAAAAATCTTTCAGCTCAAATTCTCCTAGTTCCTCAGCAAGTAGAAAACAAGTCAAAGTTGAAAAACTTCAGACTTGGGTTTCCACTGGACGCATTCTTGAACATGTTAATGGACATCCATTATTGGATAATTAACTTGTTTGCTCTTGATTGTGCAGACTTCAGCCACGGAGACAAACGATGCAATCTGGCACTTTGATAGTGGTTGTGGAAAGCACATGACGGGCAACAAGAATAACCTTATAAACTATAGACGGTGGTCTAAAGGTCCAACAATAAGGTTTGCTGGTGGAGGCTCCGGTTCTACAAAAGGCTATGGTGATGTGAAGTTAGGATGCATAACCGTTACTGGAGTTCTTTATGTCAAAAATCTCAAGTTTAACCTTTTCAGCATGAGTCAGTTTGCTGACAAAGGATACTTCATCGAAATTAAAAGTGATGAATATAAACTTGTATATTTTGAGACTAAAAAGGTTATAATGATTGCAAGAAGATCAGGAGGCTTGTACACCGTTGATTGGTCTTCAGCAAACGTTGAAAAATGCCTTGTCTCAGATCATGATTGCCTTGCTGAAAAAGCATGGTTATGGCATAAACGAACAAGTCATCTAAACTTCAAGACGCTGAATAAGCTGTCTAAAAAGGCACTTGTAGTTGGATTACCTAGGGTTACTTTTAAGAAGGATGGTGTTTGCAATGCATGTCAGCAAGGAAAGCAAACCAAATCTTCTTTCAAGAACAAGGCAGTACCGTCAACTACAAAACCTTTACAACTCTTACACATGGACTTGTTTGAATCTTCTTCAACAAGCTATGCTGGTAAGAAGTATGGTCTAGTCGTGGTAGATGACTATTCAAGATTCACTTGGGTAGTATTCATCAAGCACAAATCTGAAATCAAGACTGAAATACCTAACTTGCTGAATAAGCTTGAAGTCATGAAAAATGACAAGGTAAAATTCATAAGGACAGACCATGGTACTGAGTTTGTAAACCAGTACATAACTGAATATTGTACCTTAAAATGTATTCAACATCAGTTATCCTCAGTAAGAACACCACAGCAAAATGGTGTTGCTGAACGGAAGAATCGTACCCTAAAAGAAGCCGCAAGAACAATGCTTGCTGACACTGAAATAAGTGAGGCTTATTGGGTTGAAGCGATTAATACCGCCTGTTATACTCAAAACAGATGTTTGATTACTAAGGAATACAACAAAACTCCTTATGAATTGTTTGTTGGAAGACCTCCTAACATCTCTCATCTAAGAGTATTTGGTTGCAAATGTTTCGTTCTTAACAATGGTAGAGAATACCTAAGAACATTTCAACCAAAGGCAGACGAAGCGATATTTCTTGGCTACTCCTTGCATAGTAAAGCTTATTGAGTTTACAACAAAAAGGCACAAAGGATTGAAGAATCAGTACATGTTGTATTCTACGAAAAGTCACAAGGTGTGCCTGCTGAAGAAGAAATATCAGAATATATGAAAAAGCTAATCATACATGAGCAAAGAACTGAATCTGATGCTAGGCAAATCAAGTCAATTGAACTAAATGATGAATCTGACACTGACTCTCCTCCCCTGAGTCATGACAAGATAAATATAGTTCACGACAAAGAATTTCCAGCAAAAGACGTGGTTGCTCCGGAAGTTGCTGAAATTACGCAATCTCCAGTGCCTGCTGATGAAATACCTCAAACTAGCAATGCTGAACAAGCAGTTGCTGATGCACAAATCTCAGCAGAGACACAAATTCCCAGTAGTACTGAACAAGTACATACTGAAGAGTCACATGCTGATGAGCAAACATATCCTGATCCAACAAACAGAAAACCTGTTAATAAATGGATTAGAGATCATCCCTCTACGGATATGATTGGCGATATTAATAAACGCCAAGTGACTAGATCCAAAGCTACTCATGGACTTGCTGAAGAAGCAACTGTCGTAGAAGTAGAATCACTGTTCTCTTGCTTTGTTTCAGAAATTGAACCTAAAACCATAGAAGAAGCTTTAAAGCATTCTGAATGGATAAAGGCAATGCAACAAGAACTGGATCAATTTGAAAGGAACAAAGTCTGGAAACTTGTGCCACTTGCTGAAGACAAGAAAGTTATTGGTACAAAGTGGGTGTTCAGAAACAAGCTGAGCGAGTCTGGTGAAGTAACAAGAAATAAAGCACGTTTAGTTGCTCAAGGTTACTGTCAGACTGAGGGATTGGACTATGATGAGTCTTACGCACGAGTTGCAAGATTGAATGCAATTAGGCTTTTCTTGGCCTTTGCTGCTCACAATGACTTCATTGTTTACCAAATGGATGTTAAAAGTGCATTCTTAAATGGTGAACTTGCTGAAGAAGTCTACCTAGAACAACCCCCTGGCTTTGAACTTCCCTCAGAAATCAAGATCGTATACAAGCTTCAGAAAGCTGTATATGGTCTAAAGCAAGCACCAAGAGCATGGTATGATACCTTGGCTAAGTTCTTGCTGGAAAATGGTTTCAAGAAAGGTGAAGTTGACAAAACCTTATTTACCGTGAACCATGATGGTAAAATACTCTTAGTTCAAATTTATGTGGATGACATAATTTTTGGATCTAAGGACAAGAAACTTTGTGATGATTTTGCCAAACTCATGACAAATAAGTTTGAAATGAGTATGATGGGAAAATTGAATTATTTCCTAGGATTGCTAGTCAAGCAACTCAAAGATGGAATATTCATAAATCAAGCAAAGTATGCGAAAGAAATGCTCATAAAATTTAGGATCAAAGAGGATGAGAAACCTGAAAAGATCCCTATGAGTGTTGGTACCAAATCGGGCTATACTAAAGGGACAAAAGTGTTGAAGAATACAAGTATAGGAAGCTCATTGGTTCCTTGTTGTATCAAACAACAAGTAGACCTGACATTCAGTATGCTGTTTGTGTGTGTGCAAGATTCCAATCTGATCCAAGAGAATCACACTACAAAAAGGCAATCAAGATACTGAAATATGTTAAAGGTACAGTCAATGTTGGATTATGGTATCCTAAAGATTCTGGACTTGAATTGGTTGGCTATTCTGATGCTGATCATGGTGGATCAACTCTTGATAGAAAAAGTACCTCTGGAACTTGTCAGTTTTTGGGTACTAGATTAATATCATGGTTCAGCAAGAAGCAAACTTGTGTCGCCAATTCATCTACTGAATCTGAATACATTGCAGCTGGTTGTTGCACAGCTCAAATCCTATGGATTCAGCAACAATTAAGAGATTATGGTATTTCTGCAAAGAAAACACCAATCTTTTGTGATAATAAAAGTGCTATTGCAATTACGCAAAATCCTAAGTTTCACTCTAGCACCAAGCACATTGATATTAGACATCATTTCATTAGAGATCATGTGGAAAAAGGTGATATTGAGGTTGTGAAAGTAGGCACCGAAGATCAGCTTGCTGACATCTTCACCAAGCCCCTACCGGATAATAGGTTCGCAATGCTAAGGTATAACCTTGGATTGATTGAACTAACTCAATAAAGGATACACTTGGCAGAATGCTGAAACAGGTATTCAGCAAGCCAAAGTATTCCTGTCTAAAAGACTCAGTCACTAATTTCTTCTAAGAAATGATAAGTCACTACATGATTGCTGAAACAGGCATTCAGCAAGTAATTCCTTCAAACGGGTATTTGTTAGGATACTTGATCACTTGCTGAGACAGGCACTCAGTAAGAGAAAGAACTTAAAGATTGCTCAGACGGGCACTCAGACAATCAAAAGATACTGAAACGGGTATTCAAGTATCTAAGGAATTTTCTGAGACGGGAACTCAAAAAGAGCAAAAGCTCATCTCTCAGATTTTACCAAAAGATGTCTCAAGTATAAAAGAATTTACTGATACGGGAAATCAGAAATATCTTTTAATCTTAGGAAATACGAGATATCTAAGTAAGGGGGAACTTTCAGCAAGTATTAAGAGTGATAATTCAAACTCGCTGAAAAGATTCTTGTCTATTTCAGCAAGCAATCTATTTTCTTAAAACTCGGTAAAATCAATTTGTGACGTTAAACTGGCACAGATAAACTCGCAATAATCATGACATGAAATTCAATCGTGGCCATTGATTAAAAGGAGTTACTTATCTAGCGGCTAACAAAACAAAGAGAGAGAGTGCTCTGACGGTTTTAGTTAGTGGGCCACTTCGCATTCAATGCAAAGGCTCCACTAACTCCAGTGTTTCTCTGTTTTACCCTTGCTGATAGCTCAAATCGATTGAGTTTCCCACACACCAGAGACACTATATAAAGAAGGAGTTAGAGAAATGACAAATTCTTTAACTCACATTTCCTTTCTCTGCAAATTCTAGCCTGAATCTACTGTACCTCCGGTCAAAAAGCAAACTATCTCTTTTCGTACACTCTTTCTTGCTCTATATAAGAAATGGCTCCCAAGAGACAGTCATCTAAGTCCTCAAAGTCGTCAAAGGTTGACAGTGCTGAAACACGCACTGCTCCGGTGACTACTCCGGCCACAAACACAACGAAAGTTGTGTTGAAAAACGACTGAATCTCACAAAAACCTATGCCTCCGTCATATCTTGACACTGCAAAGTGTGAGATGTTGATGCAATGGGGAGGGTTTGCAAAAGAAAAGTACATTAGGTACTTTTATGAACAAGAACTCGATACCGAAAATGAAGAGGTGCTTGAGTTTATCAAGCAGCAAGGCCTCATGAACTTTATCTATGCTCGCACTAAGCAAGTGAGCATGATTGATACAATGGAATTCTACAACAATGCAGAAATCCAGTCCCTTACAGACAATAATGGAGTCACTGAAAAAGTGATCCTTACTTATGTTCAGAACACGCAAATCGTCCTGAAATGGACTGATTTAGCGGAGATATTTCAGATTCCAACCACTGGAACTGAAGATGACATCAGTTCCACTGACGAAGAAATTGAAGCTTTCTACAGTGATGTCAGAAATGCGAAAATGAAGAAAGGCGAGATAGCTCCCGTGACTTGGACAAAGCACGTTAAGAGAAAGCATCTCTGCCATTCACTTGGTCTAGTAGCTCTGCTACTAATAAAAGTTCTTGACTCCCAAGTTGGAGGAATTGACCAAGTAGGCCTGAGAAGATGGCCATTGCTGATGCATATCTATGAAAAGAAAACGGAACTTAACTGGGCTAAGTACATTTTCAACAGGCTTGTTGATTGTGTTACTAAGTTCAAGGTAAAGGTAGAAGACAACAAGGTCTCACCTTCCTTTCCAGTTATGTATGGAATCAAGATTTGCTATATCCTTGAACATTTCAGAATTCAGCTAAGAAATCCATTGCCAATCAAGAAATCTGTGTGCAATGTGGGAAGATCTTTCTACAAGCAGAATGTACCTAAGATTGCTGGAAAGAAAACTAAGAAGACAACAACTGCAAATGTTGTCAGCACAAGCCAGCAAGAAAGGTATACAACAGCTGCAGATGTTACCACTCAGCAACTTAGAGATGAAACTGCTGTTGGTAGTGGTAACACAAATGAAACTGCTGTAGAAACTCAACAAGGTACGTGTACAACACCTGTTGCTGAAAAAGAAACTATAGATGACTCTGGGAAACTGGAGAAATCTAACAAGAAAAAGAGGAAAGTTGATGATGACACTCAGACTGCAGCGTCATCAGCAAACCCCGTACCTATGAGGAAACGGACAAGCAACAAAAGAAAGAAAACACTGGCTTGCCAGTCAGTCCCTTATGTCCAAGACTCCTCAGTCAATTCCCAGACAAATGCTGAAACGCATTTGCCAGTAGATGTTGCTGACGTGATTATTGAAGCCTATGTCAGCAATGTTGAAGTGTTTGCGGAAGCCTTCAACAATCAACTCAACGTTGATAACTCTACTGAGAATAGACCACAAGGCAGTGGAAATGAAATTCCTGCCCAAGTCCCCGATATCTACATAGTAGATAACTTAGTATCCAACCATGGAACTAGTAAGCGACATTGTTGCTGATCTGCAAAAAGCGGCACTTGCTGATGCTGCTGAAGAGATGGTTGATGAACAAGCAACTCATCAAGTTGTTGAAACAACGCTTGCTGAAGGACCAGTTGCTGAAATAGCAATGGTTCCAGTTCCTGAAGTTGCTGAAACTCAAGAAGCATTATTCAAAGACGCATCTCATGATGCTAAGAATACTAGCCCAAGTTCACCCAAGACATCAATTGACAAAGTCCAGCTTGTACTGGAAGATTTAAGCAAACAAATGGAGTTGGAGATTGAAGAATCATCCAATAAGTCAATTGATCTCTTCATGACAAGCAGTGAGCTCAAAGGTCAAGATGCTTCTGCTCAACTTGTCATTTCAGAGACAAGGGAGATTGCTGAAATCGCACAGCATTCTCAGATAGAGCAAAAACCAGAAGTCTGCTGAAGAAACAGTCCAAGAAGCTGAAGAAACTGTTAATGCTGAAAGGACTGAGCCACAACCTGTCCTTCCTCAGCAGGTAGTTAATTCAACCATCAGTAAAACTTCAAATTCTGAAAATTGTTCTTTTGCTAAAATTATCCTTTCTCTACAGACTTCTCAAGATGCAAGTCAGATGGTTGCTGAAGCCTCTGCACCAGAACCAACACTCCCTGCTCAGCAGGTAGTTAATAATTTTGGTATAAAAACTAAGTTTGACAGCTTAGTACTTGTGTCTAACTATAATTTATTTCAGGATGAACAAATGGAGGATGCTACTCAAGCTCCTCATGGAATGGAAATTGTACTACATGAGCTTGCTGACCCTCAGCAGGTAAATCATGTTTCAGATATAAACTCTAAAACAATTCTCCAAACCAATCCTGATCTAAATAATATTCTTTTTCAGGCTCAAAAGGAGACCACTAAAGTGGTGCTCATCACTGAAGATCAGCAAATAAGTTCTGAAGAACTATACTTGAACTTCAAAATGACAACTTTGTCAAGAGTTGCTAAGTCTGTCAGCAACTGGAAAAGGTACAGGAGAATGGATTTCTCAGATCTTCACCTTCATCTCTCAAACGAGAAAAAGAGATCTTCTTTGTTAAAGCTCGAAACATTTGTCCACTCCATCCTTCCTGAAGAAATGAAATATTCTCAGCAAATGAGCTCCAATTTGATTGCTCAAATCAGAGAGAATATGAAGGCCAAATTTAAGAGTGCCTCTCCAGCTGAACAAGCTGTGATGCTCAAAGGTCTTTTTGTACCTGTGGTGGCTGATCCCCACAAATTAACTGAGGAAGGGGAAGTGACAAGTGTTGCTTTGTATAAGCACGTGGAGCTAGTCATTTTAACAAATGATGAAGAATAAGAAGAAGAAGATGAGAACATTCCCACTGATCCCAGTGATGATGAAGGGAAAGATTCTAAGGACAAGAAAGACGACGATGATGACAATCAAGGTCCAAGTCCTGATGCTGGTGGATTGAAGTTAACAGTTGCTGACAATACTCAATCTAACAATCAGCAAGCTGAACAACAACAATCTCAGCAAGAATCTCAACCTCCTCCTGCTGATGCTGAAAATCACGCACCTGTGCAAGGTGTTGATACTGAAGAAGAATACGCCAGAAAAAGGGCTGCCTTGAAAAATGGCAAAAGTCCAGTTTCTGATGCCAAGGTTACTGAAGAAAACCTTGATGATGAGGATGAACAAGATGAAGATTACCAACGCGCTCTACAAAACAGTCTCTTGATCCACGCAAGGCATACGCAGGATCTAGAAATTGGTGAATCTTCAAGACCAAGATCAAAGGAAGTTCCATCCCTTCCACTTACTACTGGCGAAACTCCAGTAATTGAGCCACAAACTCAATTAAAACTAACTACTGGCGAAACTCCAGTAATTGAGCCACAAACTCAATTGAAACAACTACCTACTGGTGAAACTCCAGTCGTTGAGTCTGAAGCGTTGCCATCAGCAACCACTCAACAAAGAGGAAGTGAAGCTACTGATAAAGGTTCAAAAGTTGCTCAACTTGATGAATCTGAGGATGATGACGACTTGTCAGATCATGACGATGAACAATCAAAGCGACACCCAAAAGTTGTTCAGATTCCTCCTCCTGATTACATCACTGATAAAGGAGATTCATTAAGAGCCGAACTGCTTTTACAAGATGATCAGTTTGCTTCCGAACTAAAAGTTCATTCCTTGACACCTCATTTAGTGTCGTTCCCAAGAGTTGAGGAGTTTACTCCCTGAATTCTAGCACTAAAACAAGTCCATGATGCCTGCAAAGCTGAAGATGAGGCATTGCTTGCTGAGAGCCCACTTGACATTGGAAAGATATTGGCTACAGTGCTGAGACGCACTACAACTTTGACAATAGCTCAGAAAGACACCAGTCTTTATCACAAGAGCTATGAAGAAGATGTAAGTCAAGCGCTCAGGCTTGCAAAGAATGCTCTCGTAAAGGCTCAGACTTACATGGATGAGAAGGCCGCAATAGAGAAAAGACATGAAGAGAACATGATGAATATTCAAAGAGAGTTGTCAACAATGACATCTGACCAACAACAAATCATCATGAAGTATAACAGTTTAAACACTCTTGCTGAAAATTGCAATGAGTTTTATTCTCTGCACATCACTCCGATGTTGCAATCCATGTCTAAGGGGGAAAAGAAGAATACTAGAAAAAGAAATCAAACCCCTCCTGCTCCTGCTGTTGATGTGCTACTACCAATAGAACCTCTTGCTGAAAAAGAGCAAAGTTCTAAAAGACAAACAGAATCTGAGTTGAATTCAGCAAGTATCAAAAAGAGAAAAACCGCTGCTGAAACTCAAGATTTCTGTCATACTGAAAGTCATCACAATCTGAATGAAGATGATGAAGATGATGACAATCAAACAATAGCTCAAGCCATAAGAGCTAGACCCTTAACAGCCGTGACTCCGTCTAGCCATTCAAAGCATTTCTCGTCTGACTCTTCAGCAAGAGATCAAGACAATGCAAAATCAAGAAGAAGAAGGCAAAGACAGGAAGAGAAAAGGCTGGCCAGCATTGCTATTGGCTCCGGCATTGAATATACAAAGACCAGTAATGAGGAAACCACTCAGAATGTAATCAGAAACATTCATGGTTGCTGGATCTTAAAGCTGGAAGACTTGCTGGTGAATGAGTTCTTTCCTACAGCCATATTGAATCAAATGTTCAAATGGATTGAACTCAAGGTCCAAAGAAAGCAAAGGGAAGAATCCCTCCCAAGATATATTGCTGGGAAATGGTTGAATCTTGAGGTCCATGTAAGAAGAATTGCCATTGGTAAGACATACAAACAAGAACTAAGTCTGATCAAACCACCTGGCATTGCTTATTACTCTGACCCGGTAACAAAGAAACCTAAGAAGAAACTTGGATTGATTCCTTATGAGTACTTCTATCTCACTGCTAAGGATCAAGAAGAAGATCTTCTCTGTCTAAGAAAGATTCATCCGAAAAGCATTTCAGATACACAGCTTCTCCATGCCAGCAATTGGGGCATGCATTTGTGGGTAATTAATTACATGGAAATGAATGCTGAAAAGCATCATCATACTGCCTGCAAAAACGCAAGAATTCTTCAACTACAAGTCCGTAGGCTTCTGGAAAACTACGTAAAGGATTGTGTTGAATTTACTGCACTTGCTGAGAAGAGTGTAAGAGAGATTTTGAGAAAATCCTCTAAAAGAGCCTAAGTCCCTGTAATAGTTTTTGTTAAATTTTTTGTTTGCTGATTTTGTTTATGTTATCTATGCTACTTCTTGTAAACTCCTGAAAGATAACTATCAGCAATGAAACTTTTGACTCTTATTGGTTTTTGATTATGCAACTTACTTATGCTTACTGTTTAATTATTCAAGTATTCTTGCATTAATCAACTGATTTATTCAACATCAGAAACCTCTAAAAGGGTAACAATTAATTTAGCCATGGATTGCTAACATAAAAAAGGGGGAAATTTGTTAGGAAACTTGTAATTTTGATGAGCAATTAACCATGCTAAATTAAGGAAAGTCCAGTAACTAGTACTCTTAAGGTCCATAGGAATTTAGAATTTGAAGGACATTGTAAAAGAGGAACGTTTGCTGAAGACTTAGATTAGGTGCTAGATAAGTTATTTCTTTTGCGTATGATGTATTTTATTTTCTGAAAAGAAAATAACTTATTGATGCTTAGCTTATGATGTATCTTATTTTCTGAAAAGAAAATAACCTATTGAAGCATTTGCTGAAGATATACTTTGTTTATTACAAACAAATTATTGAAGCAAATAGAAACCGCTCAGAATCTTGAAGACTTTTGAAGATCTGAAGACTTGAAGAATTTGAAGATCTGAAGACTAGAAGATTGCTGAAGACTGGTATCTACAAAGGCACGTGTTGCTCAGAAAATGGAAAATTCAGCAACAGCATTGCATAAGTGAAAATCTGAAAGACTAAGTAGGTTGTGCTTGCTGAAACTGAGACTAACCAATTGCTGATGGAACATATGTGACCTCTTGCTGAATGTACGTGAATTTGCGCTCCAATGTTACTGTTTGAATTCTATTCAAATGTGCATTTAATGCAAAGCTTACACACGAAGGACATGAAGACTAGAAGACAAACAAACACGCTGCTGAAAGTACAAAAGCAAGATAGTGACATGTTAAGGAACAAAAGCCTTAGGATTTGAAATTCAAACGGCTCCTTACTTTCACTATAAATAGAGGTCATCCGGCAAAGAGTTGAAATTTATCAACAATGTGATCAAACTCTCATTTGTGCTTAAAACTCACAAACCTTCAAACACTCTTACTGCCATTGATCCGTTCCAAGACTTAAAGCTTGAAAAAGCTACTTGTGAAGAAGTAGAACAAACTTGGATAAGAAATTAGTTAAGTGTTCTTTCTTTCAAACAAGAACAAGTCTTGACACCAGAAACAATCAAACTTGTTTACTGCAAAGTATACAAAGTTGTGTTTCTTAGATTACTTGTTGTAACTGAATAAGTTATAATTAAGTCATCTCACCCCAAAACTCTCTAACTGAAAATACACCCTTTCAGGCGTGATATTCAGGGGGAACTTAATCGAGCATAGTTTTGCTGATTAAAAGTACCAAGTTTGGTGGAGAACAAGGTTGAGTTCTCTAGTTTAGGTTGGAGACAAAGCAAGTGTTCTTTGGTTTCTGTTGAATCGCTTTAGATAGGAGATTGTAAGGAACCTCAATCATATCTTAGTGGATTCAGTCCTAGAAAGGACGAAGTGGATTAGTTGAGAGATTACGCCACTCTCAGATACCACTATAAAAGTGTTTGTGTGATTTACTTACTGTATTTAGCTTTCAGCAAATCATATCTGTCTGTACACAGTCACTCACTTCACTTGCTGAAACCTTTACTTACTGAAAGAGCACTTATTGTATCAAAGACTTCCGCTCTCTGATTTTAAGTATCAGCAAACCAAGCTACTATAAAGTAACTTACGCTTGCTGAGAAAGTTTTAAACGACGAAAGTTTGAAAAGACTATTCACCCCCCCCCCCCATCTAGTCTTTTCTTGTTGTTTAAAGGGACCAACAAAAACCTTTACAACTCTTACACATGGACTTGTTTGAATCTTCTTCAACAAGCTATGCTGGTAAGAAGTATGGTCTGGTGGTGGTAGATGACTATTCAAGATTCACTTGGGTAGTATTTATCAAGCACAAGTCTAAAACAAGGACTGAAATACCTAACTTGCTGAATAAGCTTGAAGTCATGAAATATGACAAGGTAAAAGTCATAAGAACAGACCATGGTACTGAGTTTGTAAACCAGTACATAACTGAGTATTGCACTTCAAAAGACATACAACATCAGTTATCCTCAGTAAGGACACCACAACAAAATGGTGCTGCTGAAAGGAAGAATCGCACCCTAAAGGAAGCAGCAAGAACAATGCTTGCTTACACTGAAATAAGTGAAGCTTACTGGATTGAAGCGATTAATACCGCCTGCTATACTCAAAACAGATGTCTGATTACTAAGGAATACAACAAAACTCCCTATGAGTTATTTGTTGGAAGACCTCCTAACATCACCCATCTAAGAGTATTTGGTTGTAAGTGTTTTGTTCTTAACAATGGTAGAGAATACTTAAGAACATTTCAACCAAAGGCAGACGAAGCGATATTTCTTGGTTACTCCTTGCATAGTAAAGCTTATAGAGTTTACAACAAAAAGGCACAAAAGATGAAGAATCAGTGCATGTTGTATTCTATGAAAAGTCACAAGGAGTGCCTGCTGAAGAAGAAATATCAGATTGTATGAAGAAGTTACTCATACACGAGCAAAGAACTGAATCTGATGCTAGGCAATTCAAGTCAATTGAACTAAATGATGATTCTGACAATGATTCTCCTCCCCCAAATCATGACACGATAAATATAGTTCATGACAAAGAATTTCCAGCAAAAGACGCAGTTGCTCCAGATGTTGCTGAAACTATGCAACTTCCTGTGCCTGCTGACGAGTTACCACAAACTAGCAATGCTGAACAAGCAGTTGCTGATGAACCAATCTCAGCAGAGACACAACATAATACCAGTAGTACTGAGCAAGTACATACTGAAGAGTCACATGCTGATGAGGAAACTTATACAGATCCAATGAGCAGAAAACCTGTTAATAAATGGATTAGAGATCATCTCTCTACGGATATGATTGGTGATATTGACAAATGCCAAGTGACTAGATCCAAAGTATCTACTACTCATGAACTTGCTGAAGAAGCAAATGTCGTAGAAGTTGAAGCTTTGCTCTATTGCTTCTGTTTCAGAAATTGAACCCAAGATCATAGAAGAAGCTTTAAAACATTCTGAATGGATCAAGGCAATGCAAGAAAAACTGGATCAATTTGAAAGGAACAAAGTCTGGAAACTTGTACCCCTTGCTGAAGGCAAGAAAGCAATTGGTACAAAGTGGGTGTTCAGAAATAAGCTGAGTGAGTCTGGTGAAGTAACAAGGAACAAAGCACGTTTAGTTGCTCAAGGTTACTGTCAGACTGAAGGATTGGACTATGATGAGTCTTATGCACCATTTGCAAGATTGGATGCAATTAGGCTTTTCTTGGCCTTTGCTGCTCACAATGACTTCATTGTTTATCAAATGGATGTTAAAAGTGCATTCCTAGATGGTGAACTTGCTGAAGAAGTCTACTTGGAAAAACCCCCTGGCTTTGAACTTCCCTCAGAAACCAAGATGGTATATAAGCTTCAAAAAGCTGTATATGGTCTAAAGCAAGCACCAAGAGCTTGGTATGATACCTTAGCTAAGTTCTTGCTGGACAATGGTTTCAAGAAAGGTGAAGTTGACAAAACTTTATTTACCATGAACCATGATGGTAAAATACTCTTAGTTCAGATTTATGTGGATGACATAGTATTTGGATCTAAGGACAAGCAACTTTGTGATGATTTTGTCAAACTCATGACAAACAAGTTTGAAATGAGTATGATGGGTAAATTGAATTATTTCCTAGGATTGCAAGTCAAGCAACTCAAAGATGGAATATTCATAAATCAAGCAAAGTATGCAAAGTAAATGCTCATAAAGTTTAGGATCAAAGAGGAAGAAAAACCTGAAAGGATCCCTATGAGGGTTGGTACCAAATTGGGCTATACTAAAGAAGACAAGTGTGTTGAAGAATAAAAGTATAGGAAGCTCATTGGTTCCTTGATGTATTTAACAAGTAGACCTGACATTCAATATGTTGTTTGTGTGTGTGCAAGATTCCAATCTGATCCAAGAGAATCACACTACAAAAAGGCACTTAAGATACTGAAATATGTCAAAGGTACAGTCAATATTGGATTATGGTATCCTAAAGATTCTGGATTGGAATTGGTTGGTTATTCTGATGCTGATCATGGTGGATCAACTCTTGATAGAAAAAGTACTTTTGGAACTTGTCAGTTTCTAGGTACTAGATTAATATCATGGTTCAACAAGAAGCAAACCTGTGTTGCCAATTCATCTACTGAATCTGAGTACATTGCGGCTGGTTGTTGCACAACTCAAATCCTATAGATTCAACAACAATTAAGAGATTATGGTATTTCTGCAAAGAAAACACCTATCTTTTGTGATAATACAAGTGCTATTGCTATCACGCAAAATCCTAAGTTCCACTCAAGGACAAAGCACATTGATATTAAACATCATTTCATTAGAGATCATGTGGAAAAAGGAGACATTGAGGTTGTGAAAGTAGGTACTGATGATCAACTTGCTGACATCCTTACCAAGCCCCTATCAGATAATAGGTTCGCAATGCTTAGGTATAACCTTGGATTGATCGAACTACCTCAATAGTAAGCGATACATTTGTCAGATTGCTGAAACAGGCATTCAACAAGCCAAAGTATGCTTACATGTAAAGTCCCTTCCACTGATTTCTTCTATAAATGATAGTTCACTACATGATTGTTGAAACAGGCATTCAACAAGTAATTCCTTCAAAACGGGTATTTGTTAGGAAACTTGATCACTTGCTGAGACGACTACTCAGCAAGAGAAAAACTTTAAAGATTGCTGAAACAGGCATTCAGACAATCAAAGATACTGAAACAGGTATTCAAGTATCAAAGGAAAAACCTGAGACGAAAACTCAGCAAAGAGCAAGAACACTTCTCGAATTTTACCTAAGGATATCTCAACATAAAAAGAATTTGCTGAGACGGGAACTCAGAAATGTCTTTTGACTTAAAGAAATATGAGATATTTGATTAAGGGGGAATTTTCAGCAAATAGAAGGTTTTTAACCTAAAAAGGTAAGTGCCAAAGTCAAATTCTCCAAAATCGCTGAAAAGATTGTCATTTACTTTAGCAAGCAATTAGCGCTGGGGTAAAAAGGATCAAATCCCGTGAATCAAGGTAAAATCAATTTGTGACGTTAATCGTGGCACAGATAAACTCGCAGTTACTCATGACATGAAATACAATCGTGACCATTGATTTAAAGCATTAATCTAACGGTTGATATTACAAAGAGAAAGTGTGCTCTTGACGGTTTTTGTTAGTGGACCACTACGCATTTAATGCAAAGGCTCCACTAACACAGATGAATCTCTGTTTTACCCTTGCTGAGAACTCAAAACCGTTGAGCTTCTCGCACAACAGAGATACTATATAAACAAAGAGTTAGGGAACGACAAAATTCTTTAACTCACATTTCCTTTCTCTTCAAATTTTCTAGCCTGTGCCTTGAATTCACTGTACCTCCGGTCAAAAAGAAAGTTATCTTTTTCGTACAACTCCCTGCTGTATATAAGAGATGGCTCCAAAGAGACAGTCCTCTAAGACCAAAAAATCGTCCAAAGCTGATAGTGCTGGGAAAAGCACTACACCGGTTGAAATTCCGGCAACCAACACAGTGAAAATTGTGTTGAAAAACGACAGAATCAATAAAAGACCCATGCTGCCTGCATATCTTGACACTGCAAAGTGTGAACAGATGCAATGGGGCGGATTTTTCAAGGAGAAGTATATTAGATACTTCTATGAACAAGAACTGGATGAGGAAAATGAAGAGGCGTTGAATTTGATAAATCAACAAGGCCTTCTCTTCTTCATAACTGCTCGCACTAAGAAAGTGAACATGTTAGATACAATGGAATTCTACAACAATGCAAAAAATCCAAACTCTCACTGACGGACAAGGAGTCACTGAAAAAGTGATTTCTACCTCAGTTCAAGGTGTGCAAATCATCCTGAAATGGAATGATTTAGCCAACATCTTTCAGATTCCAACTACTGAATCTGAAGATGCTTTCAAATTCCAACTACTGGAACTGAAGATGACATCACTACCACTGATGGAGAAATTGAAGCCTTCTACAGTGATGAAGAAAGGAGAGATTGCTCCCGTGACTTGGACCTCAAAGCACGTAAAAAGGAAACATCTCTACCATTCGCTTGGTCTAGTAGCTCTGCTACTAATCAAAGTCTTAGACTCCCAAGTTGGAGGAATAGACCAAGTTGGCTTGAGGAGGTGGCCATTGCTGATGCATATCCATGAGAGCAAAACAGAGCTCAACTGGGCTAAGTACATTTTCAACAGACTTGTTGATTGTGTTACTAAGTTCAAGGTAAAGGTTGAAGACAACACAGTCTCACCTACCTTTTCAGTGATGTATGGATTGAAAATATGCTACATCCTTGAACACTTCAGGATTCAGCTGAGAAACCCATTGCCGATTAAGAAATCAGTATGCAATTTGGGAAGAGCCTTCTACAAGCAGAATGGACCTAAGCTTGCTGACAAGAAGTCAAAGAAGACAACAACTGCAAATGTTGCTGAGACTGATAATCAGTCCATGAATGCAACTGCTGCAGATGGTGATCAACAAGGTAAGTGTACAACAGCTGCAAATGTTGCTGAGAATGCAACAGCTCCAGATATTGCTGCTGGACCCACTGCGGTTGCTGAAACTAATGCACCCAGTGAAAAATCTAAGAAGAAAAAGAGGAAAGCTGATGATGACACTCAAACTGCAGCATCATCAGCTGACCCCATTCCCAAGAAGAAACGGACAAAGACTTACCCAAGAAAGAAAACAACGGCACGTAAGTCCGTTCCAATTGTCCATGATCTTTCAGATGATGCTCCAGTGGTTGCTGAAACGCAAGCCACTCCAGTAGATGTTGTTGAAGTGTTTGCAGAAGTCTTCAACAATCAACCCAACGTTGATACATCTGCTGATAATAGACCACAAGGCAGTGGAAATGAAATTCCTGCCCAAGTCCCTGATATCTACATTGTAGATAATCCTGATGACAACACTCTGGAACTAGCAAGTGATATTGCTGAAGATTTGAGAAGAGCGGCACTTGCTGACAATGCTGCTGAAAAGATGGTTGCTGAAGAAACAACTCATCAAGTTGCTGAAGCTACAATTGCTGAAGAACCAATTGCTGAGACTGCAATGGTTCAAGTCCCAGAGGTTGCTGAAACACCACAAGAGACAGTATTCGACGATGCATCTCGTGATGCTGAGAATATTAGACCAAGTTCACCAATAACATCTATTGACAAAGTCCAACTGGTGTTGACAGACCTAAGCCAGCAAATGGACTTGGAGATTGATGACAACTCCAATAAGTCAGTAGACCTGTTCATGACAAGCAGTGAACTCAAAGGTCAAAATGTCTCTGCTCAACTTGTCAATTCAAAGACAAGGGAGATTGCTGAATCTGCACAGCCTTCTTAAATAGAGCAAGAAAAGAAGTCTGCTGAAGAACAAGTCCCAGATAATGAAGATGTTGTCATTGCTGAAAGGACTGAGTCACCACCCGCCCTTCTTCAGCAGGTAGTTAACTCAGACATAAGCAAAACTTCACTATCTGAAACTCTATCTTTTGCTGATATCATTGTTTCCTTACAGACTTCTCAATATACAAGTCAGAAGATTGTTGAAACTTCTGCACCAGAATCAACAACTCATGTTCAGCAGGTAGATGAAGTTTTTGGTAAATCTACTAAGTTTTACAACTTAGTACTTGTATCTAACTTAAAATTATTTCAGGATGAACAATTCAAGGATGCTGCTCAAGCTCCTGAAGCAATGGAAATAGTGCCAGCACAACAAAGTGTACAACATGAGCTTGCTGAACTTCAGCAGGTAAATCATGTTCCAGTTTTAGACTCTAAAACTATTTTCCAAAACCTTCCAAAAAGACTACCTTGACCAGAGTTGCTAAAACTATGTTCCAGTCTAGAAGAACTTTACTCGAACTTCAAAAAGACTACCTTGACCAGAGTTGCTAAATCTGTCAGCAACTTGCAACGGTACAGAAGGATGGATTTCTCTGATCTTCACCGTCATCTGTCCAACGAAAAAAAGAGAATCTCTTTACTGAGACTCGAGACTTTTGTACATTCTATACTTCCAGAAGAGCTGACATATTCTCAGCTAATGAGTTCAAGTCTGATTGCTCTAATCAGAGAAAATATGAAAGCTAAATTCAAGAGTGCCTCTCCATATGAACAAGTTGTGATGCTCAAGGGTTCCTTTGTACCTGTGGTGGCTGATCCCCACAAAATCAATGAAGAAGAGTAAGTAACTAGCGCTGCTATGTACAAACATCTCGAGTTAGTTTTACTAACGGGCGATGATGAAGAAGAAGAGGATGAAAATATCCCAAAATATACCAGTGATGATGATGAAGAAAAGATTCAAGGACAAAAAGGATGATGATGATGACAATCAAGGTCCTAGTCCTGATGCTGGTAGAGTTAAGCTGACAGTTGCTGAGACCAAAAATCAAGCTACTGAAAATCAGCAAGCTGACCAAACTCCCAGTCAGCATCAAGAATCCACTCTTGCTCCTGCTGAGACAAGTACTCAAGCAACTGAACAAGTTGCTGAAACTGAAGAAGAGTACGCCAGAAAGCGTGCTGAAATGCACTTAGGCAAAAACAAGCTTTCTGATGCCGAGTTAGCTTTAGACATACGCATAATCTAGACATTGCTCAATCTTCAGGAGTGAAGAACACGGAAGTCCCCTCCCTTCCACTTACTGCCCTCCCTTCCACTTACTGCTGGTGAAACTCCAGTTGTTGAGTCAAAAGAGTTGCCCTCAGCAACCACTCAACCACAAGTGATTGAAGCTAAAGATTTAGGAACCAAGGTTGTTGGCCTTGATGAATCTGATGACGAAGAAGATCTCTTTAACTTCTCAGCAAATGAAGAAGAACTGACAAAGAAAATTGAACCCACAGTGGTTACAATTCGTCCTCCATCTCTCCAAAATGATGAAGGAGATGCTGAAGAAGTCGTTTGCTGAGAAATGATGATCAATTCGATACTGAGATCAAAGCTTATTCACTCACTCCCTCTCTAGTGCCATTTCCTAATATTGAGGATTTTACTCCAAGAATTAAGGCACTTATGGCTGTTCACAAAGGATGCCAAGAAGAGGATGATGCATTGCTTGCTGAGAGTCCGCTTGATATTGGCAAGATACTGGCTACTGTGTTGAAACGCACTACTTCTCTTACCATAGCTCAGAAAGACATAAGTCTACACCACAAAAGCTATGAAAAAGATGTCAGTCAAGCACTCAAACTGGCTAAAACTGCATTGAAAAAGCTCATGCTTTCATTGAATAAAAAGTCGACAATGAGCGCAGACATGAGGAGAACTTGGTAAGTATTAAAGAAGAATTGTCCAAGCTAACTGCTGATCAGCAAGGAATTATTCTTAAATATAACAGCTTAAGTACTCGTGCTGAAAATTGCAATGAGTTTTTCTCTCTGCACATTCAACCAATGATGCAATCCATGTCTAAGGGGGAAGATAAACAAAGAAAATCTTCAAGAGCAAAGAAAACACCTGCTGAAGCGCCATTGATACTGCCTGGTCCACCTCCCAGAGAACCTCTTGCTGAAAGAGAGCAAAGTTCAAAGAAACGAGCTGAAATAGATTCTGAGAGAAATTCAGCAAATCCAAAAAGGAGAAGAACATCTGCTGAAACTCAAGAATACTGTCACACTGAAAGTCATCAAGATCTAAATGAAGATGATGATAATGATGATGACCAAACAATAGCTCAAGCAATAAGAGCTAGGCCAATTACAGCCTTAACTCCTTCTGGCCATTCCAAACACTTCTCCTCTGACTCAAGATCTTCAGCAAGATATCAAGAAAATGCTAAGTCAAGAAGAAGAAGGCAAAGACAGGAAGAAAAGAGGCTAGCCAACATTGCCATTGGCTCTGGCATTGAATACACAAAGACCAGCAATGAGGAAACAACTCAAAATGTGATTAGAAACCTACATGGTTGCTGGGTCTTAAAGCTGGAAGATTTGTTGGTCAATGATTTCTTTCCAACTGCTGTACTGAATCAAATGTACACTTGGATTGAATTAAAAGTGCAAAGAAAAGAAAGGGATCCTCCTCCCTACCCAAGAAACATTGCTGCAAAATGGTTGAATCTGGATGTCTTAGTAAGAAGAACTTCTATCGGCAAGTTAATGAAGCAAGAGCATGATTTAATAAAACCGATTGATGTTGCTTACTACAGTGATCCTTTAACCAAGAAGTCCAAGAAGAAATATGGTTTGATTCCTTATGAGTATTTTTATCTCACTGCCAAGAATCAAGAAGAAGATTTTCTCTGATTAAGAAAGATTCATGCTAACAAGGAAATTTCAGATACACAACTTCTCCATGCCAACAATTAGGGCATGCACTTGTGGGTACTTCACTACAAAGAAATGAATGGTGAAAACCATCATTATACTGCCTGCAAGAATGCAAGGATTATTCAACTTGAAGTCCGTAAGCTACTTGAAGATTACGAGAAGGACTGTGTTGAATTCTCTGCGCTTGCTGAGAAGAGTGTAAGGGAGATTCTGAGGAAATCTTTTGCTGGAATAGCTTAAGTCCCTTGTAAAACCTTTGATTGTTTTTTTGCTGATTTTTGTAGTTATCTCTGAACTTTCTTGTAAACTTACTGAAAGATAACTATCAGCAATAAGCTTTTGACTCTTATTGGTTTTTGATTATGCAATCTACTTATGCTTACTGTTTTATTATTCAAGTATGCTTGCATTATTCAACTGATTTATTCAACATCAGAAACCTCTAAAAGGGTAACAATTAATTTAGCCATGGATTGCTAACATCAAAAAGGGGGAAATTTGTTAGGAAACTTGTAAATTTTGATGAGCAATTAACCATGCTAAATTAAGAAAAATCCAGTAACTAGTACTCTAAAGGTCCATAGGAATTTAGAATTTTAAGGACATTGTAAAAGAGGAACGTTTGCTGAAGACTTAGTGTAGGTACTAGTTAGGTGCTTTAGTTTGCTGATGATGTACTTTGTTTTTACAAATGAACTATTGAAGCACTAGAACCGTTCAGAAACTTGAAGAATTCGAAGACGGAAGACTTAAGAAGATTTCTGAAGATAGTATCTACAAAGGCACATGTTGCTCAGAAAGTGGAAATTTCAGCAACAGCTTGCATAAGTGAAAATCTATATGACGTAGTAGGTTGTGCTTGCTGAAACTAAGACTGACCGCTTGCTGAAATACATATGTGACCTCCTTGCTGAAAGTACTTGCATTTACGCTCCAACGTTCACATTTGAATTAAATGCAAAAGTAAGCATGCGAAGAACATGAAGACTAGAAGACAAATGAAGGACGTTGCTGAAAGTACAAAAGGAAGATGGTGACATCTTAAGGAACAAAGCCTTAGAATTTGAAATTCAAACGACTCCCTTGATTCACTATAAATAGAGGTCATCCGGAAAAGAGTTGAAGTATGTCAACAACGTGATCAAACTCTCACTTGTGCTTAAACACTCATCTTCCATACTCTTTACTGTCCATTGATCCGTTCCAAGACTTAAAGCTTGAAACAAAAGCCACTTGTGAAGAAGTAGAACATTCACGGCTAAGTAATTAGTTAAGTGTTCTTTCTTTCGAACAAGAACAAGTCTTGACACCAGATACAACTTAACTTGTTTACTGCAAAGTATTCCAAGTTTTGTTTCTTAGATTACTTGCTATAGCTGAATAAGTTATACTCAAGTCATCTCATCCCAAAACCTCTCTAACTGATAAACACCCTTTTTGAGGCGTGAATTTCAAGGGGAATTAATCAAGCATAGTGTTGCTGATTAGAAGTCCCAAGTTTGGTGGAGAACAAGGTTTCGTTCTCTAGTTAGGTTGGAAACGAAGCAAGTGTGTTTTGGTTTCTGAAGAATCGTTCTAGATAGGTGTTGTAAGGAACCTCAAACTTATCTTAGTGGATTCAGTCCTAGAAAGGAAAAAGTGGATTAGTTGAGAGATTACGCCACTCTCAGATACCACTATAAAAAGTGTTTGTGTGATTTACTTTACTGCATTTAGTTTTCAGCAAGCTTAACTATCTGTACACTGTCACTCTGCTCACTTGCTAAAACTAGCACTTACTGAAAAGCACTTATTGTACAAATACTTCCGCACTCTGTTTTTAAAAGTACCAATAAGCTCTTGCTGAGAAAGAGAAAAGACTAGGGGGGGTGAATAGTCTTTTCAAACTTTCGTCGTTTAAAAACTAGGCTAGCAAGTCAACTTGTAACTTAATATCAAAACAAAACGTATTTAAACATGAAAAACTTTTAAAAAAGACCTTTAACCTCAGTTTGAATTTACAGAAGTAACTCTGAGTACTAGAATTGAAACAGAATAATCTTTTTCAGAAAACAGAACCAGCTTATAATACGAGTAACATAATTTTCAGAAGTGAAATTACTATTTTGCCCTTCAAGGTACGTTTACAGAAAAACCCTTCTTTAAGTTTCATAAACCAACTAAGTACCTCAGGTTTTTAAATTATGCAGTACAGTCCCGAAAGAATTAAAGTTTACATTTTAGTCCTCAGTGAAACTATACAATCAATGTCAATTGGCAAAAACGTCCCTACAGTCCTCTGACATTACCAAACAGCCCCAACAGAAGTCAAACCATAACAACGAATACGAAACAAATCCAGGTCAGTCTCAACCCTTTCCCTACATAGTCCAGTTTCAGTCTTATGGTTTTAAAACAGGTCGAGTCGGAACAGTCAACACAGTCCAATCTAACAACCTAAATCGATCCAGTCCAAAACCTAATCCGAGTTCGAGTTCAGTTCATGGTTCAATCAAAGGTCCAGAATTAGGGGCAGAATGTAGCAGGGGTAAAACGGTAATAAAAGAAAACATGGAAAGCGTAAAAGAACAGGGAAGATCGTTACCTTCTAACGAACCGGTAACAAAGTAAACTGTGAATCAAAAGAGACGTAGGGATTAAACCAAGATTCAATTCGAGATTTAAATATGAACGAATCGGAATTGAGCCGAACAGAGACTTACCGAATGTTCGAACGGGTAGAAACCGGACAACGCAACTGAATAGATCGAGACCGGAGTCAGACGAAAATGGACAGAGGTGGCGAGCAGAACCGGAGCAGGGCGGAACCAGTACGGGATGTACGAGCCGGGGAAGAGCAGAACGGAACAAGGGGCGGAGCGGGGCGGCAGAACGGCGCCGGACTGCTACAATTGATGAGGTGATGGGTTCGATTGGGGATGATGATGATGGTGGCCGTGTTGATGATGCTGGAGGATGAGATGAAGATAATGATTTATGATGGTGTGATTAATGGAGGAGGTGAAGGTAACTAGTGCAAATCGAGAGAGAATGAGTTGGAAGAAGTTTTCTTCTTTTTCCTCAGCTTCAAGTGGTGGCGTGAAGATGATGGGAGGATGAGTGAAGTGTTTTGTTTTGACGTAGGGTTAGAGCACCCTTATCCATGAACAAAATTTTGGTTAGGTTCACAATTTTGTTCATGCAATAGTGGTTTGTGAACACAAACCATTTCTAACTAGTTATCCATGAACCACTTTTAATATCTTTTTGCTTTATTTTTATTGTAAATGCAATTAATAACTATTGCTAATTAATAATTTTTAATATATTTAATTACTGATAATTAATAATTTTAAATATATTTAATAACTGATAATTAATAATTTTAAATAAGAAATAAATTTAATAGTTTGAAAATTATTATAATATTAATTATAATTTATCTAGTTAATTTTATTTAAACTGGTATGCATACATTTTATTCGATGTGAAAATTTTAAGGAAACGAAACATTTAATTAAATAACAAAACAAACATTACACATGATAAAATGACAAGAGAAATGAAAGCAACAACAACACGAAGAACAACAATAACAACTTTAAAAGATAGCAACATTTAGTTATATCTCGTTTGTTCCATATAGTTGCCAAATATTCTCGATCAAGTCTTCGTGGAGACATAAGTTCGTCTGCTTGTCTTGAACATCTTCTCTATTGTCCAAGTATTCATTGATATTCAAGATACGATCGATCGAATATTGAAAGTTGACCTCTTGCTCAACATCCAACCTGCTCCTCCTTCTTTGTGGACGACGTGGTGGTGGAGTTTCATCTTCGTCCTCCAAGTACTCACTTGCATCATCATAATTAGCATAACTGTTTCGTTCATCCTCCACTATCATATTATGCATTATGATGCAAGCTTTCATGATTTTGTGGAGAACTGCAGTATTCCACGCGAGGGATGGTCGGTGGAGTATGTGGAAACGAGCTTGTAGCACTCCGAATGCACGCTCCACATCTTTTCTGGCCGCCTCCTGGTGTTTTGCGAACAACCAATCCTTTTCTGTGACAGGCAATGGGATCGATTGAATGAATGTAGCCCATTGTGGATAAATACCATCTGTAAGATAGTATCCCTTATCGTATTGATGACCATTCACCACAAAGTTAACAGGAGGTGCTCGACCTTCGAAAATGTCATCGAAGACTGGAGACTGGTAGAGGACATTCAGGTCATTGGACGAGCCAGGCATGCCAAATCCACAAATCTTGCGAGGCAACAGCCTCTAAGATAATTGTTGCCTTCCTAGATCTTCCTTGATATTTCTCTTTCCAAGCAGTTGGACAATTCTTCCATTCCCAATGCATGCAATCAATACTTCCGATCATGCCAGGAAATCCACGTTGATTTCCAATTCGAAGTAGCTTTGCTAGATCTGTCGGAGTAGGCCTCCTCAAGTAGCGATTACCAAAATTAGCAATTACTACCTCTGTAAACTTCTCAAGAGATACCAGAGCGGTGGATTCACTTAGGCGAAGATATTCATCAACACTATCCGCTGCAGTTCCATATGCCAACATGCGCATTGATGCAGTACATTTTTGTAATGCAGAAATGCTGAGTCGACCGGTGCCATCACGCCTTTCTTGAAAGTACTCCTCGGTACGTGCAGCTTCAACCAACCTCTCAAAAACATGTTTCCGCATTCGAAATCTGCGTCGAAATATTTTAGGAGGAAATTTGGGGTTATCTCCAAAGTAATCCCTCATCAGAGACTCATGGCCAAGTTCTCTATCTCTTTCAATAGTCGGGCCACGATTTCTAGTGAATACGGGGCGTATTATTTGAGGCAATATGGTGACAATGTGATTAATCATCCGATTGACTACTCGAGAGTTATTTCTTCTTCTTCTATGTCTCTCGTGCTCATCGGATGAATTAGAATTTGAAGAGTTTGAATGGGAAGACATTTTTGTTGAGAGTTGATTTGTGGAGGATTTTCTTATCCGAGTATAGGTTTTCAAACATCATAAGATTATTTATTGAGGTAATCTATAGTAAGAAACAAAACCGGATGTGACAACACTACTTTTTAAACGATTTGACAATTGAACTTTCCAGTTGTCGGTTTTTAGCAGATGATTTGAGGTTTCAACTTTATCATATTCGTTTTTACTTGTCAACTTTATTGTATTTGTTTTGTAGTAATTGATTTGGTAGATCAACTTTATTAGATTTTTTTTTTATTTTTTTCGCAGTTGATTTGACAACTCAATTTTACTAAAACGAGTCACACTTAATAATTATTTTAGTGACAAATTACACGATGCTGAAGTAATACATTGGAAAATATTACATCAGTGCATTGGAAAATATTACACAAAGCGACAGAGCAAACCAACAAGCACGTGAAAAACAAGAAAGGAAACATGCAAACATGCAAAGTAATGAAAATACGACATCACAAAGAAATCACAATAATAATGCGGACATATAAAATTAAGTATCACTGAGTTCTTCGAGGAGCTTCGCTTTGAGTTTCTCTTCGGCTGGTGACAGTTGAGTCGATTTCATTAGTGTTTGAAGTGTTTCCCACTTCACCTCTTGTTTCCTCCACATCAGTTGCTCTTTCTTCCTCTCTTCTCTTGCCCGCTCATGCGCCAATCTCTCCTGCTCCAATTGAAGGTCGACTGTTACGGCATCTGTGTGCAGTTGCAGGGTGCTAGAAAAGTTATCTAAAATCGGATATGATTGTGACTGTCTGGCCTTTCTCTTTGCTAGTTTCTGGCCCATAGGACGGCTACTGCTTCCCCCGACATCTTCCTCATCAGTAATTGGTGCCTCTGGTGTGGTGTAACCACCATCACTCATCTTACTCCTCTTCCCACTACCTGCACTATCTGGATCACTCCGTATGGGTTGAGATGCTTCACGTCTTGCCGGAGTCTCTTCACCTTGAGTTTTATCAATTATTTCTTCCCATTTCGAGAACTTCCTCAACTTCATCCATGCACTCTCAAATTGAAACTGTCCCCATTGTCGAGTGTGAATAACATGTGCCATTCTTATGACATCATCTTCATTTTGCCCGCTACTCTGTCTCTTACGCGCTGATGCGTAAGAACCACACCATTTTGAAACACCCTCGGCGAGTCTTCTCCAGCGACCTCTCAAGGAACTCGCATTCCTAGGGCGAATTACAGTAGACCTTTCTCTTTGAGCTTTATCATATGCCTTCTTCACGTTCCCCCATAATTTCTTGGCCTTTTGGTTGGTGCCAACAATGCAATCGCATGAATACTTCATGTACGCGGAAATTAGAGCGTCGTCTTCCTCTATTTGCCAACGAGTATTATTTTGAACAGACTGTTCAGTTTCATGAACTTCATCGACATCATCCTGATAATCATCAGTTGACAGTGGAATTTGTTGTTGGGTTTCTGGCACAAAAGTACGGTCCTCCCAGTAATCATCAGTAGTAGGTTGGGAATGGACACCGGTGGTATCGAAACTTTGAGAATAGGTATTTAAATTTTCAGGATGATTGAAGGTGTTTGGAGAGAGTGTTGGAAAGAATCTGACGGGTTGTAGGAAGAGTTACCGGGATTAAGTGGGGAGTTCTGGCCGGGATCAATATTCGGAGAGCTTAGTGAATTTTTGAACTTCATGTACTTTAAAAATTCTTGGTATTGAGGGTCGTTTTCAAAGGGACTAGCCATTGCAGAAAGCTTAAAATGAAGAAGGAGAAGAAATTGAGGGGTGAGGAAGCATATCGATATTGGACTCTATAAATAGAGCTTGAAAAATTAAATTAAAAAATATATTTTTTTTTTTTTAAAAAAAAAGCAAGAGATAAAATCTGCAATTTTATCTTTAAAATTTAAAGACAAGTAGCAATGTGACATGTGTTGCGCGCATTGCCATGGGCTGGTCAAATATTTGACCAACCCATTTAAGCCTTCACGTGAAATGGCTTGCAAGACTTTTTTTTTCTAAATTTTTTTTACTGATTAAAAAAAAAGGGGGTGGGAGTGGGACAAGTGTCCCACTCCCAACATCACAAACCGTTTGTGATTTTGCTCACAAACAAAAAATGGTTTGCTCTTATTTGCTTGGCCATGAACAAAAAATGGTTCATGGTTAAATGCATATCAAACCATTTTTTGATAAAGTTTGTCCCCATGAACCATTTTGGTTTATGGATAGGGCTGCTCTTAGGGTTTGTCTAAGAAGATGGGTTTGACTGGACTTGAGATTGGGCCCAGACTTGGGCCAAAATAAATGGGCTCACGTGTCTTGAAAAGCTGAATAATTCTCTTGGTCCAAAACGAAAGGCAATCGGTCCATAGAAGGTGTAGTCTTCTAGCTCGAACTCAATAGAACGAAAAGATAAATTAATTTATTCACCCAATAAATAGATTACTCAGGTAATTAATTAATTTAAAAAAAATTAAAATTAAATAGAAAAAAAAACGGTATGTTACACTTCTTCAAAAGTCCGTAGTGGCTCCTCTCCCGAGTCCCAGAACCGTGGTGGTGGTGACGTGGAGATGGGTGTTGCTTCTGGACTATCTCCTTCCATATCTCTGGACGGCCCTTTTCACCAGGGGGATTTTATTTGGTCCGACTTCTTCTCTCTTTGCCACTCTTCCCCCATTTGCTGCTGAGGTATCTCATTTTGTCCCAATGGTGGGGATTATTGGCCCTTCCCTTCTTGCGGATCTTCCCGGTTCTTTTCCTTCCAGTTTAAAAAGGAAACGCATCGATACTGACCTCGATCGAAACGAGTTGGTTGCGTCTATGCAGTCCGTGCATGCCTATGGTAGGTTTGAACTTTTGGGGAACTTCGGTTATAAGGTATGAATTCCTTTTGTTTGCATAAGTCTTCTTCTTTGGCTTTCCCCATTTCGTAGGTCTTGACCCCCTTTCTTTGCTTTGACAGTTTCTTACTGTTCTGGAAGCTGCTCGGTTGGCTACCGTTGCTGATTCAGGGGCCTAGGTTGAAAGGCTTCGTCTGGTGGTTGAGCATCCACACTTAACTGCTCGCGTTGCTGAATTAGAGGAGGTTGCCTTGCTTCCTTCTCTACGTGAGGAATTGTCCAAGGCACAAGCTGAACTGGCTCCAGTTAGGGCCAGGAATGATGAAGTTGAAGCGCTTAGGGTGGAGATCGCTTCGCTTCAGGAGGCTATGTCTGAGAAAACTTCTGATTTGGACTCCAATCGGGTGAGAATCAGAGCTTTCGAGGAGGCTGAACGATAACATGGAGATGCTCCTTAACTTTGGCGGGCCCTAATCTATGGCATGTCTTGAAGCCGGCACGAAGCGGTGGAGGACTTCCTTCGTGGTCCATCTAGTTAGTTTTGGAGGTCTATGGAGTATGATGCTGCTCGCCAGGTGGGTTTTTACATTGTTGTGGATCAACTGACTGCCTTCGGGGTTGTCTCTCTAGAGTTGGACTTGGTGGACAATGGCATCGAACCTTGGAAGCTTGGAAGTGGCGAGGTTGATACTCGGGGACCCAATGTTCCTGATGACATCTTGGCCAGGGATGAGTTTGTTGCTTGTGTGGCTTCGGAGATAGAGCGCTTCCGGTTCGAGAATGGAGGTCTCCGCCTTCCCAGGTGGTTTGCGGAGGCCTTAGGGTACTGCTACTTGTCCCCTCTTGAAGCAAACTTGGAGTTTAACCGGGAATGGTTAGAAATTCCCCTTCCTCTTATTGGGCACGAGCGGACTTCGGATCTCTTTGAGGAGATGGCTGAGAAATGTCTGGCTTGGAATGAGAATCGGGGTGCTTCCTCGTCGAGACCTTATTCAAGTAGTATGGGCCGTTCGCACTTTGTTCCTCCTTTTCCGACTCAAGACTATTTGGCTTTGCTCTGGTACGTTCACCGGGATACTCCTACACAGTCTCAAGTTCCTGGTACTTCAGATGCTCTTCCTTCGGATGATCAAGAGCGTAGTTCTGAAGCTTTGCCTCCTCCTTAGCTTTTTTTTCGTAGTATCCGTCCCTTTTCGTCGGGGTATGCCCCGTATAGATTGTATTTTTTCTTTTTGGATACTTTTTCGCTAGTTTTCCTTCTAGCATCTATAATATATATTTTTTGTTCAAGTAATATTTACCCTTATTACTTGTTTTACTTCCTTCCGGGGTGATCTTCAATATTTGTTTTTCCACCTTATTTGGTCAGAGTAACTAATTCAGAGTCTTCATTACAAATAGATAGATAGAAAATGGTGGACTTACTTCATGGCCACAAATGTATATGCTTGTCGTAGGCTTTTACACTTTTCTTATCTATTTCTAAGTATTTATCTTCTTCGGGTGACGTACCCTTCTTCCTTTGGCGAGAGGCTTTCCAGCCTCCTTTACTCCTGTTCTCTTGGGTAGTAGCTTCTGAACCCGCGCTTCTTTTCTATAGAGAGCCTTGGTATCAACATAGACTTGAATGATGTGGAGTAACAAGCCCATGCTTCTTTTTTGTTTCCAATTTCTTCTCCTGTTCCACTAAGTGTAGGAAACTTGATCCTGTTGTGCAGCGTAGATGATACTGCCTTGAATACTCTGAGGGTTGGTTGTCCTATGATCGCATTATAAACAAAGTCGATATCTGATGACAGTGTTTTTTACACTATCATTCGGGTCTTTTTTACCAATTTAGATATCCTCTTGCATGCATTTTAGTGCATTTTGTTTGAATAGCGTCACGTTTCCATTTCTTTTGTTATTTTCAGGTTTTAGGTGAAAATCGCGCTTTTGAATATAAGTCATGGTGAAAAAATGATGTTTTGGTGCAATGAGATCACCCGTGTTGTGTCAAGGAGTACATGGACGAGTTTCCAGGCCAAAAGACCAACTTTTGGAGCTCAAAACCGTGCCAAGGGCCAAAATCAAAGATCCGGAGGAATAAAAAGCACGGGCAACTCTCTGCCCGTGCTAGGCGCACCGCCTGGTGCCCGGCGGTCCGCCGGGGAGCTTCCGACAGCTATATATATAATTGTAAAGGTTGCGAATTTTCATATCTTTGATCATAATTTTGCAGACTTGAACCCTAGAGCTTGTTCTGGGAATTTTTTCTCTTAGAACCATTATTTCTTAGCGATTTTGGAGCTTGAGTAGAGATTTGGACATCAATTGATCTCACCTTGCTAGATCTTTGTGAGTTTAGCAATTCACCGGAGATTGACAACCTTTGGTGGTAACTTTCTATCTCACAATTTCTGTTATTTATCTTTCAATTCAACTATGTTTTCTTATATGATTGCCATTGTTGTTTATGATTTTGATATGAGTAGCTAAGCATCTAGTTGGTGATAGTATGTAAATTCGTAGCTAGGGTTCATATTATGCATGATTGAGTTTCTGAGTCTTTTACTTGTTTTATTGTTATATTCGAATCTTTGATCCGACTAAGCCAATATCTTTGTAGAAAAGTGTTAGAAACACTAGGACAATTCAAGATCATCGTTTTCAATATCTTCAATTACAAGTACTGCTTAAACTAAGACCGACAACCATAACCAAGTATTAGTATAGATAGGAAGCTTTCAAAATACACGTCTACAAATCTGTTATTGGTGTTTGTTAATTCGAATTACTTTTAAAGCAGTACGAGTTGCACTTTCATGCATAATTAGAACTTGATGCTTAGAATGAGCATACTATCACCAGCTCCCATCATATATTGTTAAGTCAAGCTAAGTCAAATTTGTTTTCTGAATTTATATAGTTAGTTATTTAGTTAAAGCTAGTTTAGTCCCTAGAGATCGACACTCGAGGTCATCTTACCTCTGCACTACGTGTTTTGTGTAGTTGTGAGTTGCCCTTTGGCTTTCAAACAAACTTATTTGATTGTTCGAGTCTGACAATCTCGTTCATCAAATTGGCGCCGTTGCCGGGGACTTTAACTCATTTTTACTCTTTAGCTTATTTATATTTTCAGCATTCAATTTCCGGGATAAGTGATCTTAGTTTGTCTAGTTTAGAAGTCGATTTCCAAATTTTGGTCAGAACTAACAGGACTGGTTTTTGGTTGTGAGTTACTCCTGTCATAGATATCCAGGTTTTGTGATGGCTCGCCCACTTTTGAAATCATGGGTTCAAACCAACCGGGAACGATTGAGAGGTTCAGCTATCGTCCTTTCTGCTTCTACGCGTGATTTGGAGATTAAAAATCACATGTTCCAGTAGCTTCTGAAATTCTACGGGAAGGCTAAGGAGGATGTTATGGGATTCTTGAACGACATTGAAAATTTCATTAACAATCTCCCAAAGCCTGGAGCAGGAATTACGGATGATGAGTTGCGCATGAAGGTTTTTGCTATGGGGCTCGGTGATAGAGCAAAAGTATGGTTGGGCACTCTGGAGGCCGGATCGCTTGACACATGGGGGAAGGTGTTTTCTTCTTTTATGGAGAAATAGGGTAATGCTATGGTGACGTAACTGTTGTAAAGTCGTAACGTTACGACTTTACACTTGTAAACACTTGTAATCATGATCTGGACGGTTGGAAATCATTTACAACCATCATCTACCATTTACAACTTGATTATCTTGGTTGTAAATGGGATTTTCCGTTTACAACTGAGTTATCTTGGTTGTAAATGATAAATTCCGTTCTTATTAAAAAAAAATGAAAGATGGTGGGGATCGAACTCTGGTCGCTGGAGTAAAAGAATCCAACATTACCACTCAGCCACGTTTTGATGTATGCACAATATCAAAAACAATACTACTTTAACAATAAATGTAATTTACAATTTCAAAAACAATACTACTTAACAATAAATGTAATTTACAATTTCGAAATTTCATAACCCTAGCCGTTCATTAGGACAGACGGAGTTCAAAAATATTGCTATTTCATAACCCTAGTCGTTCATTAGGACAGACGGAGTTCAAAAATATTGCTACTTGTTGATCAGTCGATTCTTCTTCAATCTTTGATCATTCGATTCATCCCGATACTGCAAACTTCTTTCTTGACACCGGAGAGTTCAATTCGTAGGTAACATAACAATCATACTCATTGTTAGTAATTTGAATCTCGTTCAATTATGCGAATTGTAATTTTACGGTTGAAATTGGTGGTCGAGATGATATTGCAGTGCTTCTAGTTACTCATGATGCCTACTAGTTCGCCTTAATATTCAAATTTCTTGGTCTGTTCTGTTGTGCTGGTCTAGTTTTGTCCTATCAGGGTTGAAATTAGGGGTGGATATGATATTGCAATGCTTCTAGTTACTCATGATGCCTACTAGTTGGCCTTAATAGTCAAATTGCTTGTTCTGTTCAGTTGTTTTGGTCTAGTTTTGTCCTATCACGGTTGAAATTAGGGGTGGATAAGATAGTGCAATGCTTCTAGTTACTCATGATGCCTACTAGTTGGCCTTAATATTAAAATTACTTGTTTTGTTAAGTTGTGTTAGTCTAGTTGGGTTCATTTGGCTTTTCCAATGGTATTGCAAATGGAGGATAGTCAAGGTGGGGTAGTAGTGCCGGGCATTTGTTCCCTTTCCAGGTTGTTCTGATCCTCGATGTCAAGTACTACTGGTTATGGATTGATATCGTAGTTTGGTTATGGTTATAGATGTGCATTGGCTATCGCCGTTTGGTTATGATTACAGTAATTTATGTGCACTAGTTATGTAGTAGTTTTATTAGGTATCCATTTTGTTGCGAGTACAAACTAAAACATCTTGGGTTTATTGTAGATATGGAATCTCCATCTTCTCCTAGTACTCCTGCTACTCATCTGCAGAAGCGTAGAAATAGATATGTCACCCCGAAGAACGGAGGGTCATTTCAAGATTTTGCCTCTAAGGATAATGCTCAAATAGTTGATGAAATAACGGGCCATGTTTTTAGTGAAATGATAGAGGCTGAGTCATTTTATTTAACATATGCTAGACAGAGGGGGTTCGATATAAGAACTCGAGATCATAGACCAGATAAACATTGCATGTGGGTTTGCAACCGTGAGGGAGTCAAAAGGAAATTGTGCTTCGTCAGCAAATAAGAAGACGAGATACAAGGTGTAGATTCAAGGCAATGTTTAGGGTGAGGAAGATTGGAGAAGAAGAATGGGAAGTGACAGACTTCATACCGGACCATAATCATGAGTTGGCCGGGCATGAAAATGAGAGGTTCTTAAAATGTAACAGGTATATCGCCGCTGGTGAACGAGTAATACTGAATTTCATGATTACAGGTGGGAAAACACCTGGTGAGTCTATGAATATGATGGAGCAGCTTTCGGTAAATCAGGAATTACCTTTCCTGAGAAAAGATGCTTATAACCTGCTTCAAAAGGAGAAAAAGGAACGGGAAAAAAATGGAGATTTTAATACCACATTTCAGGCCCTCTCGTCCTACACAGTGGAGGATGACGCATTTTTATCGAGCACCGGGTCGACGAACATGGTGATGTATCGTTGGTTTTCTGGTGTGATTCGCATTCCAGAGAGGAATACGCAGCCTATGGTGATGTACTGCTCTTGGATTCTACGTACAAGACCAATAAATATCGATATCCGCTTATTATATTTTCAGGTGTAAGTAACGCTGGACGATGTGTGATTTTTGGTGCTGGGCTTCTGCGTAGAGAAACTAAGCAGTCTTACTGCTGGATTTTGGAAAAGTTCTTGGAAGCAATGAATGGAAAGAAGCCAATTTCCATTCTGACAGATCAAGATATATCCATCTGCCTTGCAGTTAAGGAAGAATTTGAGGGCGTTGTACACAGACTATGTCTTTGGCACATGGAACAGAACGCGGTAATAAGGGTGAAGAAGGGTGGTTTTCCGCAAAAGTGCGAATTGGCAGCTATGAAGTGCAACATTGCTGAATTCGAGAGGCGCTGGACGGAGTTGGTCAACGATTACAAATTACATGATAACACATGGGTAAAGGACACCTATGAAAAAAGGGAGCAGTGGGCCGAGCCCTATTTTGAAGGTGTTTTCTTTGCAGGACACAGGACAACGGGGCGTGCAGAGGCCGTAAATTCATTTGTAAAGCAGTTCCTGAAACCAAAATGTTCAGCTACTGACTTTGTAAATTTTTACCAGCTCGTGAAACTTAATAGGAAAAGGAGTATCCTTAAGCAAGTGGGAGAGGAGATCAATTGCCAGAGAGGTTTTAAAACAGAGATTGGGCTCCGTGATCTAGAAATTGATGCTGGGACTAAATGCACATCGACCGCATTCAAGTCTATTCTACAGAATATTAGAGATGAGTAGACACTCGAAAGAACAAACTTTGTTCAACTTAATGGCAACTGTGCAGAATTCTACTTTAGAGAATGTGGTAGCGAGGAGCAGGAGACATTGTGGACTGCTACAGTTGATATCGAACACAAGCGGTTTGAATGTGATTGCAAGTTGCATGAATCCGAAGGCCTGCCATGCTTACACCTGATTTCTTGTTTTAAGTATATGGGCCTTAAGAAGTTCCCTGATGGAAGTATAAATAGTCGGTGGTTCATTGGGACAGGGAAGAAATTGCGGCTATTGTTTAAACAAATGTTTACCCCCAATGATGTTGATGGTGCTGATGCTAAAATGGTGAAAGCAGTGATCAACGTTCAACAACTGTTGGTCAGAGGGAAAGATAATTCCAATATATCCAAAGTTCTGAAGATTTTAGAAGACTGTGCGGAAATATTATCAAGGGGTAGTGCTGAACAAAATGCTCCTGGTAAAAAGAAAACATCCAGACCTCGTAAGAGTTCTTTCAATGTTGGGGATCCGAAAAAAGTAGTACCCAAAGGCTGCCCACCAACAACACCGAAATGTTGTAGTTTCTGCCGGTAAGTATTTAGTTATTTTTTATCACCAACAAAAAGTTTATATATCAAACTTTGAAGACTTGTGGATTGCTTAGTTTGTTTTGTAATAACAATTCAGCCAGCCGGGACACAACATTAATGCTTGTGAAAAATTCAAGCAAGCTGAGGCCGAGGAAGCTGCAGCGGAAGCTGCTAATGAAGAAGAAGAGCACGAATATGATACTGAAGAAGAAGAACAAGAATATTATACTGAACAAGAAGAGGAAGAGGAAGAGGAAGAAGAAGAAGAACACAGAAGAAGGCGATGTTGTAGTCACTGCCAGTAAGTTCTTATTATTGTTTATTACTGGTAAAGCATAAAGTTTATATTCCAAACTTTAAACACTTGTGGATTGCTGAATTTGTTTTGCAATAATCTTTCAGCGCACCAGGACACAACATAAAGTCTTGCGAACAGTTAAAGAAAGCCAAACAGAAAGAGGAAGAAGCACGGAAAAAAGCTGCATCGAAAAGAAAAAGAAGAAGAACATAGATTCCAACTATTAGGGTTATCTAGCTTGGTAAATTACAATGGCAGGATAATGTTGTACTGCTCTTCGATTTATATATTGCTGGAAGATACTTGGTCATGTAGTTATTGGTGTGATTCTCTTATCGAACACAATTTTCTCACTATTGTTAGTTCTTGCTTTGCCTTGAAGGTTCCTTTTAATTTCATGTAATTCAGTTTTACTGTCTTTAATGTGTTTTGATTAGGAAGAAACCTGGAAAAAAAATACTGAAAATGATAGTTGATACATTGATAGACTGAAAATGATAAACACATAGTAGAAGCCTAAACCCAATTATTCCTCCAACACAGTGGCCCTCCGTCTCTATGATCAAATCTGAATACTGTATACGAATTTAAAAAACAACACTTAAGTTAATTCTATCTTCACCCGTGCATATGTGGGTTTTAATCCGGCGGAACGTGCTTCGATGTGCTTTTTAATGATGGCACGAAATTCATCATCACTTCCAACCTCCACATAGTTATCCTCCCCTAATGGTTTCATAAACAACACCGGCACGTAATCGAACATCTCCCATTCAAGATAATTCTTAATGTTCATCATTAGGCTATATGCAGACATACCATCAGTATCGAAATCCAAAGCAATATTCATGTCGCCTTTTTCAACCAAGAACATTAACCTACAGTTAAGATCAAAATGCTTTCGACGTTAGCATGATATTGTTACTGACATTACTTATACTTACAAAATAAGAACGTGCACACCTTTTATCAGTATCAGTCACTTTGCTTTCCGTGCCAGGCCGGCCTTCCTGAAGAAGCTCAGATATGGATGACTGCAAAGCAGATTCTACCGATTCTCCAATCATTTCTGGCATACGCTCTATTAGTATCGACATCTCATTTAGCAGGTTAGTAATCTGGGCCGCCTGCCTGTCATTCAGAAAACTGGCTCCTTGCTGGAAGTGTGGATATATCAGTGTTGCAATCTTCTGCAAAGTTACCTGTGCTTGCTCGAGTCGACAACCTAATTCGGCTGGAAGAGGGTTGTCTGCTCTGTGAGTATCAGAGATCAAGAGATCCATGACAGGTTTAGAGGTCTGAGTTCCGTGATTCCCTTTGCCATGGTTGGTCTCTCCAATGGTAGAGGCGTTGTCCTCAGCGTCCATAAAATCTGTGTATATTTTTGGTGAGCTTGAATGTGGTTCAGAGTTGTAAGTTTCCGCATTCCCTATGCCATAATTGATCTTACCAATGGAAGTGTCCTCATCCTCCACACAATATATTGGTGAGTTCCTAGTTGTTTGCAACGGTTGTTTCATACTGTGGCCTTCATGATATTCTAACAAGTGAGGTACCATGTTTGGTACCTGGAGCTCATCAGGGTAACTTTTGTATGAGTATGAATACGTGTGGGCGCTATTGGATCCTAATGTGACATCGTCTTTAAGAGGTGACCCGCATAACTTAGCAGATGGCTTTTTATGACCTTTAGACGTTTTAGCAGGTGGCAGAAAAGCCAGTTCACTAGATGCTAGAAGTCGAGTATGAGATGGTTGAACTCGACATCGCATTGGCTTCGGATATATATTTCCATTAGTTCCCTGATTCCACTCAATTAGCTTTGTTGGCTCTGGCTGATCTTCAAGTGGATTCACACCTTCAAGTGGTCGATCTTCAAATTGATTCACACAGATGAGTGAATTTTCACATTCAAGTGGTTGTTCTTCAAGTGGATTTAGACATACAAGAGCCCGATCAGAATTTTGATGACCATGTATATTCTTTTCTTCATTTGATAATGACCTGTTTCCGCGCTGCATTATTTGACCTAAGGAAACATTACAAGTTTATCAACTAACACATCTGCCGTTTCAAATAAAAAAAGAAGAAAATCAACTAACACATCTGCATTAAGCTGGTAAGCAATTTAATAGGTTTCTAAATAGTTTACATAATACCATGCTGCATATAGAGTCACAATATATTAAAGATGGCCTCAGTGATTCCCCAAATAATTAGAGAAATCAAAATGACAAGAACATCGTGACATAGGATGCTGCAATCCAAAAGCACATAGTAACACTGACGGATGAACCGATCCAAATATGAAAAAAGACATAAATCAGTCCCGTGGATGAAAATTAAAACATCACATAACAAAAACATCTCATAATTTTGTAAACAATCAACTCGAACGATGAAGGAATATTGAGAAACCTAATTACTAATGATATAAAGGATAAAGTTGCATCTCTGAGTATTAGTATGGAGGGGAAAATTTTGTCACGTTCATAAATCCAATCAACATCGACAATTATTAGTGAAACCTATATATATACCAGAAAGGAACAAGTAATACCTTGCTAAATCTGAATTTTTGGAATGAACGATGCGCGCGGCAACCTCCAATGCTTACGATCGAAGGATGTAAAATGAGCTCAAGAGATCTGGGAAGGTCTTTACCGAGATTTGAATCTCTGGAAACCCTAAAAAAAAAAAACAAAGTTGAGAGCGAAGACTGCTTTGACGGTTTCAACTATCAATTTGACAAAATCCAACTCTAAATAATAGGCGGACTCCCAAAATTTTAAATTACAACTGAAAACCTTAATGATACATGCAGAAGTTACGAGGGATTTAAATCGATGACAGTATACATATAATATATACGCTGATTTTGTTTTGGCTATTGTTAGGGTTGAAATATGTCCAGTCCGCATGTACGAACTGGAGCGGTCTAAGAGCGCGACAAAGCATCATAGGCCGTCCCTCAAGGGGCACAACCACACCCAAGTATGTCACTAAGGTGTGGATCGACCAACATAGGGTCCGACCATCACTGGGAGGACAACCCTCAAAATAAGCTCCTCTCAAGGACAAAGCTGCCAGTGGGCTCGAGGAGCATCTCTCGGGCTCGAGGAGACCTTACGCCAAGGTAACGCTCCTGGACAGAAACTGAGCAGGACACTACTCGCATCACCCACTCACAAGGAAGGCACGAGGACCCCGGAGCGACCAGCCATGGTTGCTCTCTTGGGCCAAGGCCCACGGACCTCCTTAATGGGCCTGGGCCGAGGAAGGCCTCAATCCTAGCCGTACACGTGGCGTGATCCTACATGACCGGAAGCTGAA
>CM051455.1:92353065-92381275 GCA_028274465.1 Plantago ovata | reverse complement strand
CTTTGTAGTAGCTTCACTTCCTTTTGTTGAGTGGTTGCTGATGGCACACTTCAGACTCAACGACTGGAGTTTCACCAGTAGATAGTGTTTCAATTGAGTTTGGGCTCAATTACTGAGTTTCGCCAGTAGTTAGTTTTAATTGAGTACTTGCGCCAGTAGTAAGTGGAAGGGATGGAACTTCCTTCGATTTTGGTCTTGAAGATTCACCTTTCCAGATCCTGCGTATGCCTTGCATGGATCACGAGACTATTTGTAGAGCTCGTTGGTAATCTTCATCTTCTTCATCCTCATCTTCAAGGTTTTCTTCAGTAACCTTGGCATCAGAAACTGGACTCTTGCCATTTTTCAAGGCAGCCCTTTTTCTGGCGTATTCTTCTTCAGTATCAGCACCTTGTACAGGTGCTTGATTTTCAGCAGCAGCAGGAGGAGGTTGAGATTCTGAGAGATTGTTGTTGTTCAGCTTGCTGATTGTCAGAGGGATTAGTTTTCAGCAGCTGTCAACTTAATCCACCAGCACCAGGACTTGGACCTTGATTGTCATCATCGTCATCCTTTTTGTCCTTAGAATCTTTCCCTTCATCATCACTGGGATCAGTGGGAATGTTCTCATCTTCTTCTTCTTCTTCATCATCTGTCAAGATGACTAGCTCAACGTGCTTATACAAAGCAACACTTGTCACTTCCTCTTCCTCAGTTAGTTTGTGGGGATCAGCCACCACAGGAACAAAAGAGCCTTTGAGCATCACAGCTTGTTCAGCTGGAGAGGCACTCTTAAATTTGGCCTTCATATTCTCTCTGATTTGAGCAATCAGATTTGAACTCATTTGCTGAGAATATGTCATTTCTTCAGGAAGGATGGAGTGGACAAATGTTTCGAGCTTCAGCAGTGAAGATCTCTTTTTCTCATTTGAGAGATGAAGGTGAAGATCTGAGAAGTCCATTCTCCTATATCTTTGCCAGTTGCTGACGGACTTAGCAACTCTTGACAAAGTTGTCCTCTTGAAGCTCAAGTAAAGTTCTTCAGAACTTACTTGCTGATCTTCAGTGATGAGTACCACTTCAGTGGTCTCCTTTTGAGCCTGAAAAAGAATTTTATTTAGATCAGGATTGGTTTGGAGAATTGTTTTAGAGTTTAAATCTGAAACATGATTTACCTGCTGAGAGTCAGCAAGCTCATGTAGTACAATTTCCATTCCATGAGGAGCTGAGTAGCATCCTCCATTTGTTCATCCTGAAATAAATTAAAATTAGACACAAGTACTAAGCTGTCAAACTTAGTTTTTATACCAAAATTATTAACTACCTGCTGAGCGGAGTGTTGGTTCTGGTTCAGAGGCTTCAGCAACCATCTGACTTGTATCTTGAGAAGTCTGTAGAGAAGAATAATTTTAGCAAAAGAACAATTTTCAGAATTTGAAGTTTTACTGATGGTTGAATTAACTACCTGCTGAGGAAGGACAGGTTGTGGCTCAGTCCTTTCAGCATTAACAGTTTCTTCAGCTTCTTGGACTGTTTCTTCAGCAGACTTCTGAGTTTGCTCTAACTGAGAAAGCTGTGCGGTTTCAGCAATCTCCCTTGTCTCTGAATTGACAAGTTGAGCAGAAGCAACTTGACCTTTAAGCTCACTGCTTGTCATGAAGAGATCAATTGACTTGTTGGATGATTCTTCAATCTCCAACTCCATTTGTTTGCTTAAATTCCAGTACAAGCTGGACTTTGTCAATTGAAGTCTTGGGTGAACTTGGGCCAGTATTCTCAGCATCAAGAGATGCGTCTTTGAATAATGCTTCTTGAGTTTCAGCAACTTCAGGAACAGGAACCATTGCTATCTCAGCAACTGGTCCATCAGCAAGCTGGGTTTCAGCAACTTGATGAGTTGCTTGTTCAGCAACCATCTGTTCAGCAGCATCAGCAAGTGCCGCTCTTTGCAGATCAGCAGCAATGTCGCTTACTGGTTCCATGGTTTGATCATCTAGATTATCTACAATGTAGATATCTGGGACTTGGGCAGGAATTTCATTTCCACTGCCTTGTGGTCTATTCTCAGTAGAGTTATCAACGTTAAGTTGATTGTTGAAGGCTTCCGCAAACACTTCAACATTGCTGATGTATGTTTCAGTAATTATTTCAGCAACATCTACTGGCAAATGCGTTTCAGCATTTGTCTGGGAATTGACTGAGGAGTCTTGGACATTGGGGACTGACTGAGAAGCCAGTGTCTTCTTTCTTTTGTTACTTGTCCGTTTCCTCTTAGGTACGGGATTTGCTGATGACGCTGCAGTCTGAGTGTCATCATCAGCTTTCCTCTTTTTCTTTTTAGATTTCTCCAGTTTCCCAGAGTCATCTATTGTTGCATTTTCAGCAACGGCTGTTGTACACGTACCTTGTTGATTTTCTACAGCAGTTTCATTTGTGTTACCACCTCCAACAGCAGTTTCATCTCTAAGTTGCTGAGTGGTAACATCTGCAGCTGTTGTATACCTTTCTTGCTGGCTTGTGCTGACAACATTTGCAGTTGTTGTCTTCTTGGTTTTCTTTCCAGCAATCTTAGGTACATTCTGCTTGTAGAAAGATCTTCCCACATTGCACACAGATTTCTTGATTGGCAATGGGTTTCTTAGCTGAATCCTGAAATGTTCAAGGATATAGCATATCTTGATTCCATACATAACTGGAAAGGAAGGTGAGACCTTGTTGTCTTCTACCTTTACCTTAAACTTAGTAACACAATCAACAAGCCTGTTGAAAATGTACTTAGCCCAGTTAAGTTCCGATTTATTCTCATGGATATGCATCAGCAATGGCCATCTTCTCAGGCCTACTTGGTCAATTCCTCCAACTTGGGAGTCAAGAACTTTAATCAGTAGCAGAGCTACTAGACCAAGTGAAGGGCAGAGATGCTTTCTCTTAACGTGCTTTGTCCAAGTCACGGGAGCTATCTCGCCTTTCTTCATTTTTGCATTTCTGACGTCACTGTAGAAAGCTTCAATTTCTTCGTCAGAAGCAGTGACGTCATCTTCAGTTCCAGTGGTTGGAATCTGAAAAATCTCCGCTAAATCAGTCCATTTAGGACGATTTGCGTGTTCTGAACATAAGTAAGGATCACTTTTTCAGTGACTCCATTACTGTCTGTAAGGGACTGGATTTCTGCATTATTGTAGAACTCCATGGTATCAATCATGCTCACTTGCTTAGTGCGAGCAGAGATAAAGTTCATGAGGCCTTGCTGCTTGATGAACTCAAGCGCCTCTTCATTTTGGTCATCAAGTTCTTGTTCATAAAAGTACCTAATGTACTTTTGTTTTGCAAACCCTCCCCATTGCATCAACATCTCACACTTTGCAGTGTCAAGATATGACGGAGGCATAGGTTTAACAGTGATTCTGTCGTTTTCAACACAACTTTTGCTGTGTCTTGGGTCAGAGAAGTCACCGGAGCAATGCGTGTTTCAGCACTGTCAACCTTTGACGATTTTGAGGACTTAGATGACTGTCTCTTGGGAGCCATTTCTTTATATAGAGCAAGAAATTGTACTAAAAAGATAGTTTGCTTTTTGACCGGAGGTACAGTAGTTTCAGGCTAGAAATTGCAGAGAAAGGAAATGTGAGTTAAAGAATTTTGTCATTTCTCTAACTCCTTCTTTATATAGTGTCTCTGGTGTGTGAGAAACTCAATCGATTTGAGTTCTCAGCAAGGGTAAAACAGAGAAACACTGGAGATAGTGGAGCCTTTGCATTGAATGCGTAATGGCCCACTAACTAAAACCGTCAGAGCACTCTCTCTCTTTGTTTTGTTAGCCGTTAGATTAATAACTCCTTTTAATCAATGGCCACTATTGAATTTCATGTCATGATTTATTGCGAGTTTATCTGTGCCAGCTTAACGTCACAAATTGATTTTACCGAGTAATAAGGGATAGATTGCTTGCTGAAATAGACAAGAATCTTTTCAGCGAGTTTGAATTAACAATCTAGCTACTTGCTGAAAGTTCCCCCTTACTTAGATATCTCATATTTTCTAAGTTAAAAGATATTTCTGATTTCCCGTATCAGTAAATTCTTTTTGCAATTTTAGACATCCTTTGGTAAAATCTGAGAGATGAGGTTTGCTCTTTTCTGAATTCCCGTTTCAGAAAATTCCTTTGATACTTGAATACCTGTTTCAGTATCTTTTGATTGTCTAAGTACCCGTCTCAGCAATCCTTAAGTTCTTTCACTTACTGAGTTCCTGTCTCAGCAAGTGATCAAGTTTCCTAACAAATACTTGTTTTGAAGGAATTACTTGTCGAATGCCTGTTTCAGCAATCATGTTGTGACTTATCATTTCTTAGAAGAAATTAGTGACTTGGTCTTTTGGACAGGAATACTTTGGCTTGCTGAATACCTGTTTCAGCATTCTGCCAAGTGTATCCTTTATTGAGGTAGTTCAATCAATCCAAGGTTATACCTTAGCATTGCGAACCTATTATCCGGTAGGGGCTTGGTAAAGATGTCAGCAAGCTGATCTTCAGTACCTACTTTCACAACCTCAATATCACCTTTTTCCACATGATCTCTAATGAAATGATGTCTAATATCAATGTGCTTGGTCCTAGAGTGAAACTTAGGATTTTGCGTAATTGCAATAGCACTTGTATTATCACAAAAGATTGGTGTTTTCTTTGCAGAAATACCATAATCTCTTAATTGTTGTTGAATCCATAGGATTTGAGCTGTGCAACAACCAGCTGCAATATATTCAGATTCTGTAGATGAATTTGCGACACACGTTTGCTTCTTGCTGAACCATGATATTAATCTAGTACCCAAAAACTGACAAGTTCCAGAGGTACTTTTTCTATCAAGAGTTAATCCACCATGATCAGCATCAGAATAGCCAACCAATTCAAGTCCAGAATCTTTTGGATACCATAATCCAACATTGACTGTACCTTTAACATATTTCAGTATTTTAATTGCCTTTTTGTAGTGTGATTCTCTTGGATCCGATTGGAATCTTGCACACACACAAACAGCATACTGAATATCAGGTCTACTTGTTGTTAAATACAACAAGGAACCAATGAGCTTCCTATACTTGTGTTCTTCAACACTTTTGTCCTCTTTAGTATAGCCCAATTTGGTACCAACACTCATAGGGATCTTTTCAGATTTTTCATCCTCTTTGATCCTAAACTTTATGAGCATTTCTTTCGCATACTTTGCTTGATTTATGAATATTCCATCTTTGAGTTGCTTGACTTGCAACCCTAGGAAATAATTCAATTTTCCCATCATACTCATTTCAAACTTATTTGTCATGAGTTTGGCAAAATCATCACAAAGTTGCTTGTCCTTAGATCCAAAAATTATGTCATCCACATAAATTTGAACTAAGATTAATTTACCATCATGGTTCATGGTAAAAAGAGTTTTGTCAACTTCACCTTTCTTGAAACCATTTTCCAGCAAGAACTTAGCTAAGGTATCATACCATGCTTTTGGTGCTTGCTTTAGACCACATACAGCTTTTTGAAGCTTATATACCATCTTGGTTTCTGAGGGAAGTTCAAAGCCAGGGGGTTGTTCTAGGTAGACTTCTTCAGCAAGTTCACCATTTAAGAATGCACTCTTAACATCCATTTGGTAAACAATGAAGTCATTGTGAGCAGCAAAGGCCAAGAAAAGCCTAATTGCATCCAATCTTGCAACTGGAGCGTAAGACTCATCATAGTCCAATCCTTCAGTCTGACAGTAACCTTGAGCAACTAAGCGTGCTTTGTTTCTTGTTACTTCACCAGACTCGCTCAGCTTGTTTCTAAACACCCACTTTGTACCAATAGCTTTCTTATTTTCAGCAAGTGGCACAAGTTTCCAGACTTTGTTTCTTTCAAATTGATCCAATTCTTCTTGCATTGCCTTTATCCATTCAGAATTCTTCAAAGCTTCTTCTATGGTTTTAGGTTCAAATTCTGAAACAAAGCAAGAGAATAAAGATTCTACTTCTACGACAGTTGCTTCTTCAGCAAGTCCTTGAGTAGCTTTGGATCTAGTCACTTGGCGTTTATTAATATCGCCAATCATATCCGTAGAGGGATGATCTCTAATCCATTTATTAACAGGTTTTCTGTTTGTTGGATCAGGATACGTTTGCTCATCAGCATGTGACTCTTCAGTATGTACTTGTTCAGTACTATTGGGAATTTGTGTCTCTGCTGAGATTTGATCGTCAGCAACTGCTTGCTCAGCATTGCTGGGTTGAGATATTTCATCAGCAGGCACTGGAGATTGCGTAATTTTAGCAACTTCCGGAGCAACCGCATCTTTTGCTGGAAATTCTTTGTCGTGAACTATATTTATCTTGTCATGAATCGGGGAAGGAGAATCATTGTCAGAATCATCATTTAGTTCAATTGACTTGATTTGCCTAGCATCAGACTCAGTTCTTTGCTCATGTATGATTAGCTTTTTCATGCATTCTGATATTTCTTCTTCAGCAGGCATACCTTGTGTCTTTTCGTAGAATACAACATGCACAGATTCTTCAATCTTTTGTGCCTTTTTGTTGTAAACTCTGTAAGCTTTACTATGCAAGGAGTAGCCAAGAAATATCGCTTCGTCTGCCTTTGGTTGAAATGTTCTTAGGTATTCTCTACCATTGTTAAGAACGAAACACTTGCAACCAAATACTCTTAGATGAGTGATGTTAGGAGGTCTTCCAACAAACAATTCATAAGGAGTTTTGTTGTATTCCTTAGTAATCAAACATCTATTCTGAGTATAGCAGGCGGTATTAATCGCTTCAACCCAGTAAGCCTCACTTATCTCAGTGTCAGCAAGCATTGTTCTTGCGGCTTCTTTCAGGGTACGATTCTTCCGTTCAGCAACACCATTTTGCTGTGGTGTCCTTACTGAGGATAACTAATGTTGAATCCCTTTGGAGGTACAATATTCAGTTATGTACTGGTTTACAAACTCAGTACCATGGTCTGTCCTTATGACTCTTACCTTGTCATTTTTCATGACTTCAAGCTTATTCAGCAAGTTAGGTATTTCAGTCTTGGTTTTAGATTTGTGTTTGATGAATACTACCCAAGTGAATCTTGAATAGTCATCTACCACGACTAGACCATACTTCTTACCAGCATAACTTGTTGAAGAAGATTCAAACAAGTCCATGTGTAAGAGTTGTAAAGGTTTTGTAGTTGACGGTACTGCCTTGTTCTTGAAAGAAGATTTGGTTTGCTTTCCTTGCTGACATGCATTGCAAACACCATCCTTCTTAAAAGTAACCCTAGGTAATCCAACTACAAGTGCCTTTTTTGACAGCTTATTCAGCGTCTTGAAGTTTAGATGACTTGTTCGTTTATGCCATAACCATGCTTTTTCAGCAAGGCAATCATGATCTGAGACAAGGCATTTTTCAACGTTTGCTGAAGACCAATCAACGGTGTACAAGCCTCTTGATCTTCTTGCAATCATTATAACCTTTTAGTCTCAAAATCTACAAGTTTACATTCATCACTTTTAATTTCGATGAAGTATCCTTTGTCAGCAAATTGACTCATGATGAAAAGGTTAAACTTAAGATTTTTGACATAAAGAAATCCAGAAATGGTTATGCATCCCAACTTCACATCACCATAGCCTTTTGTAGATCCGGAGCCTCCACCAGCAAACCTTATTGTTGGACCTTTAGACCACCGTCTATAGTTTATAAGGTGATTCTTGTTGCCCGTCATGTGCTTTCCACAACCACTATCAAAGTGCCAGATTGCATCGTTTGTCTCCGTGGCTGCAGTCTGCACAATCAAGAGCAAACAAGTTAATTATCCAATGATGGATGTCCATTAACATGTTCAAGAATGCGTCCAGTGGAAACCCAAGTCTGAAGTTTTTCAACTTTGACTTGTTTTCTACTTGCTGAGGAACTAGGAAGTTTTGAGCTGAAAGACTTTTGACTCGAGCTGGTCAAATCCACTTTCTGATGTGGTGTCTTGCTCTGTTGACCTTTTTGCTGAACATACTTTTCAGTAAGTTCTTTTCTAGCAAGGTTCCTTCTAGTCCTAGCATTGGGAGTCTTTTCAGAACTCTTAGGCTTGGTTTTCTTCATCTCTTTGAAGTATCTTTGCTGACTTTGCTTATACTCATGAAAGAGTTGACTTTGCTTGGTTTGAAACCGAGTCCACTCTTTGGAGAATGCTGAGCTTTAGCATCAGCAACCTTACTTGATTCAGGTTTGTCAGAAAAGGACTTCTGATTACTTTTGGTAATCTTGCGTTTAGACTTAACAACTTGCTTTTCAGCAACTTGTTTGGCGGAATGCTTCACGGCATTCTTTTTCTTTCAAGTTTGCTTCACAGCAACCTGTTTTCCTTTTAAAGTCTTGTTACTTTGAGTAGCAACAGCGGGCTTTATGGTCATAGGTACTTGATTGCATGTTTCAGCAACCTTAGTTTGACCAAACTGATAGATCACTGGTGGACTACTATCAGTAGCACGTACAAAGGAGATCGGTGATTTATCTTTTCTCAAGATTTCTACGTTATCACCTTCACACGTTGCTCCTAAACCTTCTTTCTGAGATGGATATCTCAAATAAGAGTTTAGTTCAGTCAGCGTATTACTTGCTTCCACATAGGATTTGAAATTGATTTTCATCTTTTTCATTTCTTGGATTTCAGCAAGTAACTTTAGAATTGAGGACTGATACTCTTCCAATTCTAATGCCATTTGAGAATTTTTCTCTGCAGCCTCAGCAATCAATTTTTTAAGACGCCTTATTTCAGCATCCTTTTCTTCTGTCTCTTCCTTCAGCAAAACGTACTTTTCAGTAGTTTGCTTGGTCAGAGTTTCAGCAAGTTGAAGTTTTTCTTGCTGTTTGCTGAGAGTTTTCTCAAATCTTTCGATTTCTCCTTGAATCTTTTCAAGATCAATCTTGTCTTCACTTTCTGAATCTGAGTCAGAGGTAGAGTTATTTACGTGACCGGCCATGAGGCAGAATTCGTAGTTCGACACATCTGGATAAGCTTCCATAGCTATTCCACACACTTCTTTGCCAATCTCCACGTCTAGAGTGGCTTCCTCATCGTCGGTGTCTGAACTTTCATCCTCACTGTCTTCGGAGCTTGTCTCAATGCACAATGCATCGATTTTTGCTTGAAGCTTCTTCTTTTCTCCATCAATGAAAGCTCTTTTGAACTTCTTCTTTTCAGCAGATTTGCCTTTCAGCAAAGGGCAATTAGCTTTGAAGTGTCCAGGCTTCTTGCAGTAAAAACATAGATCATTTCCAACTGCTGGTTCTTCTGATGATGTAGCTTGCTGAGCTTGCTTGTTCAGCGAGCTAGTATCATTCTTGTACTTATGGTAGTTATTACCAAGATGCTTTTTCAGCTTCTCTTTTGCTTTTCGCCTTTCAAGTTCCTTACTGATGAATTTCTTCATGTTTTTAACAACTAAAGCATTTTCATCAGCAGGCTCTTTATCATTCTTCTTTTCAGAAGATGACGGCTTTGCAGCAAGAGCAATGTTTTGCGATTTTTCAGCAAACACATTTTCTCTTTGCTTTGTCTCATAATTGACAGTAGCAAGATGAGAGAACAACTCAGTTGGTGTAATGTCAGGCATTCCTTGATTATAATAGAAATTCTGAGTATGGATCCATTCTTGATTCAAACTTCTGATGATAGTTTTCACTTTCTCAGAATCTGAATAAAGATTTCCAACACCCAGCGCTGCCATTTCACTAACAAGAGTTGTGAATCTGAAGTCCAAGTCTTCCAGTGACTCGTTAGCACCTTGCTTAAAGTTTTGAAACTTCAGCTTAAGTACTTCAAGTTTGTTTTCCTTGGTCTTGTCAGATCCAGCACAAAGATCTTAAACCATTTTCCAAGCTTCCTTAGCAGTCTTAGCACCCCACAGTTTGCACTGTATGGTATTCGGAGTTGATCTGATGATGATATTTCTTGCTTGGCCATCAAGACGGAATCTCTTAGCTTCGTCAGAAGTCCATTCCTCTCTTGGTTTTGGCACAACCGTATCGGATGGTTCGCCTTGGATGGTTTCCTTTCCAGCTTCAGTGGTTCTATGAGGGAAACTCCTTTCAACCTTGGTGATCTTGATAGGTCCATCATTAATGACGGTGACCATCTCATCACTAATGGCCTCAAGATGTAACATCATGTTGTTTCGCCATTTCTCGTAATTTTCCAGCTTCAGCAAGGGAGCATCTCCTAAAGACATCCTGTCAGCAAAGCACTACCAAACTGATCAAGTGAAAGAGATTTACAGAAAGCACTTAAGGGGATCTAGGTTCAGTGCAGAAGGCTAAAGAACCTGGCTCTGATACCACTTGTTGGTCCCTTTAAACAACAAGAAAAGACTAGAGGGCGGGGGGGTGAATAGTCGTTTCAAACTTTTGTCGTTTAAAACTTTCTCAGCAAGTACTTATTACTTTTCAGTAATGAGGTTGCTGATACTTAACTTTCTCAGCAAGCGTAAGTTACTTTACAGTAGCTTGGTTTGTTGATACTTAAAATCAGAGAGCGGAAGTCTTTGAAACGATAAGTGCTTTTTCAGCAACTAAATGCAGTAAGTAAATCACACAAACACTTTTAGAGTGGTATCTAAGAGTGGCGTAATCTCCCAACTAATCCACTTTGTCCTTTCTAGGACTGAATCCACTAAGATATGATTGAGGTTCCTTACAATGTCCTATCTAAAGCGATTCAACAGAAACCAAAGCACACTTGCTTTGTCTCCAACCTAAACTAGAGAACTCAACCTTGTTCTCCACCAAACTTGGTACTTTTAATCAGCAAAAGCTTGCTCGATTAAGTTCCCCCTGAATATCACGCCTGAAAGGGTGTATTTTCAGTTAGAGAGTTTTGGGGTGAGATAACTTAATTATAACTTATTCAGTTACAACAAGTAATCTAAGAAACACAACTTGGAATACTTTGCAGTAAACAAGTTTGATTGTTTCTGGTGTCAAGACTTGTTCTTGTTCGAAAGAAAGAACACTTAACTAATTTCTTAGCCGAGTTTGTTCTACTTCTTCACAAGTAGCTTTTTCAAGCTTTAAGTCTTGGAACGGATCAATGGCAGTAAGAGTGTTTGAAGGTTTGTGAGTTTTAAGCACAAGTGAGAGTTTGATCACATTGTTGACACACTTCAACTCTTTGCCGGATGACCTCTATTTATAGTGCAAGTAAGGAGCCGTTTGAATTTCAAATCCTAAGGCTTTTGTTCCTTAACATGTCACTATCTTGCTTTTGTACTTTCAGCAGCAACCTTTGTTTGTCTTCTAGTCTTCGTGTCCTTCGCGTGTAAGCTTTGCATTAAATGCACATCTGAATAGAATTCAAACAGTAACATTGAAGCGCAAAATCTCGTACATTCAGCAAGAGGTCACATATGTTCATCAGCAAGTGTTCATTCTCAGTTTCAGCAAGCACAACCTACTCTGTCTTTCAGATTTTCACTTATGCAATGCTGTTGCTGAAAATTTCACTTTCTGAGCAACACGTGCCTTACCAGTCTTCAGCAATCTTCAAGTCTTCAAGTCTTCAAGTCTTCAGATCTTCAAAAGTCTTCAAGATTCTGACCGGTTTCTTATTTGCTTCAATAATTTGTTTGTAATAAACAAAATACATCTTCAGCAAATGCTTCAATAGGTCATTTTCTTTTCAGAAAATAAGATTAATTAAAGCTAAGCATCAATAAGATATTTCCTTTTCAGAAAATAAAATACATCATACACAAATGTGTCAATAAATTAATTTCTTCACAGAAATTAAAGTACGTCATCCACAGAAGAAATAACTTAACTAACACCTATCTAAGTCATCAGCAAACGTTCCTCTTTTACAATGTCCTTAAAATTCTAAATTCTTATGGACTTTAAGAGTACTAGTTACTGGACTGTTCTTAATTTAGCATGGTTAATTGCTCATCAAAATTACAAGTTTCCTAACAATTTGGTTCAGTGTGGCAGTTGGAAAGAACTCATTCACCAGCAAGTCTTCCAGCTTTAAGATCCAGCAACCATGAACGTTTCTGATCACGTTCTGAGTGGTTTCATCATTGCTGGTCTTTGTATATTTAATGCCGGAGCCAATAGCAATGCTGGCCAACCTCTTTTCTTCCTGTCTTTGCTTTCTTCTTTTTGACTTTGCATTGTCTTGATCTCTTGCTGAAGATCTTGAGTCAGAAGAGAAATGCTTTGAATGGCCAGACGGAGTTAATGCTGTAATTGGTCTAGTTCTTATGGCTTGGGCTATTGTCTGATTGTCATCATCATCATCTTTATTAATCGGATCTTGATGACTTTCAGTATGACAGAATTCTTGAGTTTCAGCAGTAGTTTTTCTCTTTTTGGGACTTGCTGAATTCAACTCAGATTCTGCTCGTCTTTTAGAACTTTGCTCTTTTTCAGCAAGAGGTTCTATGGTCAGTGGCGCTTCAGCAGTAGGGGTTTTCTTCCTTGAAGTTCTCTTTTGTTTATCTTCCCCCTTAGACATGGATTGCATCATTTGAGTAATGTGCAAAGAGAAGAACTCATTGCAATTTTCAGCAAGAGTACTTAGGTTGTTGTATTTCATAATGATTGCTTGCTCATCAGAGGTCAGCTTCGACAATTCTTTTTGAATACTCACCATGTTCTCCTCATGTCTGCGCTCTTTTCCGACCTTTTCTTCCATGAAAGTCTGAGCCTTGACTAATGCAGACTTTGCTAGCCAGAGTGCTTGACTTACATCTTCTTCATAGCTCTTGTGATGAAAACTGATGTCTTTCTGAGCTATTGTAAGTGTAGTAGTGCGTCTCAGCACAGTAGTCAATATCTTTCCGATATGAAGCGGGCTCTCAGCAAGCAGTGCATCATCTTCTGCTTTGCAGGCATCATGGACTTGCTTAAGTGCAAAAATTCTTGGAGTAAAATCCTCCACATGTGGGAACGGCACTAGATTTGGGGTCAAGGAATGAACTTTGAGCTCAGAAGCAAATTGATCATCTTGTAACAGCAATTGACTTCTCAAGTCATCTCCTTCATCATTTACGTAGTCAGGAGGAGGAATTTCAACCACTTTGGGGTCTTTCTTGGAATTATCATCCTCATTTGCTGATAGATCATCTTCATCCTCAGATTCATCAAGACCAGCAACCTTGGAACCTAAGTCGGCAGCTTCATTCCTTTCTGGTTGAGTGGTTGCTGATGGCAACGCTTCAGACTCAACAACTGGAGTTTCACCAGTAGTAGGTTTTAATTGAGTAGTTTCTGAGGGCAACGTTTGAGACTCAATTGCTGGAGTTTCACCAGTAGTAAGTGGAAGGGAGGGGACTTCGTGTGGCTTTACTCCTAAAGATTGAGCAATATCCAAATTCTGCGTATGCCTTGCATGAATTTGGAGACTGTTTTGTAGTTCTCTTTGGTAATCTTCATCCAATTCTTCTTCATCATCAAGGTTTGTATCAGTGACCTTGGCATCGAATAAAGATAACTCGGCATCATAAAGCTTTCTCTTGCCATGTTTCAATGCAGCGCGTTTTTTGGCGTACTATTCCTCAGTATCAGCGCCTTGTACAGGTGCTTGAGTACTTGGTTCAGCAGGAGCAGGTTGAGATTCATGCTGAGTTGTTGTTTGTTCAGCTTGCTGAGTGTCTTGTTTCTCAGTTTCAGCAACTGTCATTTTGAGTCCACCAGCATCAGGACTAGGACCTTGATTATCATCACCGTCGTCCTTTTTATCCTTAGAATCTTTCCCTTCATCATCACTGGGATCAGTAGGGATGTTTTCATCTTCTTCCTCTTCATCATCATCAGTCAAAATGACTAGCCTGAGATGCTTGTACAAAGCAACACTCGTTACTTCCTCTTCCTCATTGATTTTGTGGGGATCAGCCACCACGGGTACAAAGGAACCCTTGAGCATCACAGCTTGTTCAGCTAGAGAGACACTCTTAAATTTGGCCTTCATATTCTCTCTGATTTGAGCAATCAGATTTGATCTCATTAGTTGAGAATATGACATATCTTCAGGAAGTATGGAGTGGACAAAAGTCTCGAGCTTCAGCAGAGAAGATCTCTTTTTCTCGTTTGATAGATGAAGATGGAGCACAGAAAAGTCCATCCTTCTGTACCTTTGCCAGTTGCTGACAGACTTAGCAACTCTTGACAAGGTAGTTCGCTTGAAGTCTAAGTAAAGTTCCTCCGAACTTACTTTTGGATTTTCAGTGATGTGAACCACTTCAGTGGTCTCCTTTTGAGCCTGAAAAAGAATAACATTTTGTTCAGGAGAGGTTTGGATAATTGTCTTAGAGTCCAAAGCTGAAACATGATTTACCTGCTGAGTTTCAGCAAGCTCATGTTGCACACTTTTTTGTGCTGGTACAATTTCCATTCCTTGAGGAGCTTGAGAAGCATCCTACATTTTTTCATCCTGAAATAAATGTGAGTTAGATACAAGTACTAAGTTGTCAAACTTAGTTGTATTACAAAAAACTTTAACTACCTGCTGAGCAGGAAGTGTTGATTCTGGTGCAGAGGCTTCAGCAACCGTATGACTTGCATCTTGAGAAGTCTGTAGAGAAATCATAATTTTAGCAAAAGATTGAGTTTCAGAAATTGAAGATTTGCTTAAGGTTGAATTAACTACCTGCTGAGGAAGGACAAGTTGTGGCTCAGTCCTTTCAGCATTATCATCTTCTTCAGTTTCTGGGACTGTTTTTTCAGCAGACTTCTTGGCTTCCTCTGTTTGAGAAAGTTGTGCGGTTTCAGCAATCTCCCTTGTCTCTGAAATGACAAGTTGAGCAGAAGCATCTTGACCATTAAGCTCACTGCTTGTCATAAAAACATCGATTGATTTGTTGGATGTTTCTTCAATATCCAACTCCATTTGATGGCTTATTTCTTCCAGTACAAGCTGGACTTGTTCAATGGATGTTTTTGGTGAACTGGGGCCAGTATTCTCAGTATTACGAGATGCGTCGTCGAATAATGCTTCTTGTGTTGTTTCAGCAACTTCTGGGACTTAAACCATTGCGGTCTCAGCAACTGGTTCTTCAGCAACTTGATTAGTTGCTTGTTCAGCAACTATCTTTTCAGCAACGACAGCTTCAGCAAGTGTCGCGGTTCTTATATCAGCAGCGATATCAATTACTGGTTCCAGAGTCTGATCATCAAGATTATCTACAATGTAGATATCTGGGATTGGGGCAGGAATTTCATTTCCACTGCCTTGTGGTCTATTCACAGTAGATGAATCAACATTAAGTTGATTGTTGAAGGCTTCCGCAAACACTTCAACGTTGCTGACATAGGTTTCAGTAACCACCTTGTCAACATCTACTGGAGTTTGCTTTTCAGCAACTGCTTGAGAATCGTCCGAGAGATCATGGACAAATGGTACTGACTTGCGAGCCAGTGTTTTCTTTCTTGGGTTATTTGTCCTTTTTCTCTTGGGGACGGGGTTTGCTGATGACGCTGCAGTCTGAGTGTCATCATCAGCTTTCCTCTTTTTCTTCTTGGATTTTTCCAGTTTCTCAGCAGATGCGTCAGTAGTTGCATTTTCAGCAACAGGTGTAGTGGTGTCAGCATGATCACCATCTACAACAGTTTCATCTCTGTTACCATCTACAACAATTTCATCTCTAAGTTGCTGAGTGGTAACATCTGCAGCTGTTGTATACCTTTCTTGCTGGCTTGTGCTGACAACATTTGCAGCTGTTGTCTTCTTTGATTTTTCGAGTTTCTTGCCAGCAGTCTTATGTACATTCTGCTTGTAGAAGGCTCTTCCCACATTGCATACAGATTTCTTGATTGGCAATGGGTTTCTCAGCTGAATCCTGAAGTGTTCAAGGATATAACATATCTTCAGTCCATACATGACTGGAAAGGTAGGTGAGACCTTGTTGTCTTCAACCTTAACCTTAAACTTAGTAACACAATCAACAAGTCTGTTGAAAATGTACTTAGCCCAGTTGAGCTCCGTTTTGTTTTCATAGATATGCATCAGCAGCGGCCACCTTCTCAAGCCTACTTGGTCTATTCCTCCAACTTGGGAGTCTAAGACTTTGATTAGTAGCAGAGCTACTAGACCAAGTGAGTAGCAGAGATGCTTCCTCTTAACGTGCTTTGTTCAAGTCACGGGAGCAATCTCTCCTTTCTTCATTTTCTCATTTCTTACATCACTGTAGAAGGCTTCTATTTCTTCATCAGTGGCAGTGATGTCATCTTCAGTTCCAGTGGTTGGAATCTGAAAGATTTCCGCTAAATCAGTCCATTTCAGGACGATTTGCGTGTTCTGAACTGTAGTAAAGATCACTTTTTCAGTGACCCCTTGACTATCAGTTAGGGACTGAATTTCTGCATTTTTGTAGAACTCCATTGTATCCAACATGCTCACTTGCTTAGGGCAAGCATTTATAAAATGAATGAGGCCTTGTTGCTTGATAAATTCAAGCGCCTCTTCATTGTCACCGTCAAGTTCTTGTTCATAGAAGTATCGAATATACTTCTCTTTTGTAAAACCACCCCACTGCATCATCATCTCACACTTTGCAGTGTCAAGATATGAAGGAGGCATAGGTTTCTCGGTAATTCTGTCGTTTTTCAACACAACTTTTGCTGTGTTTGTCGCTGGAGTAGTCACCGGAGCAGTGCGTTTCTCAGCACTGTCAACCTTAGACGACTTTGAGGTCTTTGATGACTGTCTCTTTGGTGCCATTTCTTTATATAGAGAGAAATGTGTACGAAAAAGATTGTTTGCTTTTTGACCGGAGGTACAGTAGATTCAGGCTAAAATTTGCAGAGAAAGGAAATGTGAGTTAAAGAATTTTGTCATTTCTCTAACTCCTTCTTTATATAGTGTCTCTGATGTGTGAGAAACTCAATCGATTTGAGTTTTCAGCAAGAGTAAATCAGAGAAGCAATGGCGTTAGTGGAGCCTTTGCATTAAATGCGTAGTGGCCCACTAACAAAAACCATCAGAGCACTCTCTCCCTTTGTAATGTTAACCGTTAGATTAATAACTCCTTTTAATCAATGGCCACGATTGTATTTCATGTCATGATTATTACGAGTTTATTTGTGCCCGATTAACGTCACAAAATGATTTTACTGAGATTTATGGGATTTGATTGCTTGCTGAAATAAACAAGAATCTTTTCAGCGAGTTTGCATAAATAGCCTTGTTACTTGCTGAAAATTCCCCCTTACTCAGACATCTCATATTTTCTTAAGTTTAAAGACATTTCTGAGTTCCCGTATCAGTAAATTCTTTTTATACTTGAGATATCTTTTGGTAAAATCTGAGAGGTGAGTTTTGCTCTTTTCTGAGTTCCCGTCTCAGAATATTCCCTTGATACTTGAATACCTGTTTCAGTATCTTTGATTGTTTGAATACCCGTTTCAGCAATCTTTAAGGTTTTTCTCTTACTGAGTGCCTGTCTCAGCAAGTGATCAAGTTTCCTAACAAATACCCGTTTTGAAGGAATTACTTGATGAATGCCTGTTTCAGCAATCATGTAGTGACCTATCATTTCTGTGAAGAAATTTAGTGGAAGGAGCTTTTAATAAAGTAAGAGTACTTTGGCTTGCTGAATACCTATTTCAGCATTCTGCCAATTGTATCCTTTATTGAGGTAATTCAATCAATCCAAGGTTATACCTTAGCATTGCGAATCTATTATCTGGTAGGGGCTTGGTAAAGATGTCAGCAAGTTGATCATCAGTACCCTAATTTGACAACCTCAATATCTCCCTTTTCCACATGATCTCTAATGAAATGATGTCTAATATCAATGTGTTTGGTCCTTGAGTGAAACTTAGGATTTTGCGTGATAGCAATAGCACTCGTATTATCACAAAAGATTGGTGTTTTCTTTGCAGAAATACCATAATCTCTTAATTGTTGTTGAATCCATAGGATTTGAGCTGTGCAACAACCAACCGCAATGTACTCAGATTCAGTAGATGAATTGCAACACAGGTTTGTTTCTTGCTGAACCATGATATTAATCTAGTACCCAAAAACTGACAAGTTCCAGAGGTACTTTTTCTATCAAGAGTTGATCCTCCATGATCAGCATCAGAATAACCTACCAACTCAAGTCCTGAATCTTTAGGATACCATAATCCAACATTGACTGTACCTTTGACATATTTCAGTATCATAAGTGCCTTTTTGTAGTGTGATTCTCTTGGATCAGATTGGAATCTTGCACACACACAAACAGCATACTGAATGTCAGGTCTACTTGCTGTTAAATACAACAAGGAACCAATGAGCTTCCTATATTTGTGTTCTTCAACACTTTTGTCCTCTTTAGTATAGCCCAATTTGGTACCAACACTCATAGGGATCTTTTCAGGTTTCTCTTCCTCTTTGATCCTAAACTTTATGAGCATTTCTTTCGCATACTTTGCTTGATTTATGAATATTCCATCTTTGAGTTGCTTGACTTGCAATCCTAGGAAATAATTCAATTTTCCCATCATACTCATTTCAAATTTGTTTGTCATGAGTTTGGCAAAATCATCACAAAGTTGCTTGTCCTTAGATCCAAAAATTATGTCATCCACATAAATTTGAACTAAGAGTATTTTACCATCATGGTTCATGGTAAACAAGGTTTTATCAACTTCACCTTTCTTGAAACCATTGTCCAGCAAGAACTTAGCTAAGGTATCATACCAAGCTCTTGGTGCTTGCTTTAGACCATATACAGCTTTCTGAATCTTGATTTCTGAGGGAAGTTCAAAGCCAGGGGGTTGTTCTAAGTAGACTTCTTCAGCAAGTTCACCATTCAAGAATGCACTTTTAACATCCATTTGGTAAACAATGAAGTCATTGTAAGCAACAAAGGCCAAGAAAAGCCTAATTGCATCCAATCTTGCAACTGGTGCATAAGACTCATCATAGTCCAATCCTTCAGTCTGACAGTAACCTTGAGCAACTAAACGTGCTTTGTTTCTTGTTACTTCACCAGACTCACTCAGCTTGTTTCTGAACACCCACTTTGTAACAATAGCTTTCTTGCCTTTAGCAAGTGGTAAAAGTTTCCAGACTTTGTTCCTTTCAAATTGATCCAGTTCTTCTTGCATTGCCTTGATCCATTCAGAATGCTTTAAAACTTCTTCTATGGTCTTAGGTTCAATTTCTGAAACAAAGCAAGAAAACAACGATTCTACTTCTACGACAGTTGCTTCTTCAGCAAGTCCATGAGTAGCAGAAACTTTGGATCTAGTCACTTGGCGTTTATCAATATCACCAATCATATCCGTAGAGGGATGATCTCTAATACATTTATTAACAGGTTTTCTGCTCGTTGGATCTGGATATGTTTGCTCATCAGCATGTGACTCTTCAGCATGTACTTGTTCAGTACTACTGGGATTTTGTGTCTCTGCTGAGATTGGTTCATCAGCAACTGCTTGTTCAGCATTGCTAGATTGTGGTAGCTCATCAGCAAGCACGGGAGGTTGCGTAGTTTCAGCAACTTCCGGAGCAACTGCGTCTTTTGCTGGAAACTCCTTGTCGTGAACTATATTTATCTTGTCATGACTTGGGGGAGGCGAGTCATTGTCAGAATCATCATTTAGTTCAATTGACTTGATTTTCCTAGCATTAGATTCAGTTCTTTCCTCATGTATGATTAACTTTTTCATACATTCTGATATTTCTTCTTCAGCAGGCACTCCTTGTGTCTTTTCGTAGAATACAACATGCACTGATTCTTCGATCTTTTATGCCTTTTTGTTGTAAACTCTATAAGCTTTACTATGCAAGGAGTAACCGAGAAATATCACTTCGTCTTCCTTTGGTTGAAATGTTCTTAGGTATTCTCTACCGTTATTAAGAACGAAACACTTACAACCAAATACTCTTAGATGAGTGATATTAGGAGGTCTACCAACGAAAAACTCATATGGAGTTTTGTTGTATTCCTTAGTAATCAAACATCTATTTTGAGTGTAACAGGCGGTATTAATCGCTTCAACCCAGTAAGCCTCACTTATTTCAGTGTCAGCAAGCATTGTTCTTGCGGCTTCTTTTAGGGTACGATTCTTCCGTTCAGCAACACCGTTTTGTTGTGGTGTCCTTACTGAGGATAACTGATGTTGTATGCCTTTTGAAGTGCAATACTCAGTTATGTACTGGTTTACAAACTCAGTACCATGGTCTGTCCTTATGACTTTTACCTTGTCATTTTTCATGACTTCAAGCTTATTCAGCAAGTTAGGTATTTCAGTCCTTGTTTCAGATTTGTGCTTGATAAATACTACCCAAGTGAATCTTGAATAGTCATCTACCACCACCAGACCATACTTCTTACCAGCATAGCTTGTTGAAGAAGATTCAAACAAGTCCATGTGCAAGAGTTGTAAGGGTTTTGTAGTTGACGGTACTGCCTTGTTCTTAAAAGAAGATTTGGTTTTCTTTCCTTGCTAACATGCATTGCAAACACCATCCTTCCTAAAAGTAAGGGAAAATTACTCAGACTCCCCCTGTTACAAGCCCACTTTTCATTTTTCTCCTTGCTAGTTTCAGAATTACATCTAGCACAATTTTTCCCAAAATGTTTGACCAACTTAAAACACAATTTTTTTTTTCTTGTTTCCAAACATGGCCTTACCAATAATTTTTCTTTTTTCTTTTTTCTTTCAATTTTTTTATCTCCTTCTTCACAACTCCGGTACCGGAGCAACACCACAGCTCTGGTCGGAGCTGATTACAGCTCCGACCAAAGCTGTTTTCAGCTCTGTACCAGAGTTATTTTTCAGCTCTGGTCGGAGCTGTCAGCTCCGACCAGAGTTGATTTACAGCTCTAGTCGGAGCTGATTACAGCTCCGATCAGAGCTGATTTACAGCTCCGGTCGGAGCTGTAAATCAGCTCTGAGCTGATTCAGCTCCGGCCAGAGCTATTTTTCAGCTCTGGTCGGAGCTGATAACAGCTCCGATCGGAGCTGTTTGATAGAATTTCCGGTACCGGAAATTTGAAGAAGATGATAGAAAAATGAAAAAAAAAAGTAAAAGAGAGAAAAAAAAAGAAAATGGAGTTGTTTTTGATTAAAAATTTGTTTGGGGTTTCTTTTTGAATAATTTTAAGTTTGTTTTGAAATATAAATAAGTTATGTGGGTTTATTTAAATAATTTATAGTTAATTTTGTAAAAATGAAAAGTTTAGAGTTAAATGTGCAAGTACTAAAAGTTGAAGCTGTTTGGCTCTGGAAAAAATCAGATTTTCAAACGAGGGCAAAATGATATTTTCCAGGTTTTAGTTCGCGAAAAGTCAAGGTTGCTGGGTTAGATGTAATTAAACTTTTCTAACAGGGGGGTCTACGTAATATAAAATCTAATAGGGAGAAATCCGTAATAAAAAAATCTAACGAGGGTATTGTACGTTATTTGCCCTAAATGTAACCTTAGGTAATCCAACTACAAGTGCCTTTTTAGATAGCAAATTCAGCGTCTTGAAGTTTAGATGACTTGTCCGTTTATGCCATAACCATGCTTTTTCAGCAGGGTAATCGTTATCTGAGACAAGGCATTTTTCAACGATTGCTGAAGACCAATCTACGGTGTACAAGCCTCCTGATCTTCTTGCAACCATAATAACCTTCTTTGACTCGAAATCTATAAGTTTACATTCATCACTTTTGATTTTGATGAAGTATCCTTTGTCAGCAAACTGACTCATGCTGAAAAGATTAAACTTATGATTTTTGACATAAAGAACTCCCGTAATGGTAATGCATCCTAACTTCACGTCACCATAGCCTTTTGTACAACCAGAGCCTCCACCAGCAAACCTTATTGTTGGACCTTTAGACCACCATCTATAGTTTATAAGGTTATTCTTGTTGCCTGTCATGTGCTTTCCACAACCACTGTCAAAGTGTCAGATTGCATCGTTTGTCTCCGTGGCTGAAGTCTACATAATCAACAGCAAACAAGTTAATTATCCAATATTGGATGTCCATTAACATGTTCAAGAATGCGTCCAGTGGAAACCCAAGTCTTAAGTTTTTCAACTTTGACTTGTTTTCTACTTGCTGAGGAACTAGAAGGTTTTGAGCCAAAAGACTTTTGATTCGTGCTGATCAAGTCCACTTTCTGATGTGGTGTCTTACTCGGTTGTCCTTTTTGCTGAACATACTTTTCAGTAAGTTCTTTTCTAGCAAGGTTCCTTCTAGCCCTAGCATTATGAGTCTTTTCAGAGCTCTTAGTCTTGATTTTATTCATCTCTTTGAAGTATCTTTGCTGACTTTGCTTATACTCGTGAAAAAGTTGTTTTTGCTTGGTTTTGAAACCTAGTCCACTTTTCGGAGAATGCTGAGCTTTTGTGTCAGCAACCTTACTTGATTCAGGTTTGTTAGCAAAGGTCTTGTGATTAATTTTAGTAATCTTGCCGTTTGACTTAACAAGTTTCTTTTCAGCAACTTGTTTGGCGGGATGCTTTGCAGCATCCTTTTTCTTTACAGTTTGCTTCTCAGCAAGATGTTTTCCTTTTAAAGTCTTGTTACTTTGAGTAGCAACAGCGGGCTTTACGGTCGTAGGTACTTGATTGCATGTTTCAACAACCTTAGATTGACCAAACTGATAGAGTTCTGGTTGACCACTATCAGTAGCACGTACAAAGGAAATCGGTGATTTTTCTTTACTCAAGATTATTACGTCATCACCTTCATACGTTGCACCTAAACTTGCGTCAGTTAGCGTATTACTTGCGTCAGTTAGCGTATTACTTGCGTCAGCATAAGATTTGAAATTGATTTTCATCTTTTTCATCTCTTGAATTTCAGCAAGTAACTTTAGAATTGAGGACTGATACTCTTCCAATTCTATTGCCATTTGAGAATTCTTCTTTGTAGCTTCAGCAATCAACTTCTTTAGACGCCTTATTTCAACATCCTTTTCTTCTGTCTCTTCCTTCAGCAAAACATACTTTTCAGTAGTCTGCTTGGTCAGAGTTTCAGCAATCTGTAGTTTCTCTTGCTGTTTGCTCAAAGTTTTCTCAAATCTTTCAATTTCTCCTTGAATCTTGTCAAGGTCAATCTCGTCTTCACTTTCTGAGTCAGAGTTAGAGGTAGGATTGTTTACCTGACTGGCCATGAGGCAGAACTCGTAGTTTGACACATCTGGATAAGCTTCCATAGCTATTCCACAAACTTCCTTGCGAATCTCTACGTCAAGAGTGGCTTCTTCATCGTCAGTGTCTGAGCTTTCATCCTCACTGTCTTCGGAGCTAGTATCAATGTACAATGCATCGATTTTTGCTTGAAGCTTCTTCTTTTCTTCAGCAATAAAAGCTCTTTTGAACTTCTTCTTCTTTTCAGCAGATTTGCCTTTCAGCAAAGGACAATTTGCTTTGAAGTGTCCAGGATTTTTGCAGTAAAAGTAGAGATCATTCCAACTGCTGGTTCTTCTGATGAGGTTGCTTGCTGAGCTTGCTTGTTCAGCGAGCCAGTCTCATTTTTGTACTTATGGTAGTTGTTACCAAGATGCTTTTTCAGCTTCTCTTTTGCTTTTCGCCTTTCGAGTTCCTTACTGATGAATTTCTTCATGTTTTTAACAACCAAGGCATTTTCATCAGCAGGCTCTTTATCATTCTTCTTTTCAGAAGATGACGGCTTTGCAGCAAGAGCAATGTTTTGTGATTTTTCAGCAAATACATTTTCTCTTTGCTTTGTCTCGTAGTTGACAGTAGCAAGATGAGAGAACAACTCTGTTGGTGTAATGTCTGGCATTCCTTGATTGTAGTAGAAGTTCTGAGTGTGGATCCATTCTTGGTTCAGACTTCTGATGATGGTTTTCACCTTCTCAGAATCTGAGTAAAGATTTCCAACACCCAAGGCTGCCATTTCACTAACTAGAGTTGTGAATCTGAAGTCCAAGTCTTCCAGTAACTCATTTGTACCTTGTTTAAAGTTCTGGAACTTTAACTTCAGCACTTCGAGTTTGTTTTCCTTGGTTTTGTCAGATCCAGCACAAAGATCTTGAACCATTTTCCAAGCTTCCTTAGCAGTTTTAGCACTTCACAGTTTGCACTGTATACTATCCGGAGTTGATCGAATGATGATGTTTCCTACTTAGACATCAAGACGGAATATCTTGGCTTCGTCAGAAGTCCATTCCTCTCTTGGTTTTGGAACGACAGTATCAACTGGTTCGCCTAAGATAGTTTCCTTTCCAGCTTCTGTGGTTTTGTGAGGAAAACTTCTTTCAACCTTAGTGATTTTGATAGGTCCATCATTAATGACAGTAACCATCTCATCACTAATGGCCTCAAGATGTAGCATCATGTTGTTTCGCCATTTTTCGTAGTTTTCCAGCTTCAGCAAGGGAGCATCTCCTAAAGACATCCTGTCAGCAAAAGACTTTACCGAACTGATCAAGTGAGAGTGATTTACGGAAAGCACCTAAGGGGATCTAGGTTCAGTGCTGAAGGTTAAAGAACCTCCAGCTCTGATACCACTTGTTGGTCCCTTTAAACGACAAGAAAAGACTAGAGGGGGGGCGAATAGTCTTTTCAAACTTTCGTCGTTTAAAAACTTTCTCAGCAAGTACTTATTACTTTTCAGTAATGAGTTTACTGATACTTAACTATCTCAGCAAGCGCAAGTTACTTCTCAGTAACTAGTTTTGCTGATTCCTAAAATGAGAGAGCGGAAGTCTTTGATACAATAAGTGCTTTGTCAGTAAGTGATAGTTTCAACAAGTGAAGTGAGTGACTGTGTACAGATAGATATGCTTTGCTGAAAACTAAATACAGTAAGTAAATCACACAAACACTTTTATAGTGGTATCTAAGGGTGGCGTAATCTCTCAACTAATCCACTTTGTCCTTTCTAGGACTGAATCCACTAAGATAAGTTTGAGGTTCCTTACAACACCTATCTAGAGCGATCCAAACAGAAACCAAAGCACACTTGCTTCGTTTCCAACCTAACTAGAGAACGAAACCTTGTTCTCCACCAAACTTGGGACTTTTAATCAGCAACACTATGCTCGATTAAGTTCCCCCTGAATATCACGCCTGAAAGGGTGTATTTTCAGTTAGAGAGGTTTGGGATGAGATAACTTAATTATAACTTATTCAGTTACAACAAGTAATCTAAGAAACAAAACTTTGAATACTTTGCAGTAAACAAGTTTGATTGTTTCTAGTGTCAAGACTTGTTCTTGTTCAAAAGAAAGAAAGAACACTTAACTAATTTATTACCCGTGTAAGTTCTACTTCTTCACAAGTAGCTTTTTCAAGCTTTAAGTCTTGGAACGGATCAATGGCAGTAAAGAGTATTGAAGGGTATGTGAGTTTAAGCACAAGTGAGAGTATGATCACGTTGTTGACACACTTCAACTCTTTGCCGGATGACCTCTATTTATAGTGAAAATAAGGAGCCGTTTGAATTTTAAATTCTAAGGCTTTTGTTCCTTAAGATGTCACTATCTTGCTTTTGTACTTGCAGCATCGTCGTTGTTTGTCTTCTAGTCTTCATGTCCTTCGCGTGCATGCTTTGCATTTAATGCTCATTTGAATAAAATTCAAACAGTAACATTGGAGCGCAAATACAAGTACTTTCAGCAAGAGGTCACAAATGTTCCATCAGCAAGTGGTCAGTCTCAGTTTCAGCAAGCACAACCTACTCTGTCGTTTAGATTTTCACTTATGCAATGTTGTTGCTGAAGTTTCCACTTTCTGAGCAACATGTGCCTTTGTAGATACCAGTCTTCAGAAATCTTCTAGTCTTCAGTTCTTCGAAATCTTCAAGTTTCTGAACGGTTCTAAATGCTTCAATAGTTTGTTTGTGTAAACAAAGTACATCATCAGCAAATGCTTCAATAGGTTGTATTTCTTTTCAGAAAACAAGATACATCATAAGCGGTAAAACCAACCTATATAGCACCTACTCTAAGTCTTCAGCAAACGTTCCTCTTTTACAATGTCCTTAAAATTCTAAATTCCTATGGACCTTAAGAGTACTAGTTACTGGACTTTCCTTAATTTAGCATGATTAATTGCTCATCAAAATTACAAGTTTCCTAACACTATTTCAACTAACAACACGGTGACTAACATATCACCCAAACAATTGCACATTGTCCTATTTCAACTAACACACGGTGACTAACATATCACCCAAACAATTGCACATTTTCCTATTTCAACTAGCACACGGTGACTAACATATTAAACCATAAGAGAAGAAGAAAGATTACTAACCTCGAGAGCATTCCAAATCTCCACCTTCCGCTATGGAGTGAAAGTATGCCACTGGGCTCCAAGTGGTGGGAGATCCACTTTCTTCGTGGACTCCTTGCTGATGAACTTTGCAGCATCCCTCGGCATCATCCTGTTGCAATAACATACACAAATTAATTCCACTATATAAAACATACAATACCAACTAAAGACCTATTCATGTACTTACACATGCCCAGGCATGGGCCACACGACGAGCTTGTCATTCATCCGCTCACCCGCCTTGTACTCCTCCCCCTGTACCCATCATCCGGCAGGTTTGAAAACACGTCGGGCCCAGTAGACCCTGCACTACTGCTAGAACGGGGGCCAGGTGACTGGGTCTCGCTGACATGAGTCGCCGAGGTCACCCCCGACTCCGGATGACTACAAGGGGTGCGGAATGGCGAGTCTGGCTCGGCGTAGCTACGGCTGTTGGCCGCCAACAGCTTCCCCGGTTTCTTTGGCCCCCCCCATGATCTGCACGTTTAAGAACAACCGTAAGAAACAATAAATGGAAAGAAAAAGGAAACAACCAGTTGGCTTGCCAGGCCGAAAACAGGAAACACCCAATGTACGTGGCATCTAATATAGAACATGTAAAATCAGATATATAGTACGAATTACAGTACTAGGAGAGAGCATTTTAAACACACAGAGTTTACATAGGCCAGAATTTAAGCAAAAATTCCCCCAAACATTCACTTCATCTTCTACTACAGAATTAGGCCACAATTTAAGCAAAAATTTATCCAATTGTATCAATCCAAACATTTATCCAATTGTATCAATACAAACATTTATTCTCGATTTACCCAAAATTAAGCAAAAATTATACAAAAAAATAAAAGTAGGCCAAAATTTAATCAACACTTTACTCTACACAATTCCCCTTTTCCCCAAATATTCACTTCATCTTCTACTACAGAAGTAGGCCATAATTTTCCAGAATTTAAGCAAAAATTTATCCAATTGTATCAATCCAAAAATTTTTCCAATTGTGTCAATCCAAATATTTATCCAATTGTATCAATCCAAACATTTATTTCTCGATTTACCCTAAATTAAGCAAAAATTATACAAAAAAATAAAAGTAGGCTAGAATTTAATCAACAAAAATTAGCCTTAGGGTTTTAGGGTTCTAACCTGGATATAAGAGAATGGAGAATGGAGAATGGAGAATGAATTCCCAAACACTCCGGTGGTGGTCGTGGCGATTCACGGTGGTTCTTCCCGGTTCGCGGTTGTGGCACTGGAGAGTGGATGGCAATAGTGGTGGTGGCGTTGATGGAAATAGTGGTGGTGGCGATTCGAGGCGGCGATGGTAGTGGTGGTGGCGATTCGCGGTGGCGGTGGTAGTGGTGGTGCCGATTGGCGAGTGGGAGTTAGGGATTTGGTTTGAAAATAGAAAGGGGAAATGGGGGAGAAGAAGAACTCCCCCGTCTGTATATGAATACGTAGCGACGGATAGGTTTATCCGTCGCTAGGTATTTATTTAATTTATTTTTCTTTTTTTCCTTTCTAATAGTCAACAGAGGTAGCGACGGATAAACTTATGCGTCGCTCCCTTAGCGACGAATAAGCTTTGCCCGTCGCTATCTGAGAGGCGGATTGGCTCTTTTCAAGGATGAACTGAGCTTAGAGCGCAGTTCGTCCTCATCCGTCGCTAAATGGCAGATTTCTTGTAGTGCCTTGAACTGAGACCCCTCGCAAGCCTTTCAAAATACGCCCACACATCTTCGGCGGTCTCCTCCCAAATATTTCCACGACACTGGAAATCTACCATCTTTTGGCTCTCATAGGTGAGCCCATCATATAAGTGTTGAACTAGATTAGAGATATCCATCCCATGGTGTGGGCACTTGTTCTTGAGGTCCTTGAACCTCTCCAAAGCGGTGTAGATGGTTTCATCATAATCTTACTTGAAACCGCGGATTCGTGCCTTCAGTGCGGTAGTCAAGGTGTGGGGAAAATATTTCTCTCGGAGA
>CM051455.1:92250077-92352965 GCA_028274465.1 Plantago ovata | reverse complement strand
TTGAGCCACAACCTGTCCTTCCTCAGCGTGGTGTTAATTCAAACCATCAGTAAAACTTCAAATTCTGAAAATTGTTCTTTTGCTAAAAATTATTATTCTCTACAGACTTCTCAAGAACAAGTCAGATGGTTGCTGACGCCTCTGAACCAGATAACCAACACTCCCTGTCTCAGCACGGGTAGTTAATAATATTGGTATAAAAAACTTAGTTTGAGCTTAGTACTTGTGTTCTAATTTTAACTTATTTTCCGGCTGAACAAATGGAGGATGCTACTCCAGCTCTCCATGAGAATGGAAATTGTACTACATGCGGGCTTGCTGACTCTCAGCAGGTATCAGGTTTCAGATTTAATACTCTAAAACATTTCTCCAAACCCCAATCCTGATCTAAATAAAATTCTTTTTCAGGCCTCAAAACGGAGACCACTGAAGTCGGTACTCATCACTGAAGCGATCAGCATGTAAGTTCTGAAGAACTTTACTTGAGCTTCAAAAGGGACAACTTTGTCACCCGAGTTGCTAGTCCGTCAGCAACTGGCAAAGATATAGGAGAATGGACTTCTCAGATCTTCACCTTAATCTCTCAAATGAGAAAAAGAGATCTTACTGTGAAGCTCGAAAACATTTGTCCACTCCATCCTTCTGAAGAAATGAACTCTTTCTCAGCAAATGAGTTCAAATCTGATTCCTCAAATCAGAGAGAATATGAAGGCCAAATTAAGAGTGCCTTCCGCTGAACAAGCTGTGATTGCTCAAAGGCTCTTTTTGTTCCTGTGGTGGCTGATCCCCACAAACTAACTGAGAAAGAGGAACAGACAAGTGACAAGTGTTGCTTTGTATAAGCAGTTGAGCTAGTCATTTTGACAGATGATGAAGAAAGAAGAAGAAGATGAGAACATTCCCACTGATCCCAGTGATGATGAAGGGAAAGATTCTAAGGACAAAAAGGATTCGACGATGATGACAATCAAGGTCCAAGTCCTGGTGCTGGTGATTAAGTTACAGCTGCTGAAACTAATCCCTCTGACAATCAGCAGCTGAACAACAACAATCTCAGCAAGAATCTCAACCTCCTCCTGCTGATGCTGAAAATCAGCACCTGTACAAGGTGCTGATACTGAAGAAGAATACGCCAGAAAAAGGGCTGCCTTGAAACATGGCAGAGTCCAGTTTCTGATGCCAAGGTTACTGAAGAAAACCTTGAAGATGAGGATGAAGAAGATGAAGATTACCAACGAGCTCTACAAAATAGTCTCGTGATCCATGCAAGGCATACGCAGGATCTGGACATTGGTGAATCTTCAAGACCAAAATCGACGGAAGTTCCATCCCTTCCACTTACTACTGGCGCAAGTACTCAATTAAAACTAACTACTTGGCGAAACTCCAGTAATTGAGCCCCAAACTCAATTGAAACAACTATCTACTGTTGAAACTCCAGTCGTTGAGTCTGAAGTGTTGCCATCAGCAACCCACTCAACAAAAAGGAAGTGAAGCTACTGACAAAGGCTCCAAAGTCGTTCAACTTGATGAATCAGAGGATGATGACGACTTGTCAGAAAATGATGATGAACAATCCAAAAGAGACCCAAAGGTCGTTCAGATTCCTCCTCCTGATTACATTCATGATTTAGACGATGGACTAAGAGCGAATTGCTGATGCGTGATGATCAGTTTGCTTCTGAAATTAAGGTTCATTCCTTAACACCGCATTTAGTGCCGTTCCCAAGAGTCGAGGAGTTTACTCCCAGAATTCTAGCACTAAAGCAAGTCCATGATGCCTGCAAAGCTGAAGATGAGGCATTGCTTGCTGAGAGCCCACTTGACATTGGAAAGATATTGGCTACAGTGCTGAGACGCACTACAACTTGACAATAGCTCAGAGAGACATAAGTCTTTATCACAAGAGCTATGAAGAAGATGTAAGTCAGGCGCTCAAGCTTGCAAAGACTGCTCTTGTCAATGCTCAGAAAATTATGGATGAGAAGGCCGCAACAGAGAAAAGACATGAAGAGAACATGATGAATATTCAAAAAGAGTTAGCAACAATGAACTCTGACCAACAAGAAATCATCATGAAGTATAACAGCCTCAACACTCTTGCTGAAAATTGCAATGAGTTTTATTCTCTGCACATCACTCCGATGTTGCAATCCATGTCTAAGGGGGAAAAGAAGAACACTACAAAGAGTAATCAAACCCCTCCTACTCCTGCTGCTAATGTGCCACTTCCACTAGAACCTCTTGCTGAAAGAGAGCAAAGTTCTAAAAGACAAGCAGAAACTGAGTTAAATTCAGCAAGTACCAAAAAGAGAAAAACCGTTGCTGAAACTCAAGATTTCTGTCACAATGAAAGTCATCATAATCTGAATGAAGATGATGAAGAAGATGATGACAATCAAACAATAGCTCAAGCCATAAGAGCTAGACCCTTAACAGCCATAACTCCGTCTGGCCACTCAAGGCATTTTTCGTCTGACTCTTCAGCAAGAGATCAAGACAATGCTAAAACAGGAAGAAGAAGGCAAAGACAGGAAGAGAAAAGGCTGGCCAGCATTGCTATTGGCTCCGGCATTGAATATACAAAGACCAGCAATGAGGAAACCACTCAGAATGTAATAAGAAACATTCATGGTTGCTGGATTTTAAAGCTGGAAGACTTGCTGGTGAATGAGTTCTTTCCTACAGCCATTTTGAATCAAATGTTCAAATGGATTGAACTCAAGGTCCAAAGAAAGCAAAGGGAAGAATCCCTTCCAAGAAATATTGCTGGGAAATGGTTGAATCTAGAGGTCCATGTAAGAAGAGTTGCCATTGGTAAGACATACAAGCAAGAACCAAATCTGATCAAACCACCTGGCATTGCTTACTACACTGACCCGGTAACAAAGAAACCTAAGAAGAAACTTGGATTGATTCCTTATGAGTACTTCTATCTTACTGCTCAGGATCAAGAAGAAGATCTTCTCTGGTTAAGAAAGATTCATCCAAGAAACATTTCAGATACACAGCTTCTCCATGCCAGCAATTGGGGCATGCATTTGTGGGTAATTAACTACATGGAAATGAATGCTGAAAAGCATCATCATACTGCCTGCAAAAATGCAAGAATTCTTCAACAACCAGTCCGTAGGCTTCTGGAAAACTATGAGAAGGATTGTGTTGAATTCACTGCTCTTGCTGAGAAGAGTGTAAGAGAGATTTTGAGAAAATCCTCTGAAAGAGTTTAAGTCCCTGCAATAGTTTCTTGTTAAAGTTTTTGTTTGCTGATTCATTGTTATCTATGCTTTCTTGTAAACTTCTGAATGATAACTTTCAGCAATGAATTCTTTTTGACTCTTATTGGTTTTTGATTATGCAACTTACTTATGCTTACTGTTTATTATTTCAAGTATGCTTGCATTAATCATCTGATTTATTCAACATCAGAAACCTCTAAAAGGGTAACAATTAATTTAGCCATGGATTGCTCACATCAAAAAGGGGGAAATTTGTTAGGAAACTTGTAATTTTGATGAGCAATTAACCATGCTAAATTAAGAACAGTCCAGTAACTAGTACTCTTAAAGTCCATAGGAATTTAGAATTTTAAGGACATTGTAAAAGAGGAACGTTTGCTGATGACTTAGATAGGTGTTAGCTAAGTTATTTCTTCTGTGGATGACGTACTTTAATTTCTGTGAAGAAATTAATTTATTGACACATTTGCGTATGATGTATTTTATTTTCTGAAAAGAAAATATCTTATTGATGCTTAGCTTTAATTAATCTTATTTTCTGAAAAGAAAATGACCTATTGAAGCATTTGCTGAAGATGTATTTTGTTTATTACAAACAAATTATTGAAGCAAATAAGAAACCGGTCAGAATCTTGAAGACTTTTGAAGATCTGAAGACTTGAAGACTTGAAGACTTGAAGACTTGAAGATTGCTGAAGACTGGTAAGGCACGTGTTGCTCAGAAAGTGAAATTTTCAGCAACAGCATTGCATAAGTGAAAATCTGAAAGACAGAGTAGGTTGTGCTTGCTGAAACTGAGACTGACCACTTGCTGATGGAACATTTGTGACCTCTTGCTGAAAGTACTTGTATTTGCGCTCCAATGTTACTGTTTGAATTTTATTCAAATGAGCATTAAATGCAAAGCATGCACGCGAAGTACATGAAGACTAGAAGACAAACAAGGACGTTGCTGAAAGTACAAAAGCAAGATAGTGACATCTTAAGGAACAAAAGCATTAGAATTTAAAATTCAAACGGCTCCTTATTTTCACTATAAATAGAGGTCATCCGGCAAAGAGTTGGAGTGTGTCAACAACGTGATCATACTCTCACTTGTGCTTAAAACTCACAAACCTTCAAACACTCTTTACTGCCATTGATCCGTTCCAAGACTTAAAGCTTGAAAAAGCTACTTGTGAAGAAGTAGAACTTACACGGGTAAGAAATTAGTTAAGTGTTCTTTCTTTCTTTTGAACAAGAACAAGTCTTGACACCAGAAACAATCAAACTTGTTTACTGCAAAGTATTCAAAGTTTTGTTTCTTAGATTACTTGTTGTAACTGAATAAGTTATAATTAAGTTATCTCATCCCAAACCTCTCTAACTGAAAATACACCCTTTCAGGCGTGATATTCAGGGGGAACTTAATCGAGCATAGTGTTGCTGATTAAAAGTACCAAGTTTGGTGGAGAACAAGGTTGAGTTCTCTAGTTAGGTTGGAAACGAAGCAAGTGTGCTTTGGTTTCTGTTTGGATCTCTCTAGATAGGTGTTGTAAGGAACCTCAAACTTATCTTAGTGGATTCATTCCTAGAAAGGACAAAGTGGATTAGTTGAGAGATTACGCCACTCTCAGATGCCACTATAAAAGTGTTTGTGTGATTTACTTACTGTATTTAGTTTTCAACAAAGCATATCTATCTGTACACAGTCACTCACTTCACTTGTTGAAACTATCACTTACTGACAAAGCACTTATTGTATCAAAGACTTTCGCTCTCTGATTTGAAGTATCAACAAAACTAGTTACTGAGAAGTAACTTGCGCTTGCTGAGAAAGTTAAGTATCAGCAAACTCATTACTGAAAAGTAATAAGTACTTGCTCAGAAAGTTTTTAAACGACAAACGTTTGAAAAGACTATTCACCCCCCCCTCTAGTCTTTTCTTGTTGTTTAAAGGGACCAACATAGGACAATGTGCAATTGTTTAGTCACCGTGTGTTAGTTGAAATAGGACAATGTGCAATTGTTTGGGTGATATGTTAGTCACCGTGTTATATATATGTTAGTCTGAATTTTGTATATTTTCTGAAATGTAGGAGAAGTTCTTCCTCCCCAACAAGTTCAAGTCGGAGTTGTGGTATGCCTTCGAACATGAAGGCTCCGAAGCCTTCTGGAAGAAGGTCGCCAAGATCAAGGCATTGGGGAAGAAGCCGGGGTGGATTGGGGAGGAGGAGTGGCCCCTGTGGAAGAAGTATTGGGATGAGAACCTTCATGCCCAGAAGCTGTCGGAGCAGAACAGGGAGAACCGGGCCCATAATCCACCGGATGGGACAGGCTCGGTGAAGCATCGGCTGGGTTCGAAATCCCAGTTGGGGCGCCACCTGGACGCGGTAAGTCACATACTTTGTTATAGTTTCTTTTTCTTTCTTAAGTCTTATTTCAATTCAATCATTACTTTATTAATTTATATATATTTGATGAAGATATCGGAGGGGAGGGAGCAGACCATGTGGGAGGACTTCTGTGAGGCTCACGGGGAGCTGGATAAGGATGGCAAGATGATCTTCCCAGCTGATAGGGCCAAAACAATCGCGGTAAGTTTTATATTTTTTCGATTCCTGAGCTTCTTGTTGAATATTTGATTCTTCGATCAATAACGTACTAATTAAATCTTAATTGTTTATTTGAATTTTCAGGCGGAGTTCCTGGCCAGGACTGAGAACCTTGATCACACGGCCGAGGAGGAGAACGCCATCTATCTCGAGATCGTGAATCTCGATGATAAGGGGCGTGTCTTCGGCATGGGCAACCTCTCGTAGGCGATAGCGGAGACGGTGAATCAGGGTGGCTCCACCTCCAGCTCCTCCAAGCGCCGAAGGGGACAAGCCGATGTGCCTCCCGAGTACCTCCAGGAGAAGCAGCAGCTGAAGATGACTGTCCAGGAGCATGCCCAGGAGACTGCTCGGTTGAGGGCAGAGCAGGCGAGGATGAGGCATGGATTCAAGAGATCCATCGAGTGGCTCATGGCGCAGTATGCCCCCCCGGTGGAGCGCCACCTCCCGACTTCTTCATGTTCGATGATGCCGGTGCCCCCCTGATGACCCCCCAGGATCTTAGCAATAGTACTCTTTTTTTATTTTTCGAACAATTTTTTCTATTTCGAACAATTTTTTTTTTCATGTTCCTTTGCTAAGGACAATTAGTACTTTCATTTTATTAATGCTTAGAACAAATTTTCTTTTTTTGTATATAATGTTTAGTTACAAAAATGTTTACGTATTTGCGGTGTACAACTACAAAATAAATAAATAAATAAATAATAAATAAACAAATAAAAAAATATTCCAGACCAATTAGCGACGGATTAAACCATCCGTCGCCAAATCTCGTCTGCCCAGCACCTGACACGTGTTCTAGCAATATAGAGACGGATGATTTCATCCGTCGCCATATTGTAGGGACGGATCAATTATCCGTCTCAAGTTTGGTCAACGATGAAAATAGCGACGTTTACCTTTATCCGTCGCTAAAATATAGCGATGGATGAAATCATCCGTCGCTTTTCGAATTAGCGACGCCACTTCGCGACGGACTATCCGTCGCTAATAGCATTTAGTGACAAATCGCTAACATATAGCGACGGATTAAATCCGTTGCTATATTCGGTTTTTCTTGTAGTGAGGATCCAAGGGGCATGAACACGAGGCGTGGAACTGAAGTTTCAGCAAAATCCGAGGTGCAGTTGAATGGTGTGAGTGGGGATAGGTTCGATGGCATCGCCAATGAGACGAGGCACGCTCTTAAGAGCTCGATGGGACATGCTCTTTCCAATGAGGTTTGCAGGTTATGCAAGAACTATGGGCATGGAGCTCATATGTGTAGATCTGATTTAGCAAAAGAAGATGTTTACTGGGCAGACCGTAGTAATCTCAACTACGGTAATGATCATTGTGAAAACACTACTCCTGGAGCCGAAGCACCTAAGTCCAACTCAGCTGCTCTCTCGGAACATCTGCAAAAGATGGTTGATAACACCCAAAGGTTTATGAAGAGGTATGAAGAAGACTCAGAGAAGACGAGGGGTAGGCTTGATCAATTGGAGGCAAGTACTAGGCTTGCTCACCAAAAGATGCAAGAGCTAATCGACCGTGGAGCGAGTAGGGAGAAAGGAAATTTGCCTAGTAACACGGAAAAGTCGATGTCGATAACCTTGGTAGGAGACCTTCCTGTGGAGATCACCATAAAGAAGGCTGTTGATTGCAAGTGTTGTGCACAAGATGAGCCTCCTTTTGCCAAGGAGGAAGATAAGGGTCTGGGATTCGATGTGAGTGATGAGGAAAATGAAGATCCCGAACCAATCCCTGATAGCTTTGATGTTAAGGTTGGGATAGGTGGTCTCGATGATGTCCGTGCTACACTAGATACGATAGCATTCTCTAATGTGCTTCCAATGAATCTGTTTAAGAAGAGTGGCCTAGGTGAGCTAGAGAAACACAAGGCCATTATGCAACTGGCAGATGGATCCTTTGTGAGGCCGGAAGGTGTTGTTCGGAATGTGCTAATGAGGATTGGTGGAACTTCTGTTTACACTAATTTCGTGGTGATACCGGCATCGCGGTGTGGGATGAATGATGAGGTTCTTTTAGGAAGAGCTTTCTTGACCAAGGTGCGATCTGTGATCGACACCTACAGGGGATCTTGCACAATTGAGGTAGATGGCAAGCAACATAAGTTGCAAGCCACTTCTGATCATAAAATACATTGCATTGATTCTCACCCCAGAAGCTTTTTTGGCCTTGCTGCGTTTGTTCATTCTCATTCTCAGGTACTAGGTATGAGAAATAGATCCATGAAGGGGAAGGCTAGTACCCGTCTGGAAAGGAACTAAGGAACAAGAAGAAGTCGAGTCAGAGATTAATAAACAATGGCGCTTTCCGAGAGGCAACCCGGAGTTTTTATTGCTTTCTTGCATTGCATGCATACATCGAAAAATTTGTTTTTTGATATGTAGCTTGTAGTTTTCCATTTTTTGATTCTTTAGTGTTTTTCCCTTTGTGTTAGAGTATGTTTTTGGTGATAAGATAGGTAAAAAAGTTGATATTTTTTGTATTCGGAGGAGATTAACCCGGAGCCAAGATTCTGCCGCTCCCTGGCGGACAGCCCACAAGGGGCGGTGCGCCTGGGAGAGGCAGAACGCCTGGGGCGCTTCTGCCGCTCTCGGGCGGTGCGCCTGGGAGGGGCAGAACGCCCGGGCGATCTTGCCACTCCCAGGCGGACCGCCCCTCACCCGGGGCAGTGCGCCCGGGAAGGGCAGGGGCCTGGGCGCCCCTGGGCACCCCAGGCAGACCGCCCCACATGGGGCGGTGCGCCTGAGGACACCAGTGACCCGGGTGCCCAGATTTGACCCTGGACACCACAAATCACCCCCGAATGCAACCATATCGACCCTTTTACCCTTTTTATCATCCGTCTTGGTTTCTCACGAGTTTCATTGAGTAGTACAGGTTACAGGTACTCTTCCAGCTCTCACCCCATATCCACTTTCGGCGTTTGGGACGTACGACGAAGTTTAGGTTTGGGGGGGGGGTTATCGTTGGGTATTTCTATCACTTATTTTTCTTATGATAACTCGTGAAAACATTTGTTTGCACGTTTACCGCTTTCTTAGGATTTAGTTTGTTCGTATGCATTCATCCTTAGTCTAGTTTTTGCATGATGTTGTGTGGAGTTTATTGCCAAATTTTTTGAACTTTTTTATTGTATAGACTAATTGTTTGTGACCATTGCCCATACATTGCATCTCTATGGAATAGTTTGAGGTTTGTCTCGCTTGGCTTGTCATATGTGTAAGTGCACTAGTTAAACTTGGTAGTCTCGACATCACTATGTGGTGTTTTCTCTACTGCGGTTCACGAAGGCCTTATAAAATGTTGCATGTTAGAGTCATTGGTTGTATTCTCGTGTAATTATGTACCTAAGAGGCAACAAGTCTTCACCTTGATTTTTCAGATTGCTAAATGCCTAGGAAGGAGGTAGAGTGAGGTATGTGATCCTTTGTTTGAAACCTATTCTAACGAATAGGTTTGGGTAGGGGTTACCATTGTTGTTATGACTTGTTTTTCATCTTGTTGAGTCATGTTGAGTTTGTTTCTATTTTTCTTGTGAGTTTGTGCTCCAACCTATTCTTTCGAGGTCGTTGTAGTGTCATTGTTATTTCCTTTCATTGTGCTTCCATTGTGATACTGCTGGCTATAAAAAAAATCGAAAAAGAAAAGAAAAAAGAAAAAAAAGAAAAAAAAATCGAAAATTCCAGAATCTGGAAAAAGAAAAAACAATAAGACCAAAAACAAAAAAAACAAAAGAAGGGTCCAAGCAAGCCAAAAAGCAGTTTTAGCAAAGTATTGCATTGTTTTTTCAGCTTTTGTAGTAGTTCGTAATCGAGTTGTAAATCCTTCCTTGTGTTCTTGTGTCGCCTAGTCCAAGGCTTGTTCTAGACCACCCTCGTCCTTCCATTCAGGAAGTGGTGAAGAGTTTTTCTTTAAGAGTCGGGTAGAATAGGGGACTGTTGTCTTAAATATTTGTTTTTTCACCTTCTTTGGTCAGAGTAACTAATTCGGAGTCTTCATTACAAATAGATAGATAGAAAATGGTGGACTTCATGGCCACAAATGTGTATGCCTGACGTAGGCTTTTACACTTTTCACACTTTTCTTATCTATTTCTAAGTATTTATCTTCTTCGGGTGACGTACCCTTCTTCCTTTGGCGAGAGGATTTTCAGCCTCCTTTACTCCTGTTCTCTTGGGTAGTAGCTTATGAACCCGCGCTTCTTTTCTATAGCGAGCCTTGGTATCGACATAGACTTGATTGATGTGGAGTAATAAGCCCATGTTTCTTTTTTGTTTCAAAGTTCTTCTCCTGTTCCACTAAGTGTAGGAAACTTGATCCTGTTATGCAGCGTAGATGATACTGCCTTGAAGACTTTGAGGGTTGGTTGTCCTGTGATCGCATTATAAACAAAGTCGATATCTGATGACAGTGCTTTTTCCCCTATCATTCCGGTCTTTTTCACCAATTTAGCTATCCTCTTGCATGCATTGTAGTGTATTTTGTAAGAATAGTGTCACGTTTCTATTTCTTTTGTTATTTTCAGGTTTTAGTTGAAAATCGTGCTTTTGAATATAAATCATGGTGAAACAATGATGTTTTGGTGCAACGAGATCACCCGTGGTGTGTCAAAGATTACCGGGACGAGTTTCCAGGCCAAAAGACCAAGTTTCGGAGCTCAAAACCGTGCCAAGGGCCAAAATCGAAGATTCGGAGTAAGAAAAGGCACTGGAAACTCTCTGCCCGTGCCAGGCGCAACGCCTGGTGCTCGGCAGTCCGCCAGGTGTCCGGCGGTCCACCGGGGAGCTTCCGACAGCTATATATATAATTGTAAAGGTTTCGAATTTTCATATCTTTGATCATAATTTTTGCAGACTTAAACCCTAGAGCTTGTTCTGGGTATTTTTTCTCTTAGATCCATTATTTCTTAGTGGTTTTGGAGCTTGAGTAGAGATTTGGACATTAATTGATCTCACCTTGCTAGATCTTTGTGAGTTTAGCAATTCACCGGGGATTGACAACCTTTGGTGGTAACTTTGTATCTCACAATTTGTGCTATTTATCTATCAATTCAACTATGTTTTCTTATATGATTGCCATTGTTGTTTATGATTTTGATATAAGTAGCTAAGCATCTAGTTGGTGATAGTATGTAAATTCATAGCTAGGGTTCATATTATGCATGATTGAGTTTCTGGGTCTTTTACTTGTTTTATTGTTATATTCGAATCTTTGATCCGACTAAGCCAATATCTTCGTTGAAAAGTGTTAGAAACACTAGGACAATTCAAGATCATCATTTTCAATATCTTCAATTACAAGTACTGCTTGAACTAAGACTAACAACCATAGCCAAGTATTAGTATAGATAGGAAGCTTTCAAAATACACGTCTACAAATCTGTTTTTGGTGTTTGTTAATTCGAATTACTTTTAAAGCAGTACGAGTTGCACTTTCATGCATAATTAGAACTTGATGCTTAGATGGAGCATACTATCACCAGCTCCCTGTTAAGTCAACCTAAGTCAAATTTGTTTTCTGAATTTATATAGTTAGTTATTTAGTTAAAGCTAGTTTAGTCCCTAGAGATCGACACTCGAGGTCATCTTACCTCTGCACTACGTGTTTTGTGTAGTTGTGAGTTGCCCTTTGGCTTTCGAACAAATTTATTTGATTGTTCGAGTCTGACAATCTCGTTCATCAAATTGGCATCGTTGCCGGGGACTTTAACTCATTTTTACTCTTTATCTTATTTCTATTTTCAGCATTCAATTTCCATGATAAGTGATCTTAGTTTGTCTAATTTAGAAGTCGATTTCCAAATTTTGGTCAGAACTAACAGGACTGATTTTGCTTGTGAGTTACTCCTGTCACAGATATCCAGGTTTTGTGATGGCTCGCCCACTTTTGAAATCATGGGTTCAACCCAACCGGGAACGAATGAGAGGTCCTGCTATCGTCCTTTCTGCTGCTACGCGTGATTTGGAGATTAAAAATCACATGTTCCAGCAGCTTTCGAAATTCTACGGGATGGTTAAGGAGGATGTTATGGGATTCTTGAACGACATTGACAATTTCATTAACAATCTCCCAAGGCCTGAAGCAGGAATTACGGATGATGAGTTGCGCATGGATCCTTTTCTGCTTTTATGGAGAAATATTTTCCCCACACCTTGACTATCGCACTGAAGGCACAAATCCGCGGTTTCAAGTAAGATTATGATGAAACCATCTACACTGCTTTTCAGAGGTTCAAGGACCTCGATAACAAGTGCCCACACCATGGGATGGATATCTCTGATCTAGTTCAACACTTATACGATGGGCTCTATGAGAGCCAACAAATGGTAGATTTCAAGTGCCGTGGAAATATTTGGGAGGAGACCGTCGAAGATGTGTGGGCGTGTTTTGAAAGGCTTGCGAGGGGTCACAGTTCAAGGATCCAAGGGGCATGAACACGAGGCGTGGAACTGAAGTTCCAGCAAAATCCGAGGTGCAGTTGAATGGTGTGAGTGGGGATAGGTTCGATGGCTTCGCCAATGAGACGAGGCAGGCTCTTAAGAGCTCGATGGGACATGCTCTTTCCAATGAGGTTTGCAGGGTATGCAAGAACTATGGGCATGGAGCTCATATGTGTAGATCTGATTTAGCAAAAGAAGATGTTTACTGGGCAGACCGTAGTAATCTCAACTACGGTAATGATCATTGTGAAAACACTACTCCTGGAGTCGAATCACCTAAGTCCAAGTCAGCTACTCTCTTGGAAAATCTGCAAAAGATGGTTGATAACACCCAAAGGTTTATGAAGAGGTATGAAGAAGACTCAGAGAAGACGAGGGGTAGGCTTGATCAATTGGAGGCAAGTAATACGCTTTCTCACCAAAATATGCAAGAGCTAATCGACCGTGGAGCGAGTAGGGAGCAAGGAAAGTTGCCCAGTAACACGGAGAAGTCGATGTCGATAACCTTGGTAGGAGACCTTCTTGTGGAGATCACCATAAAGAAGGCTGCTGATTGCAAGTGTTGTGCACAAGGTGAGCCTCCTTTGGCCAATGAGGAAGATAAGGGCCTGGGATTCGATGTGAGTGATGAGGAGAATGAAGATCCCGAACCAATCCCTGATAGCTTTGATGTTAAGGTTGGGATAGGTGGTCTCGATGATGTCCGTGCTACACTAGATACGGGAGCATTCTCTAATGTGCTCCCAATGAATCTGTTTGAGAAGAGTGGCCTAGGAGAGCTAGAGAAACACAAGGCCATTGTGCAACTGGCAGATGGATCCTTTGTGAGGCCGGAAGGTGTTGTTCAGAATGTGCTAATGAGGATTGGTGGCACTTCTGTTTACACCAATTTCGTGGTGATACCGGCATCGCGGTGTGGGATGAATGATGTGGTTCTTTTAGGAAGAGCTTTCATGACCAAGGTGCGATCTGTGATCGACACCTACAGGGGATCTTGCACAATTGAGGTAGATGGCAAGCAACATACGTTGCAAGCCATTTCTAATCATAAAATACATTCCATTCGTTCTTACCCATAAGCTTTTTTGGCCTTGCTGCGTTTGTTCATTCTCATTCTCAGGTACTAGGTATGAGAAAGAGATCCATGAAGGGGAAGGCTAGTACCCGTCTGGAAAGGAACTAAGGAACAAGAAGAAGTCGAGTCAGAGATTAATAAACAATGGCGCTTTCCGGGAGGCAACCCGAAGTTTTTATTACTTTCTTGCATTGCATGCATACATCGAACAATTTGTTTTTTTATATGTAGCTTGTAGTTTTCAATTTTTTGAGTCTTTAGTGTTTTTCACTTTGTGTTAGAGTATGTTTTTGGTGATAAGATAGGTCAAAAAGTTGATATTTTTTGTATTCAGAGGTGATTAACCCGGAGCCAAGATTTTGCCGCTCCCCGGCGGACCGCCCCACACGGGACGGTGCGCCTGGTAGAGGCAGAACGCCTGGGGCGCTTCTGCCGCTCCCGGGCGGACCGCCCCACATGGGGCGGTGCGCCTGGGAGGGGCAGAACGCCCGGGCGATCCTGCCACTCCCAGGCGGACCGCCCCTCACCCGGGGCGGTGCGCCCCTCACCCGGGTCGGTGCGCCCGGGAAGGGAAGAAGCCTGGGCGCCCCTGGGCACCCCAGGAGGACCGCCGCACATGGGGCGGTGCGCCTGTGGGCGCCAGTGATCCGGGTGCCCAGATTTGACCCCGGACACCACAATCACCCCCGAATGCAACCATATCGACCCTTTTACCCTTTTTATCATCCGTCTTGGTTTCTCACGAGTTTCATTGAGTAGTACAAGTTACATGTACTCTTCCAGCTCTCACCCAATATCCACTTTCGGCGTTCGGGACGTACGACGAAGTTCACGTTTGGGGGGGGGGGGGGTTATCACTGGGTATTTCTATAACTTATTTTTCTTATGATAACTCATGAAAACCTTTGTTTGCACGTCTACCGCTTTCTTAGGATTTAGTTTGTTCGTATGCATTCATCCTTAGTTTAGTTTTTGCATGATGTTGTGTGGAGTTTATTGCCAAATTTTTTGAACTTTTTTATTGTATAGACTAAGTGTTTGTGACCATTGCCCATACATTGCATCTCTATGGAATAGTTTGAGGTTTGTCTCGCTTGGCTTGTCATATGTGTATGTGCACTAGTTAAACTTGGTACTCTCGACATCACTATGTGGTGTTTTTTCTACTGCGGTTCGCGAAGGCCTTATAAAATGTTGCATGTTAGAGTCTTTGGTTGTATTCTCGTGTAATTATGTACCTATGAGGCAACAAGTCTTCACCTTGATTTTTGAGATTGCTAAATGCCTAGGAAGGAGGTAGAGTGAGGTGTGTGATCCTTTGTTTGAAACCTATTCTAACGAATAGGTTTGGGGAGGGGTTACCATTTTTGTTATGACTTGTTTTTCGTCTTGTTGAGTCATGTTGAGTTTGTTTCTATTTTTCTTGTGAGTTTGTGCTCCAACCTATTCTTTCGAGGTCGTTGTAGTGTCATTGTTATTTCCTTTCATTGTACTTCCATTGTGCTACTGCTGGCTATAAAAAAAATCGAAAAAAAAAAAGAAAAAAATTGAAAATTCTAGAATCTAGAAAAAGAAAAGAAAGAAAAAAATTATAAGACCAAAAAAAAAAAAAAAAAGAAGGGTCCAAGCAAGCCAAAAAGCAGTTTTAGCAAAGTATTTGTTTTTCAGCTTTTTTAGTAGTTCGTAACCGAGTTTTAAATTCTTCCGTGTGTTCTTGTGTCGCCTAGTCCAAGGCTTGTTCTAGACCACCCTCGTCCTACCATTCAGGAACTGGTAAAGAGTTTTTCGTTAAGAGTCGGGTAGAATAGGGGACTGTTGTCTTCAATATTTGTTTTTCCACCTTCTTTGGTCAGAGTAACTAATTCGGGTATTCATTACAAATAGATAGATAGGAAATGGTGGACTTACTTCATGGCCACGAATGTGTATGCCTGTCGTAGGCTTTTACACTTTTCACACTTTTCTTATCTATTTCTAAGTATTTATCTTCTTCGGGTGACGTACCCTTCTTCCTTTGGCGAGAGGCTTTCCAGCCTCCTTTACTCCCGTTCTCTTGGGTAGTAGCTTCTGAACCCGCGCTTCTTTTCTATAGCGAGCCTTGGTATCGACATAGACTTGATTGATGTGGAGTAACAAGCCCATGCTTCTTTTTTTTTCCAATTTCTTCTCCTGTTCCACTAAGTGTAGGAAACTTGATCCTGTTATGCAGCGTAGATGATACTGCCTTGAAGACTTTGAGGGTTGGTTGTCCTATGATCGCATTATAAACAAAGTCGATATCTGATGGCAGTGTTTTTTACACTATCATTCGGGTCTTTTTCACCAATTTAGCAATCCTCTTGCATGCATTTTAGTGCATTTTGTTAGAATAGTGTCACGTTTCCATTTCTTTTGTTATTTTCAGGTTTAGGTGAAAATCGCGCTTTTGAATATAAATCATGGTGAAACAATGATGTTTTGGTGAAACGAGATCACCCGTGGTGTGCCAAGGAGTACTGGGACGAGTTTCCAGGCCAAAAGACCAAGTTTCGGAGCTCAAAACCGTGCCAAGGGCCACAATCGAAGATACGGAGGAAGAAAAGGCACGGGCAACTCTCTGCCCGTGCCAGGCGCACCGCCTGGTGCCCGGCGGTCCGCCGGGGAGCTTCCGACAGCTATATATATAATTTTAAAGGTTGCGAATTTTCATATCTTTGATCATAATTTTGCAGACTTAAACCCTAGAGCTTGTTCTGGGTATTTTTTAACTTAGAACCATTATTTCTTAGCGATTTTGGAGCTTGAGTAGAGATTTGGACATCAATTGATCTCACCTTGCTAGATCTTTGTGAGTTTAGCAATTCACCGGAGATTGACAACCTTTGGTGGTAACTTTGTATCTCACAATTTCTGCTATTTATCTTTCAATTCAACTATGTTTTCTTATATGATTGCCATTCTTGTTTATGATTTTGATATGAGTAGCTAAGCATCTAGTTGGTAATAGTATGTAAATTCGTAGCTAGGGTTCATATTATGCATGATTGAGTTTCTGAGTCTTTTACTTGTTTTATTGTTATATTCGAATCTTTGATCCGACTAAGCCAATATCTTCGTAGAAAAGTGTTAGAAACACTAGGAAAATTAAAGATCATCGTTTTCAATATCTTCAATTACAAATATTGCTTGAACTAAGACTGACAACCTTAGCCAAGTATTAGTATAGATAGGAAGCTTTCAAAATACACGTCTACAAATCCGTTTTTAGTGTTTGTTAATTCGAATTACTTTTAAAGCAGTACGAGTTGCACTTTCATGCATAATTAGAACTTGATGCTTAGAATGAGCATACTATCACCAGCTCCCATCATATATTGTTAAGTCAACCTAAGTCAAATTTGTTTTCTGAATTTATATAGTTAGTTATTTAGTTAAAGCTAGTTTAGTCCCTAGAGATCGACACTCGCGGTCATCTTACCTCTGCACTACGTGTTTTGTGTAGTTGTGAGTTGCCCTTTGGCTTTCAAACAAATTTATTTTATTGTTTGAGTCTGACAATCTCGCTCATCAATATCCACCACCATGAACTGATTGTTCTTGTAATTTTCTTCGGGTGGCTTCCCATGGAAACAGGTAGGTCAATGGTTCCTACCATCTCAATTTCCTTTCCTCCGAATCCTACCAGCGAACTGGCTTCTCTCACAATGCGGCTCATACTTCTTTTCATCTGCTCCAATGCACTTAGGAGGATCACATTGGCTGAGCTACCTGTGTCCACTAGGACTCTCTTGACGCGTGAGGTTCCTATGTCCAGTTCCAATACCAAGGGTACATCTGGCTCCTCAATTCCAGTGAAGCTGAAGCGCCTCTAGGGCACTTCGGTATCATCAAAGGTAATTGGGTTCATTCCTTTGGCATCCGGATCCTCATATAGAGCTCCGTCCATCGTGACATGGTACATGGTGTTAGGTCTTTCAGCATCGTACGATCCTCATGCTGGTCCTCCTGATATCATATACATTGTGCCTCTTCGGTAGTGGCTGTTTGCTTCTCTTCTCCGGGTCTCATACTGAATCTCAGGATGTCTTTCTATGGCAGGTGGAATCCATATTCTACGCCTTCTTGGTGGCGGTGCGGCTTCGTTTCCACCACTATAACGCCTCCAAGTTTTGCCAGATCTTCCAGGGGTTTTGCACTTGTACAAACTCGTGTAGGTGTCATTTTTCAACATGATCTCTATCTATGTGCTCAATTCGATGCAATCTTCTGTATCATGGCCCCATAACTCATGGAAGTAGCAATAGTAGCCTGAATCTGATCTTGAATTCTGCCCCAATGCGTCGGTTGGCCATTTAATCCTGAGGTTTCTCCTCTCTATCTCCTTGAGGATTTCCACTTTCCAACTACACAAGGGCGTGTATTCTTCGAATCATGCTGGGTATAGTCTATGTGAGGTCCTTCCCATCGTGTTTCTAGGCCCTGTTATTTCATGTGGAGCTCTTCTTGCCCTTCGAATAGCTTGTTCCCTTTTTATCCTTTCTGTAGGTGGTATTCTCTCCGATCTCGGTGGCTCATCTGTTCTGCGATATCGACTCACATTTTGCCTTCTTCTGGCTCTCTCTGTGATCCAGAATGCTCTGAGGATGCTATTATAGTCCTCTTCAGACTCTACATCTTATCGATGGTCCCTTATCCACTGTTTCAATTGTGCATTGATCGTATTCCTGCATAGATACCTCAGACAGTATATTATATCATGATCCTCCACCAATCTGGCCACTTGGTTGAATTTCGAGCAGAAATCCAGTGTATCCTCCTCTTGATACTGGACTAAATCTTCCAGGCTCTTCAAGGGTAGTGTACCTTGAATGGTTCCACTAAAATTGTAGATGAAGCACAATCTCATCTCCCAAAAACTCATGACCTCTCTGTTAGGCAATGTATCCCACCATGCTAGGGCTTCTCCCATAAGGTGTTGCGTACTGCATGCCTCCAAGGAATATTTTGGCTCATATCTTTTGCGGCAAACAGGTCAACATACTCCCTTAGATCTCTCTGCCCATAATAAGGCCTAAAAACATCTTCCACCATTAGCACTACTTGGTCCTCTTCTTGTTCCAACCTTTGTGCTCGAATCGCCTCTTTAGTGCTCCGGATTGCCCCTTGCAACTCAATGATTCTGTGGCTCAAATCTTCACACTGTCCTAGGAGCAGTTGTGGATCTTCGGTCTCCTCTGGTTTGCCTTCACTCGGATATCCCTCTAGCTCCATGTCTTCATAGTTCATGGGCTCTTCCTCGCTTATAACCTAAAACTGGTTCCCTTTCTCTTCCTGGTCTCCTTCTTCTTGGCTAAAGAATCTTAAGTGTGCTCCAAGCGTTCTGCCGTCGGGTTGCGTCACCGGATGCATCATGCAAGCCATTCCAGTTTTAGCATTGGCCAGGTGTTGGAAAGGTGTATGTTGGAGTCAACTGGATGTGGTAGTTGGGTTTCTTGGATCTGGTTTTCATGGTTTGACGAAAATGGACTTGTGGTGGTAGATCTGGAGTAGGTGGTTGTTGGTTGGGTCCATATGGTAGGGTATCTGGGTCTGAGACTAACTCGAGTTCCCTTTCAAGGTTTTCCTCAGGAAAATCATCAAAAAGTCCCATCTTATCCATCCCATCAACACTCAAATAGAATCATCAAAGTCCCCATCCCCAGAATAACAACAATCAGAATAATTATTATCATCTAAGGTCTTTTCACCCATAACATCCTCAATCATTGTCTCATTCAAAGCAACGATAGAATCAATATGGGGGTAATAGGGGGCACCATGATGATGTAAGGGGTCTTGTGTATTTGAACTTAACACTCCAGATCTACGACTAATATAATAAATAATTCAGATCTACTGCATGAACCAGAACCATGGACTCCTAATGACTTCATTAAATGGGATAGAGTACCTGGAATAGGTTTCCTTTCGATATTTGGGACCAGATCTGCAACCGATGGTGGATTTTTAGTCTTTTCGTGCCCTGTTTCCGCGACCTCCTTGCTCTGCCTCTGTCCTTGCTTCCTCTGCTCCGCCAGATCTGCACCTATCCTTACTCCTCCGTCATATCCCTCCACCTGGGTATATAGAACATGAGTTATTTGGTCCTTATCCTGCTTATCTTTTACCCCATCACTCACATTTATATCAGTTCTTGCTTCAACAACTCCTTTGGGGGGATCCATGGCTCCACTCCCTTTATGGATGTCTGGGTACGGAACTTTGAATTTCCTCTGCCCTTGCTAAAGAATAGAACCTAGAAACCAACTTTTTGTGCCAGTTCGCATAAACGGCGCAAGAAATGATGGGACGTGATTTTCCCTTGGGAGATAACATAGATATTGACCAATAACTCGGTTTCCGTGACTCTGGGGTATGGAGCTGATGGAGGTTGGATCTTCTCTCCGGATGTCGTCTCGTCCTGTCCTTCTGACCTGAGCCGCCTCGCGTCGTCCGACCTCAGAATCTTCAAGTCTGACTCCCCGCTCTTTGGTTCATGGCCTGAGCTCCGATCGTCCTTTCTCGAGCAATATCTACCTGTGTGGGGGGGGGGGTGTATGCATGTGTTTCCCGGTCTGCCGTGTGGTCAAACCGGTTAGGAAGACTTTACTTGAAAGTGGTTGAGGGACGAACTTGTGAATATGGAGAAGTGTGTGTCTATGAATGGTGATGGTGTGTGCAGTGAATATATAACAGTGATGAAGGATATATCTCCAAGAGGAACTCTTGTTGTTGCCTTGAACTCCCCACCAAGAACACTCGAGACTGTACGTGTGAAGTGAAGTTCTTGAGAGTGTTGCCCTAATGTGTTTTCCACCTTAGCTTTCTCTATGGGAACCACTCCTTATATAGACCTCAGAGGAGCGCATGTCGTTGCCATCACAACAGTTTACCAAGTGTCCGCACACATATGTGGTTTGTAGGCTATACCTTGATAGTCATGGACGTGGCCCAATGATCGTGTAAGGATAAATATCTACCTTGATCATATCCACTTGTGTTATGCAGTTAGTTGTGAGTGACAACTCCAGATGCTTTATCTTGGTCCCCCGTATACATAAGTATTAGACCTCGGATATAGCAACCGGAAGCATGCGAATCTGGGATCCCCGGCATGTGCCGTTATGGCCCTGGCCCTTAGGACCTTTACATGAAATTTCCTTAGACTCTTGGTCCCGCATATACAGTATTAGGAACCTGAAGGTGCATGGTTCCAGATGTGCCAATTTACTCGAGGGAACGACCTCTCGGTATATCGTCACTCGCATCAGAAGCATCCTCACAGTTTCTTAGTACTCCAGAGAGTCCGGGTCTCCCTAATTCGCATGTTGGCGAACTAGGACGAGACTGAACATATTTTAGTGACATCAAACATATGTTATGGTAAAGTCCTGAGAGTCAAAGGACGAATGACATCACTTCCACAACTCCGGTTCCCATAGACACCTCAGTGTAGAGTATACATCGATGGGAGATCCGGTGGGTACTTCCATTGTTCGGATAATCTCCTCAAACAACTATGCACAGTTATGGGAACATCATGGACTCGCTCCAACGATCCGTTCCTAATGAACATATTTTTTACGCGTTCATCTTGTCTTTTTTACCTTCTTTTTTGTCTTTTTGCTTAGTTTTTTGGTTAGTTTTGTAGAATAGTGTCACGTTTTGTGTTTTCTGTATTTTCAGGCACTTAGGTACGAAACGGTGTTTTTGGAGCTAAAAATGAGTATTTTTTTATGGAAAATAGCCCGTTGAAGTTCCTCGACCTCCGTGGCTTTGTTCGTGAGTGTCCGAGCCCCAATAAGTATTGAGAAGGACGAGTCCAAGGCATTTGAAGGTCGTTCGTGTGCAAAGGATTGAGTTTGCAAGTGAAAATCTGCCCCACAGAGCAAGTGGTCCGCGTCCAGAAGCCAAGCTATCCGCCTGGGAACAGAGAATTTCGGTAGAGTTGCCAAGCAACCAAGCGTAACACTTGGCAGAGCCCAAGCGGTCCACTTGGCGTCGGTTACAGAATCAGATTTTGTCCTTTAAACTCAATTTTTCAGTTACATTTTGACATTCAGACTTTAGCATTCGAACTTTGGAGAGCTTCTGGCCCCAGGTTTTACCCTAGAACTCAGATTTACATTGTAATTCACATTTCTATTGAAGATTTGGCCATAAGGTTGCATGATATTTTCATCTACAGAGAGGTTTTTCATAAATTCCACTGAATAGTGACAGCTTTGGTGGTAACTTGTATGAATCTCTTGTCTAGTAGTTTGATCAAATGTCTTCTTGTAACAATTCATATGAAATGATATTTACGTTATTGAATATGAGTAGCTGAATCCTTTGTGTAGGTTGTAGAGTGTAGAATATGCATGTTTTGGATTATGTTTATGCTTACATGAGATTGTGATTCAATCTTGCTACAAATTGCTTCATATGATTCATAGTTGCCTATAAAACATATTCGAATTAGAGAATCGTGACAATCTCTTGGTCAATGAAAGCTATATGATTGTATGTTTGTGATTTGCAGCATGCTAGATAAATGGTGTGGATGACAAGCACCTCTAAAGTATTGATAGTGATCTTTTATGATGTGTCTTGAAAGTTACCTAGACGGTTGCTTAGCAGAATTAGTCGAAGGTTTTACGCATTGAATTTGTGAGCATATTCGTAATCCATACATGTTAATTCGATTTCTACCACCAACCGTTTTCCGTCTTTGAGTACAAACAAATTCGATTCTAGTTTGTTGTGGTCTAAAACCATTTTCAAAAACCACTTTGAACTCGTTGACTGAAATAGCATACAAAAACCTCAAACAAAGCCACGTTAGGTCCCGAGAGAACGACACTCGGGGACAACTTGCCATTGCACTCTGATTTGTGTAGTGATAAGTGTTCTTTGAATCTTAAACAAATTTAAGTGATGAAATAATGACTCATCAATTTGGCGCCGTCTCCGGGGGATTAACTCCTTTGGTTGGTGTTTTTATTTTGGATTTTTAGCCAACATCTCTTCTTTGTCTCATTTCTGTTTTTTGTTTCTTTGTGCTTAGGATACTCACTATTCTCTATTTTAGGTGAGTGCATGCTTAGGACCCGAACCGGCAAAACTAACGTTGAACCTCTTATTGACGAGATCGATAGGTTGTTTCATAGGAGAAGGAGGAATTTGAATCTTCATTTTGAGGAGGTAGCATCTAGAGCTTCCACTTCTGGAATTCGGGAGGAATCTCTCTCCGATCTCTTGGAACCAATTTTTGAATCAGTTTATCTAGGAGGTGAAATGGTGGAACAACCCATTCGAACTCTTACCAAGCCTACGGTTGGGGCGAGAGGACCAGCAATTTTCCTCAATGATGACACAAAGAATCTAGAAATTAAGAACCACATGTTCCAACAACTTCCCAAGTTCTATGGGATGGCAAATGAGGATGTGTTTGGGTTCTTGAACGAGCTCGAGAATTTCATTCTCCATCTTGGGCGACCAGGGGCTGGTGTGAGTGATGATGACCTTCGAATGAAGGTATTTTCTATGGGTCTTGGTGATATATCAAAGGCTTGGCTTAGTACTTTGGAGGCCGGGTCTTTGACAACATGGCAACTTTGTTTTGATAAGTTCATGGAAAGGTACTACCCCGCTTCCAAGACGATGGCTATGAAGAGCCAAATTAGCACCTTTGAGCAGTTATATGATTAAGCTTTTCATGAGGCTTTAGATAGGTTCAGAGGATTGCAACATCGGTGCCCACATCATGGGTTTCATAAAGGTCAACTTCTCCAATTATTTTACAATGGTTTACATCCTGAGATTCAATCTCAAGTGTATAGTATATGTGGAGGTAGTATGGGAGAGTTAACTCCTACTCAATCTCAGCTGAAATCGGACACGATGTACCAAAACTCTCAAAACCGGAATGTGAGGTCTCGTGTGCTTCAAAAGGAGCCAAGGGGTGAGGCCAAGGTAGTCGTGGAACAAGATGTGTTCGATGGGTTCGCCCATGAAGTGAAGCAAGCTTTGAAGCAAAGCATACTTATTCCTTCCACGGAAGTGTGTGGTGTGTGCAAGAACTATGGGCACCCGGCCTATTTATGCCGTTCTGAATTTGATAGAGAGCAATTTGTTAAGAACGATGTCCGTCAAGAAGTGTATGCTATTGTCGATGGGGAGCAAAGTGTTGAAGACGTGAATTATGGCCAGGGGTATGGCAATGTGAGGCCACAAAATCGTGGAGGGCAAGGTCCACAAGGAGGATACCAAAACCAAGGCAATCGTGGTTATGTTAATAATCCCGATCAATATGCCTATGGGACAAATCAAGATAGAAGCCGTCTCAGCTATGGCAACAATTGGTATGAAGGCACTGCCTTCTAACCCTCCACCTCCACTTCCGGCTGCTATCTCAGGGCCGCAAGGTGGAGGAGTGCTTCCTTCGCCTCTTGTTACATCTCTCAATGATCTAGTGGTGAAGACGAACACGTTCATGGAGCACTATTATCACAATGAGGCTACTAACAATCAGCTGTTTGAGAAGCTTGAGGCTAGTAGTAGAAACCTTCACAAAATGTTGCAAGAGTTGATATATCGTGGAGCTAGTAGAGAGGAAGGGTAGTTTCTTGGAACACGGAAAAAGGTATGGCTATAAACGTGGTGACTGATTTGCCCGTAGAGATTACGGTTGTGAGGGATAATGAACGAGTTGAGGTGCCTAATTGCAAGATAACTGAAACATGCAAGGTTAGTAAGGAGCCCGAGTCTCCTGAGGTGTTTATGAAAGAGAAATGAGTCGCACAATCTGTTGTGAAGGTTGAGGAAGTGAGAGAAAGCTCATCGTTTGAGGTTGAGATGATGGATATGGTGGAAGTGCCTATCCAAGAGAGCTTCGATGTAGAAATCTGCTTGGGAAGAAAGGATGGAATAGTGGCAACTCTAGACACTGGAGCAGGTGGGAATTTTTATACCTTTGAACGTGTATGAAGAGTCGGGTTTGTCTGGCTTAAGACCTATGAAGTGTATGGTACAATTGGCGGATGGGTCCATGAAGAAGCCATTGTGTGTGATTGAGAATCTGGTGGTTCGAGTTGCCGGTGTAGAGGTGAAGACTAATTTCATCGTTATGCCTACATCTTCAGCAAACATCAAGGATGTGGTTCTTTTGGGTAGAGAATTCATCAACAAAGTGCATATGGTCATAGACATGTAACGCCGTACATGTAGCTTTCAGGTAAATGGCAAGCCACATACGTTACGAGCCATAGTTAATTCATGTGCTTATGTTGATACTAACGAACTTGTAGGATTTTTTGGTCCACTTTATGTTCGTTAAGATGTGCAAGGACTTGGTGCTTTGAAGAGCACTTGGTTGGGGAAGTCTAGTACCCAATGCGAAATTGATCCCGCGTGAGCTTTGAAGAGTCGAGCCAACGACTTCTAAATAAAGGCGCTTCTCGGGAGGCAACCCGAGGTTGTAGGTACTTGCATATAGATAGAAGTAGGTTTAAATTATTTTTTGTTGAGGGGACAAGGTTTTTTGGTCGAAAATTTAGCAAAAAGTTGAGAAAAATGGAGTTGGTGGCTTCAGGACCCATGCGGACCGCTTGGAATTCCCAAACTGTCCGCCTGGGAGCTGGCTAAACTCTCTGGAATTCCAGAGAATTTAGCCGGTTTCCAAGCGGCCCGCTTGGATGACCACAAGCGGTCCACTTGGCTGCCTACAAAGGCAACCAAGCGGACCACTTGGTCTTCAAGCTCCTCCTCCCCTTTTCTCCTCTTGCCCGATTTTCACCTCTAAAAACCTCAATCTCACTCAATTCTCCACCAATTCTTGAAATCTTGTGCATTCTAAGGAGCCCATCACCTCCTCTATCATCTAAATCGAACAAATTTCACAATTGTAGCTTCATTCTCAAGGAATCAAAGGTACCTCTCAAGAACCCTAACTTTCTTGAATTTGGGATTATGCTTAAATTAGCTTCAATTGTGTTGTGTCTTGGTGAATATGAGTTTGATATTGATTATTGAGCATATTTCTTATTAGATTTGAGATCCAATTTTGAATTTTTCTCATCTTGATTTTTGAAGAATTCATGTGATAGAATTTCTACCTATATAATTGTTTGATGATTGTTAGCTTCGAATTTGAGTGATGTTATGATGATGGTTACGTTATGAATGCCTGAGAAAGTGTAGGATTGCTTGGAGGTTCAATTGGAGAGTTTGTTTGCTTGGTCTAGATTTGAATGAACTTATTGAAACGAAGTGTTAATGCTTCTCGATTTGTTCGAATGAACTTTAGCAAGCTCTCAAACTCATGAAAAGAACATTTGAGTGAAGTTGAAGTCTTGTTTGTTGACTTGTTGCAATACGAAGAATGCTTACTTGTCTAGTGTAAGAGTCGTTAGTTTAGTTGTAGTATAAGAGTCAAGTTTCATTCATCTAATGAAGTGTTCTAATGAGATTCATTTAGGTACTATGTCTACAAGAAGGAACAAACGAGCACGAGGAGAAGGAACCTCGAAAGGCAAACAACCGGCGACATCTAGTGCCTACGAGGGGTCGGACAAGTGGTAGTGGAAGCAACAATCTTCCGAACACTCCGTATGACCCCTTCTTCTAGAGTACTCATCCAGCAGAGGCCATTACTAACGGTAGTATCTTCATATTATCGTCGTCTTGTCTTGCTTACTATTGTCGGTTAAAACTCTTTTAGTTCGATTTGGTTGTATGCTATTGATGATTATGACTCTTTCGATATGGTTGTATGATGCTATTATGAATCTTGTACTTATGTTAGCTTTTGTAGTTGTGGCCTTCGTGCCTTTTGTCGTGTTTAGTTTAATCGTTGTTTCGGTGCTTTAGGTGACTTAAGAGAGGGAAAATGATGAAATTTTGGGAAAACAGGAGAAGTGGTCCGCTTGGAATCGCCAGGCGGTCTGCCTGGATGATCCCAAGCGGTCCACTTGGGCCCTGTTCCCGAAATTCCACCATTTTTCAACTCTTTTCACCTTTGCGCACCCGTTTTCACTTGTTTCTTGAGTCTTTTCAGGTACTACTAATTTATTAGAAGTTGGACACGAACCTTTTATCTCAGGGAAGTGTACTTTCAATTCAATTTTTCCTTTATCAACTTTTCTTTGCTCGAGGTCGAGCAAAAGTTTAGGTTTGGGGAGGGGTTATTGGATCTTCAGTATTATGTGCTCTTTTGGTTCGTGTGTACCTTTTAACTCAAGTTTCTAGTAATTTGTCGTGTTTTTTTAAATTTTTTCATGCATATCATCCTTAGATTAGTCGTTGCACGTTGTTGTGTGTGGAGTTTATTGCCAAGTTTTTTTTGAACTTTTCTATTGAATAGACTAAGTGTTTATGACCATTGATCATGTGTTGAATCACATTGCAAGTAGTTTGAGGCTTGTCTCACTTGGTTTGTCACATTCGCATGTGCACTAGTTAAGCTTAGTAGTCTCGACATCACCTTGAGTGGTGTTTCTTCTGTTGCGGTTCACTATGGCCTTATGAAATGATGCATATTAGAATCTATGGTTGTAACCCGTGTAATTATGTACGTAAGAGGCGACAAGTTCTTCACCTCGATTAGAGATTGCCAAATGCCTAGGAAGGAGGTAGTGTGACGTGTGCGATTCCTTGTATTAAATCTATTCTATCTAATAGGTTTGAGGAGGGGGTTGCTACGTTGTACTTGTGTTTCGTCTTTGAGTCATTGTAAAGTTTCATTTTCATTTTTTGTTTTGTGCTCCAACCTATTCTTTCGAATAGGTTTGGGGAGGCGTCTTTGTAGAGTTTGTCTTTTTTCTTTTCGTCTTTGTACTCTCGAATAGGTTTGGGAAGGTGTTTTCGTTATTTGATTGTTGAGTATTGCTGCTTGCTCACATATATCAAAATCAATTAAAAATAAAAAGAGAAAAGAAAAGAAAAGAAAAAATGAAAAATAAAAAAAAATAAAGGAAAGAAAATAAAGAATAAGACCCAAAAAGGCAAAAGAAGGGTCCTCGCAAGCCAAAAGCAGTCTTGTAAAGTGTCAAGTGTAATGTAAATATTTTATTCTTGTGAAGTTATCGAGTTGTAAATTCTATCTTTTGTTTCGTGTCGCCTTTGTCCAAGGCATGTTCTTGACCATCATCGTCCTGCTACTTAGGAAGTGGTTGAAAGAGACTCATTCTTTGAGTGTTTGGGTAGAATAGGGGAGTGTTATCTTTCTAGGGAACTCTTCTTCGTTTGATGACATCCAGTATTGGTTCACCCTCTATTGAGGTAAAGTCTCGCTTGGTGAACAGTAGTAAGACCTCGGTTTCATACGCACGGGCCAATCATAGTATAATAATATGCATCATTGTGTCGTCACTGACCAGGTCCAGGTAGAAGATGTTACGAGAGACTCCTTTGTTTAACCAAGTGCACATGAAAATGTATATATTCGCAATCGAGGCATTCTTTAACCTACTTGCATGTCATGCTCCTATGGTCTTGTTCATAAGAGTTTGGTAGATTCAATAGATTATTTAACTTAACTTGGCATGAGACTCCTTTTTGTGTTGCATTTAGATAAGTTTGTTTCTTGAGGACAAGCAAAGGTTTGGTTTGGGAGATTGATGAACGTATTTTTTACGCGTTCATCTTCTCTTTTTTACCTTCTTTTGCTGTCTTTTTACTTAGTTTTGTAGAATAGTGTCACATTTTGTGTTTTCTGCATTTTAAGGCACTTAGGTATGAAACGGTGTTTTTGGAGCTAAAAACGAGCATTTTTTATGGAAAATGGCCCCGTTGAAGTTCCTCGACCTCCGTGGCTTTGTTCGTGAGTGTCCGACCCCAATAAGTGTTGAGAAGGACGAGTCCAAGCCATTTGAAGGCCGTTCGTGGGCAAAGGATTGAGTTTCCAAGTGAAAATCTGTCCCACAGAGCAAGTGGTCCGCTTCCAGAAGCCATGCTATCCGCCTGGGAACAGATAATTTCCAGACAGTTGCCTAGAAATCAAGCGGACCTCTTGGTAGAAGTCAAGCGGTCCGCTTGGTACAGCCCAAGCGGTCCCCTTGGCGTCGGTTACAGAACCAGATTCTGTCCTTTAAACTCAATTTTTAAGTTATATTTTGAGATTCAGACTTTAGCATTCGAACTTTGGAGAGCTTCTGGCCCCAATTTCTAGCCTAGAACTCAGATATACATTGTAATTCACATTTAGATTGAAGATTTGGCCGTGGGATTACATGATATTTTCATTTACGGAGAGGTTTTTCATCAATTCCACCGAATAGTGACAGCTTTGGTGGTAACTTGTATCAATCTCTTGTCTAGTAGTTTGATCAAATGTCACCCTGTAACAATTCATATGAAATGATGTTTACGTTATTGAATATGAGTAGCTAAATCCTTTGTGTTGGTGGTAGAATGTAGAATATGCATGTTTTGAATTATGTTTATGCTTACATGATATTGTGATTCAATCTTGCTGCAAATTGCTTCATATGATTCATAGTTGCCTATAAAACATATTCGAATTAGAGAATCGTGACAATCTCTTGGTCAATGAAAGCTATAGGATTGTATGTTTGTGATTGTCAGCATGCTAGATAAATGGTGTTCGTGACAAGCACCTCTAAAGTATTGATAGTGATCTTTTATGATGTGTGTCTTGAGAGTTACCTAGACGATTGCTTAGCAGACTTAGTCGAAGGTTTTACGCACTGAACTTGTGAGCATATTCGTAATCCATACATGTTAATTCGCTTTCTACCACCAACCGTTTTCCATCTTTGATTACAAACAAATTCAATTCTAGTTTGCTGTGGTCTAAAACCATTTTCAAAAACCACTTTGAACTCGTTGACTGAAATAGCATACAAAAACCTCAAACAAAGCCACGTTCGGTCCCAAGAGAACGACACTGGGGGACAACTTGCCATTGCACTCTGATTTGTATAGTGATAAGTGTTCTTTGGCTTTTAAACGAATTTAATTGGTGAAAAAATGATTCATCAGTTCCGCGGTCGTGGGATCGACTACACTTTCTCTAGCAAGTATAACCTCCACGCATACTAGTCTCGATTGCCTCATTCGAAACCCCAATTCGAGATGAGCTTCGACTAGAGAGCATTTGGGACATATGATCTTTCACACAACTCCCACTCATTATGCGATTATACATAGACCCACCGGGGACATGTTTGATATCGATACACACCAACCAGATAAACATATGACATGCTATATTGCCCGGTGTAATATAAATACATAAGTAAACTTAAACATGAATAAACAAACATATATTATATTACGTTGATTGTGATGTTATACAATTGTCATTAAAAGTCTTATACTAACAACAACAATGTTGGTCCCTTTAAACAACAAGAAAAGACTAGGAGGGGGGGTGAATAGTCTTTTCAAACTTTCGTCGTTTAAAAACTTTCTCACCAAGGGCTTATTACTTTTCAGTAATGAGTTTGCTGATACTTAACTTTCTCAGCAAGTACTAGTTACTTTTCAGTAACGAGTTTTACTGATACTTAAATTCAGATAGCGGAAGTCTTTGTACAATAAGTGCTTTTTCAGTAAATGATAGTTTCAGCAAGTGAACAGAGTGACAGTGTACAGATAGATATGCTTTGCTGAAAACTAAATGCAGTAAGGTAAATCACACAAACACTTTTATAGTGGTATCTGAGAGTGGCGTAATCTCTCAACTAATCCACTTTGTCCTTTCTAGGACTGAATCCACTAAGATAAGTTTGAGGTTCCTTACAACACCTATCTAGAGCGATTCTACAGAAACCAAAGCACACTTGCTTCGTTTCCAACCTAACTAGAGAACTAAACCTTGTTCTCCACCAAACTTGGGACTTATAATCAGCAACACTATGCTTGATTAAGTTCCCCCTGAATTTCGCGCCTGAAAGGGTGTTTTACAGTTAGAGAGGTTTGGGATGAGATAACTTGATTATAACTTATTCAGCTACAACAAGTAATCTAAGAAACAAAACATTGAGTACTTTGCAGTAAACAAGTTTGATTGTTTCTAGTGTCAAGACTTGTTATTGTGCGAAAGAAAGAAAACTTTACTAATTTCTTAGCCGTGAATATTCTACTTCTTCACAAGTAGCTTTTTCAAGCTTTAAGTCTTGGAACGGATCAATGGCAGTAAAGAGTATAGAAGGGTATGAGTGTTTAAGCACAAGTGAGAATTTGATCACGTTGTTGACACACTTCAACTCTTTGCCGGATGACCTCTATTTATAGTGACTCAAGGGAGCCGTTTGAATTTCGAATTCTACGGCTTTTGTTCCTTAAGATGTCACTATCTTGCTTTTGTACTTTCAGCAGCGTCCTTTATTGTCTTCTAGTCTTCATGTTCTTCGCGTGCTTACTTTGCATTTAATGTTCATATGAATGAAATTCAAATATGAACGTTGGAGCGCAAATCCAAGTAATTTCAGCAAGGAGGTCACATATGTATTTCAGCAAGTGGTCAGTCTCAGTTTCAACAAGCACAACCTACTTTGTCATATAGATTTTCACTTATGCAAGTTGTTGCTGAAGTTTCCACTTTCTAAGTAACATGTGCCTTTGTAGATACCATCTTCAGAAATCTTCTTTAGTCTTCAGTCTTCGAATTCTTCAAGTTTCTGAACGGTTTCTAATGCTTCAATAGTTTGTTTGTGTAAACAAAGTACATCATCAGCAAATGCTTCAGTAGGTTGTTTTTCTTTTCAGAAAACAATATACATCATAAGCGGTTAAAGTACCTAACTAGTACCTAATCTAAGTCTTCACCAAACGTTCCTCTTTTACAATGTCCTTAAAATTCTAAATTCCTATGGACCTTAAGAGTACTAGTTATTGGACATTCCTTAATTTAGCATGGTTAATTGCTCATCAAAATTACAAGTTTCCTAACAAACAATGATGGGGGTTATCAGCCAAAATCCTCAACAGAAACTGTTAAAGTCACATAGAAGCCCGCTGAGAAGAAAGAGAGCCCAGTCTCAACGGTTCCACATAACCCTGTCTCACCAGTTGACCTTCTTCGTGATGATGTGCCAATTAAGGATGTTTACAAAGTGTTGAGGAAATTCAAGCCTAAAGCACCAAAAGTCTCCATGAAGGTTCCATTTGACTCTTCTGCTAAGAAGACAAGTCCAAGTCCTATTCTAGTGTTTGTGCCAGACAGACTTTAGAAAGAATTTCCCGCAGCTGATCATGCACCTGAGCCAGACGTGTCTATGACCCAGCAACCAGCTGACCCTGCAGTGTATGAAGCCACCTCCAATCCTGCTGCTGAAAATTCTAGTCCCCTAGTTGCATCTGAGCAAGAAGAACATGCTGATGAAAGCTCAGATAGCAGTTCTGAGGAGGAAAAAACTACTACTGTTGAGGAAAATGTTGCTCATAATGTTGAACAAACATCTGACCCAACATTTGAAGTTGATGCTGAGGAAGCTGCTGAACTGGATGACTATCTCATCCAGAGCCTAGTGCTGATGGAGATACTTCAGGCAATGAATTTCAGGTACCTAAGCTGGAAGAAATTTTTTACTATGCCTACCGTGCTAATTTTCAAGAGTAGAATTGTTAGATCAAAGAAGTTGATTGACTTGCCTAGCTTCAAATCTAATAAGGTGTTTGAGTTTCTAGAGAATAGAGGCATGCTACCTACTGTGACTTATGCAAAACCCTTCAATGAGCTTGCTCTTAAGTACTTCTATGCTAATCTCAATGAGAAACTTCGTAAAGTTGGATGTGGAAATTATGGCAAAGTATTCTGAAAAATAGGTTGTATGACTTCTCTCCTAAAGTCATCAATGAGTCTCTTGGTCCGGAATGTTATGCTGGAGAAGAACCTGTTCATGAAAGTGATGTTGTGATTCAAAAGATCACTGGTGGAAGGGTCTTGAGCTGGAAGAAGTCGGTGAAGGTCTCCAAGCTTACTTCTTTGTATAGTGAGCTTCATAAGTGTAAGAAAATATGGTTAGGATTACCTCTAGGTTTGAGCAGCGGAATTTCAAATTTTCTTAACAAGCATGCTAATTGATTATCTATGCTACATATATTAAATCACATCAGAGTTTAAGAAACATACTTGAGAATCTGCATCCCCTATTCGACACTGATTTCCCAGGGGATGCTTTGGTCGATTTTGATGCCCTTGTACAGAAAGCTAGATCAATGTGCTGGCCTATTCTCCAACTGGTATCACCTCAATCAGGTACATAACGAAGCGGGAATTGATTTACAAAATCGTTGCGCAGTGCTGACAATCCGCACTCGGGAATTCTTTCTGCAAGACAGACGTTAGTATAAACAATATATAAGAACTGAGAATTCTCAATCTTGATATCCACGTATGGGTGGTGTCTTTTTGTTGGGGTTTTTCTTAAATCTAATCTAAGTTTCCTATGTATCTCCCAAAGAAACAAACCCTACGTAAGCAATACGTAGAGTAACTCCCAATATAGCAGTAAAAGCAAGACGTGTAAGTGGATCGACTCAGCAAGTTCCCATTGAAATAGGATCCACAAAAGGAAAAGCACTTGCCATTCGTTGGTTATTGGCGGCATCCCGAAAACGTACGGGTCGAAATATGGCTTTCAAATTAAGTTCTGAATTGGTGGATGCTGACAAAGGGAGTGGCGATGCCATACGCAAAAAGGAAGAGACTCATAAAATGGCAGAGGCAAATAGAGCTTTTGCACATTTGCATAGGAAGGTGGTGGCGGTGACATGGGCAAGGGATGGAGAGATTATCCTGTCTAACAGATAATAGGTTAATTAGTAATCAAGTATATGTTCCATCTCTCTAATTCCCTATATTTATAGTGTCTATTGGAAGCCTTTGGAAGCCAATAGAATTCTGAAAGGAATAAAAATTCCAATTATTATTTCACAACTAAATCTATGTCTAGATTCATCCTATTATTTAATTAGGAAAAACATGCCCTCACGCCGCACATGGCTCGAGGAGGGAAGTGGGCCAATGTTTTGGGCCCACATGCAAGTTCAGGATATTTAAACTCAATTTAAATCTTGTCCAAGTGCATATATTAATCCAATTAATATATCCTTTCAATTAACCCATAATTGTATTTCCAAAATACAATTAATATATTAATACATAATTAATATATATATATATATAATTAATATTTCCAAAATATTAATTATGCCACAACAATTATAATTAAACTAGTTAATTATAATTCTTCCTATAGTTCTTTTCATAAGCCGGTCCACTGTATAGTGTGACCCATAGAGCCTCAATGCATTGTGCTATACAAGACGGCTAGGCATCATGGAATTCCCAGATGATTCCACTTGCAATATTAATACATGAGGACGTTTGACAGGAATTTCAAAACCACTTTTCCTTGGGAAGCCTGTTGCACTCAATGCGACGATGGTAAGGTCCTTTCATCTTGACTTACTTGAATGCATCTAGGATCGATGATTTGGCTATCCCAATAATACGCTCATGGCATCTCAAGGAGTTGTGTGGTTCGGTAGATATATTTAAGACCATCATAAATATATCTTTGCGTTGGCCAACGACTTTACCGACACAACTATGACGACTATGAGTAGTCCACTCCTATGCTACACATGAGAGATGAATCCTCTCCACAGACCAACTATCACCAACCCTATGCATATTGCCAAGTTTCTAGAAGGAACGTATCTATCGCGTATTTCAGGGTGCAAGCATTGGTTTCAATCAAAGAACACGGCGCAACATATGTAATGATAAAGACCTGAGATTCTAAGGACGAATGTCATCACTTCCACAACTCCGGTTCCCATAGACACTTCGGCGTAAAGTATACATCGATGGAAGCTATGGTGGGTGCTTCCATTGTTCGGATAATCTCCTCGAACAAAGCATGCACAGTTATGGGAACATCATGGACTCACTCCAATGATCCGTTCTGTGGTCGTGGGATCGACCACACTTGCTCCAACAAGTATAACTTCCAAACGCATGTTAGTCTCGATTGAATCATTCAAACCCCCATCCGAGATCAGCTTCGACTAGGGAGAGTTCGGTATATATGATATTCACATAGTTCCCACTTACTATGTGATTATGCATACATCCACTGGGGACATGTTTGATATCGATACAGACCAACCAGACAAAGATATGACATGTTGTATTGCCCGGTGTAATATACATATATAAGTAAACATAAACATGAATAAACAAACATATATATATATATATTACGTTGATTGTGATGTTGTATATATGTCCTTAAATGTGCCACTTGAACTAGAGCCAATCACATTTATGCTCATCTTCCAGATTAGAATATGTCTTGTATAAGCCTCCATATTTAAGACTTTGTGAATGTGTCTGCCATGTTATCCGTTGTGGAGACACGTTCTGTATTAATTTCCCTTTTAATCTATGATCATTCGTAGTACATGATATTTGTAAGTAAATGTTTGTTCTTGTTTGTAGATCTAGGCTCCTTGGCTTGGGCAGCGGCGCCCATGTCGTTACAATAATTCATTATTGGACTAGGAGTAGGAATAACCCCCAATTCCTTCAAGAACTCTGACATCATGACAACTTCTTACGATGATTCAGATGCATCAATGTACTCGGCTTCTGTGGCAGAGTTGGAAATTGTGGCTTGCTTATACTCTTCCAACAGATCGCTCCACAGTTCAATGTGCACACATGTCCAAATTGAGACTTCAAGTCTACAAGATCCGATTCGAAGCCCGCATTGATGTAACCAGACATATTCAATTCTTCTTTTCATCCATACACCAAGAACACGTCTTTAGTCCATTCAAGGTTCTTCAGAACGTTCTCTACAGATACACTAGTGAGGTAACCTTAGGTTCTGTCGGTGTCGTCAAGTAACACTAAGTGCAAAGGCCTACATCAGCCTGTGTGCAATACATTGCATACATAATGGATCCCATTGCGGAGGCATATGGGATTCAATTCATGGCTTCTCTTTCTTCAAAAGTCATAGGACATACCTTGACTGTCAGCTTGACATCATGTCTAGCTGGGAGAAAGCCTTTCTCAGAATCTTCCATTTAAAATCACTTGAGTACTTTGTCGATATATGGCGACTGTGTCAATCCTAACATCCTTGGGACCTATCTCCATAGATCTTCCATTCCAAGGTTGTCATAAACTTCGCCCAAGTCCTTCTTCGAATAAGGTCTTGGGTAACCAAACTTTTGTTAATTGTAACATAGAGACATTGCTTCCTATGATTAGAATGTCATCAACATATGTAATCATGAAGACAATTCCCATGTCGTATCCAAGTAGTCACGGGTTCGATCCCCGATATGGGTGATTATTGATCTGTATAGAGACTTATTGAATTGAGGTTGATTAGAGAATTATTGATGTAAATTTGTAGGCCAAACATTGTAATTGTAATAATATAGTATCTCAACAAAAAAAAAAAAAAAAAAAAAGACAATTCCCACGTTGCTCGGTATATCATAAACATAAGGATATTCCTAACTTCTGATGAAGTCAAACTAATTGACTGCTTCATCAAAGCAGATATTCCAGCTTCCTGAGGCTTTCTTAAGTCCATATATATACCTTTCAAGCTTGCAAACATCATATGGATTGGTCTTGGATTCGAAGCCTTCAGGCTATGTCATGTAGACCTCCTCCTCAAGGTTGCAGTTGAGAAAGGGTCTTGACATCCATCTCCAAATCTCATAGTCGTAGTATGCAGCTATCGCAAGTAAATTCTATTAGACTTTCCGTTTTGCAATTGATGAAAATGTTTCATCGTAATCGATATCATATCGTGGACTGTAACCTTTAGCCACAAGCCTCGCCTTGTGTGTATGTACCTGTAAGAAAATATGGTCAAAATTACCCCTAGGGTTGGTGCATTGGAATTTAAAATTTTCTTAACAAGCATACTGATTAATCATGCATACAATGTATATTAAACACATCAGAGTAAGAGAACTTACAGTACTTCGAATGTTAGAACATCAATAGATTTGGGTGCAGGATTCCAATCAATCAAATCCTTGTAGTAATCAGCAAAATCTTCGTCTTCGGTGAAGTCGAAGATGTTTAATTCATCTTCTAGAATTCCTGCAAAACAAAGGTTAGTATCCAGTTTCGGTTTTCCTCAACCTTGGTATCCACGGATGAACGAACAACTTATCGAGAGAATGCTAGGATATTCTCGAGTCAAACTTGGAGTTTGACTTTGGTCAAGGGGGCGACGACGCGGTCAAGGAGAGAGGGGGAGAGGAGAGCTTTATTTCTTGAGAGAGAGAAAGAATAATTGTTTAGTAGAATGAATGAATAAGCTCTCTACTACCTTTCTTATATAGTAGTCAATAGAAGCCTAAAGAAGGTTCTATTAGATTCCTGAAAAAATAAAGAAATTAATTCTTAATGCACAAGTAAAGCTTTTACCTTATTAGTTCCAAACTCTAAATAGGCAAAGTCCCATCTCCTAATTAATTCAAAACTCAATTAGAAAATCTTTTACACACATGTTTAATTGGGAGAAGGAGTCAACCTTCACTCCACACGCGACCAACGCCACGAGGGAGGTGGTTCCCACGTTTTGGGACCCACATTTAAATGTTGTGGTAACTTTAAATCTAATTTAAATATTGCTCAGGTGCACATATTAATCTAATTAATATATTCTTTCAATTACTCCTTTAATTATATTTTCAAATATAATTACCAATAAATTTCATTTCTAAAATACAATTAATCGAATTAATATTCTCATAATTTTAACTGTGCCATAACTAATTATAATTAACCAAGTTAATTATAATTCATTTCCAACAGTAATGCGGATAAGCTGGTTCACCACATAGTGTATCCCATAGGGCCTCAATGTATTAAGGTAGACAAGACAACTAGGCATCGTGGAATTCGTAGACACTTCCACTTGCAATATTAATATATGAGTACGTTTGAGAGGAAACTCAAAACTACCTGTCGTTGGAGAAGCCTGTTGCACTCAATGCGGCGATGGTAAGGTCTTTTCATCTGACTAACTCAAATGCATCTAGGACCGATGAGGTGCCTATCCTAATAATGCACTCATGGCGCCGCAGGGAGTTGTTTGGTTCGGTAGATATAATTTATGGCGATCATAAATATATATGTACGCTGGCCAGCAGTTTTACCAACACAACTATGACAACTATGAGCAGTGCTCTCCTATGTTACACACGAGAGATGAATCCTCTCCAAAGATCACTTACCATCCACATATGTAATATTGCCAAGATCCCATTTGGACCGTATCTACCGCTAACTTCAGGGTGCAAGCGTTGGTTTCAGCCAAAGAGGAGGGCGCAACATATGTGATGGTAAAGTCCTGAGAGTCAATGGACGAATGACATCACTTCGACAAATCCGGTTGCCATAGATACCTCAGTGTATAGTATACATCGATGGGAGCTCCGGTGGGTACTTCCATTGTTCAGATAATCTCCTCGAACAACTATGCGCAATTATGGAAATATTATGGACTCGCTCCAACGATCCGTTCCATGGCCGTGGGATCAACCAAACTTGCTCCAAGAAGTATAACCTCCACACATACTAGTCTTGACTGCCTTCATTCAGACTCACGGTGCATGTTGATTGATTATGTATATACATGTATTTTATTTGATTGATTAGTTTATGTGGATACAATAGATTCTATGTTAGTTCGATTTTCAAAAAAATTGTTTTTTGACTAAATTTTAAATTTTGAACCCTAATTGGAAGGTCGTGGGATCGACCACACTTTCTCCAACAATGGTTTTTTGGCCTGCGACGTCGCAGGCGGTATAGGGGCGGGAGTAATCCCGCCCCGTTTTTTGGTCCCGATTATTGTTTTTTATTTTCCGAAAATAAGGGTTTGACCCGAGAATCGAATTTTGCAAATTTTAGATTTAATTTTATATTTTAAGTATATATATTGGACTTATTTGTAATTAGTATTAATTAGAGGTATTAAGAATTGATTAGTATTTAGTTGAACGGTCTACTTTCAATTTATCAATTAATTATTTATTGGATATAGGTCCTTCCACTTTTCAAAATTATACTTGAGGCCTCAAAGTTTTAAAATTAGTAATATGTACTCCAGGTTGTCAAAAATTGCTACTTGGTCCCTAGAATTTTCGAAATTTCTATCTATTTCGAGATTATAAGTATTGGATTATAATTTGCATAATTGAATTATGAAGTCTTTTGTTATCCACTTAGACACATGTTTGTTCCTATGTTTGTATGCTCTATGTGCTATTGTATGTGAATGCATGTTTAAATATCACACATGTTGTATTTTACTTTATGTTCGACCATATTGCATGCGAGGGTAGACGGCGCCCTCTTCTTTGTCGGACCGCATATTATATGTATGGGTAGGCGGCACCCATTATGTGCTTGACCGCATCTTAGAATAAGAACGGATAGGTGGTATATGTTATGTGTACACCGCTCATGCATGTTGGGTAGGTGGCGCCCTTATTCGTGGATGGATGATTAAATAACCCCCATAGCTAATTCCCCATGTAATATACGTTTTGAAATATATATGTTTTATATATACTTCAACAGTGTCGTCCATAAGGAAATTAAAGATGAACTCTAGTCTATTCTAAGGTATTATGCCACGCATTTATCTTTGTGATAGCTATTCGGATTCTATAATTTTTCTTATGGTTATGACTTGCATTACATGATCACAACAAGACTTGTAATGTTAAGGGGATTAGGTTAAAATTAGATTTAACCAACCAATAGTTGCATGAGCAATTGGATAGTTCTACCAGTCATACTATGTTATACAACCAACCAACATTGAGGTATGGCAAATTAGTGATGTGGGTCTTGGACACTAAGTAAGTGTTTGACATTACTCGTATGTGTTTGTTTTGGAGCAATGTATATGTAGAAAATAGTGGGAGCTAAATAGCTAAATGTCCTTATTATTTAGTTAGTTGATTGTGTTCTAGATATTATATTTCAACTGTGAATTTATTATTTCCGTTTATATGATTTCTCCTTAGGAAAACAGAAATGGCTATTATCTCGCTCCGTGCTATTTTAGAGAAGCAAGTGTTGAATGGACCGAACTTCCTAGGCTGAATCAGGAATATTCGTATGATGCTGAGGTACGAAAGGATTGAGTATGTCTTGGATGAAGCCATATCCGTGTGTCCTAAAAATCAGACTACTGAACAGGCTATTGCTTGGGATAAAGCAAAGCGTCAGGAGGATGCAAAGTGCGCCCAATGTATCATGTTGGCGGCATTGAGCAATGAGATACAAAGGGAACATGAAAATAGGTTGCCGTATTAGATATTGAAACATCTAGAGTCGTTCTTTAAGATGACTGCAAGGAGTGTCGAATTTGGTTTGATCAGAGAGATATTCAAATGTAGGCTCAATGAAGGTGGAAACATGTGCTCAAAATGATTGGTCTTTTTGAGAAGCTTGTCGTTGTGGGAATCAAGCTAGAAGATAAAATGGCGGTTATCTTCATCCTTCAGTCATTGCCAAGTTCGTATTCACAGTTCATTGTGAACTATACAATGAATGGCGAAAACAGCTACACTACCAGAACTCCACAAACTGTGGAAGACTTATGACCAATCTCTTCCTCGTAAAGAAAAATCGGTCATGTTGATTGGGCAATCATCCAACCCAAACCCGAAAAGCAAGGGAGCTAAGGGAAAGGCAAAGAAGAAAGCCAAGGCTAGCGCAACTGGTACTAAGCCTAAAAGTCTGAACCAGAAATGAGGGACCTTCAAGAGAAGTGGACGAGTACGCACAAATGACTGCCTTTACTGCAAGCAGAAAGGACACTCGAAGAAGGACTGCCCAAAGGCAAAGGCAGATGGATCTTTGACGCATGTAGCATCTTGCTTAGGTATATTTGTTATTGAAATAAACATGACTACTATTGACTCCAATTGTTGGGTATTAGATACGGCTTGTGGCTCACATTTGTAATGATGTGCAGGGGCTCATTGATGCAAGGCCAGTCAAGCAAGGGGAAATCGATCTACGCGTTGGAACAGGAGCACCGGTTGTTGCAAAGCGTGTTGGAAGATACAAGATAGATTTACCCTCAGGACATAGTTTAGAACTTGATAATGTTTATTATGTTCCTTCTATTGTCCGAAATATTATTTCCATTACGTTGTTAGACAATTTGGGTTTTTCCTTTCGTTTTGCTAATAATACTTGTTATTTCGCACAATTATATTTTGTATGGAAAGGCTCATCTAAGGAATGGTTTATATTTATTTCAATGTAGTCAACATTTATTACAACTCGAAAACAAACAACTGACTTTAAGTAAGAACAATAAGTAATATTCTCTATGGCATTGTAGACTTGGTCACATCAATGATACACGAATTCAAAGACTAAAGAAGATGGAGTACTTAAAACCATTTGATTCTCAATCTTATGGTACATGTGAATCTTGTGTAAAAGGTAAAATGACAAATAAGCTGATGAACGTATTTTTGATGCGTTCATCTTGTCTATTTTACCTTCTTTTGCTACCTTTTAGCCTTGTTTTTGGTTAGTTTTGTAGAATATTGTCACGTTTTGTGTTTTTCTGCATTTTCAGGCACTTAGGTACGAAACGGCGTTTTTGGAGTTAAAAACGAGCCTTTTTGATGAAAAGATGGCCCCGTTGAAGTTCCCCAATCTCCGTGGCTTGTTCGTAAGTGTTTGAGCGTCAATAAGCATCGAGAAGGATGAGTGCAAGGCACCCGAGGGCCATGCGAGGGCAAAAAGATTGAGTTTGAAGACAAAAATCTGCCCAGGAGCCAAGCTAAGCGCCTGGAATAGTGAAGCGCTCCGCTTCAATTTCCAGGAGCTTTAGCACAGAAGCCAAGCGAAGCGCTTGGTGTGCCAGAAGCGCTTCGCTTGCCAAGCGCTCCGCTTGGCTTCTCCAAGTGGTCCGCTTGGCAGCGGTTACGTTTTCGGATTTTCCTTCTTAGATCTGATCTTTGGTCATTTTTTTGAATATCTTTTGAACTGTAACTTCGTTTTGGAGAGCTCCTAAGCCCCAAAACTCAGAGAAAACTCAGATTACATTGTATTTTAGCTTGGGATTCAAGGTTTTGATTGGGATTCATCCTCTGTAATCATCTACGGAGAGGTTTTCTTTGCTTTCCACCGATTAGTGACAACTTTGGTGGTAACTTGTATCACTCTCTTGTCTTGTAGTTTAATATGATGTATTCTGATTATTATTCATATGAATTGATGTCTATGTTGATGCATATGAGTAGCTAAATCTTTTGTGTTGGTGGTAGAATGTAGAATATGCATGCTATGGGTTATGTCTATGCTTACATGAGATTGTGATTCAATCTTGCTGCAAATTCCTTCATATGATTCTTAGTTGCCTATAAAATATATTCGAATTGAGTATAGTGACAAACTCTTGGTCAATGAAAGCTATAGGATTGTATGTTAGAGATTTGCAGCATGCTAGGGTGTAGTGACAAGCACCTCTAAAGTATTGATAGTGATCTTTTGTGATGTGTGTCTTAAAGTTACCTAGACGAGTTGCTTAGCAGACTTGATCGAAGGTTTTACGCACTGAACTTGTGAGCATATTCGTAACCCATGCATGTGTATTTGATTTCTACCACCAACTGTTTTCCAAACTTGATTTACAACAATCTGATTTCTCGTTGCTGTTGTTCAAAGGAAACGATTCTCTAAACATTTGAATTCGTTGACTGAAATTACTTGCAAAAACCTCAAGCAAAGCCACGTTAGGTCCCGAGAGAACGACACTCGGGGACAACTTGCCATTGCACTCTAGTTTGTGTAGTGATAAGTGTTCTTAGGCTTTTAAACAAATTTAATTGGTGAAAAACGACATCATCAATTTGGCGCCGCTGCCGGGGACTTAACTCCTTTGGTTGGTGTTTTTGTTTTGGTTTTTTTCAGCCAACATCTCTTCTTTGTCTCATTTCTGTTTTTGTTTCTTTTTGCTTGAGATACTCACTATCTTGTGTTTCAGGTGAGTGCATGCCTAGAACCCGAACGGGTGGACCTATTATTGAACCTTTTGTAGACGAGATCGATCGTTTGTTTCAAAGAAGAAGGAGGAATTTGAATTCCGAGTTTGAAGGAGTAGCATCTAGAGCTCTCACTTCTGGTATTCGGGAAGAGTCTTCTTCTTATCTTTTGGAGCCGATTCTTGAATCTGTGTACTTGGAAGGTGAAATGGCGGAGAGACCTATACGCACACTTACTAAGCCTACGGTTGGGGCTAGAGGACCAGCAATTGTCCTCAATGATGCCACAAGGAACTTGGAGATCAAGAATCACATGTTCCAACAACTACCCAAATTCTATGGGATGGCTAATGAGGACGTGATAGGGTACTTGAATGAGCTCGAGAACTTTGTTCTCCATCTTGGGCGACCAGGAGCTGGTGTTACAGATGATGATCTCCGCATGAAGGTCTTTTCTATGGGGCTAGGCGATCGTGCAAAGGCTTGGCTCAATACTTTGGAGGCCGGGTCTTTGACAACATGGGATCTATGTTTCGACAAGTTCATGGAGCGTTACTACTCCGCTTCCAAGACAATGGCTATGAAGAGCCAAATTAGCTCCTTCGAGCAGAGGTACGATGAGCCTTTCCACGAGGCCTATGATCGATTCATGGGGTTGCATCATCGATGCCCACATAACGGGTATGATAAAGGTCAGCTTCTCCAACTCTTTTACAATGGTTTACATCCTGAGATTCAATCTCAAGTGGATAGTATTTGTGGAGGTAGTATGGGGGAGTTGCTTCCTTCTCAAGCCCAAGTGAAGCTGGCTATGATGTACCGGAATTCCCAAAACCGGAATGTGAGGGCTCGTGTGCTCCAAAAGGAGCAAAGAGGTGAGGCCAAGGTAGTAGTGGAACAAAATGCCTTCGATGGGTTCGCCCATAAAGTGAAGCAAGCTTTGAGGCAAAGCGTTCCTTCTCCTTCTACGGAAGTTTGTGGTGTGTGCAAGAACTATGGGCACCCGGCCTACTTATGCCGTTCTGAATTTGCTAGAGAGCAATACATCACGAACGATGTCCGACAAGAAGTATATGCTGCTGAGGGAGAACAATTAGTTGGAGATGTGAACTACGGGCAAGGTTATGGCAATGTGAGGCCACAAAACCGTGGACCCCGAGGTGGGTACCAGAATCAAGGCAACCGTGGTTATATTCATAACTCGGATCAAAATGCCTATGGGCCTAATAAAGATAGAAGTCATCTCAGCTATGGGAACAATTGGTATGAAGGAGCACCGCCTTCTAATCCTACACCTCCACCTCAGGTTGCTAGTTCGGGACCACAAGGTGGAGGGGTGCTTCCTTCACCTCTTGTCTCTTCACTCAATGATCTGGTTATGAAGACGAACAAATTCATGGAGCATTACTATCGTAATGAGGCTACTAACAATCAACGCTTTGAGAAGCTTGAGGCTAGTAGTAGCAACCTCCATAAGAAGCTACAAGAGCTTATAGATCGAGGGGCGAGTAGAGAGCAAGGGAAGTTTCCCGGAAACACGGAGAAGGCTATGGCCATAACCGTGGTGACTGATTTGCCCGTGGAGATCACGGTTGTGAGAGACAATCCACTAGTTGAGGTGCCAAGTTGCAAGATAACTGAAACTTGCAAAGTGAGTGAGGAGCTTGAGACTCCTAAGGTAGTTGTGGAAGAGAAAGTGGTCGCACAATCTGATGCGATAGTGGAAGAAGTGAATGAAAACTCATCGTCTGAGGATGAGTTGGTGGATATGGTAGAAGTGCCTATCCAAGAGAGCTTTGATGTGGAAATCGGCTTGGGTAAGAAGGATGGAATAGTGGCAACTCTTGACACGCGAGCGGGTGTGAATGTCATACCTTTGAACGTGTACGAAGAGTCGGGTTTGTCTGGCTTAAGACCAATGAAGTGCATGGTGCAATTGGTGGATGGGTTTATGAAGAAGCCATTGGGTGTGATCGAGAATCTAGTGGTAAGAGTCGCCGGTGTAGAGGTCAAGACGAACTTCATCGTCATGCCTACATCCTCCGCAAAGCTCAAGGATGTGGTTCTTTTGGGTAGAGCCTTCATCAGCAAAGTACATATGGTGATAGACATGTACCGTCGTACATGTAGCTTCGAGGTAAATGGCAAGCAACATACGTTGCGAGCCATAGTTAATTCATGTGCTTATGTTGATACTAACGAACTTGTAGGATACTTTGGTACTCTTCATGTTCGTCAAGATGTGCAGGGACTTGGTGCTTTGAAGAGCACTTGGACGGGGAAGTCTAGTACCCGATGCAAAATTGATCCCGCATAAGCTAAGATGAGTCGAGCCAACGACTTTTAAACGAAGGCGCTTCTCGGGAGGCAACCCGAGGTTGTAGGTAATTGCATGTAGATTAGAAGCACGTTTAAAATTTTGTTTCGTTGTTTAGACAAGGTTTTTGGGGTGAAAATTTAGCAAAAGTTGAAAAAAAATGGATTTGGGAGCTTCAGGTCCCAAGCGAACCGCTTGGAAAGCCCAAGTGGTCCGCTTGGATTTCCAGTAAGAATCCCATTCTTACTGGAAATCCAAGCGAAGCGCTTGGCGCGCCCAAGCGGTCCGCTTGAATTTCCAGTAGGAATGAAAATTCCTACTGGAAATCCAAGTGGAGCGCTTGGGAGTTCCCAAGCGGACCGCTTGCCAGGCGCTTCGCTTGGGACTTCCAAGTGCTTCGCTTGGCTTTCCTTAAGAAAGCAAGCGGGGCACTTGAGATTCAAAGCCCCCCACTTCGTTTTCTTCCTCCATTGCCGATTTTGCACCCCAAAAATCTCAATCTCTCTCAATTCTCCACCAATTCTTGCAATCTTGTGCATTTTACAAAGCCCATCACCCCCTCTATCATCTAAACCGATCAAATTTCACGTTTGAAGCATCCATACCAAGGAATCAAAGGTATCTCTCATGAACCCTAACTTTCTTGAATTTGGGATTTTATCTTAATTAGCTTCAATTGTGTTATGCATTGGTGAATTAGAGTTTGATGATGATTGTTGAGCATGTTTCTTACTAGATGTGATGTCTAAATTCGAATTTTGCTCCTCTTGATTTATGATGAACTCTAGTGCTCGAATTTTTTCTATGTAATTGTTTGATGATTGTTAGCCTTGAATTTGAGTTATGTTATGATTCGAATTTTGCTATGTAATTGTTTGATGATTGTTAGCCTTGAATTCGAGTTATGTTATGATTATGGTGATGTTGCGATTACATGAGAATGTGTTGGATTGGTTGGGTAATTTAATTGGGGAGTTTGTTTGCTTGGTTTAGATTCGTATGGATTTATCGCAACGAAGTGTTAAAGCTTCTCGATTTGTTCATATGAACTTTAGCAAGCCTTCAAACTCACCATGAGATTACTTGAGTGGGTATTGGAGTCTAGGAGTCGAGTCTAAGTCTCATTGTCTCTTGAAGTTATCTAATAAGATTATTCTAGGTACCATGGACACAAGAGCCAAGAAGAAAGAAAGGAAGGATGGAGCTTCAACCTCCAAGGAGATTCCCCGTGATGAAAGCGACCGTGACCCATACAAAGAATCGGACGCATTGCGGCGATTCCGATACAACTTATATAGGGGAGGAGAACGGTCAGTGATTTGGGACCGTAGCATCTCCTTTACCTCAAAGGATTTGGACGTACTAAAGGGGACAAAATATGGGAGCAAGGGGCTTTTCTTTGATGTACCCTATGCACCCTATGCTCACCTTACCAGGCTTATTACGGCGAGAGGATGGATCTTCTATGGGAAAGAACTCTCCGGATGGGATAGAGACCTTGTCGAGGAGTTCCACATTGCCTTCGAGGACTATAACTATAAGGCCGAAGCAGTACCTATTCGTGGTGTGATGGTCCCTTTCTCGCCATTGAGTATCACTAGTTTCATTATGGGACTAGAGGAACCCTTGCGGGAAGACAAGAATAAGGTAGCATACTATGTGAGTGATCCCTTTGTGCACTATGTCTATGACCAAACGATTGAGCAGTTTCCGAGGAAGATAGTCGGGGTTCTGACAACCGAGGACTATAAGCCAAGGAAGACGCGTCTCGATAACACCTTGAAGTATAAAGATTTGCACTTGCACGCCCGCATGATCCTACCTTTCGTGGTAGCTAATCTGATCCCGGGACTCATAACCGAAGAGATAACGCCGGAGGTCGGGATCTTAGTCTATTCCCTCATGGAGAACTTGCCCATCACTCCCGGGGACATCATCTTCCAGCAATTCGAGATTAAACGAGAACCTGACCACCCACTAGTCTTCCCACATCTGATCACTGCTATGTGTGAGAAAGCAAATGTGCCAAACATCCGGCTCACCGAGGCATCGAGAGAACCAATCGGCATAGAGACGCACGATCTGATACTCCACCGCTTCGAAGTAGAGTAAGGGTTCGAATCCGAGTGATTTTGCGGTGGTGGTACTCCTTTTTGATACTCTTAATTGATATTATGACTTACGACTCTTGTATCTCTTTATTTGCTTTTGTAGTTGTGGCCTGTGTGCCTTTTGTCGTGATTAGTTTAGTCGAGTTTTTGTCTTGGTGCCTTAGGTGATTAAGATAGGAAAAAACATCGAAAATCTGGGAACAGGGCCAAGCGAAGCGCTTGGAAGGGCCAAGCGGTCCGCTTCAAATTCCAGGAAGTTTTGCAACTTCCCGGAAATTCAAGCGGAGCGCCAGGAGCCTCCCAAGCGCTCCGCTTGACCAAGCGAACCGCTTGGCGTGAGCCAAGCGGTCCGCTTGGACCCTGTACCCAGATTTTCCTCGTTTTTCCATTCTTCTCACCTTTGCGCACCCGTTTTCACTTGTTTCTTGAGTCCTTTCAGGTACTACTCTTACATAGGAGATTGGACACGAACCTTTATCTCAGGGAAGTGTACTTTCAATCCAATTTTTCCTTTTCTTTCAACTTTTCTTTGCTCGAGGACGAGCAAAAGTTTAGGTTTGGGGAGGGGGTATTGGATTTTCAGTACTATATGCTTGTGTGGTTCGTACATGCCTGATTTTACTCAAGTTCATGTGATTTGTCGTGTTTTTTCAAATTTTTGCATGCTTATCATCCCTAGGTTAGTTGTTGCACGTTGTTGTGTGTGGAGTTTATTGCCAAGTCCTTTGAACTTTTTTATTGAGTAGACTAAGTGTTTATGACCATTGATCATATGTTGCATCACTTTGCAAGTAGTTTGAGGCTTGTCTCGCTTGGTTTGTTACATTCGCATGTGCACTAGTTAAGCTTAGTAGTCTCGACATCACCTTGAGTGGTGTTTCTTCTGCTGCGGTTCACGATGACCTTATGAAATGATGCATGTTAGAGTCTATGGTTGTAACCCGTGTAATTATGTACGTAAGAGGCGACAAGTTCTTCACCTCGACTAGAGATTGCCAAATGCCTAGGAAGGAGGTAGTGTGAGGTGTGCGATTCCTTGTATTAAACCTATTCTATCGAATAGGTTTGGGGAGGGGGTTGCTTCGTTATACTTGTCTTTCGTCTTTAAGTCGTTGTAAAGTTTTCTTTTTATTTTTCTTTTTGTTTTGTGTCCCAACCTATTCTTTCGAATAGGTTTGGGGAGGTGTCTTTGTAAAAGAGTCTTTCCTTTTTCTTTTTCGTCTTTGTGCTCAAACCTATTCTTTCGAATAGGTTTGGGGAGGTGTTTTTGACACTTAGTACTGCTGCTTGCCCCTATATAAAAAAAAGAGAAAGAGAAAAAGAAAAGAGGAAAAAAAGAGAAAAGAAAAGAGAAAATAAAATAAAAAAAAAGAAAGAAAATAAAGAATAAGACCCAAAAGCAAAAGAAGGGTCGTTGCAAGCCAAAAGCAGTCTAGTAAAGTGTCAAGTGTCATGTAAATATTTGTTATTGTGAAGTTATCGAGTTGTAAATTCTATCTTTCGTTTCGTGTCGCCTTTGTCCAAGGCCTGTTCTTGACCATCCTCGTCTTGCTATTCAAGAAGTGGTTGAAAGAGGCTCATTCTTGAGAGTCTGGGTAGAATAGGGGAGTGTTATCTATCTAAGGGAACCCTCCTTCGTTTGATGAGAGCCAGTATTGGTTCGCCCTCTCTTGAGGAAAAGTCTCGCTTGGTGAACAGAAGTAAGTCCTCGGTTTCATAGGCACGGGGCAATTGTAGTATGATAACATGCATCATTGTGTCGTCACTGACCAGGTCCACGTAGAAGATGTTACGTGAGACTCCTTTGTTTAACCAAGTGCACTTGAGAATGTGTATATTCGCAATCGAGGCATACTTCAACCTATTTGCATGTCATGCTCATTTGGTTTTGTTCATAAGCATTTGGTAGATTCAATAGATTAGTTCACTTTACTTGGCATGAGACTTCTTTTGTGTTGCATTTAGGATAGTTTGTTGCTTGAGGACAAGTAAAGGTTTGGTTTGGGGAGTTTGATGAACGTATTTTTGACGCATTCATCTTGTCTTTTTTACCTTCTTTTGCTACCTTTTAGCCTTGTTTTTTGGTTAGATTTGTAGAATAGTGTCACGTTTTGTGTTTTCTGCATTTTCAGGAACTTAGGTACGAAACGGCGTTTTTGGAGTTAAAAATGAGCCTTTTTGATGAAAAGATGGCCCCGTTGAAGTTCCCCAATCTCCGTGGCTTGTTCGTAAGTGTTTGAGCGTCAATAAGCATCGAGAAGGATGAGTCCAAGGCACCCGAGGGCCATGCGAGGGCAAAAAGATTGAGTTTGAAGACAAAAATCTGCCCAGGAGCCAAGCTAAGCGCCTGGAATATTGAAGCGCTCCGCTTCAATTTCCAGGAGCTTTAGCACAGAAGCCAAGCGAAGCGCTTGGTGTGCCAGAAGCGCTTCGCTTGCCAAGCGCTCCGCTTGGCTTCTCCAAGCGGTCCGCTTGGCAGCGGTTATGTTTTCGGATTTTCCTTCTTAGATCTGATCTTTGGTCATTTTTGTGAATACCTTTTGAACTGTAACTTCGTTTTGGAGAGCTCCTAAGCCCCAAAACTCAGAGAAAACTCAGATTACATTGTATTTTAGCTTGGGATTCAAGGTTTTGATTGGGATTCATCCTTTGTAATCATCTGCGGAGAGGTTTTCTTTGCTTTCCACCGATTAGTGACAGCTTTGGTGGTAACTTGTATCACTCTCTTGTCTTGTAGTTTGATATGATGTATTATGATTATTATTCATATGAATTGATGTCTATGTTGATGAATATGAGTAGCTAAATCTTTTGTGTTGGTGGTAGAATGTAGAATATGCATGCTATGGGTTATGTCTATGCTTACATGAGATTGTGATTCAATCTTGCTGCAAATTCCTTCATATGATTCTTAGTTTCCTATAAAATATATTCAAATTGAGTATAGTGACAAACTCTTGGTCAATGAAAGCTATAGGATTGTATGTTAGAGATTTGCAGCATGCTAGATAAATGGTGTAGTGACAAGCACCTCTAAAGTATTGATAGTGATCTTTTATGATGTGTGTCTTAAAGTTACCTAGACGAGTTGCTTAGCAGACTTGATCGAAGGTTTTACGCACTGAACTTGTGAGCATATTCGTAACCCATGCATGTGTATTTGATTTCTACCACCAACCGTTTTCCAAACTTGATTTACAACAATCTGATTTCTCGTTGCTGTTGGTCAAAGGAAACGATTCTCTAAATATTTGAATTCGTTGACTGAAATTACTTGCAAAAACCTCAAGCAAAGCAACGTTAGGTCCCGAGAGAACGACACTCGGGGACAACTTGCCATTGCACTCTAGTTTGTGTAGTGATAAGTGTTCTTAGGCTTTTAAACAAATTTAATTGGTGAAAAACGACTTCATCATAAGCCCTTTACGTTAAGGGGAATTCGCGCCACGCGCTGCGTAGAGCTAATACATAGTGATGTATGTGGACCATTTCCAATCTAAGCACGTGAGGTTATTCTTACTTTGTTATATTTACATATGACTTCTCAAGATACGGATACATTTATTTGATAAAATATAAATCCGAAACTTTTAAGATGTTCAAGGAGTTTAGGAACGAAGTTGAGAAACAGTTAAACTTAAGTATAGTCAAACTTCGGTCTGATCGAGGAGGCGAATACTTAAGTCATGAATTTATCGATTACTTAAAAGCAAATTAGATTCAATCTCAATGGACACGTCCTGGAACACCACAGTTGATTGGTGTATCTGAAAGGAGGAATCGGACCCTATTAGATATGGTTAGATCCATGATTGCATTATCAACTCTTCCAAAATATTTTTCGGGGTATGCATTACAAACTACAATCTACATTCTAAATCGTGTACCATCTAAATCAGTTCAGAAGACTCCATATGAGTTATGGACTGATAGGAAACCTATTTTTGACTATCTGCGCATTTGGTGATGTCGAGCACTTGTCAAAGTATCGCTCACTGATAAATTAGATGAGAAAGGTGTTAAGTGTTGTTTTATTGGATATCCTCGTGAGACGAAGGGCTATCTATTCTATCATGATGAAGATCATAAAGTGATCGTATTTAGGAATGTGAAAGTCTTGGAAGAAGAATATCTCCAAGATGAGAGACTTGGAGATACAATAGTGCTTGAAGAAATTCAAGAGAATAGCATTGATGAACAGGACTCCATTGTGATGGACTCAAGTTCAGTGGGTGCTTTTGATCGAAGCTAACGATGTCAATGAAATGACATTAGCTAGACATGTCATAGACAGTGGGAGTCCTTCGAACAATTCTGAAAGTGCAGGTGTTTTGTCCAGTAAACAATGTTATGGTCAATGTCAGGATCGCTGTTGTGATCAATGTTGTGTTAACATTGACCTTGATATTGTTAGTATGCACTTTAGAGCTTTTTATATTATTTTACCTTTATTCACTAATTTAATTAGTTCAACGTTTTTGGTTAGTTTTTGTATCCTTATTGAGGTTGGATTTACTATGGAAGAAAAGCATTTGATTGGTGGACTTATTAATTAGAAAAATATGATTTAAGAAAGATTACGAAGAGATAAAGAAGAAGGATGAAGTCTCTGATTGGTCTTATGACTCTGGTGCGTGTAACCTAGTTACTTGGACCAGGAGTTTTTCAGTCAATCAGATAACACACGATCTACGATGGATTAACAAGTGAGGAGATAAGGATCAATCTTACAGAGAAACAAGATCTGGTGAAGTTCCTCATGTACCACACGCCAAAGCTACACTATAAATACAGGAGGAAATTCACTGTGAAGACTTGAAGATTTCGAGCTGAACTTTTATATATTTACATATCAATTCTTCTGTGCGAGTTAGACTATGTTCTAGGTTGGTTTTCTTGTTCATCATTAGAACGTGATTGTTTTAGGACTATCTAGAGCTGGACTGCAAAGTCTTTGAAGTTATTTTCTAAGCGTTGTACATGGATTAATTATATATCTAGAGTTTTTGTCTTCTACTTGAATAGATATTTCGCCGTAAGGCTGCACATGGATTAATTATATATCCATGTGAAGAATAAATCATGTGTTCTTTAAGTTTCCGCTGCTACAGTATGTAATATGTAGTACATCAAGTCAATGTTGTCTGCACTGTTGTGACAACATTGGGCTTGACATTGTGCGTAACATTGAACACTGACTCGATAAGAGAACACCGTTTTTGCAGGTACCAATCTGGAGGGATCCTTGTTTTTACATGTGGCATCGGAGCCGGCTAATCATAGGTTACTGGATTTGGTACCATGATGAATGCACTGAGTGATCAATTACCAAATCGATCGAATTGAATCTGGCTATGATTTCTGGAGCACAACACAAATCCATATCAAGAATCAGGATAGCCTGTTTTGGAAATTGATGTGTCAAAGGTACAAATTTTCAATTCATGAGCCTGATGATCTTTTCTCAAATTCTAAATATTTATGGAGTATGACAAAGGTAAGATCTACTTTCTGTAGCATAGAAATTCTGGATATTTCATATTTGCATTACCGTTGTAGTCTAGAATTATGCATAATGCTAAAGAGACTAGGAATTTATTAGAACATCAGTGCCTATTTTCAAAAATTTATTATAAAATTTGCTTCTGGCTTATTCAGAAAATCATACGTCTTGATATATTATTCTTAAAAAAATTTAAGAAACGACATATGAATTTGAGTGTAAAAGTTTGATCATGCCTGGGAAGAACCTTTTGGTTTATTATTACTCTTGATCTAGGAATAAAAATTTTTGGTTATCAGTTGTTCAACAAAGTTGTTAACTTCTTGCATTGTGTGTTTATGTAAACCGTTCTTCATGACAATGCTCTAATTCGTCTGAAATTAGCAAAACATTATAAAATTATTAAAAGTGAGACCAGAATGTTTTTGAAGAAGTATAACTTTGTTTGCAAAAAGTCAAGTCTTCTCAAAAAAAGAAACTCAGAAAAATATGTGCAAAAATGTTTAATGAAAAAGGTGTTAAAAATTGAGAATTGCTCAAACTGTAAGTCTAGACAAGTTTATGATAAACGACATAGTTATTCTTATTATTACAGTTTTGAGATGAGTTCTAGAAGCAATGTTATAAGTAATGTTGCTTCAACAGTGAGCACAACATCGATGTCATCTATCATAGATTATTATGTTGTTCTGCCCTCTATAACATTGTTTCTTACAGAGATATGGTATAAAGATATTCTATAAATCAAGATTGTGGTGATATAAGTGATCAAGCAGGAATTGTTTGGAGAAACTTTATTTTTGAAAAACTGAACATCAAAAGGGTTTCAATACTAAAATCGTTAGTGACTGAAGAATCATCAGTACATCAGATCAAAAGCAGCCATTGTGATTGATGAACATATTTTTGACACGTTCATCTTGTCTTTTTTGCTTTCTTTTGCTATATTTAAGCTTAGTTTGTTGGTAGTTTTGTAGAATAGTGTCACGTTTTGTTTCTTTTGCATTTCTCAGGTGTTTATGTACAAAATGGTAGAATCGAGCTACCTCGACCTCCATGGACGTGCCTGATGAACGTGTATTTTACACTTTCATTCGAGTCATTTTCACCAATTTAGCTATCCTCTAGGTTAACTTAGCTTATATTTTAGTGCATTTTATTAGAATAGTGTCACGTTTCCCTTTTATTGGCATTTTTCAGGTTTTAGGTGAAAAACGTATTTTTATGGGCAATATTGATGAAGAGGGCGAGGTTGTGGTGTTTCGGGGACATTCGTGGTGTATCTAGAAGGTTCCGGATGAGATTTGAGGCCTAGGGGATGAGTTTCAAGGCTTAAAGGTCACTAGAAGGCAAAATCCGAGTCCGGAAAGGAAAAGAAGACTAAAATCTCGCTAGAGTCGGTCTGGACGTCCCAGGCGAATCGCCTGGGACGTGGGGCGAATCGCCCCGCACCAGGCGAATCAGCCGGCGTCTGGGGCGGTTCGCCCCGTTCAATTCCAAACATTATATATAGTTGCCTGTTTTTCTACGTTTTTCATACCTTTTCAAATTATTTTGAGAGTCAAATTCTCCAGAGCCTGTTCTGGGAATTCTTAGCATAGGAGACTCTTTTTCTTATCAATTCGGAGGATTAAGCATAGCAATTGGACCTCGTTGTTTATCAATTCTTGCTTGTGAGTTAGCAATTCTTCGGAGATTGACAACCTTCGTTGGTAACATTGTATGTCACGATTTTTCTACTTTTATTTATTTCTTTCAACATGTTTTCATTCAATCTTGCTTTGATTCTTGTTGATTGCAATTTATCTATGAGTAGCTAAATCTATCGTTGGTGATAGTATGTGATTTCTTAGCTAGGGTTCTTAATTATGCATGAGTGGTTGTAACGCGATTAGACTTGACTTATTGTTTTATTTCTTTGATCTATCTAAGCCCTCTATATTCGTAGTGTTGAATTGAACGGAACACATTGGACAATTCATGATCTTAGATTTTTATGCAAACGTCCAAGTACTTCATGCATGATTATTAACCTGATGCTTTGAATGATCATACTACCGCTAACTTCCATAATTATTGATAAGAAAATCTGTGCTAAGTCGTTTGTTGATTTTATAGTTTAAGTTAAATTAGATAAAGCTAGTTATATTCCTTAGAGATCGACACTCGAGGTTATTTTACTTCTACACTACGTGCCTTGGTTTTCGTTGTAGTTGTGAATTGCCTTTGCCTAAAAACAAATTTATTTGATTAATTGAGTCTGACAATCTCGTTCATCAAATTGGCGCCATTTTCGGGGACTATACTTCTTTTTTCTCTTTAGCTTATTTATATTTTCAGCATTCAGTTCCCTACAGAAGAACAGGCTCTAGGGGTTTGCTCTCAAAAAATTTCACTTTCTTACCCTATTTCTTTCCCCCTATCTTTTTCAGTAAATTCATCTAATCTGATCTTGGTTACCTTGCGTGCTTGTTCTCTCGAAGTTCTCGGTTACATTGTGTGTGTTTGCACTCTTTGTGTTTTTCTTTGCAAGTTTTTGTTTTTCTTTTGTGGATTCTGCTCCTTGGTTTCTTGTTTCCTCATGTGCAGAAACTAGTCATATGAAAGGATGAGTCAACTTCCGTTGCCCCGGTATGTGATACCTCGAGGGCCTTGCATAACATTGGATGACGATTGCAGGAATTATGACTTTGATCCTTCGTACTACTCCATTCTCTCCACGTTTTCAATGGGTGATGATCCAAGAGGGTTCTTAGACACGTACGAGGAAGGTGTGTTGAGGATACCTCGTGAGAATGAGGAGGGGATTATTTTATCACATGAGCAACTTTGTATGAGAGGATTTATGGGAGCCTTGAAAGGGTACGCTCGAGATGGCTCAGAATCCCACCGGAAAAATCATTGCGCACTTGGGGTGAAGTAACCAGCAAGTTTCTGGAACATTGGGATAGGGACTCACCTCCCGGGTCAAGGGCATGGACGTCTCGCTTCAGTAGTCAGCCATCAGAAATCGACATTGCCGATGAATAGGAATGTGGAGAGGAATCCATTGATGAAGTCTCCTCAGTGCTTAGCTTGGATTCCACGTCCTTACTTGCGGATGTCGAGGTTGTTGGTCAAGAGGAAGTCGTGGAGGAGGTGATAACTGAATCCATCGCTTCGCTTGAGTCAGAAGTTGATGGCGTGAGTTGTGTTGAGGTCGAGGAACCAATCCCTGAAGATTTTGGTGTCCCTGAATCAATTGCGGCAAATACTCTTGATCTTGACTCCTACGCTCTGGTCCATGCACCCACCTATGAGTACCAAAGGAGTTTTGATCCTCTTTTCTCTTTTTATTTTCCATCTGATTCCCTTAGTTATTTTTTAAATTTTGTTTTTATTGGTTTTGTTAATTTTAGTTTTCAGGGAATCATGGACTTGCTTGAGCAGATACGGAGAGGAGCCAAGGATGGTTCCCAAGATGCGAGGAGTAATGGAACAGATGCACAAGATTCGTTTCCATTTGATAATGGATAACATTAGTGGTAATGGTTGCATGTAGTTTAGTTTTATCGCTTTCTTGCATTGCATGCATATTTATTTTTCGTGTGTTTTTGGTGATAAAATAGATTTTAAGATGATAATTTTGCGTTTCGGGAGGAAAAAGGCATCTCCAGGAGTCTGGAGATGCCAGGCGAACCGCCCCCCATGTCGGGAGATTCGCCTGGCAAGACCAGGCCGCCTGGGACGTTCTGGACGCCCCAGGCGAATCGCCCCCCACCTGGGCCGGTTCGCCCTGGGTGTCCAGAAACCCGGGGGTCCGGATTTTCGTTCGGAACCCTATTTTTCTCCTATTATGCTAAATTATTGATCTTTTTACTTCTTTTATCGCCCGTTTTGGTTTCTCACGAGTTTTCTTGAGTCCTATAGGTCACAGGTACAAGTAGATCTCACCTTAAATCCACTTTCGACGTTCGGGATGAGCGACGACGTTCAGGTTTGGGGGGGGGGGTTATCGCTGGCTATCTCTATACTTGTTTTGCTTATGATAAACTCGTGAAACCCTTTGTTTGCATTTTGCACGTTTACCGCTTTCTTAGTATTTAGTGGCATACACTACATTCATCATAGTATAGTTTTGCATGTTTTTGTGTGGAGTTTATTGCCAAATTATTTGAACTTTTTTATTGGGTAGATTAACTAGTTATGACCTTTGACCATGCGTTTCATCTCTATGAATTTGTTTGAGGTTTTTATCGCTTGGCTTGTCACATTTACATATGCACTTAGTTAAGCTTGGTAGTCTCGACATCACTTAGTGGTGTTTTCTCTACTGCGGTTCACGAAGGCCTTTATAATAAGATGATGCATGTTAGGATCTTATGGTTGTTTTCCCGAGTAATTATGTACCTAAGAGGCAACAAGTCTTCACCTTGCTTTGAGATTGCTAAATGCCTAGGAAGGAGGTAGTGTGAGATTGTGGCTTCCTTTGTTTGCAACCTATTCTTTCGAATAGGTTTGGGGAGGGGGTTACGCTATCATTAGACTTGTTTTTCGATTTTGAGTGTTGTGAGTTTGTTTTCCTTTTTCGTAAAGTTTGTGCTGCAACCTATTCCTTCGAATAGGTTTGGGGAGGTCGGTTGTGAGTCATTGTAATTTCTTTTTCGTTGTGCTACTGCTGGCTATTTCAAAAAAAAAAAAAAAAAAAAAAAAAAAAAAAAAAGAAAAAAAAAGACCCCAAAAAAGCAAAGAAGGGTCCAAAGAAAGCCAAAAAGCAGTTTAGCAAATTGTTTGTCTTGTTTTTCAATTCATGTAATGTTCGTAATCGAGTTGTAAAGTTTGTCTTTTGTTTGTTTGAGTGCCATCTGTTCCAGACCACCCTCGTCCTGCCATTCAGGAAGTGGTGATTAATTTATGACTTTGCTTGAGAGATGGGTAGAATAGGGGAGTGTGAACTTTTAGGGAACCCTCATTCGTTTGATGAGAGCCAGTATTTGTTCGACCTCTTTAAGGAAAAGTCTTAACTTGGTGAACAGCAGTAAGTTCTCAGTTTCATAGGCACGGGACAACCATTCGTATTTTAACATGTTTCATTACGTCGTCACTGACTAGGTCCAGTTAGAGAATGTTACGAGAGACTATCTTGTTTAACATAGTGCATATGTGAATGTGTCAGAGTCAATCAAGTCATTCTTCAACCAATATCCATGTTATGATTTGTATGGTCATTGTTCATAAGTTTTTGATAGACTCAATGGATTAGTTCATTTCATTCGGCATGAGACTCCACTTTGTGTGTTGCATTGGTTTTTTGCATTAGAGTCTAGCTTAGTTGCTTGAGGACAAGCAAAGGTTCAGTTTGGGGAGTTTGATGAACGTGTATTTTACACTTTCATTCGAGTCTTTTTCACCAATTTAGCTATCCTCTAGGTTAATTTAGCTTATATTTTAGTGCATTTTATTAGAATAGTGTCACGTTTCCCTTTTATTGGCATTTTTCAGGTTTTAGGTGAAAAACGTATTTTTATGGGCAATATTGATGAAGAGGGCGAGGTTGTGGTGTTTCGGGGACATTCGTGGTGTATCTAGAAGGTTCCGGATGAGATTTGAGGCCTAGGGGATGAGTTTCAAGGCTTAAAGGTCACTAGAAGGCAAAATCCGAGTCCGGAAAGGAAAAGAAGACTAAAATCTCGCTAGAGTCGGTCTGGACGTCCCAGGCGAATCGCCTGGGACGTGGGGCGAATCGCCCCGCACCAGGCGAATCACCCGGCGTCTGGGGCGGTTCGCCCCGTTCAATTCCAAACATTATATATAGTTGCCTGTTTTTCTACGTTTTTCATACCTTTTCAAATTATTTTGAGAGTCAAATTCTCCAGAGCCTGTTCTGGGAATTCTTAGCATAGGAGACTCTTTTTCTTATCAATTCGGAGGATTAAGCATAGCAATTGGACCTCGTTGTTTATCAATTCTTGCTTGTGAGTTAGCAATTCTTCGGAGATTGACAACCTTCGTTGGTAACATTGTATCTCACGATTTTTCTACTTTTATTTCTTTCTTTCAACATGTTTTCATTCAATCTTGCTTTGATTCTTGTTGATTGCAATTTATCTATGAGTAGCTAAATCTATCGTTGGTGATAGTATGTGATTTCTTAGCTAGGGTTCTTAATTATGCATAAGTGGCTGTAACGCGATTTAGACTTGACTTATTGCTTTATTTCTTTGATCTATCTAAGCCCTCTATCTTCGTAGTGTTGAATTGAACGGAACACATTGGACAATTCATGATCTTAGATTTCTATGCAAACGTTCAAGTACTTCATGCATGATTATTAACCTGATGCTTTGAATGATCATACTATCGCTAACTTCCATTATTATTGATAAGAAAATCTGTGCTAAGTCGTTTCTTGAGTTTATAGTTTAAGTTAAATTAGATAAAGCTAGTTATAGTCCTTAGAGATCGACACTCGAGGTTATTTTACTTCTACACTACGTGCCTTGGTTTTCGTTGTAGTTGTGAATTGCCTTTGGCTAAAACAAATTTATTTGATTAATTCAGTTTGAAAATCTCGTTCATCAGTGCACGTGAGCACCCGAGCCCTTAATAAGTGATTGAAGATGTATTCTCGTGGAATTGGGAGGCTTCCCCAAGGCTCGGGACTGAAGAAATAGACGTAGCGGCGCATCAGACCTTAGGGGAACCGCCCAGGACTGCAGGGGATTCGCCTGTAGGGAGTTACAAAATAGCAACTCCCTAGAAATTGACTCCAGCGGGGCGAATAGCCCCAGAAGCCAGGCGGTTCGCCCAGCGTCGTCTGCAGGTCAAATTCTGCACATTTAATACAGATTTTGTAGTTACATTTGATACACATTTTCACTTTCAAATATATCCATCTGCGTTTTGGGAGCTTTTTCTAGCCCTAACTCTCAAATTTGATCATTTGAACCATTGTAATACATTAGAGATTGAGGATTTGTCACCAAGAATACGTTTTACATAGATCTACAGAAAGGATTTTACGATTCCACTCAAGCATGACAGCTTGTGGTAACATTGTATCAAATCCTTTGTATTTTGATTATTATGTTTTCTATGGATTATTCATATGAATTGTGTATGTTTAGCATGATTATGAGTAGTTAAATCTCTTGTGTTGGTGGTGCAATGTGGGTGCAAACATGATTTGAAATTCACTATGCTTGTATGAGGTTTTGATTCGATCTTGCTGCATATTATCTTACGCTTATCATAGTTGCCAATAAGATATCTTCCAATACGAGTATGTGACAAACACTCGGTCGATTAAGGCTATGGTAAATGATTCGAATATGCAGCATGCTAGATAAATAGTGGAGTGACACCACTTCTAAAGTATTGATAGGAACCTTTCAAGAAGTGTGTCTTAAATCTGTCTAGACGGTTTGCATTGTAGAACTTGTTGAAGGCTATACGCACTGAACTTACAACCATATGTGTGTTTCATTACATGGTTGACCCCGTTGTTACCACCAACCCTTTCATCTATTGATTACAAAACTCGTTCAAGTTGCTTCCTTATCTCGTTTGTGTTTAAGTTTACAAACTTGTTTCCAAACTCTTCCCAAAACTGATTCGTTGACCGAATTACTTGCAAAACAACCAACAAAGCCACGCTAGGTCCCGAGAGAACGACACTCGGGGACAACTTACCATTACACTTAAGTGTTGTGTAGTGTTGATTGTTCTTTGGCTTAAAACAAACAAATATTAATTTTGATTCTAACGACATCAAAATTTGGCGCCGTTGCCGGGGACTTAGCTCCTTTAGTTGGTGTTTTTGTTTTTGATTTTTCGCCCAATTTCACTTTCTTATCTCATTTCTTTCTTTCTATATTAAAATTTGTTGCAATATTATTTGTTATTTTTGTTTACTTGAGCTCACACTTGCTTGTTTCAGGTGGGTGTATGCTTAGAACCCGAACCGGGAGAGTGAACGTTGAACCCTTTGTTGACGAGATCGATAGATTGTTCCATAGGAGAACAAAGAACTTGGTTTCTCAATTTGAAGAAGTAGCAGCTCCTATTTCTGAAAATCGAGTGGAATCTCACTCCGATCATTTCGAACCAATCTTAGAGCAAGTCTATCAAGAAGGCGAGATGGCTAATCAACCCATCAAGGCACTCAAAAGAGCCACGGTTGGGTCTAGAGGACCTGCTATAGTCCTCAATGAACCTACACGGAACTTGGAGATTAATAACTTGGAGATGTTATTGGCTATTTGAGTGAGTTGGAGAATTTTATTCTCCATGTTGCTAGACCGGCAGGTGTTACTGATGAAGATCTCAAGATGAAGGTTTTCTCTATGGGTCTAGGAGATCGAGCCAAGGCATGGTTGGGAACGTTGGAGGCTGGTTCCTTGACTAATTGGTGATGAACATATTTTTGACGCGTTCATCTTGTCTTTTTTACTTTCTTTTGCTATCTTCTAGCCTTGTTTTTTGGTTAGTTTGGTAGAATAGTGTCACGTTTTGTGTTTTCTGCATTTTCAGGCACTTAGGTACGAAACGGCGTTTTTGGAGCTAAAAACGAGCCCTTTTGATGGAAAAGATGGCCCCGTTGAAGTTCCCCAATCTCCGTGGCTTGTTCGTGAGTGTTTGAGCATCAATAAGCATTGAGAAGGATGAGTCCAAGGCACCCGAGGGCCGTACGAGGGCAAAAAGATTGAGTTTGAAGACAAAAATCTGCCCAGGAGCCAAGCTAAGCGCCTGGAATAGTGAAGCGCTCCGCTTCATTTTCCAGGAGCTTTGGCACAGAAGCCAAGCGAAGCGCTTGGAGGGCCAAAGCGCTTCGCTTGCCAAGCGCTCCGCTTGGACTCTCCAAGCGGTCCGCTTGGCAGCGGTTACGTTTTCGGATTTTCCTTCTTAGATTTGATCTTCTGTTACTTTTTACATACTTTTTGAACTGTAGCTTGGTTTTGGAGAGCTCCTAAGCCCCAAAACTCAGAGAAAACTCAGATACATTGTATTTTAGATTGGATTAAAGGTTTTGGCATTGGATTGCATCCGTTGTTTCATCTACGGAGAGGTTTTCATCAATACCCACCGATTAGTGACAGCTTGGTGGTAGCATTGTATCATTACAAAACTTTCTGGAAATTCAAGCGGAGCGCTTGAAACCTCCCAAGCGCTCCGCTTACCAAGCGGTCCGCCTGGACCCTGATTTTTCTCGTTTTTTCCATTCTTCTCACCTTTGCGCACCCGTTTTTAATTGTTTCTTGAGTCCTTTCAGGTACTACTCATATATAGGAGATTGGACACGAACCTTTATCTCACGGAAGTGTACTTTCAATCCAATTTTTCCTTTTCATTCAACTTTTCTTTGCTTGAGGATGAGCAAAAGTTTAGGTTTGGGGAGGGGGTATTGGATTTTCAGTACTATATGCTTGTGTGGTTCGTACATGCCTGATTTTACTCAAGTTCATGTGATTTGTCGTGTTTTTTCAAATTTTTGCATGCATATCATCCATAGATTAGTTGTTGCACGTTGTTGTGTGTGGAGTTTATTGCCAAGTCTTTTGAACTTTTTTATTGAGTAGACTAAGTGTTTATGACCATTGATCATATGTTGCTTCACTTTGCAAGTAGTTTGAGGCTTGTCTCGCTTGGTTTGTCACATTCGCATGTGCACTAGTTAAGCATAGTAGTCTCGACATCACCTTGAGTGGTGTTTCTTCTACTGCGGTTCACGATGGCCATATTAAATGATGCATGTTAGAATCTATGGTTGTAGCCCGTGTAATTATGTACGTAAGAGGCGACAAGTTCTTCACCTCGATTAGAGATTGCCAAATGCCTAGGAAGGAGGTAGTGTGAGGTGTGCGATTCCTTGTATTAAACCTATTCTATCGAATAGGTTTGGGGAGGGGGTTGCTTCGTTGATCTAGTCTTTCGTCTTTGAGTCGTTGTAAAGTTTCCTTTTTCTTTTTCTTTTTGTTTTTGTGTCCCAACCTATTCTTTCGAATAGGTTTGGGGAGGTGTCTTTGTAAAGAGTCTTTCCTTTTTCCTTTTCGTCTTTGTGCTCAAACCTATTCTTTCGAATAGGTTTGGGGAGGTGTTTTTGACACTTAGTACTGCTGCTTGCCCCTATATAAAAAAAAGAGAAAGAGAAAAAGAAAAGAAGAAAAAAGAGAAAAGAAAAAGAGAAAATAAAAAAAAAAAAGAAAGAAAAAAAAGAATAAGACCCAAAAGCAAAAGAAGGGTCGTTGCAAGCCAAAAGCAGTCTAGTAAAGTGTCAAGTGTCATGTAAATATTCTTTATTGAAGTTATCGAGTTGTAAATTCTATCTTTCGTTTCGTGTCGCCTTGTCCAAGGCCTGTTCTTGACCACTCTCGTCTTGCTATTCAAGAAGTGGTTGAAAGAGGCTCATTCTTGAGAGTCTGGGTAGAATAGGGGAGTGTTATCTTTCTAAGGGAACCCTCCTTCCTTTGATGAGAGCCAGTAATGGTTCGCCCTCTCTTGAGGAAAAGTCTCGCTTGGTGAACAGTAGTAAGCCCTCGGTTTCATAGGCACGGGGCAATTGTAGTATGATAACATGCATCATTGTGTCGTCACTGACCAGGTCCAGTTAGAAGATGTTACGAGAGACTCCTTTGTTTAACCAAGTGCACATGAGAATGTGTATATTCGCAATCGAGGCATTCTTCAACCTACTTGCATGTCATGCTCATTTGGTTTTGTTCATAAGCATTTGGTAGATTCAATAGATTAGTTCACTTTACTTGGCATGAGACTCCTTTTGTGTTGCATTTAGGATAGTTTGTTGCTTGAGGACAAGCAAAGGTTTGGTTTGGGGAGTTTGATGAACGTTTTTTTGACGCGTTCATCTTGTCTTTTTTACTTTCTTTTGCTATCTTCTAGCCTTGTTTTTTGGTTAGTTTTGTAGAATAGTGTCACGTTTTGTGTTTTCTGCATTTTCAGACACTTAGGTACGAAACGGCGTTTTTGGAGCTAAAAACGAGCCCTTTTGATGGAAAAGATGGCCCCGTTGAAGTTCCCCAATCTCCGTGGCTTGTTCGTGAGTGTTTGAGCATCAATAAGCATTGAGAAGGATGAGTCCAAAGCACCCGAGGGCCGTACGAGGGCAAAAAGATTGAGTTTGAAGACAAAAATCTGCCCAGGAGCCAAGCTAAGCGCCTGGAATAGTGAAGCGCTCCGCTTCATTTTCCAGGAGCTTTGGCACAGCAGCCAAGCGAAGCGCTTGGAGGGCCAAAGCGCTTCGCTTGCCAAGCGCTCCGCTTGGACTCTCCAAGCGGTCCGCTTGGCAGCGGTTACGTTTTCGGATTTTCCTTCTTAGATCTGATCTTCTGTTACTTTTTACATACTTTTTGAACTGTAGCTTGGTTTTGGAGAGCTCCTAAGCCCCAAAACTCAGAGAAAACTCAGATAAATCGTATTTTAGATTGGATTAAAGGTTTTGGCATTGGATTGCATCCGTTGTTTCATCTACGGAGAGGTTTTCTTCAATACCCACCGATTAGTGATAGCTTCGTGGTAACATTGTATCATTATCTCTTGTCTAGTAGTTTGATTTGATGTATTCTATTTGCAATTCATATGATTTGATGTCTATGTTGATGAATATGAGTAGCTAAATCCTTTGTGTTGGTGGTAGAATGTAGAATATGCATGTTATGGGTTATGTTTATGCTTACATGAGATTGTGATTCAATCTTGCTGCAAATTCCTGATGATGTCGTTTTTCACCAATTAAATTTGTTTAAAAGCCTAAGAACACTTATCACTACAAAAACTAGAGTGCAATGGCAAGTTGTCCCCGAGTGTCGTTCTCTCGGGACCTAACGTGGCTTTGCTTGAGGTTTTTGCTAGTAATTTCAGTCAACGAGTTCAATTGATTGTAGAATTGTTCCCTTAGAACAAAGCAACGAGAAATCAGATTGATGTAATCAAGTTTGGAAAACGGTTGGTGGTAGAAATCAAATACACATGCATGGGTTACGAATATGCTCACAAGTTCAGTGCGTAAAACCTTCGATCAAGTTTGCTAAGCAACTTGTCTAGGTAACTTTCAAGACACACATCATAAAAGACCACTATCAATACTTTAGAGGTGCTTGTCACTAACACCATTTATCTAGCATGCTGCAAATCTCTAACATACAATCTTATAGCTTTCATTGACCAAGAGTTTGTCACTATACTCAATTCGAATATATTTTATAGGCAACTAAGAATCATATGAAGGAATTTGCAGTAAGATTGAATCACAATCTCATGTAAGCATAAACATAACCCATAGCATGCATATTCTACATTCTACCACCAACACAAAAGATTTAGCTACTCATATTCATCAACATAGACATCAATTCATATGAATAATAATCAGAGTACATCATATCAAACTACAAGACAAGAGAGTGATACAAGTTACCACCAAAGTTGTCACTAATCGGTGGAAATCAAAGAAAACCTCTCCGTAGATGATTACAAAGGATGAATTCCAATCAAAATCTTGAATCCCAAGCTAAAATACAATGTAATCTGAGTTTTCTCTGAGTTTTGGGGCTTAGGAGCTCTCCAAAACGAAGCTACAGTTCAAAAGATATCCAAAAAATGACTGAAGATCAGATCTAAGAAGGAAAATCCGAAAAAGTAACCGCTGCCAAGCGGACCGCTTGGAGAGGCCAAGCGGAGCGCTTGTCAAGCGAAGCGCTTGGCAAGTGAAGCGCTTTGGCCCTCCAAGCGCTTCGCTTGGCTTCTGTGCCAAAACTCCCTGAAAATCAAGCGGAGCGCTTCACTATTCCAGGCGCTTAGCTTGGCTCCTGGGCAGATTTTTGTCTTTAAACTCAATCTTTTTGCCCTTGCACGGCCCTCGGTGCCTTGGACTCATCCTTCTCGATGCTTATTGATGCTCAAACAATTACGAACAAGCCACGGAGATTGGGGAACTTCAACGGGGGCATCTTTTCCACCAAAAAGGCTCGTTTTTAGCTCCAAAAACGCCGTTTCGTACCTAAGTGCCTGAAAATGCAGAAAACACAAAACGTGACACTATTCCACAAAACTAACCAAAAAACAAGGCTAAAGATAGCAAAAGAAGGTAAAAAAGACAAGATGAACGCGTCAAAAATACGTTCATCAAACTCCCCAAACCAAACCTTTGCTTGTCCTCAAGCAACAAACTATCCTAAATGCAACACAAAAGGAGTCTCATGCCATGTAAAGTGAACTAATCTATTGAATCTACCAAATGCTTATGAACAAAACCAAATGAGCATGACATGCAAGTAGGTTGAAGAATGCCTCGATTGTGAATATACACATTCTCATGTGCACTTGGTTAAACAAAGGAGTCTCTCGTAACATCTTCTAACTGGACCTGGTCAGTGACGACACAATGATGCATGTTATCATACTACAATTGCCCCGTGCCTATGAAACCGAGGGCTTACTACTATTCACCAAGCGAGACTTTTCCTCAAGAGAGGGCGAACCAATACTGGCTCTCATCAAACGAAGGAGGGTTCCCTTAGAAAGATAACACTCCCCTATTCTACCCAGATTCTCAAGAATGAGCCTCTTTCAACCACTTCTTGAATAGCAAGATGAGGGTGGTCAAGAACAGGCATTGGACAAAGGCGACACGAAACGAAAGATAGAATTTACAACTCGATAACTTCAATAACAAATATTTACATGACACTTGACACTTTACTAGACTGCTTTTGGCTTGCAACGACCCTTCTTTTGCTTTAGGGTCTTATTCTTTATTTTCTTTCTTCTTGTTTTTTTTTTATTTTCTCTTTTTCTTTTCTCTTTTTTTTTTTTCTTCTTTTCTTTTTCTCTTTCTCTTTTTTTATAGGGGCAAGCAACAGTACTAAGTGTCAAAAACACCTCCCCAAACCTATTCAAAAGAATAGGTTGGGACACAAAAACAAAAAGAAAAAGAAAAAGGAAACTTTACAACGACTCAAAGACGAAAGACAAGATCAACGAAGCAACCCCCTCCCCAAACCTATTCGATAGAATAGGTTTAATACAAGGAATCGCACACCTCACACTACCTCCTTCCTAGGCATTTGGCAATCTCTAATCGAGGTGAAGAACTTGTCGCCTCTTACGTACATAATTAGACGGGCTACAACCATAGACTCTAACATGCATCATTTAATAAGGTCATCGTGAACCGCAGCAGAAGAAACACCACTCAAGGTGATGTCGAGACTACTAAGCTTAACTAGTGCACATGCGAATGTGACAAACCAAGCGAGACAAGCCTCAAACTACTTGCAAAGTGATGCAACATATGATCAATGGTCATAAACACTTAGTCTACTCAATAAAAAAGTTCAAAAGACTTGGCAATAAACTCCACACACAACAACGTGCAACAACTAATCTATGGATGATATGCATGCAAAAATTTGAAAAAACACGACAAATCACATGAACTTGAGTAAAATCAGGCATGTACGAACCACACAAGCATATAGTACTGAAAATCCAATACCCCCTCCCCAAACCTAAACTTTTGCTCGTCCTCGAGCAAAGAAAAGTTGAATGAAAAGGAAAAATTGGATTGAAAGTACACTTCCCTGAGATAAAGGTTCGTGTCCAATCTCCTAAATATGAGTAGTACCTGAAAGGACTCAAGAAACAAGTGAAAACGGGTGCGCAAAGGTGAGAAGAATGGAAAAAACGAGGAAAATCTGGGTATAGGGTCCAGGCGGACGGGCTTGGCGGGAGTCAAGCGGTTCGCTTGACAAGCGTGCGCTTGGGAGGTTCCAAGCGCTACGCTGATCTACACGCCCCTGGTAATCATCCCAACGCTGCTCCTCCATCACACGGAAGTCCTCCCACCTCTTGACTTTGCGCTCCTCAAATCCCCGAAATTGCTGGGTAAGCTGTGTCGACTGAGCCTCCAACATGGTGGTTTGGAAGCTACCAAACTGATCGACCAAGATCTGGTTGAACCCCGAGAAGTCGAAGCTTCCTTGTCCGGCCGTAGGCGGAGGTGGAGGAGGTGTCACATGGCGCGTAACTCTTGGTTGCATGGGTTCTCCTTGCTGAGTGCACCAAGTCCCGTACATCTCATTGTACGTATCAATGTTGATGGATTTCTTTGGCTTCTTGTCCAGTACGAGGTCGAGAACCCCGGCTTCCTTGCACATGCCCATGATCAAGTTACCAAAGGCAAGCTTCCGGTTTGCATTACGGCGGCGCTTGAATTCCTCGAAGATGACGATGCCAGGAGTGAGAGGCAAATCATGCAAGAGAGCATAACTAAGACTCCGTAATAGGACTGAACCTCGGAATCATGTGTGCTAGGAATCAGATTGGCTTGAACGAACTTCAACATCATCCTTGCCTCGAATGTGAGATCATTGTGGCGCAAAATCCGGGGTGGTTCATCAGGCAATTCAAAATCATCCACGGTAATGCCATTCAGTATCTCCATGGGGTAATGATCAGACTCCCGGTCGTAGACATGGAGCTCCGCGGGATAAAATCTCTCGTTGGATGCAGGCTTGCGGTTTGGATCCCGCGCCAGTGGCCTATCCAATCGCATAATGAAGCTAGTGATGCTCAAATGAGTAAACTCGACCCCAACACCGCGGACGGGAACCTCACCGGTCCGTTCATTGTAGTCCGTGAAGGCAATGTAGAAGTCCTCCACTACCGCTTGGTCCCAATTTGGCATGACCTCGCCATAGTACTTCCAGCCTCGCTCAGTAATGAGCTTATTGAGCTCTCTGGCACTGATGAATGTGTATTTTACACTTTCATTCGAGTCTTTTTCACCTAATTTAGCTATCCTCTATGTTAATTTAGCTATATTTTAGTACATTTTATTAGAATAGTGTCACGTTTCCCTTTAGATTTTATTTTACAGGTTTTGGTTGAAATTCGGAGATTTCAGGGCAATTATATTGAACTCTACAAGGAATTGGTGTTCCAGAACCCTATTTGGAGTATCTGAAGGTTTTCGGATAGGATTTGGAGTCTAGGGGCCGAATCTGGAGGTTAGAAGGCTACTAGAAGTCATAAACCGAGTCCGAAAAGGTGAAGAAATCCAAATCCGCGTCGAAAAACGCGGAAATTCCGCGAACCGCCCCAGCCAGAGGCGAACCGCCCCAGAGGAAATTCAGGGCCTATATATAGAGCTCAAGTTTTTCTCCGAAAATCATATCTTTCCAAGCCTACTTTCTCACCTCTCTCTATAGTTTTAGGTAGGAACTTCCCGGGGCCTGTCCTGGGAGTTCCATAGCTTAGAGGATACTTTTTCATAGCAGATTGGAGCGCGTAGGATCGCAATCATCCGGAGATTGACAACCTTCGGTAACTTTGTATCTTACAGTTTTTATCTACTTATTTTATTCTTATTTTAATATGTTTTCTTCTATGATTGCTATTGATTGCAGCCTATTATGAGTAGCTAAACTTATCATTAGTGGTAGTATGTGAATTCTTAGCGAGGGAAGATAATCATGCTAATGGCTATATCGCGCATTATACTCCGTGTCATTGCTTTATTTCGTTGATCAGTTGCAACCAAAATTCTCGTATGTTGTATTGATTATTATGCACGCATGGACACTAGTCGACCATCAGACCAATTATCTTCGTAGTGTTGAATAATTACGGAACACATTAGGACAATCGTTGTTGATTAGTCAGACCAAATTATCTTCGTAGTGCTTAATACTTGCAACAGGACACAAGATTGATTCAAAGATCTCTATGCAAGACTGAGGAATTTATGCATTATTATCGACCCATTATGTTAAGAAGGACCATACTATCACCAATCTCCATTATCTGCTTGAAAACCCCCCTATTGCTTTCTATCTACTGTTTTATATTCTCTTGTTAAATAGATAAAGCTAGTTATAGTCCTGAGAGAACGACACTCGAGTCATTCTACTACTACACTACGGTTTTCGTTGTAGTTGTGGATTGCCTTTTACTAAATAACAAATATTATTTGCTACATCGAGACCTGACAAATCTCCGTTCATCAAATTGGCGCCGTTGCCGGGGACTATACTCCTTTTTTCTATATAATTTGTTTTTATTTACAGCTTTAGATTCCTAATTCTATTAGTTCTAGTTTTCCTTTTTAATATCTCTCTGCTTTCCTAGTCTATTTCTAATCACCTTTCCTAGTCTGTCACAGATTGTGTATGCTGCATACAAGTTCTGCAGGAATACCGCTCGCTGATTCAATTGCTGAGATCGATAGAGTCTACCACCAAAGAAGGCGACTCCTTTTCAAGGAAATCGACGGAATGGCAGAGGCTAGACCACTGAAGGCATGGGTACAACCCACCAAGGATCGTATGAGGGGACCGACGATTGTTCTTTCGCCTGCAACCCGAGATCTGGAGATCAAGAACCACGCATTCCTACAACTTCCAAGGTTCTATGGCTTATCAAGGGAAGATGTGATGGGGTACTTGAACGATATCGATGATTTCGTCAACCAACTCCCACGACCCGGAGCTGACATAACAACGGATGAGTTGAGGATGAAGGTTTTTGCTATGGGACTTGGCGACAGAGCCAAGTCATGGCTGAGCTCTCTTCCAGCAGGCTCGCTGGACACTTGGGAAAAGGTTTTTTCAGCTTTCATGGAGAAATACTTCCCACACACTCTGACTACGGCGCTTAAGGTGCAGATCACTGGATTCAAGCAAGACTATGATGAGACTATCTACACTGCGTTCGAGAGGTTCCAAGATCTCACGAACAAGTGCCCTCACCATGGTTTTGAACTTTCCGACCTAGTCCAACACTTCTACAATGGACTAACCTTCGAGAACCAACAAGTGGTGGATTTCCAATGCCGAGGCAATATTTGGGAGGAAACCGCAGAAGCCGTCTGGGCTGTTTTCGAAAGGCTTGCTAAGGGTTCACAGTTCAAGGACCCAAGAGCAATGGTTAGGAGACGTGGACCTGAAGCTCCACCGACTCAAGAAGCCCCTATGTACAGGGGGAATGGGGATCAATTCGAGTGCTTTACCAACGAATTGAAACAAGTCCTCAAGAGCGTCACCGGAACAAGTGTTTCGAACGAAGTATGCCGAATATGCAAGAACTATGGGAATGGGGCTCATATGTGTAGATCGGAGCTGGCATACGATGATGGCAACTGGGCTCGAGGAGGCGAAGAAGAGGCCTTTGCTACGGAGTTTGGTACTCAAGAAGTTAGCTACGGACAAGACGGTAGGAATCCTCGAGGTGGATTTTAGAGAAGAGGATACCGTAACAATCAAGGATATGCACCGGCTAACCAAACTTATGGCCCTAACCAAGACCGTAGTAGGCTAAACTACGGTAATGATCACTGCGAAAACCCCGCTCCGAAAGAGCCACCGAAGTCGAAGACGGCTCAACTGATGGAGAACTTGTAGAAGATGGTTGATCACACACAAAGTTTTCTCAAACGTTATGAAGAAGATTCTGAGAAGACTAGGGCAAGGCTTGATAGGTTGGAAGAGAGCACTAGGCTTGCCCATCAAAAGATGCAAGAGTTGATCGACCGAAGAGCAAGTAGGGAACAAGGCAAACTGCCTAGCAACACTGAGAAGACGAAATTGGCTGGTGATGTACCTGACGAAATCACCATCAGGAAGGCCATTGGGTGCGAGTGTTGCATGAAGGAAGAACTTCTGCAGGCTGAGGAAGAAGAGAAGGACTTTGGTTCTGACGCAAGTGATGGGGAGCAAGAGGATCCCGAACCACTCCCTAAAAGTTTCGATGTTAAGGTAGGGATTGGTGAACTTGAAGATGTCCGTGCCACACTAGACACGGGATCCTACTCAAACATAATCCCTTTGAATGTGTTTGAAAAGAGCAACCTTGGAAAACTATCTGAGCAAAGGGCTATTGTGCGTCTGGTGGATGGATCCTTTATGAGACCCGAGGGCGTTGTGAAAAATATGTTGGTCAAGATTGTTGAAGCATCTATATACACCAATTTTGTAGTTATGCCGGCATCTGCACCTGGAACGGGGGATGTCATACTCTTAGGGCAAACGTTCTTGACTAAACTACGCTCCGTGATGGACATCTACCAAAGAACTTGCACCATCGAAGTGGATGGCAAGCAACACGTGTTGCAAGCCTTACCTGATCCACCTGAACCGCCTGATATTTCTTTCACTACTCACTACTGTGGTCTTGCAGCCTATATTCTTTCTTATTCACAGGTTCGTGGCATGGAGAGGAGATCAATGAAGGGGAAGCCTAGTACCAGCAAAAAGAAGAGATAGGAGCAAACAGGAGTCGAGTCAAAGACTTTAAACAATGACGCTATCCGGGAGGCAACCCGGAGTTTTTATCGCTTTTTTTATTTTCTCACGAGTTTGATTGAGTATTATAGGTCACTTATACAAGCATTAGCTCTCACCTTGGAATCCACTTTCGACGTTCGGGACGAGCGACGACGTTCAGGTTTGGGGAGGAGGTTATCGCTGGTTATCTCTATACTTATCTTGCTTATGATAAACTCGTGAAATTTTTTGCATTTGCACGTTTACTGCTTTCCTAGGATAGTCTTGCATGTTTTATATGGAGTTTATTGCCGAATTTTTTGAACTTTTTTATTGGGTAGATCATCTAGCTATGCCATTAATCGTATGCTTCATCTCTATGAATTTGTTTGAGGTTTTTCTCGCTTGGCTTGTCACATTTACGTATTGCACTTAGTTGAGCTAGGTAGTCTCGACATCACTTAGTGGTGTTTTCTCTACTGCGGTTCACGAAGATAATAGAATGATGCATGTTAGTGTCTTACGGTTGTTTTCCCGAGTAATTATGTACCCAAGAGGCAACAAGTCTTCACCATGCTTTGAGATTGCTAAATGCCTAGGAAGGAGGTAGTGTGAGGTTGTGTGATCCTTTGTTTATAACCTATTCTTCCGAATAGGTTTGGGGAGGGGGTTACACCATCATAGACTTGTTTCTGTTTTTCATTTTTCGTTTCGTGAGTTTATTTTCCTTTTTCCGTAAATTTTGTACTCCAACCTATTCTTTCGAATAGGTTTAGGTTTGGGGAAGTCGTGTGAGTCATTTTGTTTCTCTCTTTGTTTTGCTACTGCCGGCTCAAAAAATCGAAGAAAAAGAAAAAAAATTCCAGAAAAAAAGAGAAAAAGAAAAAGAAAAAAGAATCTGGAAAAAGAGAAAAAAAAGAAGACCCTAAAAAAAGGCAAAGAAGGGTCCAAAAAAGAAAAGTAAAATAGCAGTTTAGCAAAGTTTTGAGTCTTTTCCATTTTTCGTGATGTTCGTAATCGTGGTTTTCTATTTTTTATCATTTTTGTCTTGAGTGTCATCTGTTCTAGACCACCCTCGTCCTGCCATTCAGGAAGTGGTGAATAGCTTAAGATTTTTACTTGAGAGATGGGTAGAATAGGGGAGAGTTATCTTTTATAGGGAACCCTCCTTCGTTTGATGGGAGCCAGTACTGGTTCGACCTCTTTTGAGGGAAAGTCTTAACATGGTGGAACAACAGTAAGTCCTCAGTTTCATAGGCACGGGGCAACCATTCGAATCTTAGCATGCATCATTACGTCGTCACTGACTAGGTCTAGGTAGAGAATGTTACGAGAGACTATCTTGTCTTGACATAAGTGCTTATGTGGATGTGTATAAGTCAATCGAGGTATTCTTCAACCTATATTCATGCTTTGATTTATATGGTTTTTGTTCATATGTTATTTGATAGATTCAGTAGATTAGTTCATTTTATTTGACATAAAACTCCATTTTGAGTCTTGCATGTTTTTTGTATTAGAGGCTAGCTTAGTTGCTTGAGGACAAGCAAAGGTTCGGTTTGGGGAGTTTGATGAATGTGTATTTTACACTTTCATTCGAGTCTTTTTCACCTAATTTAGCTATCCTCTATGTTAATTTAGCTATATTTTAGTACATTTTATTAGAATAGTGTCACGTTTCCCTTTAGATTTTATTTTACAGGTTTTGGTTGAAATTCGGAGATTTCGGGGCAATTATATTGAAGTCTACAAGGAATTGGTGTTCCAGAAGCCTATTTGGAGTATCTGAAGGTTTCCGGATAGGATTTGGAGTCTAGGGGCCGAATCTGGAGGTTAGAAGGCTACTAGAAGTCATAAACCGAGTCCGAAAAGGTGAAGAAATCCAAATCCGCGTCGAAAAACGCGGAAATTCCGCGAAAAACTGGGGCGCGAACCGCCCCAGAGGAAATTCAGGGCCTATATATAGAGCTCAAGTTTTTTTCCGAAAATCATATCTTTCCAAGCCTACTTTCTCACCTCTCTCTATAGTTTTAGGTAGGAACTTCCCGGGGCCTGTCCTGGGAGTTCCATAGCTTAGGGGATACTTTTTCATAGCAGATTGGAGCGCGTAGGATCGCAATCATCCGGAGATTGACAACCTTCGGTAACTTTGTATCTTACAGTTTTTATCTACTTATTTTATTCTTCTTTCAATATGTTTTCTTCTATGATTGCTATTGATTGCATGCCTATTATGAGTAGCTAAACTTATCATTGGTGGTAGTATGTGAATTCTTAGCGAGGGATGATAATCATGCTAATGGCTATATCGCGCATTATACTCCGTGTCATTGCTTTATTTCGTTGATCAGTTGCAACCAAAATTCTCGTATGTTGTATTGATTATTATGCACGCATGGACACTAGTCGACCATCAGACCAATTATCTTCGTAGTGTTGAATAATTACGGAACACATTAGGACAATCGTTGTTGACTAGTCAGACCAAATTATCTTCGTAGTGCTTAATACTTGCAACAGGACACAAGATTGATTCAAAGATCTCTATGCAAGACCGAGGAATTTATGCATGATTATCGACCCATTATGTTATGAAGGACCATACTACCACCAATCTCCATTATCTGCTTGAAAACCCCTCTATTGCTTTCTATCTGCTGTTTTATATTCTCTTGTTAAATAGATAAAGCTAGTTATAGTCCTGAGAGAACGACACTCGAGTCATTCTACTACTACACTACGGTTTTCGTTGTAGTTGTGGATTACCTTTGGCTAAATAACAAATATTATTTGCTGAATCGAGACCTGACAAATCTCCGTTCATCAGGCACCATCCAACTCGCTCTCACCAGCCGTGAAGCGAATGCTCCTCTCAGAAATGTAGGTGTGCTTGTGGGCATGGAAACTCGCTTCGAATTGCCTTGCCCTCCCCGATTGGCGATACACGCCGGGTGTGGCCGTTTGTTGGGCACTCGAGGTCCCTTCTCCCCTTGATCTGTTGGTTCTTCTTGATTCCATTGTACCTAGAATAATCTTATTAGATAACTTCAAGAGACAATGAGACTTAGACTCGACTCCAAGACTCCAATACTCACTCAAGTAATCTCATGGTGAGTTTGAAGGCTTGCTAAAGTTCATATGAACAAATCGAGAAGCTTTAACACTTCGTTACGATAAATCCATACGAATCTAAACCAAGCAAACAAACTCTCCAATTGAATTACCAACCAATCCAACACATTCTCATGCAATCACAACATCACCATAATCATAACATAACTCAAATTCAAGGCTAACAATCATTAAACAATTATATAGCAAAAATTCGAGCAATAGAGTTCATCATAAATCAAGAGGAGCAAAATTCGAATTTAGACATCACATCTAGTAAGAAACATGCTCAACAATCATCATCAAACTCTAATTCACCAATGCATAACACAATTGAAGCTAATTAAGATAAAATCCCAAATTCAAGAAAGTTAGGGTTCATGAGAGGTACCTTTGATTCCTTGTTATGGATGCTTCAAACGTGAAATTTGATCGATTTAGATGATAGAGGGGGTGATGGGCTTTGTAAAATGCACAAGATTTCAAGAATTGGTGGAGAATTGAGAGAGATTGAGATTTTTGGGGTGCTAAATCGGCAATGGAGGAAGAAAAACGAAGTGGGGAGCTTCCATACACAAGTGCCCCGCTTAGCTTTCTTAAGGAAAGCCAAGCGAAGCGCTTGGGCCGTCCCAAGCGAAGCGCTTGGCAAGCGGTCCGCTTGGGAACTGCCAAGCGCTCCGCTTGGATTTCCAGTAAGAATGAAATTCTTACTGGAAATTTAAGCGGACCGCTTGGGCGTGCCAAGCGCTCCGCTTGGATTTCCAGTAAGAATGAAATTCTTACTGGAAATCCAAGCGGAGGGCTTGGGCTTTCCAAGCGGTTCGCTTGGGACCTGAAGCTCCCAAATCCATTTTTTTTCGACTTTTGTTAAATTTTCACCCCAAAAACCTTGTCTAAACAACGAAACAAAATTTAAACGTGCTCCTAATCTATATGCAAGTACCTACAACCTCGGGTTGCCTCCCGAGAAGCGCCTTCATTTAAAAGTCGTTGGCTCGACTCTTCACAACTCATGCGGGATTGATTTCGCCTCGGGTACTAGACTTCCCCCTCCAATTGCTTCTCAAAGCATCAATTCCCTGCACATCTTGACGAACATAAAGTGGACCAAAAAATCCTACAAGTTCGTTAGTATCAACATAAGCACATGAATCAACAATGGCTCGCAACGTGTGTTGCTTGCCATTTACCTCAAAGTGACATGTTCGGCGATACATGTCTATGACCATACGCACTTTGTTGATGAAGGCTCTACCCAAGAGAACCACATCCTTGAGCTTAGCAGAAGATGTAGGCATAATGATGAAATTAGTCTTCACCTCTACACCGGCAACCCTCACCGCCAAGTTCTCAATCACACCCAACGGCTTTTTCATGGACCCATCCTCTAATTGCACCATGCATTTCATAGGTCTCAAGCCAGACAAACCCGACTCTTCATACACGTTCAAGGGTATAACATTCACACCCGCTCCCGTGTCTAGAGTCGCCACTATTCCATCCTTCTTTCCCAAGTCGATTTCAACATCGAAGCTCTCTTGGATGGGCACTTCCACCATATCCACCATCTCATCCTCAGACGATTAGTTTTCTTTCACCTCTTCAACTATCACATCAGATTGTGCGACAACTTCCTCTTCCATAACCACCTTAGGAGTCTCGACCTCCTCACTCACCTCGCAAGTTTCAGTTATCTTGCAACTTGGCACCTCAACTAGTGCATTGTCTCTCACAACCGTGATCTCCACGGGCAAATCAGTCACCACGGTTATGGCCATAGCCTTCTCCGTGTTCCCGGGAAACTTCCCTTTCTCTCTACTAGCCCCCCGATCTATCAACTCTTGCAACTTCTTATGGAGGTTGCTACTACTAGCCTCAAGCTTCTCAAACCGCTGATTGTTAGTAGCTTCATTACGATAGTAATGCTCCATAACCTTATTTGTTTTTAACACAAGATCGTTGAGAGAAGAGACAAGAGGTGAAGGAAGCACCCCTCCACCTTGTGGTCCCGAGCTAGCAACCTGAGGTGGAGGTGTAGGATTTGAAGGCGGTGCTCCTTCATACCAATTGTTCCCATAGCTGAGAGGACTTCTATCTTGATTAGGCCCATAGGAATTTTGATCCGGGTTATGAAGATAACCACGGTTGCCTTGATTCTGGTACCCACCTCGGGGCCCACGGTTTTGTGGCCTCACATTGCCATATCCTTGCCCGTAGTTCACATCTCCAACTACTTGCTCTCCCACAGCAGCATACACTTCTTGACGGACATCGTTCGTGATATATTGCTCTCTAGCAAATTCAGAACGGCATAAATAGGCCGGGTGCCCATAGTTCTTGCACACACCACAAACTTCCGTAGAAGGAGAAAGAACGCTTTGCCTCAAAGCTTGCTTCACTTCATGGGCGAACCCATCGAAGGCATTTTGTTCTACTACTACCTTGGCCTCACCTCTTTGCTCCTTTTGGAGCACACGAGCCCTCACATTCCGGTTTTGGGAATTCCGGTACATCATGTCCAGCTTCACTTCAGCTTGAGAAGGAAGCAGCTCCCCCATACTACCTCCACAAATACTATCCACTCGAGATTGAATCTCCGGATGTAAACCATTGTAAAAGAATTGGAGAAGCTGACCTTTATCATACCCGTGATGTGGGCATCGATGATGCAACCCCATGAATCGATCATAGGCCTCGTGGAAAGGCTCATCGTACCTCTGCTCGAAGGAGCTAATTTGGCTCTTCATAGCCATTGTCTTGGAAGCGGGGTAGTAACGCTCCATGAACTTATCAAAACAAAGATCCCATGTTGTCAAAGACCCGGCCTCCAAAGTATTATGCCAAGCCTTTGCACGATCACCTAGCCCCATAGAAAAGACCTTCATGCGGAGATCATCATCCGTAACACCAGCTCCTGGTCGCCCAAGATGGAGAACAAAATTCTCGAGCTCATTCAAGTACCCTATCACGTCCTCATTAGCCATCCCATAGAATTTGGGAAGTTGTTGGAACATGTGATTCTTGATCTCCAAGTTCCTTGTGGCATCATTGAGGACAATTGCTGGTCCTCTAGCCCCAACCGTAGGCTTGGTAAGTGTACGTATAGGCCGCTCCGCCATTTCACCTTCCAAGTAAACAGATTCAAGAATTGGCTCCAAAAGATAAGAAGAAGACTCTTCCCGAATACCAGAAGTGGAAGCTCTAGAAGCTACTCCTTCGAACTAGAGATTAAAATTCCTCCTTCTCCTTTGAAACAAATGATCGATCTCTTCTACAAAAGGTTCAATAATAGGTCCACCCGTTCGGGTTCTAGGCATGAACTCACCTGAAATACAAGATAATGAGTATCTCAAGCAAAAAGAAACAAAAACAGAAATGAGACAAAGAAGAGATGTTGGCTGAAAAAAACAAAAAAATAAACACCAACCAAAGGAGTTAAGTCCCCGGCAGCGGCGCCAAATTGATGATGTCGTTTTTCACCAATTAAATTTGTTTAAAACCTAAGAACACTTATCACTACACAAACTAGAGTGCAATGGAAAGTTGTCCCCGAGTGTCGTTCTCTCGGGACCTAACGTGGCTTTGCTTGAGGTTTTTGCTAGTAATTTCAGTAAACGAGTTCAATTGATTGTAGAATTGTTCCCTTAGAACAAAGCAACGAGAAATCAGATTGATGTAATCAAGTTTGGAAAACGGTTGGTGGTAGAAATCAAATAAACATGCATGGTTTACGAATATGCTCACAAGTTCAGTGCGTAAAACCTTCGATCAAGTCTGCTAACCAACTCGTCTAGGTAACTTTCAAGACACACATCATAAAAGACCACTATCAATACTTTAGAGGTGCTTGTCACTAACACCATTTATCTAGCATGCTGCAAATCTCTAACATACAATCCTATAGCTTTCATTGACCAAGAGTTTGTCACTATACTCAACTCGAATATAGTGAGTATAATTCCTTCATATGATTCTTAGTTGCCTATAAAATATATTCGAATTGAGTATAGTGACAAACTCTTGGTCAATGAAAGCTATAGGATTGTATGTTAGAGATTTGCAGCATGCTAGATAAATGGTGTTAGTGACAAGCACCTCTAAAGTATTGATAATGGTCTTTTATTATGTGTGTCTTGAAAGTTACCTAGACGAGTTGCTTGGCAGACTTGATCGAAGGTTTTACGCACTGAACTTGTGAGCATATTCGTAACCCATTCATGTGTATTTGATTTCTACCACCAACCGTTTTCCAAACTTGATTACAACAATCTGATTTCTCGTTGCTTTGTTCAAAGAAAACAATTCTATAAACATTTGAACTCGTTGACTGAAATTACTAGCAAAAACCTCAAGCAAAGCCACGTTAGGTCCCGAGAGAACGACACTCGGGGACAACTTGCCATTGCACTCTAGTTTGTGTAGTGATAAGTGTTCTTAGGCTTTTAAACAAATTTAATTGGTGAAACACGACATCATGAATTGGAACCAAGTCTTCGACAAGTTCATGGATAAGTACTACCCAGCATACAAGACAATTGATATGAGAATCCAAATCAGCTCCTTCGAGCAATTGTATCATGAAGCGTTTCATGAGGCTTATGATCGTTTCAAAGGATTACAACATAGATGCCCACATCATGGTTTTTCGGAGGCTCAGCTCCTCCAATATTTCTATAATGGTTTGCATCCTGAGTCTCAAACTCAATTGGATAGCATTTGCGGAGGAGGCGTGGGGGAGTTGACCGCCAATGATGCCAAGGTGAAGCTAGAAGTGATGTACCGGAATTCTCAAAACCGGAATGTAAGGGAAAGAGCTACACAAAGGGCGCAAAGAGGTGAAGCTAAGGTAGTTGTTGAGAAAGATGTCTTCAATGGCTTCGCCCATGAAGTCAAGCAAGCTTTGAAGCAAAGCACTATGATTCCTTCCACCGTGGTGTGTGGGGCGTGCAAGAATTATGGCCACCCAGCTTATTTGTGCCATTCCGAATTCGCTAGAGAGCAATTTACTCGGGGCGATGTCTATTACTAAGAAGCGTTCGCTACTGAAGGTGAACAAAATGTTGAAGATGTTAACTACGACCAAGGGCAAGGTCACGATTAATTGAAATGGCAAGGGTACTCTAACCAATGACTTCAAAATCGTGGTGGTTATCCACAAAGAGAAGGGCAACAAGGTAGAGGCCAAGGAAGAGGTAGCTATGTCAATGACCAAGATCGGTACACTTATGGACCGAATCAAGATAGGATTCGTCTTAGATATGGGAACGATTGGTTTGAGAATCCGCAACCTTAAAATTCTCCTCCGGTTTCTACTACTAAGTATATGGAGACCTATCATAGAAATGAAGCAACTAATAACTAGAGGTTTGAGAAGCTTGAGGCTAGTACGAATAGTCTCCACCAAAAGTTGCAAGAGTTGATTGATAGAGGTGCTAGTAGAGAGCAAGGGAAGTTTCCGGGAAACACTCAAAAAGCCATGGCTATAACAGTGGTGACTGACTTGCCCGTTGAGATCACGGTGGTGAGAGATGGTGCACGAGTAGAGGTGCCTATGAGCAAGGAGGTTGTTGATCCTTGTATGGTTAGTAAGGAGCCCGAGTCTCCTTTGGTTGAAAAGGTTGAGGAAGTTGTCGCACAATCTGTTGCGAAGATTAGTGAAGTGGAAGAAAACTCATTGTTTGAGAAGAGTTTGATGATATGGTTGAAGTTCCAGCACTTGAGATCTTTGATGTTAGTATTGGCTTGGGAGAGGAGGATGGAATAGTGGCGACTCTTGATACGAGAGCTGGTGTGAATGTCATGCCATTGAACATTTATGAGGAGTCCGGTTTGTCTGGTTTGAAGCCAATGAAATGCATGGTGAAGAGACCTTTGGGTGTGATCAAGGACATAGTGGTCCGTACTGCTGGGATAGTGGTCAAAACGAGCTTCATTGTCATGCACGCATCTCAAGCTAAACTCAAAGATGTAGTTCTTTTGGGGAGAGCTTTCATCAATAAGGTACACATGGTAATTTATATGTATAGACGTACATGCTACTTTGAGGTAAATGGTAAACAATATTCATTGCGTGCCATAGATCATCCGTGCGCTTTTGATGTTGCTACTAACGAGCTTGTAGGATTTTTTGGTCCTTTTTACGTTCGTTCAGATATGCAGGGGCTTCAAGAATTGAAGAATGCATGGATGGGGAAGTCTAGTACCCAATCCAAGATTGACCTAGCATGAGCTTTGAAGAGTCGAGCCAACGACTTTGAAAAAAAGGCGCTTCTCGGGAGGCAACCCGAGGTTGTAAGTCATGCATGTAGTGTAAAAGCACGTTTCAGTTTTGTTTTAGGGTGTGAGGACAAGTTTTTTGTGGTGAAAATTGAAAAGGATAAGAAGAAAATTAAGTTTCGGGACCTTACAGGCCTGGGGAATTGCCCCAGTCTGCAGGGGATTCGCCCCAACAAAGCAGAAACTCCCGTAAAACGGAGCTCTGCTGGGCGAATCGCCTGCAGAGCTGGGCGATTCGCCCACCCTAGGCTCGGGGTGCTGGGCGATTCGCCCAGCCTGGCTTACAGCCGGGCTGGGGGAATCGCCCATGCCATTTCCCCAACTCTCCTTCTTCTTCTCCCCTTCGAATTCTCTCCCCAGAAAACTTAATCTCACTCATACTTCCATCAAATTCCATAATCTTGTGCATTTTGGAGAGCCCATCACCTCCTCTATCATCTAGTCCGAACAAATTCATCAATTGCAGCTTCTAATTCAAGGAATCAAGGTAATTCTTATGAACCCTAATTTTTTTTAAAAATTTTGTGATTTCTCTTAATTTGCTTCAATTATGCTATGTTTTGTCGAATATGAGTTATATTATGATTATTGAACATGATTCTAAGTAGATTAGCGGTTCAATTATGAATTTGGCTCGTTTCGATTTTTGGCTATATGAACTACTCGAATTTTGTAGCTTTCAATTGTTTGATGATTGTTTGCTATGCTTTTGGGTGTAAATGAGTTGTTGATGGTGATATGAATGCATAAGGTTGATTAGGAATTGATGGGTAGCTCATGTTGTGAGTTCGTTTGCTTGGTTTGGTCAAATTCGAACTTGTAGAATCGAATATTTAAAGTTTCTCTACTTGTTCTTTAGACCTTAGCAAGCTTTCAAACTCAACAACTAGAGCTTTGCGAGTGTGATTTGAGTTTTTTTCTCGTTGACTTGTTGCATTAGGATTTTTCGTAAGACAAGGAGTGTTGGCTTGTCAATTGTGTAGTTTGTTAGTGTAGGAGTTGTTGATGCAATCATCTACCTTCGAAAGGAGCTAATGAAGCTTTTGTAGGTACCATGGATCCTAGAGTATTGAATAAAGCTAGAAGGGATGGGGCTTCAACCTCGAAAGAAGTCCCTAAGTTGTAGGAAACCGTCGAAGTTCTACGGGAGTCAGATGACTTGCGTAAATTCCGATACCGTTTCTATAAGGTAGGCGAACGTCCGGTGATATGGGACCATTTTTACTCCTGACGAGTTGACCGTTTACAAGGGCACCATGTATGAGAACCGAGGGCCGCACGCACCATATGCACACCTCATGAGGCTTATACTTGAGAGGGGGTGGACCTTTTACTAGAGAAAACTCTCTGGTTGGGATAGAGATCTTGTGGAGGAATTCAACATATATTTTAATGCATTTTATTAGAATAGTATCACGTTTCCCTTTTCTTTGCATATTTCAGGTTTTTAGGTAAAAAAATGTACTTTTGATGGGCAACTATGGTAAAGATAATGAAGTTTGGGTGCTTCGTGGTCATCCGTGGTGTATCTAGAAGTTTCCAGACGAGTTTTGAGTCCTAGGAGACGAGTTTCAAGGCATAAAGGTCACTAGAAAGCAAAATCGAGTCCAAAAAGGAAACCCAAGCCAAAATCTCGGAGGCCACCGACCTGGACGTCCCAGGCGAATCGCCTGGCGTCTGGGGCGGTTCGCCCCCCACGTTTCGTCAGCTATATATAGCTTCGCCTATTTTAGTCGTTTTTCATACCTCTTCACCTTATTTTGAGAGACAAATTTTTCAGAGCTTGTTCTGGGAATTATTAGCATAGAAGCCTCTTTTTCTTATTGATTCGGAAGCTTAAGCATAGAGATTGGACATCTTTGATTCTCGGTTCTTGCTTGTGAGTTAGCAATTCACCAGAGATTGACAACCTTTGTTGGTAACTTGTATCTCACGATTTGACTGCTTTTGTTTATTCAATTCAACATGTTTTCATTGATTCTTGATTTGATTATGCTTGTTGATTGCGATTTATACATGAGTAGCTAAATCTAAGGTTGGTGATAGTATGTGAATTCATAGCTAGGGTTCTTAATTATGCATGAGTGGCTTTGCGTGTTTAAGACTTGATTTATTGTTTTATTTCTTTGATCTATCTAAGCCATCTATCTTCGTAGATTAGTGTTAAAAATTGAAAGAAACACTAGGACAATTCATGATCATAGATTTCTATACAAACTTCAAGTACTTCATGTGTAATTAGAACCCGATGCTTAGAACGATCATACTATCACTAACTTCTCTTGGTCCCTTTAAACAACAAGAAAAGACTAGAGGGGGGGGGTGAATAGTCTTTTCAAACTTTCGTCGTTTAAAACTTTCTCATCAAGTGCTTATTACTTTTCAGTAATGAGTTTGCTGGTATTTAACTTTCTCAGCAAGCGGAAGTTACTTTTCAGTAGCTTGGTTTGCTGATACTTAAAATCAGAGAGAGGAAGTCTTTGATACAATAAGTGCTTTTTCAGTAAGAAAAGGTTTCAGCAAGTGATGTGAGTGACTGTGTGATGAACGTTGTCAGGGTTCAGTCAAATAAATTTGTAATTAGCCAAAGGCAATCCACAACTACAACGAAAACCGTAGTATAGTAGCAGAATGACTCGAGTGTCGTTCTCTCAGGACTATAACTAGCTTTATCTATTTAATCAAGAAAATATAAAACAGCAGATAGAAAGCAATAGGGGGTTTTCAAGCAGATAATGGAGGTTGGTGATAGTATGGTCCTTCTTAACATAATGGGTCGATAATCATGCATAAATTCCTCGGTCTTGCATAGAGATCTTTGAATGAATCTTGGGTCCTGTTGTAAGTATTGTGCACTACGAAGATAATATGGGTCTGACCTGTCAACAACTAACGTCCTATTGTGTTCCGTAATCATTCAACACTACGAAGATAATTTAGTCTGATTGGCCGACAAGTGTCCTAGTGTGCATAATAATCAATACAACATACGAGAATTTTGGTGTTCAACTCATCAACGAAATAAAGCAATGACACGGAGTATAATGCGCGATATAGCCATTAGCATGATTATCTTCCCTCGCTAAGAATTCACATACTACCACCAACGATAAATTTAGCTACTCATAATGTGCATGCAATCAATAGCAATCATAGAAGAAAACATATTGAAAGAATATAAAATAAGTAGATAAAAGTTGTAAAATACAAAGTTACCGAAGGTTGTCAATCTCCGGATGATTGCGATCCTACGCGCTCCAATCTGCTATGAAAAAGTATCCCCTAAGCTATGGAACTCCCAGGACAGGCCCCGGGAAGTTCCTACCTAAAACTATAGAGAGAGGTGAGAAAGTAGGCTTGGAAAGATATGATTTTCGGAGAGAAAACTCGCAACTATATATAGGCCCGAAAAACTTCTGGGGCGGTTCGCCCGAGAGCTGGGGCGGTTCGCCCCCCAGTATTTCGCGGAATTTCCGCATTTTTCGACGCGGATTTGGATTTCTTCACCTTTTCGGACTCGGTTTTAGACTTCTAATGGCCTTCTAACCTCTAGATTCGACCCCTAGACTCCAAATCCTATCCGGAAACCTTCAGATACTCCAAATAGGCTTCTGGAACACCAATTCCTTGTAAACTTCAATATAATTGCCCGTAAATCTCCGAATTTCAACCAAAACCTGTAAAATAAAATCTAAAGGGAAACGTGACACTATTCTAATAAAATGTACTAAAATATAGCTAAATTAACATAGAGGGTAGCTAAATTAGGTGAAAAAGACTCGAATGAAAGTGTAAAATACACATTCATCAAACTCCCCAAACCGAACCTTTGCTTGTCCTCAAGCAACTAAGCTAGACTCTAATACAAAAAACATGCAAGACTCAAAAATGGAGTTTCATGCCAAATAAAATGAACTAAATTACTGAATCTACCAAATAACATATGAACAAAAACCATATAAATCAAAGCATGAATATAGGTTGAAGAATACCTCGATTGACTTATACACATCCACATAAACACTTATGTCAAGACAAGATAGTCTCTCGTAACATTCTCTACCCGGACCTAGTCAGTGACGACGTAATGATGCATGCTAATATACGAATGGTTGCCCCGTGCCTATGAAACTGAGGACTTACTGCTGTTCCACCATGTTAAGACTTTTCCTCAAAAGAGGTCGAACCAGTACTGGCTCTCATCAAACGAAGGAGGGTTCCCTATAAAAGATAACTCTCCCCTATTCTACCCATCTCTCAAGTAAAGTCTTAAGCTATTCACCACTTCCTGGATGGCAGGACGAGGGTGGTCTAGAACAGATGACACTTAAGACGAAAAAGATAAAAAATAGAAAAACATGATTACGAACAATACGAAAAATGGAAAACATGATTATTTTTTTTGGGGTCTTCTTTTTTTCTTTTTTTTCTTTCCAGATTCTTTTTTTTCTTTTTCTCTTTTTTTTTCTTCTGGAATTTTTCTTTCTCTTTTTTTTTTCGATTTTTTTCTAGACAGCAGTAGCATAACAAAAAGAGAAACAAAATGACTCACACGACTTCCCCAAACCTATTCGAAAGAATAGGTTGGAGTACAAAATTACGGAAAAAGGAAAAATAAACTCACGATACGAAAAATGAAAAACAGAAACAAGTCTAGTGATGGTGTAACCCCCTCCCCAAACCTATTCGGAAGAATAGGTTATAAACAAAGGATCACACAACCTCACACAACCTCCTTCCTAGGCATTTAGCAATCTCAAAGCATGGTGAAGACTTGTTGCCTCTTAGGTACATAATTACTCCGGAAAACAACCATAAGACCCTAACATGCATCATCCTATTATAAAGGCCTTCGTGAACCGCAGTAGAGAAAACACCACTAAGTGATGTCGAGACTACCTAGCTCAACTAAGTGCAATACATAAATGTGACAAGCCAAGCGAGAAAAACCTCAAACAAATTCATAGAGATGAAGCATACGATTAATGGCATAGCTAGTTGATCTACTCAATAAAAAAGTTCAAAAAATTCGGCAATAAACTCCATATAAAAACATGCAAAAACTATCCTAGGATGAATGTAGTGAAATGCAACCTAAAAATCTAAGAAAGCAGTAAATGTGCAAATGCAAATGCAGATGGATAAAGCATGCGAGGTACTATACTCATCCTACCAATTCCAAGCTCCAAACTAGCAACATCAGATCACTTAAATCCCATCCCCCCTCATGAAATTAACGCTAGTCCCTAGCAGTAAGAAAATGAGGAAATAAGATGTGATACTAGATGTTACCCCATGGTTTGGCCTCGGTCGGCTGAGTATGCTGCTTGTGATTTATTGGGCCTCCTCTGTGAGTTTCATAGTGTGACATCAGGTCTTCTGATGGTTGCGGTAGCTCCATTTTTAGGCCGGTCAGGATCAACTCCTCTATCAGAGTCATCATTGCCCGTATGGCCTTCATTGTCACTACTGTCATCATCATCATCGCCAGTAGAGTTGCAGTGGCAGGTAGAATTCTCAAGATTTGTCGCTGCTGTTATGGAATTCTCCATCCTGTAGCCCTTCAATAGGATGTGAACTGTTGAAGGGGAAAGGGCAGTGGTATCAGGACTTCCCCCTCCAACGATTTACACCTCGAGAAGGTTACAGTAAGCTGGTCGGACGCTCAGAAGTCTTCTACCTTTTTCTCCAATTTTGACCACTTTATCCACTGTTGCTCCGACCAATGTCAATATGATGCTCACTTTAGAGGCAGGCAAGGGGCGCCCCAACGAGGGACTGTGTACCCATGTCGTTACGTTTTGGAACCAAGCTAGCGCTTCGGAACCTTCTAGCAACTGCGAACTCAAGATCAAATCCGTCGCTGCTAGAATGTCCCGGTGCCTTCCTGTTCACTCGAACTCTGCAGTCCTCGTGATGGGGTGCTGACATAATAGTGGTTTCTGACCCTTCGGTGGTGCATGAATAGGCATAGGAGTCCTTACTCCATGTGTATTCTAACTCCTCCTCTCGGATAATCCACGACGTTGTTGCCAAACCCCTTGGCTCGAACGCACATCTAGCGAGATCACCTTCCTTGACATGGTTCTTCACAGCAATCATACGGGAATACTCCCTACCCTTAGTATGGTACCTACAAACAGCGATTAGCACCTCGTACGACTCAAAACAGACTCGAATATATGCTAGTGTAAAAGCGAGACACACAAGTGATAAATTCATCAATCGAACTCCCCAAACCGCAATGTCTAGCCTAGCTACTTCATCATGCAACATATCAACGTAACTATTACATGCAATACATCACATCATGCTCTTACTAGACAACCAATAACCTTGATAACAAGGTTTCAATTCATACCATAGCAGCGCAAAAAATTCAACAACATAAATCCTCATTCTCAACTAACAAGCATTCTATCGTCAAATCCACCAATACTACACCAATAAACATATCCATATGCTATAAATCAAAGATAAAGACATAATGCATAACAAGATATATCATCTAATAGCAAAATACCCAAATCAACAATTTAAGCAAAATTGAGCATGCAATTGATAGTAAATAACATGTCGAATCACATAAACAACATACCCATGCATCAAACTAGCATAATTGAAGCTCAAATTAGAAAACCCCCAAATTCGAAAATTAGGGTTCTTAAAGATGATACCTCAGATCTGCAAATCTAACGAAGTAGGATGAAATTTGATCGGTTAGGGTTATAGATCATGTAATAGGCTTCGAAACAAGCTAAAGAACACTCAATTTGGTCAAGAAACGAAGAAGTTATGAAGATTTAGAAGCAAAATCGCACTTTTCGGGTTTTTTGGGAGTATGGATGAAGAAGAATGAAGAAAATGATGATTCGGGGTTGAAATCCGCGTTTTTTAAGATCTGGGACTGTGGGGCTGTTCGCCCCACCACGGGGCGGTTCACCCCGTGCTCCCCAATGCGGGGAGACGGGTCCCGATGTCAGAAAATGCGGTTTTAATCCCGAAACTAATTTTTTTCAAAAAACCACTCGAAAAATCTCACTCAAACAAAAGCATATACGACACACATATGAACAAATTCGCATATGAGAATCAAATAGTTCAAGAATGAAATGCATGCGGAAAAGCAGTAAAGAAAGCGATAAAAATTCCGGGTTGCCTCCCGGATAGCGTCATTGTTTTAAGTCTTTGACTCGACTCCTGTCTGCGCCTATCTCTTCTTTTTGCGGGTACTAGTCTTCCCCTTCATTGATCTCCTTTCCATGCCACGAACCTGTGAATAAGAAAGAATATAGGCTGTAAGACCACAATAGTGAGTAATAATATCAGGCGATTCTGGTGGATCAGGTATGGCTTGTAATACGTGTTGCTTGCCATCCACCTCAATGGTGCAAGTTCTTTGGTAGATGTCCATTACTTAGCGTAGTTTGGTCAAGAATGTTTGCCCTAAGAGTATGACATCCCCCGTCCCAGGTGCAGATGCCGGCATAACTACGAAATTGGTGTTTATTGATGCTTCACCAATCTTGACCAACACATTTTTCACAACACCTTCGGGTCTCATGAATGATCCATCCTCCAGTCGCACAATAGCCCTTTCCTCAGATAGCTTTCCAAGGTTACTCTTTTCAAACACATTCATAGGAATTATGTTTGAGTAGGATCCCGTGTCTAGTGTGGCACGGACATCTTCAAGCTCACCAATCCCTACCTTAACATCGAAACTTTTAGGGAGTGGTTCGGAATCCTCTTGCTCCTCATCACTTGCGTCAGAACCGAGGTCCTCCTCTTCTTCCTCAGCCTGTAGAAGTTCTTCCTTCATGCAACACTCGCACCTAACGACCTTCTCAGTGTTGCTTTGTTCTTTACTTGCTCTTCGGTCGATCAACTCTTGCATCTTTTGATGGGCAAGCCTAGTGCTCTCTTCCAACCTATCGAGCCTTGCCCTAGTCTTCTCGAAATCCTCTTCATACCGTTTGAGAAAACTTTGTGTGTGATCAACCATCTTCTGCAAGTTCTCCATCAGTAGAGCCGTCTTCAACTTCGGTGGCTCTTTCGGAGCGGGGTTTTCGCAGTGATCGTTACCATAGTTCAGCCTGCTACGGTCTTGGTTAGGTCCATAAGCTGGGTTAGCCAGTGCATATCCTTGATTGTTACGGTATCCTCTTCTCCAGAATCCACCTCGAGGATTCCTACCGTCTTGTCCGTAGCTAACTTCTTGAGTACCAAACTCCGTAGCGAAGGCTTCTTCTTCTCCTCCTCGAGCCCAGTTGCCATCTTCGTATGCCAGCTCCGATCTACACATATGAGCTCCATGCCCATAGTTCTTGCATATTCGGCATACTTCGTTCAAAACAGTTGTTCCGGTGGCGCTCTTGAGGACTTGCTTCAATTCGTTGGTAAAGCACTCGAATTGATCCCCATTCCCCCTATACATAGGGGCTTCTTGAGTTGGTGGAGCTTCAGGTCCACGTCTCCTAACCATTGCTCTTGGGTCCTTGAACTGCGAACCCTTGGCAAGCCTTTCGAAAACTGCCCAGACGGCTTCTGCGATTTCCTCCCAAATATTGCCTCGGCATTGGAAATCCACCACTTGTTGGTTCTCGAAGGTTAGTCCATTGTAGAAGTGTTGGACTAGGTCGGAGAGTTCAAACCCATGGTGAGGGCACTTGTTCGTGAGATCTTGGAACCTCTCGAACGCGGTGTAGATGGTCTCATCATAGTCCTGCTTGAATCCAGTGATCTGTGCCTTTAGCGCGGTAGTCAGAGTGTGTGGGAAGTATTTCTCCATGAAAGCTGAAAAAACCTTTTCCCAAGTGTCCAGCGAGCCTGCTGGAAGAGAACTCAGCCATGACTTGGCTCTATCGCCAAGTCCCATAGCAAAAACCTTCATCCTCAACTCATCCGTTGTTATGTCAGCTCCGGGTTGTGGGAGTTGGTTGACGAAATCATCGATATCGTTCAAGTACCCCATCACATCTTCCCTTGATAAGCTATAGAACCTCGGAAGTTGTTGGAATGCGTGGTTCTTGATTTCCAGATCTCGGGTTGCGGGCGAAAGAACAATCGCCGGTCCCCTCATACGATCCTTGGTGGGTTGTACCCATGCCTTCAGTGGTCTAGCTTCTGCCATTCCGTCGATTTCCTTGAAAAGGAGTCGCCTTCTTTGGTGGTAGACTCTATCGATCTCAGCAATTGAATCAGCAAGCGGTATTCCTGCAGAACGTGTATGCGGCATACACAATCTGTGACAGAGTAGGTAAAGTGATTAGAAACAAATAGGAAAACAGAGAGAGATTAAAAAGGAAAACTAAAACTAAAAGAATTCGGAATCTAAAGCTGTAATTAAAAACAAATTAAATAGAAAAAAGGAGTATAGTTCCCCGGCAACGGCGCCAATTTGATGAACGTTGTCAGGGTTCAGTCAAATAAATTTGTAATTAGCCAAAGGCAATCCACAACTACAACAAAAACCGTAGTGTAGTAGCAGAATGACTCGAGTGTCATTCTCTGAGGACTATAACTAGCTTTATCTATTTAATCAAGAAAATATAAAACAGCAGATAGAAAGCAATAGGGGGTTTTCAAGCAGATAATGGAGGTTGGTGATAGTATGGTCCTTCTTAACATAATGGGTCGATAATCATGCATAAATTCCTCGGTCTTGCATAGAGATCTTTGAATGAATCTTGGGTCCTGTTGTAAGTATTGTGCACTACGAAGATAATATGGGTCTGACCTGTCAACAACTAACGTCCTATTGTGTTCCGTAATCATTCAACACTACGAAGATAATTTAGTCTGATTGGCCGACAAGTGTCCTAGTGTGCATAATAATCAATACAACATACGAGAATTTTGGTGTTCAACTCATCAACGAAATAAAGCAATGACACGGAGTATAATGCGCGATATAGCCATTAGCATGATTATCTTCCCTCGCTAAGAATTCACATACTACCACCAACGATAAATTTAGCTACTCATAATGTGCATGCAATCAATAGCAATCATAGAAGAAAACATATTGAAAGAATATAAAATAAGTAGATAAAAGTTGTAAAATACAAAGTTACCGAAGGTTGTCAATCTCCGGATGATTGCGATCCTACGCGCTCCAATCTGCTATGAAAAAGTATCCCCTAAGCTATGGAACTCCCAGGACAGGCCCCGGGAAGTTCCTACCTAAAACTATAGAGAGAGGTGAGAAAGTAGGCTTGGAAAGATATGATTTTCGGAGAGAAAACTCGCAACTATATATAGGCCCGAAAAACTTCTGGGGCGGTTCGCCCGAGAGCTGGGGCGGTTCGCCCCCCAGTATTTCGCGGAATTTCCGTGTTTTTCGACACGGATTTGGATTTATTCACCTTTTCGGACTCGGTTTTAGACTTCTAATGGCCTTCTAACCTCCAGATTCGACCCCTAGACTCCAAATCCTATCCGGAAACCTTCAGATACTCCAAATAGGCTTCTGGAACACCAATTCCTTGTAAACTATAGAGAGAGGTGAGAAAGTAGGCTTGGAAAGATACGATTTTCGGAGAGAAAACTCGCAACTATATAGGCCCGAAAAACTTCTGGGGCGGTTCGCCCGAGAGCTGGGGCGGTTCGCCCCCCAGTATTTCGCGGAATTTCTGTGTTTTTCGACACGGATTTGGATTTATTCACCTTTTCGGACTCGGTTTCAGACTTCTAATGGCCTTCTAACCTCCAGATTCGACCCCTAGACTCCAAATCCTATCCGGAAACCTTCAGATACTCCAAATAGGCTTCTGGAACACCAATTCCTTGTAAACAGGGAAACGTGACACTATTCTAATAAAATGTACTAAAATATAGCTAAATTAACATAGAGGATAGCTAAATTAGGTGAAAAAGACTCGAATGAAAGTGTAAAATACACATTCATCACTGTGTACAGACAGATATGATTTGCTGAAAACTAAATACAGTAAGTAAATCACACAAACACTTTTATAGTGGTATCTGAGAGTGGCGTAATCACTCAACTAATCCACTTTGTCCTTTCTAGTACTGAATCCACTAAGATATGATTGAGGTTCCTTACAATCTCCTATCTAGAGCGATTCAACAGAAACCAAAGCACACTTGCTTTGTCTCCAACCTAATCTAGAGAACGTAACCTTGTTCTCCACCAAACTTGGTACTTTTAATCAGCAAAACTATGCTCGATTAAGTTCCCCCTGAATATCACGCCTGAAAGGGTGTATTTTCAGTTAGAGAGTTTTGGGGTGAGATAACTTAATTATAACTTATTCAGTTACAACAAGTAATCTAAGAAACACAACTTTGAATACTTTGCAGTAAACAAGTTTGATTGTTTCTGGTGTCAAGACTTGTTCTTGTTCAAAAGAAAGAACACTTAACTAATTTCTTAGCCGAGTTTGTTCTACTTCTTTACAAGTAGCTTTTTCAAGATTTAAGTCTTGGAACAGATCAATGGCAGTAAGAGTATTTGAAGGTTTGTGAGTTTTAAGAACAAGTGAGAGTTTGATCACGTTGTTGACACACTTCAACTCTTCGCCGGATGACCTCTATTTATAGTGCAAGTAAGGAGCCGTTTAAATTTTAAATTCCAAGGCTTTTGTTCCTTAACATGTCACTATCTTGCTTTTGTACTTTCAGCAGCGTCCTTGTTTGTCTTCTAGTCTTCATGTCCTTCGCGTGTAAGCTTTGCATTTAATGCATATTTGAATAGAATTCAAACAGTAATATTGGAGCGCAAATTCAAGTACTTTCAGCAAGAGGTCACATATGTTCCATCAGCAAGTGGTTAGTCTCAGTTTCAGCAAGCACAACCTACTTTGTCTTTCAGATTTTCACTTATGCAATGCTGTTGCTGAAGTTTCCACTTTCTGAGCAACACGTGCCTTTGTAGATACCAGTCTTTCAGCAATCTTCAAGTCTTCAGATCTTCGAATTCTTCAAGTCTTCAGATCTTCAATAATCTTCAAGATTCTGAGCGGTTTCTAAATGCTTCAATAGGTTATTTTCTTTTCAGAAAATAAGATACATCACAAGCTACAACATCAATAAGTTATTTTCTTTTCAGAAAATAAAATACATCATACGCGGTGAAAACCAATCTAAACTAACACCTACTCTAAGTCTTCAGCAAACGTTCCTCTTTTACAATGTCCTTAAAATTCTAAATTCCTATGGACCTTAAGAGTACTAGTTACTGGACTTTCCTTAATTTAGCATGGTTAATTACTCATCAAAATTACAAGATTCCTAACAAATTTCCCCCTTTTTGATGTTAGCAATCCATGGCTAAATTAATTGTTACCCTTTTAGAGGTTTCTGATGTTGAATAAATCAGTTGATTAATGCAAGCATACTTGAATAATTAAACAGTAAGCATAAGTAAATTGCATAATCAAAAACCAATAAGAGTCAAAAGTTTCATTGTTGATAGTTATCTTTCAGAAGTTTACATGAAATAGCATAGATAACTTAAACAGAATCAGCAAACAAAACTTTAACAAAAAGTATTACAGGGACTTAAGCTCTTTCAGAGGATTTTCTCAAAATCTCTCTTACACTCTTCTCAGCAAGTGCAGTAAATTCAACACAGTCCTTTTCGTAGTTTTCCAGAAGCCTACGGACTTGTAGTTGAAGAATTCTTGCATTTTTGCAGGCAGTGTGATGATGCTTTTCATCATTCATTTCCATGTAGCGAGTTACCCACAAATGCATGCCCCAATTGCTGGCATGGAGAAGCTGTGTATCTGAAATGCTTTTCGGATGAATCTTTCTTAGCCAGAGAAGATCTTCTTCTTGATCCTTAGCAGTGAGATAGAAGTACTCATAAGGAATCAATCCAAGTCTCTTCTTTGTTTTCTTTGTTACTGGGTCAGAGTAGTAAGCGATGCCAGGTGGTTTGATCAGATTTGGTTCTTGTTTATATGTCTTACCAATGACAATTCTTCTTACTTGGACCTCAAGATTCAACCATTTCCCAGCAATATTTCTCGGGAGGGATTCTTCCCTTTGCTTCCTTTGGACCTTGAGTTCAATCCATTTGAACATTTGATTCAATATGGCTGTAGGAAAGAACTCATTCACCAGCAAGTCTTCCAGCTTTAAAATCCAACAACCATGAATGTTTCTGATTACATTCTGAGTGGTTTCCTCATTGCTGGTCTTTGTATATTCAATGTCGGAGCCAATAGCAATGCTGGCCAACCTTTTTTCTTCCTGTCTTTGCCTTCTTCTTCTTGTCTTAGCATTGTCTTGATCTCTTGCTGAAGAGTCAGACGAAAAATTCTTTGAGTAGCCAGACGGAGTCAAGGCTGTTAAGGGTCTAGCTCTTATGGCTTGAGCTATTGTTTGATTGTCATCATCTTCATTCAGATTGTGATGACTTTCAGTATGGCAAAAATCTTGAGTTTCAGCAGTGGTTTTTCTCTTTTTGGTACTTGCTGAATTCAACTCAGATTCTGCTTGCCTTTTAGAACTTTGCTCTTTTTCAGCAAGCGGTTCTATGGGCAGTGGCACATCAACAGCAGGAGGGGTTTGGTTTCTTTTTCTGGTACTCTTCTTTTCCCCCTTAGACATGGATTGCAACATCGGAGTGATGTGCATAGAATAAAACTCATTGCAATTTTCAGCAAGAGTGCTTAAACTGTTATACTTCATGATGATTTGTTGTTGGTCAGAAGTCATTTTTGACAATTCTTGTTGAATGCTCATCATGTTCTCTTCATGTCTTTTCTCTGTTGCGGCCTTCTCATCCATAAAAGTTTGTGCCTTTACGAGAGAGGTCTTTGCTAGCTTTAGAGCTTGACTTACATCTTCTTCATAGCTTTTGTGATAAAGACTGATGTCTTTCTGAGCTATGGTCAAAGTAGTAGTGCGTCTCAGCACCGTAGCCAATATCTTTCCAAAGTCAAGTGGGCTCTCAGCAAGCAATGCCTCATCTTCAGCTTTGCAGGCATTATGGACTTCCTTTAGTGCTAAAATTCTGGGAGTAAACTCCTCAACTCTTGGGAACGGCACTAAATGAGGTGTCAAGGAATGAACCTTAAGTTCGGAAGCAAACTGATCATCACGCGTCAGCAATTCTGCTCTTCGACCATCGTCTAAATCATTGATGTAATCAGGAGGAGGAATCTGAAAAACTTTTGGGTCTCGCTTGGATTGTTCATCTTCATTTTCTGACAAGTCGTCATCATCCTCAGATTCATCAAGTTGAGCAACTTTTGAGCCTTTATCAGTAGCTTCACTTCCTTTTTGTTGAGTGGTTGCTGATGGCAACTCTTCAGACTCAACGACTAGAGTTTCACCAGTAGTTAGTTTTAATTGAGTAGTTGCTGAATGCAACGTTTGAGACTCAATTACTGGAGTTTCGCCAGTAGTTAGTTTTAATTGAGTTTGAGACTCAATTACTGGAGTTTCGCCAGTAGTAAATAGAAGGGAGGGGACTTCCGTTGATCTTACTCCTGAAGATTGACCAATTTCTAGATCATGCGTATGCCTTGCATGGATCAAGATACTTTTCTGGAGAGCGCGTTGGTAATCTTCATCTTGTTCATCATCATCATCAAGGTTTTCTTCAGTAACCTTGGCATCAGAAACTGGACTTTTGCCATTTTTCAAGGCAGCCCTTTTTCTGGCATATTCTTCTTCAGTATCAGCACCTTGCACAGGTGCTTGATTTTCAGCAGCAGCAGGAGGAGGTTGAGATTCTTGCTGAGGTTGTTGTTGTTCAGCTTGCTGATTTTCAGGTTGAGCATTTTCAGCAACTGTCATCTTCAATCCTCCAGCATCAGGACTTGGACCTTGATTGTCATCATCATCGTCTTTCTTGTCCTTGGAATCTTTCCCTTCATCATCACTGGGATCAGTGGAATGTTCTCATCTTCTTCTTCTTCATCATCGTCTGTCAGAATGACTAGCTCAACGTGCTTATACAAAGCAACACTTGTCACTTCCTCTTCCTCATTGATTTTGTGGGGATCAGCCACCACAGGTACAAATAAAACTTTGAGCATCACAGCTTGTTCAGCTGGAGAGGCACTCTTTAATTTTGCCTTCATATTCTCTCTGATTTGAGCAATCAGATTCGAGCTCATTTGCTGAGAATATGTCATTTCTTCAGGAAGGATGGAGTGGACAAATGTTTCGAGCTTCAGCAGAGAAGATCTCTTTTTCTCGTTTGAGAGATGAAGGTGAAGATCAGAGAAATCCATTCGCCTGTACCTTTGCCAGTTGCTGACGGACTTAGCAACTCTTGACAAAGTTGTCCTTTTGAAGTTCAAGTACAGTTCTTCAGAACTTACTTGAGGATCTTCAGTGAAGAGTACCACTTTAGTGGTCTCCTTTTGAGCCTGAAAAAGAACGTTATTTAGATCAGGAATGGTTTGGAGAATTGTTTTAGAGTTTATATCTGAAACATGATTTACCTGTTGAGAGTCAGCAAGGTCATGTAGTACAATTTCCATTCCATGAGGAGCTTGAGTAGCATCCTCCATTTGTTCATCCTGAAATAAATTAGAGTTAGACACAAGTACTAAGCTGTCAAACTTAGTTTTTATACCAAAATTATTAACTACCTGCTGAGCAGGGAGTGTTGGTTCTGGTGCAGAGGCTTCAGCAACCATCTGACTTGCATCTTGAGAAGTCTGTAGAGATAATATAATATTAGCAAAAGAACAATTTTCAGAAATTGAAGTTTTACTGATGGTTGAATTAACTACCTGCTGAAGAAGGACAGGTTGTGGCTCAGTCCTTTCAGCATTAACAGTTTCTTCAGCTTCTTGGACTGTTTCTTCAGCAGACTTCTGGTTTTGCTCTAGTTGAGAAAGCTGTGCGGTTTTAGCAATCTCCCTTGTCTCTGAAATGACAAGTTGAGCAGAAGCATCTTGACCCTTGAGCTCACTGCTTGTCATGAAGATATCAATTGATTTGTTGGATGATTCTTCAATCTCCAACTCCATTTGTTTGCTTATTTCTTCCAGTACAAGCTGGACTTTGTCAATTGATGTCTTGGGTGAACTTGGGCCAGTATTCTCAGCATCGCGAGATGCGTCGTTGAATAATGCTTCTTGTGTTTCAGCAACTTCTTGAACTGGAACCATTGTTGTCTCAGCAACTGGTCCTTCAGCAAGCGGGGTTTCAGCAACTTGATGAGTTGCTTGTTCAACAACCATCTTTTCAGCAGCATCAGCAAGTGCCGCTCTTTGCAGATCAGTGGCAATGTCACTTGCTGGTCTCAAAGTTGGATCATCTAGATTATCTACAATGTAGATATCTGGGACTTGGGCAGGAATTTCATTTCCACTGCTTGTGGTCTATTCTCAGTAGAATTGTCAACATTGAGTTGATTGTTGAAGGCTTCCGCAAACACTTCAACATTGCTGACATAGGCTTCAGTAATCACCTCAGCAACATCTACTGGCAAATGCGTTTCAGCATTTGTCTGGGAATTGTCTGACTTGCGAGCCAGTGTTTTCTTCCTTTTGTTGCTGGTCCGTTTCCTCTTAGGTACGGGGTTTGCTGATGACGCTGCAGTCTGAGTGTCATCATCAGCTTTCCGCTTTTTCTTGTTAGATTTCTCCAGTTTCCCAGAGTCATCTATAGTTGCATTTCCAGCAACGGCTCATGTACACGTACCTTGTTGATTTTCTACAGCAGTTTCATTTGTGTTACCACCACCAACAGCAGTTTCATCTCTAAGTTGCTGAGTGGTATCATATGCAGCTGTTGTATACCTTTCTTGCTGGCTTGTGCTGACAACATTTGCAGTTGTTGTCTTCTTAGTTTTCTTTCCAGCAATCTTAGGTACATTTTGCTTGTAGAATGATCTTCCCACATTGCACACAGATTTCTTGATTGGCAATGGGTTTCTTAGCTGAATCCTGAAATGTTCAAGGATGTAGCATATCTTGATTCCATACATAACTGGAAAGAAAGGTGAGACCTTGTTGTCTTCTACCTTTACCTTAAACTTAGTAACACAATCAACAAGCCTGTTGAAAATGTACTTAGCCCAGTTAAGTTCCGTTTTATTTTCATGGATATGCATCAGCAATGGCCATCTTCTCAGGCCTACTTGGTCAATTCCTCCAACTTGGGAGTCAAGAACTTTTATTAGTAGCAGAGCTACTAGACCAAGTGAATGGCAGAGATGCTTTCTCTTAACGTGCTTTGTCCAAGTCACGGGAGCAATCTCGCCTTTCTTCATTTTCTCGTTTCTGACGTCACTGTAGAAAGCTTCAATTTCTTCGTCAGTGGCAGTGACGTCATCTTCAGTTCCAGTGGTTGGAATCTGAAAAATCTCCGCTAAATCAGTCCATTTCAGGACGATTTGCGTGTTCTGAACATGAGTAAAGATCACTTTTTCAGTGACTCCTTTACTATCTGTAAGGGATTGGATTTCTACATTGTTGTAGAATTCCATTGTATCAATCATGCTCACTTGCTTAGTGCGAGCAGAGATAAAGTTCATGAGGCCTTGCTGCTAGATAGGCTCAAGCGCCTCTTCATTTTCGTCATCTAGTTCTTGTTCATAAAAGTACCTAATGTACTTTTCTTTTGCAAAACCTACCCATTGCATCAACATCTCACACTTTGCAGTGTCAAGATATGACGGAGGCATAGGTTTTTCAAAAATGCGATCGTTTTTCAACACAACTTTCGTTGTGTTTGTGGCCGGAGTAGTCACCGGAGCAGTGCGTGTTTCAGCACTGTCAACCTTTGACGATTTTGAGGACTTAGAAGTCTGTCTTTTGGGAGCCATTTCTTTTATAGAGCAAGAAAATTTGTACGAAAAGAGATAGTTTGCTTTTTGACCGGAGGTACAGTAGATTCAGGCTAAAATTTGCAGAGAAAGGAAATGTGAGTTAAAGAATTTTGTCATTTCTCTAACTCCTTCTTTATATAGTGTCTCTGGTGTGTGAGAAACTCAATCGATTTGAGCTCTCAGCAAGGGTAAAACAGAGAAACACTGGAGTTAGTGGAGCCTTTGCATTAAATGCGTAGTGGCCCACTATCTTAAAACCGCCAGAGCACTCTCTCTCTTTGTTTCATTAACCGTTAGATTAGTAACTCCTTTTAATCAATGGCCACGATTGAATTTCATGTCATGATTATTACGAGTTTATCTGTGCCCGATTAACGTCACAAATTGATTTTACCGAGTTTTAAGGGATAGATTGCTTGCTAAAATAGACAAGAATCTTTTCAGCGAGTTTGAATTATCAACCTAGATACTTGCTGAAAGTTCCCCCTTACTTAGATATCTCATATTTTCTTAAGTTTAAAAGATATTTCTGATTTCCCGTATCAGTAAATTCTTTTGTACTTGAGATATCCTTTGGTAAAATCTGAGAGATGAGCTTTGCTCTTTTTCTGAGTTCCCGTCTCAGAAAATTCCTTTGATACTTGAATACCTGTTTCAGTATCTTTGATTGTCTGAATGCCTGTTTCAGCAATCCTTAAGCTCTTTCTCTTACTGAGTGCCTGTCTCAGCAAGTGATCAAGTTTCCTAACAAATACCCGTATTGAAGGAATTACTTGCTGAATGCCTGTTTCAGCAAACATGTAGTGACCTATCATTTCTTAGAAGAAATGAGTGACTGAGTCTTTTAAACAGGAATACTTTGGCTTGCTGAATACCTGTTTCAGCATTCTGCCAATTGTATCCTTTATTGTGGTAGTTCAATCAACCCAATGTTATACCTTAGCATTGCAAACGTATTATCCGGTAGGGGCTTGGTAAAGATATCATCAAGCTGATCATCAGTGCCTACTTTCAGAACCTCAATATCACCTTTTTCCACATGATCTCTAATGAAATGATGTCTAATATCAATGTGCTTAGTCCTACAGTGAAACTTAGGATTTTGCGTGATTGCAATAGCACTTGTATTATCACAAAAGATTGGTGTTTTCTTTGCAGAAATACCATAATCTCTTAATTGTTGCTGAATCCATAGGATTTGAGCTGTGCAACAACCAACTGCAATGTATTCAGATTCAGTAGATGAATTGGCAACACAGGTTTGCTTCTTGCTGAACCATGATATTAATCTAGTACCCAAAAACTGACAAGTTCCAGAAGTAATTTTTCTATCAAGAGTTGATCCTCCATGATCAGCATCAGAATAACCAACCAATTCAAGTCCAGAATCTTTAGGATACCATAATCCAACATTGACTGTACCTTTAACATATTTCAGTATCTTGATTGCCTTTTTGTAGTGTGATTCTCTTGGATCAGATTGAAATCTTGCACACACACAAACAACATACTGAATGTCAGGTCTACTTGCTGTTAGATACAACAAGGAACCAATGAGCTTCCTATACTTGTGTTCTTCAACACTTTTGTCCTCTTTAGTATAGCCCAATTTGGTACCAACACTCATAGGGATCTTTTCAGGTTTCTCATCCTCTTTGATCCTAAACTTTATGAGCATTTCTTTCGCATACTTTGCTTGATTTATGAATATTCCATCTTTGAGTTGCTTGACTTGCAATCCTAGGAAATAATTCAATTTTCCCATCATACTCATTTCAAACTTATTTGTCATGAGTTTGGCAAAATCATCACAAAGTTGCTTGTCCTTAGATCCAAAAATTATGTCATCCACATAAATTTGAACTAAGAGTATTTTACCATCATGGTTCATGGTAAATAAGGTTTTGTCAACTTCACCTTTCTTGAAACCATTTTCCAGCAAGAACTTAGCCAAGGTATCATACCATGCTCTTGGTGCTTGCTTTAGACCATATACAGCTTTCTGAAGCTTGTATACCATCTTGATTTCTGAGGGAAGTTCAAAGCCAGGGGGTTGTTCTAGGTAGAGTTCTTCAGCAAGTTCACCGTTCAAGAATGCACTTTTAACATCCATTTGGTAAACAATGAAGTCATTGTGAGCAGCAAAGGCCAAGAGAAGCCTAATTGCATCCAATCTTGCGACTGGTGCATAAGACTCATCATAGTCCAATCCTTCAGTCTGACAGTAACCTTGAGCAACTAAGCGTACTTTATTTCTTGTTACTTCACCAGACTCGCTCAGCTTGTTTCTGAACACCCACTTTGTACCAATAGCTTTCTTGTCTTCAGCAAGCGGCACAAGTTTCCAGACTTTGTTTCTTTCAAATTGATCCAGTTCTTCTTGCATTGCCTTTATCCATTCAGAATGCTTTAAAACTTCTTCTATGGTTTTAGGTTCAATTTCTGAAACAAAGCAAGAGAACAATGATTCTACTTCTACGACAGTTGCTTCTTCAGCAAGTCCATGAGTAGCTTTGGATCTAGTCACTTGGCGTTTATTAATATCGCCAATCATATCCGTAGAGGGATGATCTCTAATCCATTTATTAACAGGTTTTCTGTTTGTTGGATCAGGATATGTTTGCTCATCAGCATGTGACTCTTCAGTATGTACTTGTTCAGTACTACTGGGAATTTGTGTCTCTGCTGAGATTTGTTCATCAGCAACTGCTTGTTCAGCATTGCTCGATTGAGGTAGTTCATCAGCAGGCACTGGAGATTGCGTAATTTCAGCAACTTCCGGAGCAACCGCGTCTTTTGTTGGAAATTCTTTGTCGTGAACTATATTTATCTTGTCATGACTAGGGGGAGGAGAGTCATTGTCAGAATCATCATTTAGTTCAATTGACTTGATTTGCCTAGCATTAGATTCAGTTATTTGCTCATGTATGATTAGCTTTTTCATACATTCTAATATTTCTTCTTCAGCAGGCACACCTTGTGACTTTTCGTAGAATACAACATGCACTGATTCTTCAATATTTTGTGCCTTTTTGTTGTAAACTCTATAAGCTTTACTATGCAAGGAGTAGCCGAGAAATATAGCTTCGTCTGCCTTTGGTTGAAATGTTCTGAGGTATTCTCTACCATTGTTAAGAACGAAACACTTGCAACCAAATACTCTTAGATGAGTGATGTTAGAAGGTCTTCCAACAAACAATTCATAAGGAGTTTTGTTGTATTCCTTAGTAATCAAACATCAGTTTTGAGTATAACAGGCGGTATTATTCGCTTCAACCCAATAAGCCTCACTTATTTCAGTGTCAGCAAGCATTGTTCTTGCGGCTTCTTTCAGGGTACGATTCTTCTGTTCAGCAACCGTTTTGCTGTGGTGTTCTTACTGAGGATAACTGATGTTGTATACCTTTTGAGGTACAATATTCAGTTATGTACTGGTTTACAAACTCAGTTACCTGGTCTGTCCTTATGACTTTACCTTGTCATTTTTCATGACTTCCAAGCTATTCAGCAAGTTAGGTTTTCAGTCTTGGTTCAGATTGTGCTTGATGATACTACCCAAGTGAATCTTGAATAGTCATCTACCACGACTAGACCATTACATCTACCCACATAGCTTGTTGAAGAAGATTCAAACAAGTCCATGTGCCAGAGTTGTAAAGGTTTTGTAGTTGACGGTACTGCCGTGTCTTGAAAGAAGATTGGTTTGCTTCCTTGCCTGAATGCATTGCAACACCCTCCTTTTCAAAAGTAACCCTAGGTAATCCAACTACAAGTGACTTTTAGACGCTTATTCAGCGTCTTGAAGTTTAGATGACTGTTCGTTTATGCCATAACCATGCTTTTTCAGCAAGGAATCATGCTCTGAGACAAGGCATTTTTCAACACTTGCTGAAGACCACAACGGTGTACCCCCTATGGTCTTCTTGCAATCATAATTACCTTAGTCTCGAAATCTATAGTTTTACATTCCTCACTTTTAATTTTGCTGAAGTATCCTTTGTCAGCAAACTGACTCATGTGAAAGGTTAAACTTTAAGATTTTGACATAAAGACACCAGTAATGGTTAACATCCTAATTGTTTTCTCTGCCTGAGGAACTAGCAGGTTTCCAGCTTGAAAACTTATCGTGCTGGTCAAATTCACTTTC
>CM051455.1:92150567-92249977 GCA_028274465.1 Plantago ovata | reverse complement strand
ATTTGCAAAACCTCCCCATTGCATCAACATCTCACACTTTGCCGTGTCAAGATATGACGGAGGCATAGGTTTTTCAGTGATTCGGTCGTTTTTCAACACAACTTTCGTTGTGTTTTGTGGCCGGAGTAGTCACCGGAGCAGTGCGTGTTTCAGCACTGTCAACTTTGACGATTTGAGGACTTAGAAGACTGTCTCTTGGGAGCCATTTCTTTTATAGAGCAAGAAATTGTACGAAAGAGATAGTTTGCTTTTTGACCGGAGGTACAGTAGATTCAGGCTAAAATTTGCAGAGAAAGGAAATGTGAGTTAAAGAATTTTGTCATTTCTCTAACTCCTTCTTTATATAGTGTCTCTGGTGTGTGAGAAACTCAATCGATTTGAGCTCTCAGCAAGGGTAAAACAGAGAAACACTGGAGTTAGTGGAGCCTTTGCATTAATGCGTAGTGGCCCACTAACTAAAACCGTCAGAGCACTCTCTCTCTTTGTTTTGTTAACCGTTAGATTAGTAACTCCTTTTAATCAATGGCCACGATTGAATTTCATGTCATGATTATTACGAGTTTATCTGTGCCCGATTAACGTCACAAATTGATTTTACCGAGTTTTAAGGGATAGATTGCTTGCTAAAATAGACAAGAATCTTTTCAGCGAGTTTGAATTATCAACCTAGATACTTGCTGAAAGTTCCCCCTTACTTAGATATCTCATATTTTCTTAAGTTTAAAAGATATTTCTGATTTCCCGTATCAGTAAATTCTTTTGTACTTGAGATATCCTTTGGTAAAATCTGAGAGATGAGCTTTGCTCTTTTTCTGAGTTCCCGTCTCAGAAAATTCCTTTGATACTTGAATACCTGTTTCAGTATCTTTGATTGTCTGAATGCCTGTTTCAGCAATCCTTAAGCTCTTTCTCTTACTGAGTGCCTGTCTCAGCAAGTGATCAAGTTTCCTAACAAATACCCGTATTGAAGGAATTACTTGCTGAATGCCTGTTTCAGCAAACATGTAGTGACCTATCATTTCTTAGAAGAAATGAGTGACTGAGTCTTTTAAACAGGAATACTTTGGCTTGCTGAATACCTGTTTCAGCATTCTGCCAATTGTATCCTTTATTGTGGTAGTTCAATCAACCCAATGTTATACCTTAGCATTGCAAACGTATTATCCGGTAGGGGCTTGGTAAAGATATCATCAAGCTGATCATCAGTGCCTACTTTCAGAACCTCAATATCACCTTTTTCCACATGATCTCTAATGAAATGATGTCTAATATCAATGTGCTTAGTCCTACAGTGAAACTTAGGATTTTGCGTGATTGCAATAGCACTTGTATTATCACAAAAGATTGGTGTTTTCTTTGCAGAAATACCATAATCTCTTAATTGTTGCTGAATCCATAGGATTTGAGCTGTGCAACAACCAACTGCAATGTATTCAGATTCAGTAGATGAATTGGCAACACAGGTTTGCTTCTTGCTGAACCATGATATTAATCTAGTACCCAAAACTGACAAGTTCCAGAAGTAATTTTTCTATCAAGAGTTGATCCTCCATGATCAGCATCAGAATAACCAACCAATTCAAGTCCAGAATCTTTAGGATACCATAATCCAACATTGACTGTACCTTTAACATATTTCAGTATCTTGATTGCCTTTTTGTAGTGTGATTCTCTTGGATCAGATTGAAATCTTGCACACACACAAACAACATACTGAATGTCAGGTCTACTTGCTGTTAGATACAACAAGGAACCAATGAGCTTCCTATACTTGTGTTCTTCAACACTTTTGTCCTCTTTAGTATAGCCCAATTTGGTACCAACACTCATAGGGATCTTTTCAGGTTTCTCATCCTCTTTGATCCTAAACTTTATGAGCATTTCTTTCGCATACTTTGCTTGATTTATGAATATTCCATCTTTGAGTTGCTTGACTTGCAATCCTAGGAAATAATTCAATTTTCCCATCATACTCATTTCAAACTTATTTGTCATGAGTTTGGCAAAATCATCACAAAGTTGCTTGTCCTTAGATCCAAAAATTATGTCATCCACATAAATTTGAACTAAGAGTATTTTACCATCATGGTTCATGGTAAATAAGGTTTTGTCAACTTCACCTTTCTTGAAACCATTTTCCAGCAAGAACTTAGCCAAGGTATCATACCATGCTCTTGGTGCTTGCTTTAGACCATATACAGCTTTCTGAAGCTTGTATACCATCTTGATTTCTGAGGGAAGTTCAAAGCCAGGGGGTTGTTCTAGGTAGAGTTCTTCAGCAAGTTCACCGTTCAAGAATGCACTTTTAACATCCATTTGGTAAACAATGAAGTCATTGTGAGCAGCAAAGGCCAAGAGAAGCCTAATTGCATCCAATCTTGCGACTGGTGCATAAGACTCATCATAGTCCAATCCTTCAGTCTGACAGTAACCTTGAGCAACTAAGCGTACTTTATTTCTTGTTACTTCACCAGACTCGCTCAGCTTGTTTCTGAACACCCACTTTGTACCAATAGCTTTCTTGTCTTCAGCAAGCGGCACAAGTTTCCAGACTTTGTTTCTTTCAAATTGATCCAGTTCTTCTTGCATTGCCTTTATCCATTCAGAATGCTTTAAAACTTCTTCTATGGTTTTAGGTTCAATTTCTGAAACAAAGCAAGAGAACAATGATTCTACTTCTACGACAGTTGCTTCTTCAGCAAGTCCATGAGTAGCTTTGGATCTAGTCACTTGGCGTTTATTAATATCGCCAATCATATCCGTAGAGGGATGATCTCTAATCCATTTATTAACAGGTTTTCTGTTTGTTGGATCAGGATATGTTTGCTCATCAGCATGTGACTCTTCAGTATGTACTTGTTCAGTACTACTGGGAATTTGTGTCTCTGCTGAGATTTGTTCATCAGCAACTGCTTGTTCAGCATTGCTCGATTGAGGTAGTTCATCAGCAGGCACTGGAGATTGCGTAATTTCAGCAACTTCCGGAGCAACCGCGTCTTTTGTTGGAAATTCTTTGTCGTGAACTATATTTATCTTGTCATGACTAGGGGGAGGAGAGTCATTGTCAGAATCATCATTTAGTTCAATTGACTTGATTTGCCTAGCATTAGATTCAGTTATTTGCTCATGTATGATTAGCTTTTTCATACATTCTAATATTTCTTCTTCAGCAGGCACACCTTGTGACTTTTCGTAGAATACAACATGCACTGATTCTTCAATATTTTGTGCCTTTTTGTTGTAAACTCTATAAGCTTTACTATGCAAGGAGTAGCCGAGAAATATAGCTTCGTCTGCCTTTGGTTGAAATGTTCTGAGGTATTCTCTACCATTGTTAAGAACGAAACACTTGCAACCAAATACTCTTAGATGAGTGATGTTAGAAGGTCTTCCAACAAACAATTCATAAGGAGTTTTGTTGTATTCCTTAGTAATCAAACATCAGTTTTGAGTATAACAGGCGGTATTATTCGCTTCAACCCAATAAGCCTCACTTATTTCAGTGTCAGCAAGCATTGTTCTTGCGGCTTCTTTCAGGGTACGATTCTTCTGTTCAGCAACACCGTTTTGCTGTGGTGTTCTTACTAAGGATAACTGATGTTGTATACCTTTTGAGGTACAATATTCAGTTATGTACTGGTTTACAAACTCAGTACCATGGTCTGTCCTTATGACTTTTACCTTGTCATTTTTCATGACTTCAAGCTTATTCAGCAAGTTAGGTATTTCAGTCTTGGTTTCAGATTTGTGCTTGATGAATACTACCCAAGTGAATCTTGAATAGTCATCTACCACGACTAGACCATACATCTTACCAACATAGCTTGTTGAAGAAAATTCAAACAAGTCCATGTGCAAGAGTTGTAAAGGTTTTGTAGTTGACGGTACTGCCTTGTTCTTGAAAGAAGATTTGGTTTGCTTTCCTTGCTGACATGCATTGCAAACACCATCCTTTTCAAAAGTAACCCTAGGTAATCCAACTACAAGTGCCTTTTTAGACAGCTTATTCAGCGTCTTGAAGTTTAGATGACTTGTTCGTTTATGCCATAACCATGCTTTTTCAGCAAGGCAATCATGATCTGAGACAAGGCATTTTTCAACAATTGCTGAAGACCAATCAACGGTGTACAAGCCTCCTGGTCTTCTTGCAATCATAATTACCTTTTTAGTCTCGAAATCTATAAGTTTACATTCATCACTTTTAATTTTGATGAAGTATCCTTTGTCAGCAAACTGACTCATGCTGAAAAGGTTAAACTTTAGATTTTTGACATAAAGAACACCAGTAATGGTTATACATCCTAACTTGTTTTCTACTTGCTGAGGAACTAGAAGGTTTTGAGCTGAAAGACTTTTGACTCGTGCTGGTCAAATTCACTTTCTGATGTGGTGTCTTGCTCGGTTGACCTTTTTGCTGAACATACTTTTCAGTAAGTTCTTTTCTAGCAAGGTTCCTTCTAGCCCTAGCATTAAGATTCTTTTCAGAATTCTTAGGCTTGATTTTATTCATCTCTTGGAAGTATCTTTGCTGACTTTTCTTATACTCATAAAAGAGTTGACTTTGCTTGGTTTTGAAACCGAGTCCACTTTTCGGAGAATGCTGAGCTTTAGCGTCAGCAACCTTACTTGATTCAGGTTTGTCAGCAAAGGACTTCTGATTACTTTTAGTAATCTTGCCTTTAGTCTTAACAACTTGCTTTTCAGCAACTTGTTTGGCGAGATGCTTCACAACATCCTTTTTCTTTCCAGTTTGCTTCTCAGTAACCTGTTTTCCTTTTAATGTCTTGTTACTTTGAGTAGCAACAGCGGGCTTTATGGTCATAGGTACTTGGTTGCTTGTTTCAGCAACCTTAGATTGACCAAACTGATAGATTTCTGGTAGACCACTATCAGTAGCACGTACAAAGGAGATAGGTGATTTATCTTTTCTCAAGATTTCTACGTCATCACCTTCATACATTGCGCCTAAACCTTCTTTCTGAGATGGGTCTCTCAAATAAGAGTTTAGTTCAGTCATCGTATTACTTGCATCCACATAAGATTTGAAATTGACTTTCATCTTTTTCATCTCTTGGATTTCAGCAAGTAACTTTAGAATTGAGGACTGATATTCTTCCAATTCTAGTGCCATTTGAGAATTCTTCTCTGTAGCTTCAGCAATCAACTTCTTAAGACGCCTTATTTCAGCATCCGTTTCTTCTGTTTCTTCCTTCAGCAAGACGTACTTTTCAGTAGTCTACTTGGTCAGAATTTCAGCAAATTGTAGTTTCTCTTGCTGTCTGCTCAGAGTTTTCTCAAATCTTTCGATTTCTCCTTGAATCTTGTCAAGGTCAATCTCATCTTCACTTTCTGAGTCTGAGTCAGAGGTAGGGTTGTTTACCTGACCGGCCATGATGCAGAATTCGTAGTTTGACACATCTGGATAAGCTTCCATAGCTATTCCACAAACTTCTTTGCCAATCTCCACGTCTAGAGTGGCTTCTTCATCGTCGGTGTCTGAACTTTCATCCTCACTATCTTCGGAGCTAGTATCAATACACAATGCATCGATTTTTGCTTGAAGCTTCTTCTTTTCTTCAGCAATAAAAGCTCTTTTGAACTTCTTCTTTTTTTCAGCAGATTTGCCTTTCAGCAAAGGGCAATTAGCTTTGAAGTGTCCAGGCTTTTTGCAGTAAAAACATAGATCATTTCCAACTGATGGTTCTTCTGATGAAGAAACTTGCTGAGCTTGCTTGTTCAGCGAGCTAGTCTCATTCTTGTACTTATGGTAGTTGTTACCAAGATGCTTTTTCAGCTTCTCTTTTGCTTTTCGCCTTTCAAGTTCCTTGCTGATGAATTTCTTCATGTTTTGACAACCAAAGAGTTTTCATCAGTAGGTTCTTTTTCATTCTTCTTTTCAGAAGATGACGGCTTTGCAGCAAGAGCAATGTTTTGCGATTTTTCAGCAAATACATTTTCTCTTTGCTTTGTCTCATAGTTGACAGTAGCAAGATGAGAGAACAACTCTGTTGGTGTAATGTCTGGCATTCCTTGATTATAATAGAAATTTTGATTGTGGATCCATTCTTGATTCAGACTTCTGATGATAGTTTTCACTTTTTCAGAATCTGAGTAAAGGTTTCCAACACCCAAGGCTGCCATTTCACTAACAAGAGTTGTGAATCTGAAATCCAAGTCTTCCAGTGACTCGTTTGTACCTTGCTTAAAGTTTTGAAACTTTAATTTAAGTACTTCATGTTTGTTTTCCTTGGTCTTGTCAGATCCAACACAAAGATCTTGAACCATTTTCCAAACCTCCTTTGCAGTCTTAGCACCCCACAGTTTGCACTGTATAGTATCCGGAGTTGATCGAATGATGATATTTCTTGCTTGGCCATCAAGACGAAATCTTTTAGCTTCGTCAGAAGTCCATTCCTCTCTTGGTTTTGGAACGACAGTGTCCACCGGTTCTCCTAAGATGGTTTGCTTACCGGTAGGATCCGTGGTTTTGTGAGGAAATCTTTTCTCAATCTTAGTGATTTTGATAGGTCCATCATTAATGACAGTAACCATTTCATCACTAATGGCCTCAAGATGTAGCATCATGTTATTTCGCCATTTCTCATAATTTTCCAGCTTCAGCAAGGGAGCATCTCCTAAAGACATCCTGTCAGCAAAGCACTACTAAACTGATCAAGTGAGAGTGATTTACGGAGAGCACCTAAGCGGATCTAGGTTCAGTGCTGAAGGTTAAAGAACCTCCAGCTCTGATACCACTTGTTGGTCCCTTTAAACAACAAGAAAAGACTAGAGGGGGGGGGGGGTGAATAGTCTTTTCAAACTTTCGTCGTTTAAAACTTTCTCAGCAAGTGCTTATTACTTTTCAGTAATGAGTTTGCTGGTACTTAACTTTCTCAGCAAACAGAAGTTACTTTTAGTAGCTTGGTTTGCTGATACTTAAAATCAGAGAGCGGAAGTCTTTGATACAATAAGTGCTTTTTCAGTAAGAAAAGGTTTCAGCAAGTGATGTGAGTGACTGTGTACAGACATATATGATTTGCTGAAAATTAAATACAGTAAGTAAATCACACAAACACTTTTATAGTGGTATCTGAGAGTGGCGTAATCTCTCAACTAATCCACTTTGTCCTTTCTAGGATTGAATCCACTAAGATATGATTGAGGTTCCTTACAATCTCCTATCTAGAGCAATTCAACAGAAACCAAAGCACACTTGCTTTGTCTCCAACCTAATCTAGAGAACGTAACCTTGTTCTCCACCAAACTTGGTACTTTTAATCAGCAAAACTATGCTCGATTAAGTTCCCCCTGAATATCACGCCTGAAAGGGTGTATTTTCAGTTAGAGAGTTTTGGGGTGAGATAACTTAATTATAACTTATTCAGTTACAACAAGTAATCTAAGAAACACAACTTTGAATACTTTGTAGTAAACAAGTTTGATTGTTTCTGGTGTCAAGACTTGTTCTTGCTCAAAAGAACACTTAACTAATTTCTTATCCGAGTTTGTTCTACTTCTTTACAAGTAGCTTTTTCAAGCTTTAAGTCTTGGAACGGATCAATGGCAGTAAGAGTATTTGAAGGTTTGTGAGTTTTAAGCATAAGTGAGAGTTTGATCACGTTGTTGACACACTTCAACTCTTCGCCGGATGACCTCTATTTATAGTGCAAGTAAGGAGCCGTTTGAATTTTAAATTCCAAGGCTTTTGTTCCTTAACATGTCACTATCTTGCTTTTGTACTTTCAGCAGCATCCTTTTATGTCTTCTAGTCTTCATGTCCTTCGCGTGTAAGCTTTGCATTTAATGCATATTTGAATAGAATTCAAACATTAATATTGGAGCGCAAATTCAAGTACTTTCAGCAAGAGGTCACATATGTTCCATCAGCAAGTGGTTAGTATCAGTTTCAGCAAGCACAACCTACTCTGTCTTTCAGATTTTCACTTATGCAATGTTGTTGCTGAAGTTTCCACTTTCTGAGCAACACGTGCCTTTGTAGATACCAGTCTTTCAGCAATCTTCAAGTCTTCAGATCTTCGAATTCTTCAAGTCTTCAGATCTTCAATAATCTTCAAGATTCTGAGCGGTTTCTAAATGCTTCAATAGGTTATTTTCTTTTCAGAAAATAAGATACATCATAAGCTACAGCATCAATAAGTTATTTTCTTTTCAAAAAATAAAATACATCATACGCGGTAAAAACCAATCTAAACCAACACCTAATCTAAGTCTTCGGCAAACGTTCCTCTTTTACAATGTCCTTAAAATTCTAAATTCCTATGGACCTTAAGAGTACTAGTTACTGGACTTTCCTTAATTTAGCATGGTTAATTTCTCATCAAAATTACAAGATTCCTAACAACTTCCATCATAATTGATAAGAAAAACCTTTGCCAAATCGTTTTTTGATTTTATATTTTAAGTTAAATTAGTTAAAGCTAGTTATAGTCTTTAGAGATCGACACTCGGGGTTATCTTACTTCTACATTACGTGCCTTGGTTTTCGTTGTAGTTGTGAGTTGCCTTTGGCTAAAAATAAATTTATTTGATTAATTGAGTCTGACAATCTCGTTCATCAAATTGGCGCCGCTGCCGGGGACTATACTCCTTTTTTCTCTTTAGCTTATTTATATTTTCAGCATTCAATTCTCAGAGTTAGTAGTTAATTTGTTTCCAGAATCTTGCGACTTCTAACAGGACTAATTTTCAGTTTTGAGTTACTCCTGTTACAGATATTCAGGTATGACGTCCATGAAAGCTCGCATGATGCCCCAATTCTCGCAAGTTAGGAGAAGTTCATCTATATACTTGTAGGAAGAGTTGAAGAGCGACAAGTTCAGTGGTGAGAGACATACCGAGGTTTGAAGATGGAGTGGGGATGAATCCGTTACGCTTCATCAGATCCTATGAGGAAGAAATAGCAAGCGTTCCAGCAAAGGGGTTCACTGAGCACCAATTATGCAGGAGATTATTTTCTTTCGCTCTCGGATATGAACCAAGGCTTTGGATATCAAGGTTAGCACCAGGATCGCTGAAAACATGGAGCCAAGTAGTACGTAGAGGAGTTCTTGGCGCGATTTATGCCTTACCATGAGACAATTGCCTTACGAAATAGGATCAAACAATTCAGGCAAGGAGAGTATGAGCGGTTTTGTGACACCTACGAACGTTTTGAGTTGTATAAACGTGAGTGCCCCCATCACCGTTTCGACGATGGGAAGTTGATTTGGTATTTTGTTGGTGGTCTACGTCATGATGTTAGGCTTCAAGTGGATGGGATGTGTGGAGGATTAGAAGAATGTATTGTTGAAGAGGCAGAGAAGGTCCTTCGAAGGTACGCCAGTGGTTCTGCACAATCTGAGAGGCTAATGTCGAGTCAAGTCACCAATGGGGATTTAAATCGGGGTGAAACTGAAGGCTTATACGAAGGATATTCTGAAGACGAAGATATCAGTGAGGAGGATGAACTTTCGTTTTACGCAGGAATGAAGGCCATCGAAAGTGTTTATGAAATTGCACACGCCGGGCAAGTTGAAGATAATCTCGGTTTAGCGAAAGTGTTTGAAGGTGTCGAAGTAACTGAGCAGGTACAGGAGAAATTAAGCTTGTTAAAGTGTGAAAAAGTAGAGGAGGTTTATAAACTCGAAGATGGGAAGATTTTTTACCAAGACGCTCCCCTGGAGGTGGGGGCGAACCGCCCAGCATAGGGGGCGAATCGCCCCCCACAGCCAGTGAGCTGGGGGAGTCCCAGCTCGCCCCAGACAATTCGCCCGGGGAAGGGGGCGAACCGCCCCCCAGCTCAAGGGAGCTAGACGACCCCAGCTCCCCTGTTTCGACACCCGAAGTTGATTTCGTCGATCCCAAGCCACTTCCAACAGTTACTACTGAGGTTCCTGAGTACGAGGAAGTGAAACTACTCCTCCGAGGTGTAAAGGTAACTACAATTCCTAATCTTGTACGTCCTAAACATATTAAATCTACTGTGTCTAACGATGCAGGAACAAGCACTGAACAAGAAGTTGGTCAAAGTTCGAATGAACCTCAAGTGCAGGACGATACACCTCAAACACCCGAAGGAGACGTTGTCGATGATGAGGTTACGGGGGATACGCCTAATAATACGGAGGTACTTCATAAGTCCTCCAATCCATATGTACCCTCAAAACCTCATGTACCATTCCCTAGTAGAATCAAACCGGTCAAGAAGGATATAATGGAGTCACCGATGTACCAACGCCTCTCTAAAGTCGAAGTCAATGTACCTCTTTTGGAGTTAATTCAGAATATTCCCGCCTATACGAAGTTGTTTCGGGAGGTGAAGAGTAACAAAAGAATTACTTCGGGGAGGGAAGTGAATGAGATCGAGACGGTGAATTCCATTGCGGAACTTCCAACGAAGCAACGTGATCCGGGAAGCTTCATAATTGACATTACTATGGGCAATGGGCAGTCCACCAAGGCTATGCTCGACTTAGGAGCTAGCATCAATCTCATGCCATACTCAGTCTATAAAGCTCTAGATCTTGGAGAAGTGAAGCCAACCGAGATGGTGGTACAAATGGCGGACCATAGCGTGAAGCGCCCTGTGGGAACAGTTGAAAATATCCTTGTAAACGTTGATAAACTATAACGTTGATAAACTAATAATTCCTACAGAGTTTGTGATCATGAAGTCGGTTGATGAAGGGAAGAGTCAAGTTTGTGAGCACGTGTTGTTGCTTGGAAGACCATTCATGGCCACTACCAATACATGCCTTGAACCCAAAGGCAAGAAAATATCCATGGAGGTAATGGGTGAGAAAATTCAATTGGTAGGATGTAGCATAGGAGATAAGAAAGTCGTAGAAGAATTAAATTTTGTCGATTGCTATGATTCTATGATTTCTGAATTTCGTCATTGCTATGATAATCGTGAACCACTTGAAGAGGCACTAACCATGCAGGTTGAGACTTGCTACTTATCCGAAGAAGCATGGGAGATAGTTGAGATGATGGATAGTACGCCTGAAATTCCCATAGGAGAAGAAGTGCTTGAACCTTTAGATGAAGAAGAGGTAGAGAGCAAATTTCCTGAAGAGCCTAGCTTAGAATTAAAGCCCCTTCCTGCACACCTCAATTATGTCTACTTAGGGGAAAATAAGAAAAAACCTGTGATAGTCTCTTCACACCTCTCTAGCGATGAAGAAGGTAGGCTAGTTGAGGTCTTAAGAAAAAAACTTGCAGCCATAGGATGGGGGATTAGTGATATAAAGGAAATTATCCCAACACGGTGTGTGCACAATATCACTCTAGAGCAAGATGCCAAACCCGTTAGGCAACCTTAGCGTAGGATAAATCCTGCAATACAAGAAGTAGTGAAGAAAGAGGTGATTAAGTTGCTAGACGTCGATATGATCTATCCCATTCCTGATAGTCGATGGGTGAGCCCCGTTCATATAGCTCCTAAGAAATCTGGGATTACGGTAGAAGAGAATGAGAAGGGAGAGTTAGTACCTGTTAGGAAAATCACGGGATGGCAAATGTGCATTGATTATAGGAGATTGAATGCCGCCACCAAGAAAGACCACTTCCCGTTGCCATTTATTGATGACATGCTAAACCACCTTGCGGGGCGGCAATTTTATTGTTTTCTTGGTGGCTTGTCAGGTTTCTACCAGATTCCGATTGCACCGGAGGATCAGGAGAAGACGACATTCACTTGCCCATTCGGGACGTTTGCTTATAGGAGGATGCCATTCGGGCTATGTAACGCCCCTGCCACTTTTAAAAGGTGCATGCTTTCTATTTTCTCTGATATGGTGACCAAATTTGTTGAAGTTTTTATGGATGATTTTTCTCTTTTGGTGATTCTTTTGATCAGTGTTTGTATAGATTAGATCTTGTTTTGAAAAGATGCATCGAATGCAATCTAACTTTGAGTTGGGAGAAAAGTCATTATATGGTTAGAGAAGGCATTGTTCTAGGACATGTGGTTTCTGAAAGAGGGATTGAGGTTGATAAAGCTAAGATCGAAATAATTGAGAAAATTCCCCCACCTACTTGTGTGAAAGAATTGCAGTCTTTTCTTGGTCATGTAGGTTTTCATAGGAGGCTTATTAAAGATTTTTCGAAAATTTCTAAACCTTTACGTATCTTACTCGCAAAAGATGTGTTTTTCCATTTTTCTGATGAGTGTTTGATTGCTTTTAATACCCTTAAAGAAAAGCTTGTTACTGCTATTGTTGTGCCAGCTGATTGGAAACTTCCTTTTGAGATAATGTGTGATGCTTCGAATTTTGCTATGGGTGCTGTTTTATGTCAAAAAGTTGTAAGCAGTATCGTGTGATTTATTATGTTAGTAAGACTTTAGACTCAGCTCAAGTTAATTATACAACTACTGAAAAGGAATTTTTAGATGTTGTTTTTGCTTTACAAAAGTTTAGGTCTTACTTGATTTGTCATCCTGTGAATGTCCATACTGATCATGCTGCTTTACGACATTTAATTGTCAAACAAGATTCTAAGCCAAGGTTAATCCGTTGGGTCTTATTGTTACAAGATTTTGATTTGACCATAGTTGATAGAGCTGGTAGGGAGAATTTGGTTGCTGATCACTTGTCTAGAATTCCTAATATTCCCGTAGATTCGATTCCTATTAATGAGGATCTTCCTGATGAGCACTTAATGAAAGTCAATGAAGAGCCATGGTATGCTGATATTGTGAACTATTTGGCTATGGGTATTTTCCCAACTAATTTTTCAGCCTCCGATAGGAGATCTCTTGCCAAGGTTGCAGGTATTACATATGGGATGATCCGAATCTTTTTAAAGAAGGAGCTGATGGAATTCTGAGAAGGTGCATTCCGCAAGAAGAGCAACAAAATGTGCCGAGTCATTGCCATGAGCTTCATTGCGGCGGACACTATAGTGGCATTAAAACGGCTCGTAAGGTGCTACAAGCGGGATTTTTCTGGCCAAGTTTGCACCAAGATGCTCGAAGTTTTGTGAAAAATTGTGACCCATGTCAACGAGGGGGTAATATTGGCAAGAAGGAGGAAATGCCCCTTCAAGGGAATCTAGTGGTCGATCCTTTTGACGTATGGGGCATTGATTTCATGGGACCGTTTCCATCAAGTGGGGGTTACGAATACATTCTCATCGCGGTGGATTATGTGACGAAGTGGGTTGAAGCGATTCCCACAAGAAAGAATGATGCCGCAGTTGTTACGAAGTTCTTAAAGGATGTGATCTTTTCTAGATTTGGATGTCCTAGGACAATCATTAGTGATGGAGGTTCGCACTTCGTCAGCAGAACCTTTGCTTCTCTTCTTAAGAAGTACGATGTCACCCATAGTGTTGCTACGCCATATCATCCACAGACTTCGGGACAAGTTGAAGTTACCAACCGTCAGATTAAGAAAATTCTCGAGCGAGTGGTGAAGCCTAGTGATGAATGTGTATTTTACACTTTCATTCGAGTCTTTTTCACCTATTTTAGCTATCCTCTATGTTAATTTAGCTATATTTTAATGCATTTTATTAGAATAGTGTCACGTTTCCCTTTAGATTTTATTTTACAGGTTTTGGTTGAAATTCGAGGATTTCCGGGCAAATATATTGAAGTTGACAAGGAATTGGTGTTCCAGAAGACTATTTGGAGTATCTGAAGGTTTCCGGATAGGATTTGAAGTCTAGGGGCCGAATCTGGAGGTTAGAAGGCTACTAGAAGTCAGAAACCGAGTCCGAAAAGGGGAAGAAATCCAAAAACGCGTCGAAAACGCGGAATTCCGCGAATTTCTCTCCGGGCGAACCGCCGCAGAGGTGGGGCGAACCGCCCCACACCGGGCGAACCGCCGCGCGTTTGGGGTGAACCGCCCCACAATAATTCGAGGCCTATATATAGTTGCTCAGTTTTCTCCGAAAATCATACTTTTCCAGACCTACTTTCTCACCTCTCTCTGTAGTTTTAGGTAGGAACTTCCCGGGGCCTGTCCTGGGAGTTCATAGCTTAGGGGACACTTTTTCGTAGCAGATTGGAGCTTGTAGGATCACAATTCTTCGGAGATTGACAACCTTCGGTAACTTGTATCTTACAGTTTAATCTACTTACTTTATATATCTTTCAATATGTTTTCTTCTATGATTTCTGTTGATTGCATGCCTATTATGAGTAGCTAAACTTATCGTTGGTGGTAGTATGTGAATTCTTAGCGAAGGGAAGATAATCATGCCATTGGCTATATCGCGCATTATACTCCGTGTCATTGCTTTATTTCGTTGATCAGGCACAGCCTAAATTCTCGTATGTTGTATTAATTATTATGCACAATTGGACACTTGTCGACCTGGACGCGAGTTTATCTTCGTAGTGTTGAATAATTACGGAACACATTAGGACAATAGTGATTGACTTGTCAGACCAATTATCTTCGTAGTGCTTAATAATTGCAACAGGACACTAGATTGATTCAAAGATCTCTATGCAAGACCGAGGAATTTATGCATGATTATCGATCCGTTATGCTTTGAAGGATCATACTATCACCAATCTCCATTATCTGTTAGAAAAACCCCTTTGCTATCTGTCTGTTGTTTATATTCTCTTGTTAAATAGATAAAGCTAGTTATAGTCCTGAGAGAACGACACTCGAGTCATTCTACTACTACACTACGGTTTTCGTTGTAATTGTGGATTGCCTTTGGCTAAATTACAAATATTATTTGATTGAATTCGGAGCACGACATCCGCGGTTCATCAAATTGGCGCCGTTGCCGGGGACTATACTCCTTTTGTATGTTTAATTTGTTTATATTTACAGCTTTAGATTCCTAATTCTACTAGTTTTAGTTTTCCTTTTAATCTCTCTCTGATACTGCTTTCCTAGTCTGTTACAGATAGTGTATGCCGCATACACGTTCTGCAGGAACACCGCTTGCTGAATTGCTGAGATCGACAGAGTCTACCACCAAAGAAGGCGACTACTTGAAAGGCGCGCACTAGAGGAAATAGAGGATACCGATTTCTCTGAATCTCTACTCAGTATTTTCAAGGAAATCGACGGAATGGCAGAAGCTAGACCACTGAAGGCATGGGTTCAACCCACCAAGGATCGTATGAGGGGACCGACGATTGTTCTTTCGTCTGCAACTCGAGATCTGGAGATCAAGAACCACGCATTCCAACAACTTCCGAGGTTCTATGGCTTATCAAGGGAAGATGTGATGGGGTACTTGCACGATATCGATGATTTCGTCAACCAACTCCCACGACCCGGAGCTGACATAACAACGGATGAGTTGAGGATGAAGGTTTTTGCTATGGGACTTGGCGACAGAGCCAAGTCATGGTTGAGTTCTCTACCAGTAGGCTCGCTGGACACTTGGGAGAAGGTTTTTTCAGCTTTCATGGAGAAATACTTCCCTCACACCTTGACTACCGCGCTAAAGGCGCAAATCACTAGATTCAAGCAGGACTATGATGAGACCATCTACACCGCGTTTGAGAGGTTCCAAGATCTCACAAACAAGTGCCCTCACCATGGTTTTGAACTTTCCGACCTAGTCCAACACTTCTACAATGGACTAACCTTCGAGAACCAACAAGTGGTGGATTTCCAATGCCGAGGCAATATTTGGGAGGAACCGCAGAAGCCGTCTGGGCAGTTTTCGAAAGGCTTGCTAAGGGTTCGCAGTTCAAGGACCCAAGGGCAATGGTTAGGAGACGTGGACCTGAAGCTCCACCGACTCAAGAAGCCCCTATGTATAGGGGGAATGGGGATCAATTCGAGTGCATTACCAACGAATTGAAGCAAGTCCTCAAGAGCGCCACCGGAACAACTGTTTCAAACGAAGTATGCCGAATATGCAAGAACTATGGGCATGGGGCTCATATGTGTAGATCGGAGCTGGCATACGATGATGGCAACTGGGCTCGAGGAGGCGAAGAAGAAGCCTTTGCTACGGAGTTTGGTACTCAAGAAGTTAGCTACGGACAAGACGGTAGGAATCCTCGAGGTGGATTTTGGAGAAGGGGATTCCGAAACAATCAAGGATATGCACCGGCTAACCAAACTTATGGACCTAACCAAGACCGTAGTAGGCTAAACTATGGTAATGATCACTGCGAAAACCCCGCTCCGAAAGAGCCACCGAAGTCGAAGTCGGCTCAACTGATGGAGAACTTGCAAAAGATGGTCGATCACACACAAAGTTTTCTCAAACGTTATGAAGAAGATTCCGAGAAGACTAGGGCAAGGCTCGATAGGTTGGAAGAGAGCACTAGGCTTGCCCATCAAAAGATGCAAGAATTGATCGACCGAGAAGCAAGTAGGGAACAAGGCAAGCTGCCTAGCAACACTGAGAAGTCGATGTCCATTACCTTAGTGGGTGATCTACCTGTTGAAATCACCATCAAGAAGGTTTCTAAGTGCGAGATTTGCACGAGGGAAATGCCCCCACAAGCTGAAGAAGAAGAGAAGGACCTTGGTACTAACAAGAGTGAAGAGGAGCAAGAGGATCCCGAGCCACTCCCTCAAGGTTTCGATGTTAAGGTCGGGATTGGGGAGCTTGAAGATGTCCGAGTCACACTAGACACAGGATCCTACTCTAATGTGCTCCCTTTGAATGTTTTCGAGAAGAGTAACCTTGGAGAACTAACTGTGCATAAGGCTATTGTGCAACTGGCGGATGGATCCCTTGTGAAACCCGAAGGCGTTGTAAAGAATGTATTAGTCAAGATTGGTGAAGCCTCTGTTTACACCAATTTTGTAATTATGCCGGTGTCAGCACCAGGAACGGGGGATGTCATACTCTTAGGACGAACATTCTTTACTAAGCTACGCTCCGTGATGGACATCTACCAAAGGACTTGCACTATTGAAGTGGATGGCAAGCAACATGTGTTGCAAGCCATATCCGATCCACCTGATCCACCTGATACTTCTAACACTATTGATTACAGTTGTCTTAATGTCTATGTTCATTCTTATTCGCTGGGTCAAGGCATGAGAAGGAGATCCGTGAGTGGGAAGTCTAGTACCCTCAAAAAGAAAAGCTAGGCGAAGACAGGAGTCGAGTCAGAGACTTTAAACAATGGCGCTATCCGGGAGGCAACCCAGGGTTTTTTATCGCTTTCTTTACCGCTTTATTGCATGCATTCATACTTGAACAATTTGCTTTTCATATGTGAATTTGTTCGTTTCTGTGTCGTATGTGCTTATGTTGTGTTCGAGTGCGATTTTTCGAGTGATTCTTTGAGGAAAATGGTTTTCGGGGACTAAAAACCGCATTTTAATTCGAAAACGATCGTCTCCCGCCTCAGGAGGTGGGGGGCGAATCGCCCCACGTCAAGAGCGCGCGCGCGCGCTCCGGACGTGCGGGGCAATTCGCCCCGCACGGGGCGGTTCGCCCCAGGCGTGGGGCGAACCGCCCCACGGCCGGCAGAGAAGAAAATCGGGGTTCTCCCCCATTTCTCCTCATTTCACTTCTTCTTCATCTCTTAAACTCAAAAAAATCCTCCATTTTCACAAAACCTTCAAATCTTCATAACCTTTTCATCCTTCCATCATTTTGTGTGTTCTTTAGCTTCAATCGAAGCCCGTTACGTGCTCTATCTTTCCATCCGAACAAATTTCTTCCTAGCTCATTCAATTTCCAGATTTGAGGTATTATCACATGAACCCTAATTTTTACAATTTGGGGATTTTTTGATTTATGCTTCAATTAAGCTTGTATGATGTATGGGTTGATGTTATATGTGATTAGATTCGTTATTCATTATCAATTACATGTTCAATTAGGCTTGGTTTGATGATTTGAGATTTTTGCTAATTACATGATATATGTCTTGTTAGATGATGTCGTTTTTCACCAACCAAAGGAGTTAAGTCCCCGGCAACGGCGCCAAATTGATGATGTCGTTTTTCACCAATTAAATTTGTTTAAAAGCCTAAGAACACTTATCACTACACAAACTAGAGTGCAATGGCAAGTTGTCCCCGAGTGTCGTTCTCTCGGGACCTAACGTGGCTTTGTTTGAGGTTCTTGCTAGTAATTTCAGTCAACGATTTCAAATGTTGATAGAATCGTTTTCTTTAGAACAAAGCAACGAGAAATCAGATTTATGTAATCAAGCTTGGAAAACGGTTGGTGGTAGAAATCAAATACACATGCATGGGTTACGAATATGCTCACAAGTTCAGTGCATAAAACCTTCGATCAAGTCTGCTAAGCAACTCGTCTAGGCAACTTTAAGACACACATCATAAAAGATCACTATCAATACTTTAGAGGTGCTTGTCACCAACACCATTTATCTAGCATGCTGCAAATCTCTAACATACAATCCTATAGCTTTCATTGACCAAGAGTTTGTCACTATACTCAATTCGAATATATTTTATAGGCAACTAAGAATCATATGAAGGGATTTGCAGCAAGATTGAATCACAATCTCATGTAAGCATAAACATAACCCATAGCATGCATATTCTACATTCTACCACCAACACAAAAGATTTAGCTACTCATATTCATCAACATAGACATCAATTCATATGAATAATAATCAGAATACATCATATCAAACTACAAGACAAGAGAATGATACAAGTTACCACCAAAGCTGTCACTAATCGGTGGAAAGCAAAGAAAACCTCTCCGTAGATGATTACAAAGGATGAATCCCAATCAATACCTTGAATCCCAAGCTAAAATACAATGTAATCTGAGTTTTCTCTGAGTTTTGGGGCTTAGGAGATCTCCAAAACGAAGTTACAGTTATTCAAAAAATGATCAAAGATCAGATCTAAGAAGGACAATCCGAAAACGTAACCTCTGCCAAGCGGACCGCTTGGAGAAGCCAAGCGGAGCGCTTGGCAAGCGAAGCGCTTCGCTTGGCTTCTGTGCCAAAGCTCCTGGAAATTGAAGCGGAGCGCTTCACTATTCCAGGCGCTTAGCTTGGCTCCTGGGCAGATTTTTTTCTTCAAACTCAATCTTTTTGCCCTCGGGTGCCTTGGACTCATCCTTCTCGATGCTTATTGATACTCAAACACTTACGAACAAGCCACGGAGATTGGGGAACTTCAACGGGGCCATCTTTTCCATCAAAAAGGCTCGTTTTTAGCTCCAAAAACGTTGTTTCGTACCTAAGTGCCTGAAAATGCAGAAAACACAAAACATGACACTATTCTACAAAACTAACCAAAAAACAAGGCTAGAAGATAGCAAAAGAAGGTAAAAAAGACAAGATGAACGCGTCAAAAATACGTTCATCAAACTCCCCAAACCAAACCTTTGCTTGTCCTCAAGCAACAAACTATCCTAAATTCAACACAAAAGGAGTCTCATGCCAAGTAAAGTGAACTAATCTATTGAATCTACCAAATTCTTATGAACAAAACCAAATAAGCATGACATGCAAATAGGTTGAAGTATGCCTCGATTGCGAATATACACATTCTCAAGTGCACTTGGTTAAACAAAGGAGTCTCACGTAACATCTTCTACCTGGACCTGGTCAGTGACGACACAATGATGCATGTTATCATACTACAATTGCCCCGTGCCTATGAAACCGAGGACTTACTTCTGTTCACCAAGCGAGACTTTTCCTCAAGAGAGGGCGAACCAATACTGGTTCTCATCAAACGAAGGAGGGTTCCCTTAGAAAGATAACACTCCCCTATTCTACCCAGACTCTCAAGAATGAGCCTCTTTCAACCACTTCTTGAATAGCAAGACGAGGGTGGTCAAGAACAGGCCTTGGACAAAGGCGACACGAAACGAAAGATAGAATTTACAACTCGGCACTTCAATAACAAATATTTACATGACACTTGACACTTTACTAGACTGCTTTTGGCTTGCAACGACCCTTCTTTTGCTTTTGGGTCTTATTCTTTATTTTCTCTTTTCTTTTTTCTTTTCTTTTTTTTTTTCTTCTTTTCTTTTTCTCCCTTTTTTTTTTCTTTTATATAGGGGCAAGCAGCAGTACTAAGTGTCAAAAACACCTCGCCAAACCTATTCGAAAGAATAGGTTGGGACACAAAACAAAAAAAGAAAAAAAAAAGAAAAGGAAACTTTACAACGACTCAAAGACGAAAGACAAGGTCAACGAAGCAACCCCCTCCCCAAACATATTCGATAGAATAGGTTTAATACAAGGAATCGCACACCTCACACTACCTCCTTCCTAGGCATTTGGCAATCTATAATCGAGGTGAAGAACTTGTCGCCTCTTACATACATAATTACACGGGTTACAACCATAGACTCTAACATGCATCATTTCATAAGGCCATCGTGAACCGCAGCAGAAGAAACACCACTCAAGGTGATGTCGAGACTACTAAGCTTAACTAGTGCACAAGCGAATGTGACAAACCAAGCGAGACAAGCCTCAAACTACTTGCAAAGTGATGCAACATATGATCAATGGTCATAAACACTTAGTCTACTCAATTAAAATGTTCAAAAGACTTGGCAATAAACTCCACACACAACAACGTGCAACAACTAATCTAGGGATGATATGCATGCAAAAATTTGAAAAAACACGACAAATCACATGAACTTGAGTAAAATCAGGCATGTACGAACCACACAAGCATATAGTACTGAAAATCCAATACCCCCTCCCCAAACCTAAACTTTTGCTCGTCCTCGAGCAAAGAAAAGTTGTATGAAAAGGAAACATTGGATTGAAAGTACACTTCCCTGAGATAAAGGTTCGTGTCCGATCTCCTATATAAGAGTAGTACCTGAAAGGACTGAAGAAACAAGTGAAAACGGGTGCGCAAAGGTGAGAAGAATGGAAAAACGAGGAAAATCTGGGTACAGGGTCCAAGCGGACCGATTGGGAGGCTCCAGGCGCTCCGCTTGAATTTCCAGGAAGTTGCAAAACTTCCTGGAATTTGAAGCGGACCGCTTGGCCCTGTTTCCAGATTTTCGATGTTTTTTTCCTATCTTACTCACCTAAGGCACCAAGACAAAAACTCGACTAAACTAATCACGACAAAAGGCACACAGGCCACAACTACAAAAGAAAATAAAGACTACAAGAGTCAAAAGTCATAACATCATACAACCAAATCGAAATGGAAAGAGTTTCAACCAACAATAGTAAACGAGCCAAAATAACGATAATATACAAATACTACCGATAAATGTGGCCCCTGTCGGCTGGTGTCTCTAGGAGTAGGGGTCGTCGGGGGTGTTAGGAAAGTCACTCCCACTACCACCGGTCTGATCATAGAAAGGGTACCCCGGAATTCGGCGAGCTAAGGCATCATGGCGGTTCATCATCTCCTCCTGGTGGGCTCTCCAACTCCTAGTGTCCTCTGCTCGAGCGGCTTCCCAACGCTGATCTACACCCCCCTGGTAATCATCCCAACGCTGCTCCTCCATCACACGGAAGTCCTCCCACCTCTTGACTTCGCGCTCCTCAAATCCTCAAAATTGCTCGGTAATCTGGGTCGACTGAGCCTCCAACATGGTGGTTTGGAAGCTACCAAACTAATCGACCAAGATCTGGTTGAACCCCGAGAAGTCGAAGCTTCCTTGTCCGGCCGTAGGCGGAGGTGGAGGAGGTGTCACATGGCGCGTAACCCTCGGTTGCATGGGTTCTCCTTGCTGAGCGCACCAAGTCCCGTACATCTCATTGTACGTATCAATGTTGATGGATTTCTTCGGCTTCTTGTCCAGTACGAGGTCGGGAACTCCGGCCTCCTTGCACACGGCCGTGATCAAGTTACCAAAGGCAAGCTTCCGGTTTGCATTACGGCGGCGCTTGAATTCCTCGAAGATGACGATGCCAGGAGTGAGAGGCAAATCATGCAAGAGAGCATGGACTAAGACTCCGTAATAGGACTGGACCTCGGAATCATGTGTGCTAGGAATCAGATTGGCTTGAACGAACTTCAACATCATCCTTGCCTCGAATGTGAGATCGTTGTGGCGCAAAATCCGGGGTGGCTCATCAGGCAATTCATAATCGTCCACGGTAATGCCATTCAGTACCTCCATGGGGTAGTGATCAGACTCCCGGTCGTAGACATAGAGCTCCGAGGGATCAAATCTCTCGTGGATTGCAGGCCGGCGGTTTGGATCCCGCGTCAGTGGCCTATCCAATCGCATGATGAAGCTAGTGATGCTCAAAGGAGTAAACTCGACCCCAACACCGCGGACTGGAACCTCACCGGTCCGTTCATTGTAGTCCGTGAAGGCAATGTAGAAATCCTCCACTACTGCTTGGTCCCAATTTGGCACCATCCAACTGGCTCTCACCAGCCGTGAAGCGAATGCTCCTCTCAGAGATGTACGTGTGCTTGTGGGCATGGAAACTCGCTTCGAATTGCCTTGCCCTCCCCGATTGGCGATGCTCTCCGGGTTTGGCCGTTTGTTGGGCACTCGATGTCCCTTCTCCCCTTGATCTCTTGGATCTTCTTGATGCCATTGTACCTAGAAAAATCTTATTAGATAACTTCAAGAGACAATGAGACTTAGACTCGACTCCTAGACTCCAATACTCACTCAAGTAATCTCATGGTGAGTTTGAAGGCTTGCTAAAGTTCATATGAACAAATCGAGAAGCTTTAACACTTCGTTACGATAAATCCATATGAATCTAAACCAAGCAAACAAACTCTCCAATTAAATTACCCAACCAATCCAACACATTCTCATGCAATCACAACATCACCATAATCATAACATAACTCAAATTCAAGACTAACAATCATCAAACAATTACATAGCAAAAATTCGAATCATAACATAACTCAAATTCAAGGCTAACAATCATCAAACAATTACATAGCAAAAATTCGAGCACTAGAGTTCATCATAAATCAAGAGGAGCAAAATTCGAATTTAGACATCACATCTAGTAAGAAACATGCTCAATAATCATTATCAAACTCTAATTCACCAATGCATAACACAATTGAAGCTAATTAAGATAAAATCTCAAATTCAAGAAAGTTAGGGTTCATGAGAGGTACCTTTGATTCCTTGTTATGGATGCTTCAAACGTGAATTTGATCGGTTTAGATGATAGAGGGGGTGATAGGCTTTGTAAAATGCAAAAGATTGCAAGAATTGGTGGAGAATTGAGAGAGATTGAGATTTTTGGGGTGCTAAATCGGCAATGGAGGAAAAAACAAAGTGGGGGGCTTTGAATCTCAAGTGCCCCGCTTAGCTTTCTTAAGGAAAGCCAAGCGAAGCGCTTGGGCGTCCCAAGTGAAGCGCTTGGCAAGCGGTCCGCTTGGGAACTCCCAAGCGCTCCACTTGCATTTCCAGTAAGAATTTTCATTCTTACTGGAAATTCAAGCGGACCGCTTGGGGGTGCCAAGCGCTTCGCTTGGATTTCCAATAAGAATTGAATTCTTACTGGAAATCCAAGCGGACCGCTTGGGCTTTCCAAGCGGTTCGCTTGGGACCTGAAGCTCCCAAATCCATTTTTTTTCAACTTTTGCTAAATTTTCACCCCAAAAACCTTATCTAAACAACGAAACAAAACTTTAAACGTGCTTCTAATCTATATGCAATTACCTAAACCTCGGGTTGCCTCCGGAGAAGCGCCTTCGTTTAAAAGTCGTTGGCTCGACTCGTCTTAGCTCATGCGGGATCAATTTTGCATCGGGTACTAGACTTCCCCATCCAAGTGCTCTTCAAAGCACCAAGTCCCTGCACATCTTGACGAACATAAAGAGGACCAAAGAATCCTACAAGTTCGTTAGTATCAACATAAGCACATGAATTAATTATGGCTCGCAACGTATGTTGCTTGCCATTTACCTTGAAGCTACATGTACGACGGTACATGTCTATCACCATATGTACTTTGTTGATGAAGGCTCTACCCAAAAGAACCACATCCTTGAGCTTTGCGGGGGATGTAGGCATGACGATGAAGTTCGTCTTGACCTCTACACCGGCGACTCTTACCACTAGATTCTCGATCACACCCAATGGCTTCTTCATAGACCCATCCGCCAATTGCACCATGCACTTCATTGGTCTTAAGCCAGACAAACCCGACTTTTCGTACACGTTCAAAGGTATGACATTCACACCCGCTCCCGTGTCTAGAGTTGCCACTATTCCATCCTTCTTACCCAAGCCGATTTCCACATCAAAGCTCTCTTGGATAGGCACTTCCACCATATCCACCAACTCATCCTCAGACGATGAGTTTTCATTCACTTCCTCCACTATCGCATCAGATTGTGCGACCACTTTCTCTTCCACAACTACCTTAGGAGTCTCAAGCTCCTCACTCACTTTGCAAGTTTCAGTTATCTTGCAACTTGGCACCTCAACTAGTGCATTGTCTCTCACAACCGTGATCTCCACGGGCAAATCAGTCACCACGGTTATGGCCATAGCCTTCTCCGTGTTTCCGGAAAACTTCCCTTGCTCTCTACTCGCCCCTCGATCTATAAGCTCTTGTAGCTTCTTATGGAGACTGCTACTACTAGCCTCAAGCTTCTCAAAGCGTTGATTGTTAGTAGCCTCATTACGATAGTACTGCTCCATGAATTTGTTCGTCTTCATAACCAGATCATTGAGTGAAGAGACAAGAGGTGAAGGAAGCACCCCTCCACCTTGTGGTCCCGAACTAGCAACCTGAGGCCGAGGTGTAGGATTAGAAGGCGGTGCTCCTTCATACCAATTGTTCCCATAGCTGAGACGACTTCTATCTTGATTAAGCCCATAGGCATTTTGATCCGGGTTATGAAGATAACCACGGTTGCCTTGATTCTGGTACCCACCTCGGGGTCCATGGTTTTGTGGCCTCACATTGCCATAACCTTGCCCGTTGTTCACATCTCCAACTACTTGCTCTCCCTCAGCAGCATATACTTCTTGACGGACATCGTTCGTGATATATTGCTCTCTAGCAAATTCAGAACGGCATAAGTAGGCCGGGTGCCCATAGTTCTTGCACACACCACAAACTTCCGTAGAAGGAGAAGGAACGCTTTGCCTCAAAGCTTGCTTCACTTCATGGGCGAACCCATAGAATGCATTTTGTTCCACTACTACCTTGGCCTCACCTCTTTGCTCCTTCTGGAGCACACGAGCCCTCACATTCCGGTTTTGGAAATTCCGGTACATCATGTCCAGCTTCACTTGGGCTTGAGAAGGAAGCAACTCCCCCATACTACCTCCACAAATACTATCCACTTGAGATTGAATCTCAGGATGTAAACCATTGTAAAAGAGTTGGAGAAGCTGACCTTTATCATACCCGTTATGTGGGCATCGATGATGCAACCCCATGAAATGATCATAGGCCTCGTGGAAAGGCTCATCGTACCTCTGCTCGAAGGAGCTAATTTGGCTCTTCATAGCCATTGTCTTGGAAGCGGGGTAGTAACGCTCCATGAACTTATCGAAACATAAATCCCATGTTGTCAAAGACCCGGCCTCCAAAGTATTAAGCCAAGCCTTTGCACGATCGCCTAGTCCCATAGAAAAGACCTTCATGCGGAGATCATCATCCGTAACACCAGCTCCTGGTCGCCCAAGATGGAGAACAAAGTTCTCGAGCTCATTCAAGTACCCTATCACGTCCTCATTAGCCATCCCATAGAATTTGGGAAGTTGTTGGAACATGTGATTCTTGATCTCCAAGTTCCTGGTGGCATCATTGAGGACAATTGCTGGTCCTCTAGCCCCAACCGTAGGCTTAGTAAGCGTACGTATGGGTCTCTCCACCATTTCGCCTTCCAAGTAAACAGATTCAAGAATTGGCTCCAAAAGATAAGAAGAAGACTCTTCCCGAATACCAGAAGTGGAAGCTCTAGATGCTACTCCTTCAAACTCGAGATTCAAATTCCTCCTTCTCCTTTGAAACAAACGATCGATCTCGTCTACAAAAGATTCAATAATAGGTCCACCCGTTCGGGTTTTAGGCATGCACTCACCTGAAATACAAGATAGTGAGTATCTCAAGCAAAAAGAAACAAAAACAGAAATGAGACAAAGAAGAGATGTTGGCTGAAAAAACCAAAACAAAAACACCAACCAAAGGAGTTAAGTCCCCGGCAACGGCGCCAAATTGATGATGTCGTTTTTCACCAATTAAATTTGTTTAAAAGCCTAAGAATACTTATCACTACACAAACTAGAGTGCAATGGCAAGTTGTCCCCGAGTGTCGTTCTCTCGGGACCTAACGTGGCTTTGTTTGAGGTTCTTGCTAGTAATTTCAGTCAACGATTTCAAATGTTGATAGAATCGTTTTCTTTAGAACAAAGCAACGAGAAATCAGATTTATGTAATCAAGCTTGGAAAACGGTTGGTGGTAGAAATCAAATACACATGCATGGGTTACGAATATGCTCACAAGTTCAGTGCGTAAAACCTTCGATCAAGTCTGCTAAGCAACTCGTCTAGGCAACTTTAAGACACACATCATAAAAGATCACTATCAATACTTTAGAGGTGCTTGTCACCAACACCATTTATCTAGCATGCTGCAAATCTCTAACATACAATCCTATAGCTTTCATTGACAAAGAGTTTGTCACTATACTCAATTCGAATATATTTTATAGGCAACTAAGAATCATATGAAGGGATTTGCAGCAAGATTGAATCACAATCTCATGTAAGCATAAACATAACCCATAGCATGCATATTCTACATTCTACCACCAACACAAAAGATTTAGCTACTCATATTCATCAACATAGACATCAATTCATATGAATAATAATCAGAATACATCATATCAAACTACAAGACAAGAGAGTGATACAAGTTACCACCAAAGCTGTCACTAATCGGTGGAAAGCAAAGAAAACCTCTCCGTAGATGATTACAAAAGATGAATCCCAATCAAAACCTTGAATCCCAAGCTAAAATAAAATGTAATCTGAGTTTTCTCTGATTTTTGGGGCTTAGGAGCTCTCCAAAACGAAGTTACAGTTCAAAAGATATTCAAATAATGATCAAAGATCAGATCTAAGAAGGAAAATCCGAAAACGTAACCGCTGCCAAGCGGACCGCTTGGAGAAGCCAAGCGGAGCGCTTGGCAAGCGAAGCGCTTTGGGAACTCCAAGCGCTTCGCTTGGATTCTGTGCCAAAGCTCCTGGAAATTGAAGCGGAGCGCTTCACTATTCCAGGCGCTTAGCTTGGCTCCTAGGCAGATTTTTGTCTTCAAACTCAATCTTTTTGCCCTCGGGTGGCCCTCGGGTGCCTTGGACTCATCCTTCTCGATGCTTATTGATGCTCAAACACTTACGAACAAGCCACGGAGATTGGGGAACTTCAACGGGGCCATCTTTTCCATCAAAAAGGCTCGTTTTTAGCTCCAAAAACGCCGTTTCGTACCTAAGTGCATGAAAATGCAGAAAACACAAAACGTGACACTATTCTACAAAAATAACCAAAAAACAAGGCTAGAAGATAGCAAAAGAAGGTAAAAAAGACAAGATGAACGCGTCAAAAATACGTTCATCAAGAGCCGGCTCTAGCAAAAAGGGGAAGGGAGTAGCATCTAGCTCCCAACCATCTCACCATATGTTCGAGTTGTCTGTGGCTGCGATAGAGGTGCGACAAAGGCTAGAAACGGAGATGGCCGACGGAGGAAGGTCAATCATCCCAGATAGGAGGATTGACATTCCCGAGTCCGCAGTTGATAAAGCGGGATATAGGACGCTGTCACAGTTGGGGTCACAAAGGAATTGGGCATGGTACAGTTCCAACAGGTTCAAAGGTTGCGACGAGAGACTCCTCCAAGAGTTCTACACTGGATACACAGATCTCAAGGAGAAGAATGGGGTGCTAGTCCGAGGCCTAATTATACCGTGGACACCAGAGTACATTTCTTCCTTCATCCATTTCGGGAATCAGGAATTCACAGGGAGCGACCATACCTACCGGTATTGAAGGGCCTCTAGGGGGATAGGGAGACACATCACAGACGCGATCTGCAACAGGGAGTACCAATATCCAGAACTCGGGGGAGAACCTGGACGGATCAGTTATAGCGACCTTAGCATTGAAGCTAAGGTGATGATGAAATTTTGCATCTCCAACTTGATCCCAAGGAAGAATGACTCGTGGATTCAGCCCTATTACGCCGAGCTCCTCTACTGCCTGATAGGGAGACATCAGATCGACATAGGGCACATCATGTATGAGGAGTATGAGCGCCACTGGGAAAAGAAGAGGAATCCATTCATCTTCCCAAGCTTCATCACAGCCTACTGCAAGTATCATGGGGTCGAAGACATTGAGGAGGGGGATTGCGAGGTCGCTGCCCTTTCACCCTCGACCATTGAGGTGCAGCTCAATAGGTATCAGTTGAAGAACCCCACGGCTGCCGCTGCTGATGTAGGAGCACCCTTCCAGCCGAGTGATTCCGATCATGAGGATGTTATGGAGGCCGACGTTGGCCAAGCCCCTATCCCAGATATCCCGTTTGTCCATCGAGCACCGCACGCACCACCTCGAGCACCACAGGGGTCTAGAGGATTTGACTTCTCTGAATTCCGTACCTACCTCGACGGCCATTTCGACAGAATTGATGCCAACAACGCAGCCATGCGACAGGACCTCGACAGGCACATTGTCCAGCACAACCGCGATTGGGAGATATTCGAGGAGCATCGCCGAGAGGATAGGCAGCACATGTGGGAGCAGCAACAACTCATCCGGCAACAGCAGGAAGCTCTACGACAGTCCAATGAGCTCATGAATGACATGTGGAGTGACTTTTATGGGGACTACCATCCCAATGATTAGTCCTTCCACATGTCCACTCTCAGCCAACCGAGGCCAAACCGTTCGGTAACATCTAGTATCACTTCTTATTCCTCATTTTCTTACTGCTAGGGACTAGCGTAAATTTCATAAGGGGGGATGGGATTTAAGTGATCTGATGTTGTTAGCTTGGAGCTTGGTATTGGTAGGATGAGTATAGTACCTCGCATGCTTTATCCGCCTGCATTTGCATTTGCACGTTTACTGCTTTCTTAGATTTTTTAGGTTGCATTCACTACATTCATCCTAGGATAGTCTTGCATGTTTTATATGGAGTATATTGCCGAATTTTTTGAACTTTTTTATTGGGTAGATCAACCAACTATGCCATTAATCGTATGCTTCATCTCTATGAATTTGTTTGAAGTTTTTCTCGCTTGGCATGTCGCATTTATGTATTGCATTTAGTTAAGCTTGGTAGTCTCGACATCACTTAGTGGTGTTTTCTCTACTGCGGTTCACGAAGTCCTTTATAATAGGATGATGCATGTTAGGGTCTTATGGTTGTTTTCCCGAGTAATTATGTACCTAAGAGGCAACAAGTCTTCACCATGCTTTGAGATTGCTAAATTCCTAGGAAGGAGGTTGTGTGATCCTTTGTTTATAACCTATTCTTCCGAATAGGTTTGGGGAGGGGGTTACACCATCATAGACTTGTTTCTATTTTTTATTTTCGTATCGTGAGTTTATTTTTCCTTTTTCGTAAATTTTGTGCTCCAACCTATTCTTTCGAATAGGTTTGGGGAAGTCATGTGAGTCATTTTGTTTCTCTTTTTGTTATGCTACTGTTGGCTAGAAAAAAAATCGAAAAAAAAGAAAGAAAAAATTCCAGAAAAAGAAAGAAAATGAAAAAAGAATCTGGAAGAAAAAAAGGAAAAGACCCCAAAAAAGCAAAGAATGGTCCAAAAAAGAAAGCCAAATAGCAGTTTAGCAAAGTGTTGAGTCTTATTTTCCATTTTTTGTAATGTTCATAATCGTGTTTTTGTCTTTTATCTTTTTTGTCTTAAGTGTCATCTGTTCTAGACCACCCCCGTCCTGCCATTCAGGAAGTGGTGAATAGCTTAAGACTTTACTTGAGAGATGGGTAGAATAGGGGAGAGTTATCTTTCATAGGGAACCCTCCTTCGTTTGATGAGAGCCAGTACTGGTTCGACCTCTTTTGAGGAAAAGTCTTAACATGGTGGAACAGCAGTAAGTCCTCAGTTTCATAGGCACGGGACAACCATTCGTATCTTAGCATGCTTCATTACGTCGTCACTGACTAGGTCTAGGTAGAGAATGTTACGAGAGACTATCTTGTCTTGACATAAGTGCTTATGTGGATGTATATAAGTCAATCGAGGTATTCTTCAACCTACATTCATGCTTTGATTTATATGGTTTTTGTTCATATGTTATTTGATAGATTCAGTAGATTAGTTCATTTTATTTGGCATGAGACTCCATTTTGTGTCTTGCATGTTTTTTGTGTTAGAGTCTAGCTTAGTTGCTTGAGGACAAGCAAAGGTTCGGTTTGGGGAGTTTGATGAATGTGTATTTTACACTTTCATTCGAGTCTTTTTCACCTATTTTAGCTATCCTCTATGTTAATTTAGCTATATTTTAATGCATTTTATTAGAATAGTGTCACGTTTCCCTTTAGATTTTATTTTACAGGTTTTGGTTGAAATTCGAGGATTTCCGGGAAAATATATTGAAGTTGACAAGGAATTGGTGTTCCAGAAGCCTATTTGGAGTATCTGAAGGTTTCCGGATAGGATTTGAAGTCTAGGGGCCGAATCTGGAGGTTAGAAGGCTACTAGAAGTCAGAAACCGAGTCCGAAAAGGGGAAGAAATCCAAAAACGCGTCGAAAACGCGGAATTCCGCGAATTTCTCTCCGGGCGAACCGCCGCAGAGGTGGGGCGAACCGCCCCACACCGGGCGAACCGCCGCGCGTGTGGGGCAAACCGCCCCACAATAATTCGAGGCCTATATATAGTTGCTCAGTTTTCTCCGAAAGTCATACTTTTCCAGACCTACTTTCTCACCTCTCTCTATAGTTTTAGGTAGGAACTTCCCGGGGCCTGTCCTGGGAGTTCATAGCTTAGGGGACACTTTTTCGTAGCAGATTGGAGCTTGTAGGATCGCAATTCTTCGGAGATTGACAACCTTCGGTAACTTGTATCTTACAGTTTAATCTACTTACTTTATATATCTTTCAATATGTTTTCTTTTATGATTTATGTTGATTGCATGCCTATTATGAGTAGCTAAACTTATCGTTGGTGGTAGTATGTGAATTCTTAGCGAAGGGAAGATAATCATGCTAATGGCTATATCGCGCATTATACTCCGTGTCATTGCTTTATTTCGTTGATCAGGCACAGCCTAAATTCTCGTATGTTGTATTAATTATTATGCACAATTGGACACTTGTCGACCTGGACGCGAGTTTATCTTCGTAGTGTTGAATAATTACGGAACACATTAGGACAATAGTGATTGACTTGTCAGACCAATTATCTTCGTAGTGCTTAATAATTGCAACAGGACACTAGATTGATTCAAAGATCTCTATACAAGACCGAGGAATTTATGCATGATTATCGATCCGTTATGCTTTGAAGGATCATACTATCACCAATCTCCATTATCTGTTAGAAAAACCCCTTTGCTATCTGTCTGTTGTTTATATTCTCTTGTTAAATAGATAAAGCTAGTTATAGTCCTGAGAGAACGACACTCGAGTCATTCTACTGCTACACTACGGTTTTCGTTGTAGTTGTGGATTGCCTTTGGCTAAATTACAAATATTATTTGATTGAATTCGGAGCACGACATCCGCGGTTCATCACCTAGTAGGAAAGATTGTGCTGGAAAATTGAATGATGCGCTTTGGGCGTATAGAACTAGCTACAGGACGGTGATTGGAACCACTCCGTATAGACTTGTGTATGGGAAAGCATGCCATCTTCCCGTGGAATTGGAACACAAGGCGTATTGGGCTATTGAAGAGCTAAATCTTGATTTGGGAAAAGCTGGCGAAGAACGGTTGTTACAACTTGATGAGCTTGATGAATTACGCCTCGATGCCTATGAGAACGCCAAGATCTACAAGGAGCGTACCAAGAAGTATCATGATCGTGGTATAGTACGTAAGGAACTGATTCCTGGTCAAAAAGCTTTGGTGTTTAATTCGCCTTCGTCTATTTCCTGGAAAGCTCCATACTCGTTGGAATGGACCATACGAGATTGTCCAAGTTGCTCCCCATGGAGCTGTAGAACTCTTGGATCCAAAGACCGGCAATACTTTCAAAGTGAATGGGCAACGAGTGAAACCATACTTCGAGCTTCCTAGTGATCAAGTGGAGGTTGATCATCTCGAACTAACCTTTCCCACCTCTACTTAAGGATATGTACGATGTATTTTGTTGTTTTTAGCATGTCATTGTGTTTTATTTTATGTTTTCGTATGTTTTTGGTGATGAAATAGGTTTTAAGATGATAATTTTGCGTTTTGGGAGGAAAAAGGCGTCTCCAGGAGTCTGGAGATGCCAGGCGAACCGCCCCCCACGTGGGGCAATTCGCCTGGCAAGTCCAGGCTGCCTGGGTACGTTCTGGACGCCCCAGGCGAATCGCCCCACAGGTGGGGGGCGGTTCGCCTCGGGTGTCCAGAAATCCGGAGGTCCGGATTTTCGTTCGAAAACCCAATTTTCTCCTATTATGCTATATTATTGATCTTTTTACTTCTTTTATCGCCCGTTTTGGTTTCTCACGAGTTTCCTTGAGTCATATAGGTTACAGGTACGAGTTAGCTCTCACCTTAAATCCACTTTCGACGTTCGGGATGAGCGACGACGTTCAGGTTTGGTTATCTCTATACTTGTTTTGTTTATGATAAACTCGTGAAACCCTTTATTTGCATTTGCACGTTTATCGCTTTCTTAGTATTTAGTTGCATACACTACCATCCTAGTATAGTTTTGCATGTTTTTGTGTGGAGTTTATTGCCAAATATTTTTAACTTTTTTATTGGGTAGATTAACTAGTTATGACCTTTGGCCATGCGTTTCATCTCTATGAATTTGTTTGAGGTTTTTCTCGCTTGGCTTGTCACATTTATATATGCACTTAGTTAAGCTTGGTAGTCTCGACATCACTTAGTGGTGTTTTCTCTACTGCGGTTCACGAAGGCCTTTATAATAAGATGATGCATGTTAGAGTATTGTGGTTGTTTTCCCGTGTAATTATGTCCCTAAGAGGCAACAAGTCTTCACCTTGCTTTGAGATTGCTAAATGCCTAGGAAGGAGGTAGTGTGAGATTGTGTGATCCTTTGTTTGAAACCTATTCTAACGAGTAGGTTTGGGGAGGGTGTTATACTATCATTATGACTTGTTTTTCGATTTTGAGTGTTGTGAGTTTGTTTTTCTTTTTCGTAATGTTTGTTCTCTAACCTATTCTTTCGAATAGGTTTGGGGAGGTCGTTTGTGTGTCATTGTAATTTATTTTTCGTTGTGCTACTGCTGGCTAAAAAAAAAAAAAATTGAAAATTTCCAGAAATCTTGAAAAGCAAAAAAAATAAAAGAAAAGACCCCAAAAAAGCATAGAAGGGTCCAAAGAAAGCCAAAAAGCAGTTAGCAAAGTGTTTGTCTCGTTTTTTCAATTCTTGTAATGTTCGTAATCGAGTTGTAAAGTTTGACTTTTGTTTAGTTGAGTGTCATCTGTTCTAGACCACCCTCGTCCTGCTATTCAGGAAGTGGTGATTAGTTTATGACTTTGCTTGAGAGATGGGTAGAATAGGGGAGTGTGATCTTTTAGGGAACCCTCCTTCGTTTGATGAGAGCCAGTATTGGTTCGAGCTCTTTTTGAGGGAAAGTCTTAACTTGGTGAACAGTAGTAAGTCCTCAGTTTCATAGGCACAGGACAACCATTCGTATTTTAACATGTTTCATTGCGTCGTCATTGACTAGGTCCAAGTAGAGAATGTTACGAGAGACTAGCTTGTTTAACATAGTGCATGTGTGAATGTGTATGAGTCAATCGAGGCATTCCTCAACCAATATCCATGCTATGATTTGTATGGTCATTGTTCATAAGTTTTTGATAGATTCAATAGATTAGTTCATTTCATTTGGCATGAGACTCCACTTTATGTGTTGCATTGGTTTTTTGCATTAGAGTCTAGCTTAGTTGCTTGAGGACAAGCAAAGGTTCGGTTTGGGGAGTTTAATGAACGTGTATTTTACACTTTCATTCGAGTCTTTTTCACCAATTTAGCTATCCTCTGGGTTAATTTAACTTATATTTTAATGCATTTTATTAGAATAGTGTCACGTTTCCCTTTTCTTTGCATATTTCAGGTGTTTAGGTAAAACATGTACTTTTGATGGGCAACTATGGTAAAGAGAATGAAGTTTGGGTGCTTCGTGGTCATCCGTGGTGTATCTAGAAGTTTCCAGACGAGTTTCAAGGCTTAAAGGTCACTAGAAGGCAAAATCGAGTCCAAAAGGAAAACCCAAGCCAAAATCTCGGAGGCCACCGACCTGGACGTCTCAGGCGAATCGCCTGGCGTCTGGGACGGTTCGCCTCCCACGTTTCGTCAGCTATATATAGTTTCGCCTATTTTAGTCGTTTTTCATACCTTTTCACCTTTTTGAGAGACAAATTCTCCAGAGCTTGTTCTGGGAATTATTTGCATAAAAGACTCTTTTTTTATTGATTCGGAAGCTTAAGCATAGAGATTGGACATCTTTGATTCTCGATTCTTGCTTGTGAGGAGATTGACAACCTTCGTTGGTAACTTGTATCTTACGATTTTACTGCTTTTGTTTATTCAATTCAACATATTTTCATTGATTCTTGATTTGATTATGCTTGTTGATTGCGATTTATACATGAGTAGTTAAATCTAAGGTTGGTGATAGTATGTGAATTCATAGCTAGGGTTCTTAATTATGCATGAGTGGCTTTGCGCGTTTAAGACTTGATTTATTGTTTTATTTCTTTGATCTATCTAAGCCATCTATCTTCGTAGATTAGTGTTAAATTGAAAGAAACACTAGGATAATTCATGATCATAGATTTCTATACAAACTTCAAGTACTTCATGTGTAATTAGAACACGATGCTTAGAACGATCATACTATCACTAACTTCCATCATAATTGATAAGAAAAACATTCGCTAAATCGTTTTCTGATTTTATATTTAAGTTAAATTAGTTAAAGCTAGTTATAGTCCTTAGAGATCGACACTCGGGGTTATTTTACTTCTACACTACGTGCCTTGGTTTTCGTTGTAGTTGTGAATTGCCTTTGGCTAAAAATAAATTTATTTGATTAATTGAGTCTAACAATCTCGTTTATCAGCGGTTCCTGTTAATAACTGCAATTGCATGAGGGCATGGGAACCCCCTAATCTGCCACTGGTAACAGCTGCAAGAATGTTCATTCAAATTGACCTGCAACATATAACGTCAACGTGAAATACATTATATCGAGTACCAAAGGCTGTAAATAAAATGGATATGAAAGAACGTGGTGTAAGAAAATACGGTCAGAGTTACCCCTAGGGTACGCAGCGGAATTTCAAAAAATTTCTTAACATGCAGGTTAATTGATCATGTATATAACGTATATAATAAACACATTAATCAGAAGACTTACAATACTCCAAAAGCAAGAATAGGTATTGAATCGATATGCCAATCGATGAAGTCTTCGTAATAGTCCGGTGAATCTTCTCCTTCGTCGAAGTCGAAGATATCTGCAATACTTTGATTATCTGCAAGACAATAAAAGTTAGTTTCCAGCTCTTTGAACCTCAACCTTGGTATCCACGGATGAACAGCTTATCGGAAAGAATGCTAGGATATTCTTTATGTGACCAAGAAGATGGGGCGGCAATTTTCCTCCGGTTGGAAGGTGGCGCGCGCGGCTAGAGGTGTAGGGGAGGAGAGCTTTTATTTTCTCTAAGAAAACTGGTAGAATAATTCTCTAAGAATTCGGTTAATCAGAATGATCTGCCATCAACCATGTCAAAAGCTCTCTAATAGTCTACTCTATATATAGTAGTCAATAGAAGCCTAAAGAAGAATCAATTAGACATCATAAAGGAATAAGAATCTAATTCGTATTGCACAAAGAAACCAATTTAAGTCTAGATTCATTCCCAATCAAATTAAAACTCAATCAGGAAAATCTAACTTATCCCTTGACTTCTAATATGGGAAGGAGTCGAACTCCTCCCCATACTAATACTGGTCGCGCGGCTATACAAGGGGAAATCGGGACCCACTTATAATTCTAAGACAATTCAAACTCCAAGTAGATTTTGCCCATGTGCATATATTAATTCTAAATTAACATATCATTTCAAATCAAACCTCTATTATATTTCTAAAATATAATCTTTAATTGTATTTACATAAAATACAATTAATCAGTCAATTCAATTAATAATTCCAAATTATTAATTGAGCCACAAATAATTATAATTAATTCCAAATCAATTATAATTCATCAATCACAATTAATTCTAAATTAATTGCGATTCCATCTTCAAGGATATTCGGATAAGCTGAATCACCACATAGTGTGACCCATAGGGCCTCATTGTATTAAGCAAGTGCTACACTAGGCAACATGGAATTCCTAGACGGTTCCATTTGCAATATTAATACATGAGGACGTTTGAGAGGTTTCTCAAAGCAAACCCTTTCGTTGTGAAGTCTGTTGCGCTCAATGCGGCGATGGTAACGTCCCTTCATCTGACTGACTCGAATGCATCTAGGATCAATGAGGTGTCTATCCCAATAATACATCCATGGGTGTCTTCAGTGAGTTGTTTGGTGAATTCAATATCTATTATGACTATCATAATAATATTGATACGTTGGCCAGCGATTTGACCAATCACAACTATGAACGACTATGAGCAGTGCTTTCCTGTGCTACACATGAGAGATGAATCCTTCACACAATCACTTATCATCCCCATTTGTATGTAGTCATAATCCTGGATCGTGTCTTGGGTCAACTGCTTATTTAGAGCAGACATCGACGAGTCCACCAAGGATATGGGGCAACAAATGTGATGATAAAGTCCTGTAAGTCCAAAGGACGACTGGCATCACTTCGACAACTTTCCGGTTTCCATAGACACTTCGGTGTAGATTATACATTGATGGGAGTTTCCGGTGGGTACTTCCATTGTTCGGTAATCACCCTTCGAACAACTTTGCAGAGTTATGGGAATGTTTCTTGATTGTCCAACAATCCGTTCCGTGGCCGTGGGATCGGCTCACACTTGCTCTAACAGGTATAACCTCTACGCATACTAGTCTCACCTGGTTCATTCAGACCCCTTCATCCGAGATGAACCTCGACTAGGGAGTGTTTGGGATAGATGATAACTCACATAGCTCCCACTATCTGTGTGATCGATCATCTATCCGAGGGGACATGTTTGATATCAATACAGACAGGAATAGAGATATGACATGATGTATGCCTGGTGTAATATAAATATGAAAGCGATACTCAATAGTCAAACAAACAAACATACTCAATGAGATATTGTCTCTCCACCATTTCGCCTTCCAAGTAAACAGATTCAAGAATTGGCTCCAAAAGATAAGAAGAAGACTCTTCCCGAATACCAGAAGTGGAAGCTCTAGATGCTACTCCTTCAAACTCGAGATTCAAATTCCTCCTTCTCCTTTGAAACAAACGATCGATCTCGTCTACAAAAGATTCAATAATAGGTCCACCCGTTCGGGTTTTAGGCATGCACTCACCTGAAATACAAGATAGTGAGTATCTCAAGCAAAAAGAAACAAAAACAGAAATGAGACAAAGAAGAGATGTTGGCTGAAAAAACCAAAACAAAAACACCAACCAAAGGAGTTAAGTCCCCGGCAACGGCGCCAAATTGATGATGTCGTTTTTCACCAATTAAATTTGTTTAAAAGCCTAAGAATACTTATCACTACACAAACTAGAGTGCAATGGCAAGTTGTCCCCGAGTGTCGTTCTCTCGGGACCTAACGTGGCTTTGTTTGAGGTTCTTGCTAGTAATTTCAGTCAACGATTTCAAATGTTGATAGAATCGTTTTCTTTAGAACAAAGCAACGAGAAATCAGATTTATGTAATCAAGCTTGGAAAACGGTTGGTGGTAGAAATCAAATACACATGCATGGGTTACGAATATGCTCACAAGTTCAGTGCGTAAAACCTTCGATCAAGTCTGCTAAGCAACTCGTCTAGGCAACTTTAAGACACACATCATAAAAGATCACTATCAATACTTTAGAGGTGCTTGTCACCAACACCATTTATCTAGCATGCTGCAAATCTCTAACATACAATCCTATAGCTTTCATTGACCAAGAGTTTGTCACTATACTCAATTCGAATATATTTTATAGGCAACTAAGAATCATATGAAGGGATTTGCAGCAAGATTGAATCACAATCTCATGTAAGCATAAACATAACCCATAGCATGCATATTCTACATTCTACCACCAACACAAAAGATTTAGCTACTCATATTCATCAACATAGACATCAATTCATATGAATAATAATCAGAATACATCATATTAAACTACAAGACAAGAGAGTGATACAAGTTACCACCAAAGCTGTCACTAATCGGTGGAAAGCAAAGAAAACCTCTCCGTAGATGATTACAAAGGATGAATCCCAATCAAAACTTTGAATCCCAAGCTAAAATACAATGTAATCTGAGTTTTCTCTGATTTTTGGGGCTTAGGAGCTCTCCAAAACGAAGTTACAGTTCAAAAGATATTCAAAAAATGATCAAAGATCAGATCTAAGAAGGAAAATCCGAAAACGTAACCGCTGCCAAGCGGACCGCTTGGAGAAGCCAAGCGGAGCGCTTGGCAAGCGAAGCGCTTTGGGCACTCCAAGCGCTTCGCTTGGCTTCTGTGCCAAAGCTCCTGGAAATTGAAGCGGAGCGCTTCACTATTCCAGGCGCTTAGCTTGGCTCCTAGGCAGATTTTTGTCTTCAAACTCAATCTTTTTGCCCTCGGGTGGCCCTCGGGTGCCTTGGACTCATCCTTATCGATGCTTATTGATGCTCAAACACTTACGAACAAGCCACGGAGATTGGGGAACTTCAACGGGGCCATCTTTTCCATCAAAAAGGCTCGTTTTTTAGCTCCAAAAACGCCGTTTCGTACCTAAGTGCATGAAAATGCAGAAAACACAAAACGTGACACTATTCTACAAAAATAACCAAAAAACAAGGCTAGAAGATAGCAAAAGAAGGTAAAAAAGACAAGATGAACGCGTCAAAAATACGTTCATCAAGAGCCGGCTCTAGCAAAAAGGGGAAGGGAGTAGCATCTAGCTCCCAACCATCTCACCATATGTTCGAGTTGTCTGTGGCTGCGATAGAGGTGCGACAAAGGCTAGAAACGGAGATGGCCGACGGAGGAAGGTCAATCATCCCAGATAGGAGGATTGACATTCCCGAGTCCGCAGTTGATAAAGCGGGATATAGGACGCTGTCACAATTGGGGTCACAAAGGAATTGGGCATGGTACATTTCCAACAGGTTCAAAGGTTGCGACGAGAGCCTCCTCCAAGAGTTCTACACTGGATACACAGATCTCGAGGAGAAGAATGGGGTGCTAGTCCGAGGCCTAATTATACCGTGGACACCAGAGTACATTTCTTCCTTCATCCATTTCGGGAATCAGGAATTCACAGGGAGCGACCATACCTACCGGTATTGAAGGGCCTCTAGGGGGATAGGGAGACACATCACAGACGCGATCTGCAACAGGGCGTACCAATATCCAGAACTCGGGGGAGAACCTGGATGGATCAGTTATAGCGACCTTAGCATTGAAGCTAAGGTGATGATGAAATTTTGCATCTCCAACTTGATCCCAAGGAAGAATGACTCGTGGATTCAGCCCTATTACGCCGAGCTCCTCTACTGCCTGATAGAGAGACATCAGATCGACATAGGGCACATCATGTATGAGGAGTATGAGCGCCACTGGGAAAAGAAGAGGAAGCCATTCATCTTCCAAAGCTTCATCACAGCCTACTCCAAGTATCATGGGGTCGAAGACATTGAGGAGGGGGATTGCGAGGTCGCTGCCCTTTCACCCTCGACCATTGAGGTGCAGCTCAATAGGTATCAGTTGAAGAACCCCACGGTTGCCGCTGCTGATGTAGGAGCACCCTTCCAGCCGAGTGATTCCGATCATGAGGATGTTATGGAGGCCGACGTTGGCCAAGCCCCTATCCCAGATATCCCGTTTGTCCATCGAGCACCGCACGCACCACCTCGAGCACCACAGGGGTCTAGAGGATTTGACTTCTCTGAATTTCGTACCTACCTCGACGGCCATTTCGACAGAATTGATGCCAACAACGCAGCCATGCGACAGGACCTCGACAGGCACATTGTCCAGCACAACCGCGATTGGGAGATATTCGAGGAGCATCGCCGAGAGGATAGGCAGCACATGTGGGAGCAGCAACAACTCATCCGGCAACAGCAGGAAGCTCTACGACAGTCCAATGAGCTCATGAATGACATGTGGAGTGACTTTTATGGGGACTACCATCCCAATGATTAGTCCTTCCACATGTCCACTCTCAGCCAACCGAGGCCAAACCGTTCGGTAACATCTAGTATCACTTCTTATTCCTCATTTTCTTACTGCTAGGGACTAGCGTAAATTTCATGAGGGGGGATGGGATTTAAGTGATCTGATGTTGTTAGCTTGGAGCTTGGTATTGGTAGGATGAGTATAGTACCTCGCATGCTTTATCCGCCTGCATTTGCATTTGCACGTTTACTGCTTTCTTAGATTTTTTAGGTTGCATTCACTACATTCATCCTAGGATAGTCTTGCATGTTTTATATGGAGTATATTGCCGAATTTTTTGAACTTTTTTATTGGGTAGATCAACCAACTATGCCATTAATCGTATGCTTCATCTCTATGAATTTGTTTGAAGTTTTTCTCGCTTGGCATGTCGCATTTATGTATTGCATTTAGTTAAGCTTGGTAGTCTCGACATCACTTAGTGGTGTTTTCTCTACTGCGGTTCACGAAGGCCTTTATAATAGGATGATGCATGTTAGGGTCTTATGGTTGTTTTCCCGAGTAATTATGTACCTAAGAGGCAACAAGTCTTCACCATGCTTTGAGATTGCTAAATTCCTAGGAAGGAGGTTGTGTGATCCTTTGTTTATAACCTATTCTTCCGAATAGGTTTGGGGAGGGGGTTACACCATCATAGACTTGTTTCTATTTTTTATTTTCGTATCGTGAGTTTATTTTTCCTTTTTCGTAAATTTTGTGCTCCAACCTATTCTTTCGAATAGGTTTGGGGAAGTCATGTGAGTCATTTTGTTTCTCTTTTTGTTATGCTACTGTTGGCTAGAAAAAAAATCGAAAAAAAAGAAAGAAAAAATTCCAGAAAAAGAAAGAAAATGAAAAAAAGAATCTGGAAGAAAAAAAGGAAAAGACCCCAAAAAAGCAAAGAAGGGTCCAAAAAAGAAAGCCAAATAGCAGTTTAGCAAAGTGTTGAGTCTTATTTTCCATTTTTTGTAATGTTCATAATCGTGTTTTTGTCTTTTATCTTTTTTGTCTTAAGTGTCATCTGTTCTAGACCACCCCCGTCCTGCCATTCAGGAAGTGGTGAATAGCTTAAGACTTTACTTGAGAGATGGGTAGAATAGGGGAGAGTTATCTTTCATAGGGAACCCTCCTTCGTTTGATGAGAGCCAGTACTGGTTCGACCTCTTTTGAGGAAAAGTCTTAACATGGTGGAACAGCAGTAAGTCCTCAGTTTCATAGGCACGGGACAACCATTCGTATCTTAGCATGCTTCATTACGTCGTCACTGACTAGGTCTAGGTAGAGAATGTTACGAGAGACTATCTTGTCTTGACATAAGTGCTTATGTGGATGTATATAAGTCAATCGAGGTATTCTTCAACCTACATTCATGCTTTGATTTATATGGTTTTTGTTCATATGTTATTTGATAGATTCAGTAGATTAGTTCATTTTATTTGGCATGAGACTCCATTTTGTGTCTTGCATGTTTTTTGTGTTAGAGTCTAGCTTAGTTGCTTGAGGACAAGCAAAGGTTCGGTTTGGGGAGTTTGATGAATGTGTATTTTACACTTTCATTCGAGTCTTTTTCACCTATTTTAGCTATCCTCTATGTTAATTTAGCTATATTTTAATGCATTTTATTAGAATAGTGTCACGTTTCCCTTTAGATTTTATTTTACAGGTTTTGGTTGAAATTCGAGGATTTCCTGGAAAATATATTGAAGTTGACAAGGAATTGGTGTTCCAGAAGCCTATTTGGAGTATCTGAAGGTTTCCGGATAGGATTTGAAGTCTAGGGGCGAATCTGGAGGTTAGAAGGCTACTAGAAGTCAGAAACCGAGTCCGAAAAGGGGAAGAAATCCAAAAACGCATCGAAAACGCGGAATTCCGCGAATTTCTCTCCGGGCGAACCGCCGCACAGGTGGGGCGAACCGCCCCACACCGGGCGAACCGCCGCGCGTGTGGGGCAAACCGCCCCACAATAATTCGAGGCCTATATATAGTTGCTCAATTTTCTCCGAAAATCATACTTTTCCAGACCTACTTTCTCACCTCTCTCTATAGTTTTAGGTAGGAACTTCCCGGGGCCTGTCCTGGGAGTTCATAGCTTAGGGGACACTTTTTCGTAGCAGATTGGAGCTTGTAGGGTCGCAATTCTTCGGAGATTGACAACCTTCGGTAACTTGTATCTTACAGTTTAATCTACTTACTTTATATATCTTTCAATATGTTTTCTTTTATGATTTATGTTGATTGCATGCCTATTATGAGTAGCTAAACTTATCGTTGGTGGTAGTATGTGAATTCTTAGCGAAGGGAAGATAATCATGCTAATGGCTATATCGCGCATTATACTCCGTGTCATTGCTTTATTTCGTTGATCAGGCACAGCCTAAATTCTCGTATGTTGTATTAATTATTATGCACAATTGGACACTTGTCGACCTGGACGCGAGTTTATCTTCGTAGTGTTGAATAATTACGGAACACATTAGGACAATAGTGATTGACTTGTCAGACCAATTATCTTCGTAGTGCTTAATAATTGCAACAGGACACTAGATTGATTCAAAGATCTCTATGCAAGACCGAGGAATTTATGCATGATTATCGATCCGTTATGCTTTGAAGGATCATACTATCACCAATCTCCATTATCTGTTAGAAAAACCCCTTTGCTATCTGTCTGTTGTTTATATTCTCTTGTTAAATAGATAAAGCTAGTTATAGTCCTGAGAGAACGACACTCGAGTCATTCTACTGCTACACTACGGTTTTCGTTGTAGTTGTGGATTGCCTTTGGCTAAATTACAAATATTATTTGATTGAATTCGGAGCACGACATCCGCGGTTCATCACCTAGTAGGAAAGATTGTGCTGGAAAATTGAATGATGCGCTTTGGGCGTATAGAACTAGCTACAGGACGGTGATTGGAACCACTCCGTATAGACTTGTGTATGGGAAAGCATGCCATCTTCCCGTGGAATTGGAACACAAGGCGTATTGGGCTATTAAAGAGCTAAATCTTGATTTGGGAAAAGCTGGCGAAGAACGGTTGTTACAACTTGATGAGCTTGATGAATTACGCCTCGATGCCTATGAGAACGCCAAGATCTACAAGGAGCGTACCAAGAAGTATCATGATCGTGGTATAGTACGTAAGGAACTGATTCCTGGTCAAAAAGCTTTGGTGTTTAATTCGCCTTCGTCTATTTCCTGGAAAGCTCCATACTCGTTGGAATGGACCATACGAGATTGTCCAAGTTGCTCCCCATGGAGCTGTAGAACTCTTGGATCCAAAGACCGGCAATACTTTCAAAGTGAATGGGCAACGAGTGAAACCATACTTCGAGCTTCCTAGTGATCAAGTGGAGGTTGATCATCTCGAACTAACCTTTCCCACCTCTACTTAAGGATATGTACGATGTATTTTGTTGTTTTTAGCATGTCATTGTGTTTTATTTTATGTTTTCGTATGTTTTTGGTGATGAAATAGGTTTTAAGATGATAATTTTGCGTTTTGGGAGGAAAAAGGCGTCTCCAGGAGTCTGGAGATGCCAGGCGAACCGCCCCCCACGTGGGGCAATTCGCCTGGCAAGTCCAGGCTGCCTGGGTACGTTCTGGACGCCCCAGGCGAATCGCCCCACAGGTGGGGGGCGGTTCGCCTCGGGTGTCCAGAAATCCGGAGGTCCGGATTTTCGTTCGAAAACCCAATTTTCTCCTATTATGCTATATTATTGATCTTTTTACTTCTTTTATCGCCCGTTTTGGTTTCTCACGAGTTTCCTTGAGTCATATAGGTTACAGGTACAAGTTAGCTCTCACCTTAAATCCACTTTCGACGTTCGGGATGAGCGACGACGTTCAGGTTTGGTTATCTCTATACTTGTTTTGTTTATGATAAACTCGTGAAACCCTTTATTTGCATTTGCACGTTTATCGCTTTCTTAGTATTTAGTTGCATACACTACATTCATCCTAGTATAGTTTTGCATGTTTTTGTGTGGAGTTTATTGCCAAATATTTTTAACTTTTTTATTGGGTAGATTAACTAGTTATGACCTTTGGCCATGCGTTTCATCTCTATGAATTTGTTTGAGGTTTTTCTCGCTTGGCTTGTCACATTTATATATGCACTTAGTTAAGCTTGGTAGTCTCGACATCACTTAGTGGTGTTTTCTCTACTGCGGTTCACGAAGGCCTTTATAATAAGATGATGCATGTTAGAGTATTGTGGTTGTTTTCCCGTGTAATTATGTCCCTAAGAGGCAACAAGTCTTCACCTTGCTTTGAGATTGCTAAATGCCTAGGAAGGAGGTAGTGTGAGATTGTGTGATCCTTTGTTTGAAACCTATTCTAACGAGTAGGTTTGGGGAGGGTGTTATACTATCATTATGACTTGTTTTTCGATTTTGAGTGTTGTGAGTTTGTTTTTCTTTTTCGTAATGTTTGTTCTCTAACCTATTCTTTCGAATAGGTTTGGGGAGGTCGTTTGTGTGTCATTGTAATTTATTTTTCGTTGTGCTACTGCTGGCTAAAAAAAAAAAAAAATTTGAAAATTTCCAGAAATCTTGAAAAGCAAAAAAAATAAAAGAAAAGACCCCAAAAAAGCATAGAAGGGTCCAAAGAAAGCCAAAAAGCAGTTAGCAAAGTGTTTGTCTCGTTTTTTCAATTCTTGTAATGTTCGTAATCGAGTTGTAAAGTTTGACTTTTGTTTAGTTGAGTGTCATCTGTTCTAGACCACCCTCGTCCTGCTATTCAGGAAGTGGTGATTAGTTTATGACTTTGCTTGAGAGATGGGTAGAATAGGGGAGTGTGATCTTTTAGGGAACCCTCCTTCGTTTGATGAGAGCCAGTATTGGTTCGAGCTCTTTTTGAGGGAAAGTCTTAACTTGGTGAACAGTAGTAAGTCCTCAGTTTCATAGGCACAGGACAACCATTCGTATTTTAACATGTTTCATTGCGTCGTCATTAACTAGGTCCAAGTAGAGAATGTTACGAGAGACTAGCTTGTTTAACATAGTGCATGTGTGAATGTGTATGAGTCAATCGAGGCATTCCTCAACCAATATCCATGCTATGATTTGTATGGTCATTGTTCATAAGTTTTTGATAGATTCAATAGATTAGTTCATTTCATTTGGCATGAGACTCCACTTTATGTGTTGCATTGGTTTTTTGCATTAGAGTCTAGCTTAGTTGCTTGAGGACAAGCAAAGGTTCGGTTTGGGGAGTTTAATGAACGTGTATTTTACACTTTCATTCGAGTCTTTTTCACCAATTTAGCTATCCTCTGGGTTAATTTAACTTATATTTTAATGCATTTTATTAGAATAGTGTCACGTTTCCCTTTTCTTTGCATATTTCAGGTGTTTAGGTAAAACATGTACTTTTGATGGGCAACTATGGTAAAGAGAATGAAGTTTGGGTGCTTCGTGGTCATCCGTGGTGTATCTAGAAGTTTCCAGACGAGTTTCAAGGCTTAAAGGTCACTAGAAGGCAAAATCGAGTCCAAAAGGAAAACCCAAGCCAAAATCTCGGAGGCCACCGACCTGGACGTCTCAGGCGAATCGCCTGGCGTCTGGGACGGTTCGCCTCCCACGTTTCGTCAGCTATATATAGTTTCGCCTATTTTAGTCGTTTTTCATACCTTTTCACCTTTTTGAGAGACAAATTCTCCAGAGCTTGTTCTGGGAATTATTTGCATAAAAGACTCTTTTTTTATTGATTCGGAAGCTTAAGCATAGAGATTGGACATCTTTGATTCTCGATTCTTGCTTGTGAGGAGATTGACAACCTTCGTTGGTAACTTGTATCTTACGATTTTACTGCTTTTGTTTATTCAATTCAACATATTTTCATTGATTCTTGATTTGATTATGCTTGTTGATTGCGATTTATACGTGAGTAGTTAAATCTAAGGTTGGTGATAGTATGTGAATTCATAGCTAGGGTTCTTAATTATGCATGAGTGGCTTTGCGCGTTTAAGACTTGATTTATTGTTTTATTTCTTTGATCTATCTAAGCCATCTATCTTCGTAGATTAGTGTTAAATTGAAAGAAACACTAGGATAATTCATGATCATAGATTTCTATACAAACTTCAAGTACTTCATGTGTAATTAGAACCCGATGCTTAGAACGATCATACTATCACTAACTTCCATCATAATTGATAAGAAAAACATTTGCTAAATCGTTTTCTGATTTTATATTTAAGTTAAATTAGTTAAAGCTAGTTATAGTCCTTAGAGATCGACACTCGGGGTTATTTTACTTCTACACTACGTGCCTTGGTTTTCGTTGTAGTTGTGAATTGCCTTTGGCTAAAAATAAATTTATTTGATTAATTGAGTCTAACAATCTCGTTTATCAGCGGTTCCTGTTAATAACTGCAATTGCATGAGGGCATGGGAACCCCCTAATCTGCCACTGGTAACAGCTGCAAGAATGTTCATTCAAATTGACCTGCAACATATAACGTCAACGTGAAATACATTATATCGAGTACCAAAGGCTGTAAATAAAATGGATATGAAAGAACGTGGTGTAAGAAAATACGGTCAGAGTTACCCCTAGGGTACGCAGCGGAATTTCAAAAAATTTCTTAACATGCAGGTTAATTGATCATGTATATAAAGTATATAATAAACACATTAATCAGAAGACTTACAATACTCCAAAAGCAAGAATAGGTATTGAATCGATATGCCAATCGATGAAGTCTTCGTAATAGTCCGGTGAATCTTCTCCTTCGTCGAAGTCGAAGATATCTGCAATACTTTGATTATCTGCAAGACAATAAAAGTTAGTTTCCAGCTCTTTGAACCTCAACCTTGGTATCCACGGATGAACAGCTTATCGGAAAGAATGCTAGGATATTCTTTATGTGACCAAGAAGATGGGGCGGCAATTTTCCTCCGGTTGGAAGGTGGCGCGCGCGGCTAGAGGTGTAGGGGAGGAGAGCTTTTATTTTCTCTAAGAAAACTGGTAGAATAATTCTCTAAGAATTCGGTTAATCAGAATGATCTGCCATCAACCATGTCAAAAGCTCTCTAATAGTCTACTCTATATATAGTAGTCAATAGAAGCCTAAAGAAGAATCAATTAGACTTCATAAAGGAATAAGAATCTAATTCGTATTGCACAAAGAAACCAATTTAAGTCTAGATTCATTCCCAATCAAATTAAAACTCAATCAGGAAAATCTAACTTATCCCTTGACTTCTAATATGGGAAGGAGTCGAACTCCTCCCCATACTACTACTGGTCGCGCGGCTATACAAGGGGAAATCGGGACCCACTTATAATTCTAAGACAATTCAAACTCCAAGTAGATTTTGCCCATGTGCATATATTAATTCTAAATTAACATATCATTTCAAATCAAACCTCTATTATATTTCTAAAATATAATCTTTAATTGTATTTACATAAAATACAACTAATCAGTCAATTCAATTAATAATTCCAAATTATTAATTGAGCCACAAATAATTATAATTAATTCCAAATCAATTATAATTCATCAATCACAATTAATTCTAAATTAATTGCGATTCCATCTTCAAGGATATTCGGATAAGCTGAATCACCACATAGTGTGACCCATAGGGCCTCATTGTATTAAGCAAGTGCTACACTAGGCAACATGGAATTCCTAGACGGTTCCATTTGCAATATTAATACATGAGGACGTTTGAGAGGTTTCTCAAAGCAAACCCTTTCGTTGTGAAGTCTGTTGCGCTCAATGCGGCGATGGTAACGTCCCTTCATCTGACTGACTCGAATGCATCTAGGATCAATGAGGTGTCTATCCCAATAATACATCCATGGGTGTCTTCAGTGAGTTGTTTGGTGAATCCAATATCTATTATGACTATCATAATAATATTGATACGTTGGCCAGCGATTTGACCAATCACAACTATGAACGACTATGAGCAGTGCTTTCCTGTGCTACACATGAGAGATGAATCCTTCACACAATCACTTATCATCCCCATTTGTATGTAGTCATAATCCTGGATCGTGTCTTGGGTCAACTGCTTATTTAGAGCAGACATCGACGAGTCCACCAAGGATATGGGGCAACAAATGTGATGATAAAGTCCTGTAAGTCCAAAGGACGACTGGCATCACTTCGACAACTTTCCGATTTCCATAGACACTTCGGTGTAGATTATACATTGATCGGAGTTTCCGGTGGGTACTTCCATTGTTCGGTAATCACCCTTCGAACAACTTTGCAGAGTTATGGGAATGTTTCTTGATTGTCCAACAATCCGTTCCGTGGCCGTGGGATCGGCTCACACTTGCTCTAACAGGTATAACCTCTACGCATACTAGTCTCACCTGGTTCATTCAGACCCCTTCATCCAAGATGAACCTCGACTAGGGAGTGTTTGGGATAGATGATAACTCACGTAGCTCCCACTATCTGTGTGATCGATCATCTATCCGAGGGGACATGTTTGATATCAATACAAACAGGAATAGAGATATGACATGATGTATGCCTGGTGTAATATAAATATGAAAGCGATACTCAATAGTCAAACAAACAAACATATACTATATTACGTTGACCTGTGTAATAGTACATATATGCCCTTAATAACGGCTGTATGCCCTTAATAAAGACTGTCTCTAGGACATATACACTATCACGTCGTACCACACAAGTGGGGGTTGTGACTACTTTAACAATACCAGTCACATTGCTAGGAAGAAGAACCCAGTTCTGCCCCGTCCTAGTAGCCAAATCCCAGACCTGGCAGGCGGCAGGCGTTAGAGAAGTGGTCCACTGGCCAGCCTCTTCTCTTCGCTCATTAAACCATCTCATCAATTGTTTGAGGATGCAGTCGAGCATGTATGTGATAGGGAGAGATCTTGCAGATAGAACCCAAGAGTTGAAAGATTCGGCAGCATTACTGGTCAACTCACCATATCAACAGGGCATATCCATAAACGGTTATGTAGTAGTTGCGAATTTATAAGAAAAAGGATGTAAACTGGAACAGACGTTTGCACGTCTGGAGCAAATGCAACCGCCCATTTCTCTTTTGGCAGGTCTTCGAGGAAGTGACGAGCAATGTCACCACCGACATTAGTGAACTTGGTGATTGCTCTCTCGAACATTAGCACGGTAGGGGCATATGCTGCGTCTTTCAGTAACTTACATAGAAGATTCTTGTGCTTGTTGGAGTACTTCTTTGCTCCATACATAGTACGCAAATTTTTCATGAGATGGTATAGGCAGAAGAAATGCAGTCATCCCTTCTCGTATACTTCATCGAATGCATGCATCAGGCCCCCCGCTCTATAAGAAACATACATTATCTCGTGAAGATGAGTTACATGTTTCTCAATCATCTTAAGAAACCAGGTCCAGTTATCGGCATTTTCTGTCTCAACAATGGCCATTGCCACGGGGCAAAAATCTATAAAGTATTAATTGTATACACGTTACAAGCAGGCAGAATAGCAATTTTACCAGATTTAGTTGATGAGAAACATATTGTTGTTACCGTCTTTAGCTGTGGCAGCAAGTAGTGTACGTTTATATCTAGTCTTAAGGAATGTACCATCAACGAATAGCATTGGCCTGCAGTGCTGAAATCCCTATAGACTCGCATGGAATGCAATAAAGAACCGCTTGAAACGGTTATCCCCGGATTCAGTTTCCAGTTGGGCAATGCTGCCGGGGCTTCTCTTAGTAATGGCATCCGCGTACCATCTCAACTGGTCGAAAGAATTTGTGTATGAACCAAACAATGTTGCTCGGGCTACTTCGACTGATCTCCAGATTTTTTCATACTTAACATCGAATCCCCAATGTTTGAAAATCTCATGCTTTATTACTATAGGAGTGACTGTGGCATTTGAGCGTACCGCATCGGTTATGAGTGATCCCAGAATACGTTGGCCATACGCTTTGAATCATTAACAGATGAGGCTAAGGTGCAAGTGTGAACCAGATTGGCTTCTTTTAGAAAGGCAGATGGCAAGACAGAACACTTTGCAGCGCGTACGTACCACTGACACCCTTCAGTATCTCTCATTGCGCAATGTGCTCTAATGTAAGTGGCATCATTCTTTTTGTACTTATACTCAAACCCAAGCTTGGCAGCATACTTGACCAGCTTAGTTCGGAACTCGTCTATTCCACCAATGAATTCCTACCCCACCCCAGTTATATAATAGATCCAGTTGTCAGATCTTAGAACGGGAGGTTCCTCCACCGGGTTAAACTCGTAAATTGGTGTAGTTGAAGTTGCCCTGGGGAAATATTCACCCCTAGCATGCTTCTCCTCCCTTAACTGTCTCTTTGTTTTGTGCTGCTGCAGTTGTGATGCTATAGAATTCTCAGGATTACGAGTCATATATGGAAGCGGAACAGCGTCAGTAGGCAAACCGTGGTCGTCAAATAGATGTGGTGGCAGACTTTCATATTTCCTCTTTGGCTTAGTCTCGCCACAACGTTCACGTAGTACCCTGCCATTGAAAGAATGCGTTTTTGGGGCCTTCGATGTTGCAGGTGAGCTGGTATTTGTGTTGTTAGCAATTATCTTGGATGTCGAATAGTAGTCATCCATTTTAGTTGGCCACTTAGGCTTCTCAGGAGTCGGTAGATCAGGGACATTTGGGGTGTTCGGTTGCTTAATGTTTACCATTGAAACATTGACAAAAAGCAAGCATATTCTGGAAGTCAGACTGGCACATGAGAGAACAATCGCTATTCCCATTCATTGTGTAGTTAAACCTAGGAAGAGTACCTTCTGTCCATGGGATATTTTCTGCACAGATACACCATTTGATCACAGATGTCTATGAGTATCGAACTAACCATGTGAACTCAGCTAACATCAAATATAGAAACAACAATCACACATTTAACATCCATTATTCGAACTATATTGTTTGCAGACTGGCACATTTAATACATCCTTTTATGCAAAATAAACACAATGGGATATTTTCTGCATACACCATTTGAACACATATATATATGAGTATCGAACTAACCATCTGAACTCAGCTAACAGCCAATATGAAAACAACAATCACAATCGTCCTCTGAACTAAAATACAAACATAATACCCTAATTTTGCAAACCTAACACATATTTTCCAAATTGAACACCAAATTATAAGCTACAGACGAAATATTGAGTAAGAAAAACGGTAGACCAATTACCTCGGAACTGTAGAACGAATTCATCGAATGTGGACTTCTTCGACACCCAGATCGTTGTGATTGACTTCCCGGCTGAACAATTCAACTGCACGGTTTCCGACCCAGGTATGTATTCTCCGCCGTTGTCGAATTCATCGGTGATGAACGGTGATTTGTAAGGTAGGTTCAAGTTTACATGAAACATGGTGAGATGGATAAACTAGGGATTTGAAATTTGAATTCAATTGGGGCTAGATTGTAGAAGATATGGAAAAAGACGGGCTTAGACGTTTGGGCGGACTAACAGGACGAATTTATAAACCGTCCGAATTGGGCTGACTGGTGGGACGAATTTTGTTACAATCCGTCTGAAATGGACTGTCTCCCTTTGACCGACCGTCATCAGACTAGCCCAGTAGTAGCTGTTCGGGCTAGATACGAGAATTTGCGAGATTATGGACTACACACCAAATTTTCGGATCTAAATACAACTATTTTAAAAGCTTCGACTGTTTGCAAAGTTTCATCCCTTTTGTGGACTTGATACCAATTTTTTCATAAATTTGAATGGTTGAATGGGAGGACATAGCAGTAAAATAGTCAAATACTATGCTTATGCTTTAAAGATGCAATAATAATAAAATATATTTGTGGCGTGAATAAAATGTAAAACGAGCTAAGTACTGTTGATGTTAGTACAGAAGTGGGCACATTTTTCTCTTTTAAAGTTCTTGACATTTTATATATTCATTCACCCACCCAAGTCTTTGTGGACATAGATAGATGCTCTACTTGCTCAAAACACAAGATAAAAACAGCAAGCAAAAATGGAAGACTATTTGGTCTCCTCAACTTCCTCATCACTACTATCCAACTCCATGTCTCCCCACCAGACCAAGCTCCACTACATCCTCCAAGCCCAGCCAGAGTGGTGGTCTTACTCCATTCTCTGGCACACCTCCACCGACGAAGCCGGCCGCATATTCCTCACCTGGGCTGACGGCCATTTCCAGGGGACTAAAGACCACCCCAAGTCGGGGCCACAGCAGCCCGAACGCAAGAAGGTCATGCGTGGAATCCAGGCACTGATTGGAGAGAACCCGGAGACGACACCTGGTGGGCCAGCCTCAGATGGTGACGTGACGGACGCCGAGTGGTTTTACATTATGTCGTTGGCCCAGTCATTCTCGGTGACTGATGGTGTTGTTGGGAAAGCATTCCACTCCGGTTCGTTGATTTGGCTCACCGGTGGGAACCAGCTCCGGTTTTATAACTGCCAGCGTGCTAAGGAGGCCCAGATCTACGGGATGCAGACGATGGTCTGTATCCCGGTCTCGAACGGTGTTCTTGAACTTGGATCTGATGTTATGATTACCGAAAAGTGGAGCCTTGTTCAACAGGTACTACTACTTCAACCCAAACAGCTTGATTAGTTTATTTTCTTGCCCTGTGCTTATTTAAAATTTAAAATTAATTTATAGTCGGTCAAAATTAAAAATTATTGTTAACAGTTAGTAGGACTCAGGATTCATTAGTTGGAAACGATATTAGTTGGAAACGATAACTATTCTTTTGTGCTTTTTATGAAACGGCAAAGTTTCATTAACTACAGTACTGATTTGATATTTGAGCAACTCTACCATATTATAAACAAAATTAAAAATTAAATGAATGAGATAAACTTTGTACTAGTTTTTACTTCAACACATACTAGTATAATGACACAATAATAAAGTATAATTGAATTTAAAAAATTGATATGTACCTAACCAATAAATAAATTTATTAAATTAATTTTACTTATTAATATGATTATTAATATGATGAGTAAGTTGAAGATTTCCTAATTTGTTTGTGTATATATATATTGTATCGTAATTAAGTCTGGGTTTTTTATTTTATGAAACTGCAGGTAAAGTCACTCTTTGATCATTCAATTACAGATCCGGTTGTAGTGGAGAAGAATGTGGCTAATTTCACTGCTCCAATCAATGTGGAGGAAGAAGATGATAAGGCTGCAGTGAAAGTAAATGAAATGAGTTACATGGATTCGGAGCATTCGGATTCGGATTGCCAGTTTTTGTTGGATGCTAGGAATAATAACAGTAATCATGCTACTACAAAGAAAAAGAGGGGAAGGAAGCCAAACCCTAGCGGGGAACCGAGACTAAACCACGTGGAGGCGGAGAGGCAGAGGAGGGAGAAGCTCAATCACCGGTTCTATGCCTTACGTTCCGTTGTCCCAAACGTGTCCAGAATGAACAAGGCTTCGCTTCTATCTGATGCAGTTTCATATATAAAGGAACTCAAGGCCAAAGTCGATGATTTGGAGGCGAAACTTGAGCAGCAACATAAAATTAAGAAGGCTAGAACTGCCGAGAGTGCTCTAGATAATCAGAGCACGGTTACGACTTCTGAAGCGTCGTCCTCTGCTGCAGTGGAAGTTGAGGTTAAGATTGTTGGGTCGGATGGGATGATACGAGTGCAGTCGGGTAACCGGAACCACCCAGCTGCTAGGTTGATGGATGCAATCAGGGACTTGGAATTGCAAGTTCATCATGCGAGTATGTCATGTGTTAACGATTTGATGCTTCAGGATGTTGTTGTTAGGGTTAGTGGTGGTCTCAAATGCGAAAACGCATTGAAAAATGCTCTTTTGAAACGATTAGGGCGTTAAAACTTATTCCTACATATGTCTAGATGTTCAATTATATTAACATTTACTAATCTCCTTAGCTATGTAATGAGTATGTTTCGTCATTTCTTGTATTTATTTTAATAGTAAGTATATAGAAAAGTTAGACTTTCTTATAGTAGGATAGTAAAGATTGGTTTTTATTTAAATAGCTAAAATTATCGGTCAGTCCAATAAAAATTGGACATCTAGTTTAATTATAGAAAAAAAGTATGTTGCCCCAAACCTTTTTTAAAAGTTGCACTTTATCTCGATATCTTTTTAAAATGTCATTGTACCACTAAATCAAGTTCTAATGCGAAAAGTTTAGAAAAATGGAAAATATTAATAAAAAGAAGAACTATTCGATTAATTTCTTAAAAAACACTGATTCTAAAGCCTAATCCTTCATATCAAAGCAAAGATGAACCACATGCGAACACAAAACCATATAAACAACCTCCGTGCTAATTACAAATGTACTTAGAAATTACATACGAGAGTTTTACAAAAAAATTAAAAAACTAAAAAAATATCCAAGATGCCAACTCAAGTCTGAGTACAGTGAATAGCAAGAAAACCGTTTTGCAGCAGAAATAAACAAACCATCTAATCTAAAAGACCAGCAAACAGCTTATGCGAAAGACGATCGCAACATAGCATAAGCTCATGGAGTCTATTGCGAAAGAGTGACACAGGTTATGCTCGAGACGATTGCAACATAGCATCAACATGGCAACATCTTTTGCAGGCCAAGAGGAAAGGAAGTGTAAAACAACCAAATAATCCCTTCATCTCCATATAAGTTTTTAATTTTATTTGTTGAATTTTCTAATATCATGTCTGACCTTATATAGATACTTACGGAAATACTAATGGTGTTAGTAAAATCGGATAAATTGTCACTTTTTAGAAAAGCTTTGGAGGTACTATAACATTTTAAAAAGATATCCGGGTAAAGTGCAACTTTTAAAAAAGTTTAGGGCAACATAATTTTTTTCTTAAGTATAAATAGACAAAAACTCTCGATTTAATCCATTTCACCATAATCTCTCACTCTACAATCATCTATTTCTTTTTCTAAAAACTCTCCTCCACTCCTTCCACCACCACCTCCACCCCCACCACCACTATGCGGCAACCACACCGCCTCCACCACCACCACGCCGCCGCCACCACCACCACACTGTTGCCACCACCATGCGCCGCCACTACCATGTCACCACCACCTCCACCGCTGCCTCAATTAGATCTACATTCTCTATTTTCATATCTACTTTCTCTCTCATCTATCGTTTTTCAGTGTGGTTTTAAGACAAGTTGGCGTGGTTTTAAGACTGGATGGTATGGTTGTAAGACTCTCTCATCTGAATATTGATATTTTCGAGCAATTCAACTCATTTAGAACAAGTTTTCACCTATTTGTTTACTTGCAATAGTTTTGAATATCAATATTTTCGAGTAATGTATGTTGATTAAGTGTTCGTTGTGATAGATGAGAAAGAGGAAGAACTTGAATTTCAATTTGATAAGGTGTATTATCATGGATCCACTATTGTGGTTTTAATATTTGTTGGTGTATTTTTTAATTCATGTTGTTGCGGTTTTAATAAATATATAATATTATTGTGTTGTTGAGTTGGATTTGTCGATTGTATGGTTTTAAGACGTCATGGTGTGGCTATAAATATCTTTGTTGTAGTTTTAACGAGAGTTGTTATGGTATTAAACAAGTGTTGATGATGTCAATCGAGTTTTTTTTTTTTTTTTTTTTTTGAAACGACAAATATTACAACTACTCCTACACTAACATTTAAACTAGCCTTATAACTCCGCACCTAAACCAACCTTATAACTCTGCCACCGCCGGGGATCGAACCTGACACCTCTCTTTCAGCAACCTAACTCCTTACCGCTGCACCACCTTATGACTCCCCAACAAGTTTATTCGAAAAAATAACAGTGAAGAAAAGGCAAGAAGAAGAAGTTCCCCAACAAGTTTATTCGAAAAAATAACAGTGAATGTTTCAACATTGTAATGACTAAAATGTTTCAAGGTGGACAGACCAAGTAAGCTAAAAACCAGGCCTTTCCATTGATTTAGGAAAGGCTGACCTCTCCCTAGACTTTGAATTATTTTAAATGTTAATTTCAGTGGTTCGGTTGGATCTGATTATAAATACAGTCAGGGTCTAATAAATCATGGTTCGGGTGTGGGTTCAAATTTAGACCATTTCATTGACCATAAAAAGTTATATGTGTAAATGATTTCAAATATATAGAAACTGCACTTGATTGTTTATTTCGCAATAATTTAGACTAAAATTGCCTCAAAATCAAATTTTTCCTTTACTAACAGGAAAATCTGGTTCAAATGTAAAACACACATTTGGCGTGTTATGTGTGTAGAACCAATAACATCGTACGTTTTCGAAAACTCAACATCTTGGTGCGGTGTTATTGGTGCCGGAAACGTACGGTGTTATTGGTGTCAAATGAGGGGAGATTTTATTGGAATTGTGGAACCCATGGATGGTCCGAATGGGCGAATGACCAAGAAAATCAGCTACGTGAAACACCACAGAGAGACGTGCAACAAACCAAAGTTGTAGGTGTGGAACCAAAGAGAGTGGAATGTGGAAAAGGAATAGCAACTTCATGAATAGCAATTAATATGCATCTTTATATTTATCTTTCTTTATTAGTTAATTAGCTTATTTAACAATTATTGGCCATTAAGTTGGGTTTAGAATTTATGATTCTCTTAAATATTCTCCTACACGGGCTTAGCCCACTAGTTAAATTGTTAGGCCTGCTTAGCTTTTCTTCTCTGTAAATTTTCTACTCTTCAAATACTCTGTACTTTTCATTATTTCAATACATGCAAAGTTATTGAAATAATAGAGATTATGCGCTCTCCATTGAGTTGGGAGTAGAGTCGTGGTGTTATTTCATTGCCTTGAGAACTAAACTAATGGAGATTATAACGGCTTACATCATTCCTGGATCACAACATTGCTTGAGTTTGGAGGCCGGTTTGATGGCAGATCACTGTGTTTTAGATTATAGCAAATCATAGTCTTACTAGAGTTTTCTTAATTGTGCCAAGATTGGTTTTGTTCCATTAGTTACTCTGACTATTGGTCCTTTCATAGTGTACAAAGATTTATTTGATATAGAATACATGTACATTGGGGTATATCCCTCTTATCATGTACACATTGGGTTTAATGGTTTTTAATGCTTTCAAAAAATACATGCAAATTTATTGGTCGAAAGACTGTTCTCTCTAGCACAACCATTCCATCTGGGGTAGGGAAAGTAGCCGACATTACACTGAAGAAGTCGGAAAGGTAGGTCCAATCGACCAAGAGGGCTACCCGAAGGTGCTTCGTCTGTCCTAATGCAATCCATGTGTTAGGAGATTACTCGAGATCTCTCATCTCAACCCAAGCCAGGCTATAACTAGCCTTAGTGGTTTAATGTACGTTTATGTTAATTTATTCTTATTCTTGTTGTGAATATTGGTTAGTTATATGAATTTTCTAGTTCTTTAGCAATTCCTTCTGCTAGTCGAATTAGGTATTAATTCATCACAAATCAAGAAGAAAAAAAGTCTTATCAGAAGAACAACTATGAATACAAAATGAATTGGAGATGAAAGGATTACCAAAAAATGAAGTTTAAAGGGGTATACATGGCCAAACTTTGAATCACATCGATTAGTTTTTTATTTACTAACGGCTAGCTACTTGCAGTTTACATTTGACCATCGGTTGCATAAAATCAATTACATATAACAGGTGTAGTTTTTGTCTGTGGTGTTAACAAATTGTTGTAGAAAGGTCAAAAAATAATTATGAAATTAAGGTTATGAAATTATGAGTATTATCTGATATTTGGGAGTGAATTTTGAGATTGAATTTTTTATTTTATTGTAATAACCCCTACTTTTTATTATTATGACTTTTATATAATGGATCGGACCTAATAATGTTGTATATGTTGGAGCTGAAAATTTATATGGACTTGCGTTAACGGGTAGATTTTTATTAGTCATTATCTTTATGGACCAGTAATTTAACTCGGGCTTCGATTAAGTTTGTGGGTTAGGAGTGCAACAAAGGCCAAATGTATTGTAGTAAAAATTGGAGTTGGTTACGCACATATAGTAAAAATTGGAGTTGGTTACGCACATAGACTCCTACCATAATCTTATGTCTGAGAGTGGAGGTATATATAGAGAGTTCATTAGGTTAGGTTAGTGTCTCGTATTTAATTATGCAAAGACAAAAAGAATTGAGAAACAAGGATTGAGTTTAGCCGTATGCCGTAGTCGGAGAGCTTGGACTTGTAAACACCAATTGCAAATCTAAGTAAGTATCGGAGTTTAAGCTACTGTTAATTGTCATGGTTCCAATATATTTAATATGCTCTTATATTGCATATCGCATGCAGTGGACGTGGTCATGTTTTTGGATTGATTAGGCGTTGATGAAGAATTACCCAAGGTTCTAGTTAATTACACAATCTTGTGATCAGTTGGTGCATGAAATTGATTGGTTGGGAGTGTCTCGGACGTGGAGTTGTGATTCAAGTTAGGATATTTATTGATGTGCTTTAAATTTCACGGGATGTTTAAGTGAAGGTTCTCTGATTTTACCAGTGATCGTTATCGTACGGTTTTGAGGTAAGGAGTGTCTCGACTCTTTTGCTCTTATTTTCTATATTGTTTTAATATTTTATAAATATTGTATGGCTATTATATCAAGTTATGGGTATTGGCATAATATGTCTTTTCGAAGGATCAAGTATGTGAACCCAAACTGTGTTTTTTCGTTGTGTGTGTAATGTTTGAAAAACTCTTTTGTTAAAAGCATGGATACAAGTGTACGTTTTTTCTCATGGATATGCCTATGAATTGTTTTACCCCTTTCGGGGGATTGTCGTGCTTTGGAGTACTCCCATCGTTCTGTTATTGTATCGTATTGTTTTGTTTGAAAGCCAGCACGGTGTGCCACCACTGTATGTGTGGTCGTAGTGTATTGTCTGATCGAGCTCAGTGTTACGTTTGTTATCCCATGCTAAATCGTTTTTATTTGTGATTGGACCGTGTGTATATGTAAATATATATTTTTGAAATTAACAGGTGCTTGAACCGGTAGGAGTGTCAAGATACTTTGTTACGAGTTATTAACTTTCCCATGAGTTAGTAGCTTACCCCCTTAATCTCCCTTTCAGTTTATTGTTGACTGTGCAAGCTTGAGGAGATTTCGTTGGAGTAAAGCGGGATAGAGCATACGTGGATTCTATTGAAGATCATTTAAGTTATGATTGATTGTATTTTTGGAGATTAGTTATTTGTACTCGGATGGTTATTATTGTTATTCAAGGTATTAGTTTGTCAATTGATTTGTACATGGGAAATTTAATTAGTAACTTTGATGTACCATTCGAGTTGATTTTAGTTATATTTTGAGGTTAATGGTAAGGCTTCGTGTTGGCGTGAGCCCATCTCATGATACACGGCAGAACGCATCAATTTTAGTTTTGGAGCGTTACAAGTGGTATCAGAGCATAGGTTTCATTCTTTTGAGTATTTTGGTTTGAATAGAGAAGTTTAACTGTGAATTTTGAGGACCCATGTTTGATTATTTGATGAGTTGTTACCCGTGTCTAGTTTTAGGCTTGAATGAACTTTGATGGGGCTTGATTGATTTGGGAGTTGAGTTTAAGGTCTGCAGTTAAGGCTTGGACACGGTGGAAGTGAGATACTAGAGCTTGATTGCTAAATCATGAGTTGGATTATTTTGCTTTAGGTATGAGATACAAGATTAAGCTTTGGATTAAAGGACTAACTACTATTCTTGTTTGATGGAATTAGATTAGTTATTTGTTGAAATCGTGTACGGTGGTGATTTTGTAGATTAGTAGCAAAGATACTACTAGAGTTTAGGCTTGAATTTTTAATAGTGGAATTGATGTTTGACCGCAGAATAAGTGTTAGGAGTGAATCGAGAGATTTGAAGATTTAGAAAAAGTGGATGTTTGTTTAAGTGGCGCAGTGGTTTAAGTTTCGAGGACGAAACTTGTTTTAAGGAGGGGAGAATGTAAAACCCTAAACATTTTTAAAATTTTATATGATTATTAGAGTTGAAGAATCGGGGTATATTTGATTCAAGTTTCGAGGACGAACCTTATTTTAAGGAGGGTGGAATGTAATAACCCCTACTTATATTATTACGACTTTTATATAATGGATCGGACCTGATAATGTTGTATATGTTGGAGCTGAAACTTTATATGGACTTGCGTTAACGGGTAGATTTTTATTAGTCATTATCTTTATGGACCAGTAATTTAACTCGGGCTTCGATTAAGTTTGTGGGTTAGGAGTGCAACAAAGGCCAAATGTATTGTAGTAAAAATTGGAGTTGGTTACGTACATAGACTCCTACCATAATCTTATGTCTGAGAGTGGAGGTATATATAGAGAGTTCATTAGGTTAGGTTAGTGTCTCGTATTTAATTATGCAAAGACAAAAAGAATTGAGAAACAAGGATTGAGTTTAGCCGTATGCCGTAGTCGGAGAGCTTGGACTTGTAAACACCAATTGCAAATCTAAGTAAGTATCGGAGTTTAAGCTACTGTTAATTGTAATGGTTCCAAGATATTTAATATGCTCTTATATTGCATATCACATGCAGTGGACGTGGTCATGTTTTTGGATAGATTAGGCGTTGATGAAGAATTACCCAAGGTTCTAGTTAATTACACAATCTTGTGATAAGTTGGTGCATGAAATTGATTGGTTGGGAGTGTCTCGGACGTGGAGTTGTGATTCAAGTTAGGATATTTATTGATGTGCTTTAAATTTCACGGGATGTTTGTTAGGAAACTTATAATTTTGATGAACAATTAACCATGCTAAATTAAAGAAAGTCCAGTAACTAGTACTCTTAAGGTTCATAGGAATTTAGAATTTTAAGGACATTGTAAAAGAGGAACGTTTGCTGAAGACTTAGATTAGATGCTAGATAGGTTGGTTATGTAGCTTACGATGTATTTTATTTTCTGAAAAGAAAATAACTTATTGAAGCTTAAACTTATGATGTATCTTGTTTTCTGAAAAGAAAATAACCTATTGAAGCATTTGCTGATGATGTACTTTGTTTTTACAAACAAACTATTGAAGCATTAAGAACCGCTCAGAATCTTGAAGATTTTGAAGATCTGAAGACTTGAAGATTTTGAAGAACTGAAGACTTGAAGAATTTGAAGATCTGAAGATTAGAAGATTTCTGAAGACTGGTATCTACAAAGGCACATGTTGCTCAGAAAGTGGAAACTTCAGCAAAAGCATTGCATAAGTGAAAATCTGAAAGACAGAGTAGGTTGTGCTTGCTGAAACTAAGACTGACCACTTGCTGATGGAACATATGTGACCTCTTGCTGAAAGTACTTGCATTTGCGCTCCAATGTTACTGATTGAATTCTATTCAAATATGCATTAAATGCAAAGCTTGCACGCGAAGGACATGAAGACTAGAAGACAAACAAGGACGCTGCTGAAAGTACAAAAGCAAGATAGTGACATGTTAAGGAACAAAAGCCTTAGGATTTGAAATTCAAACGGCTCCTTACTTGCACTATAAATAGAGGTCATCCGGCGAAGAGTTGAAGTGTGTCAACAACGTGATCAAACTCTCACTTGTGCTTAAACTCACATACCTTCAAACTCTCTATACTGCCATTGATCTGTTCCAAGACTTAAAGCTTGAAAAAGCTACGTGTGAAGAAGTAGAGTTTACACTACTAAGAAATTAGTTAAGTGTTCTTTCTTTCTTTTGAACAAGAACGAGTCTTGACACCAGAAACAATCTAACTTGTCTACTGCAAAGTATTCAAAGTTGTGTTTCTTAAATTACTTGTTGTAATTGAATAAGTTATAATTAAGTTATCTCATCCCGAACCTCTCTAACTGAAAATACACCCTTTCAGGTGTGATATTCAGGGGGAACTTAATCGAGCATAGTTTTGCTGATTAAAAGTACCAAGTTTGATGGAGAACAAGGTTGCGTTCTCTAGATTAGGTTGGAAACGAAGCAAGTGTGCTTTGGTTTCTGTTTGAATCGCTCTAGATAGGAATTGTAAGGAACCTCAATCTTATCTTAGTGGATTCAGTCCTAGAAAGGACAAAGTGGATTAGTTGAGAGATTACGCCACTCTCAGATACCACTATAAAAGTGTTTGTGTGATTTACTTACTGTATTTAGTTTTCTGCAAATTATATATGTCTGTACACTGTCACTCACATCACTTGCTGAAACCTTTATTTACTGAAAAAAGTACTTATTGTATCAAAGACTTCCGCTCTCTGATTTTAAGTATCAACAAACCAAGTTACTGCAAAGTATCTTGCGCTTGCTGAGAAAGTGAAGTATCAGCAAACTCATTACTGAAAAGTAATAAGCACTTGCTGAGAAAGTTTTAAACGATGAAAGTTTGAAAAGACTATTCACCCCCCCCCCCTCTAGTCTTTTCTTGTTGTTTAAAGGGACCAACAAGTGGTATCAGAGATGGAGGTTCTTTAACCTTCAGCACTTAACCTAGATCCCCTTAGGTGCTTTCCGTAATTCACTCTCACTTGATCAGTTTGGTAGTGCTTTGCTGACAGGATGTCTTTAGGAGATGTTCCCTTGCTGAAGCTGGAAAATTACGAAAAATGGCGAAACAACATGATGCTACATCTTGAGGCCATTAGTGATGAGATGGTCACCGTCATTAATGATGGACCTATGAAAATCACTAAGGTTGAAAGGAGTTTCCCTCACAAGACCACTGAAGCTGGAAAGGAAACTATCTTAGGCGAACCATCAGATACGGTTGTGCCAAAACCAAGAGAGGAATGGACTTCTGACGAAGCTAAGAGATTCCGTTTTGATGGCCAAGCAAGAAACATCATCATTCGATCAACTCCGGATACCATACAGTGCAAACTGTGGGGTGCTAAGACTGCAAAGGAAGCTTGGAAAATGGTTCAAGATCTTTGTGTTGGATCTGACAAAACCAAGGAAAACAAACTTGAAGTACTTAAATTAAAGTTTCAAAACTTTAAGCAAGGTACAAACGAGTCACTGGAAGATTTGGATTTCAGATTCACAACTCTTGTTAGTGAAATGGCAGCCTTAGGTGTTGGTAATCTTTACTCAGATTCTGAGAAGGTGAAAACCATCATCAGAAGTCTGAATCAAGAATGGATCCACACTCAGAATTTCTATTACAATCAAGGAATGTCAGGCATTACACCAACAGAGTTGTTCTCTCATCTTGCTACTGTCAACTATGAGACAAAGCAAAGAGAAAATGTGTTTGCTGAAAAATCGCAAAACATTGCTCTTGCTGCAAAGCCGTCATCTTTTGAAAAGAAGAATGATAAAGGGCCTGCTGATGAAAACGCTTTGGTTGTTAAAAACATGAAGAAATTCATCAGTAAGGAACTTGAAAGGCGAAAAGCAAAAGAGAAGCTGAAAAAGAATCTTGGTAACAATTACCATAAGTACAAGAATGAGACTGGCTCGCTGAACAAGCAAGCTCAGCAAGTAACCTCATCAGAAGAACCTGCAGTTGGAAATGATCTATGCTTTTACTGCAAGAAGCCTGGACACTTCAAAGCTAATTGCCCTTTGCTGAAAGGCAAATCTGCTGAAAAGAAGAAGAAGTTCAAAAGAGCTTTTATTGCTGAAGAAAAGAAAAAGTTTCAAGCAAAAATCGATGCATTGTGTATTGATACTAGCTCCGAAGACAGTGAGGATGAAAGTTCATACACTGACGATGAAGAAGCCACTCTAGACGTGGAGATTGGCAAAGAAGTTTGTGGAATAGCTATGGAAGTTTATCCAGATGTGTCAAACTACGAATTCTGCCTCATGGCCGGTCAGGTAAACAACCCTACCTCAGACTCAGACTCAGAAAGTGAAGACGAGATTGACCTTGACAAGATTCAAGGAGAAATCGAAAGATTTGAGAAAACTCTGAGCAAACAGCAAGAGAAACTACAGATTGCTGAAACTCTGACCAAGCAGACTACTGAAAAGTATGTCTTGCTGAAGGAAGAGACAGAAGAAAAGGATGCTGAAATAAGGCGTCTTAAGAAGTTGATTGCTGAAGCTACAGAGAAGAATTCTCAAATGGCATTAGAATTGGAAGAATATCAGTCCTCAATTCTAAAGTTACTTGCTGAAATCCAAGAGATGAAAAAGATGAAAATCAATTTCAAATCTTATGCTGACGCAAGTAATACGCTAACTGAACTAAACTCTTATTTGAGAGATCCATCTAAGAAAGAAGGTTTAGGAGCAACGTACGAAGGTGATGACGTAGAAATCTTGAGTAAAGATAAATCACCAATTTCCTTTGTACGTGCTACTGATAGTGGTCTACCAGAACTCTATCAGTTTGGTCAATCTAAGGTTGCTGAAACATGCAATCAAATACCTATGACCATAACAATCAAGTACCTATGACCATAAAGCCCGCTGTTGCTACTCAAAGTAACAAGACTTTAAAAGGAAAATAGGTTGCTGAGAAGCAAACTGGAAAGAAGAAGGATGTTGTGAAGCATTCCGCCAAACAAGTTGCTGAAAAGCAAGTTGTTAAGTCTAAAGGCAAGATTACTAAAAGTAGTCAGAAGACCTTTGCTGACAAACCTGAATCAATTAAGGTAGCTGACACGAAAGCTCAACATTCTCCGGAAAGTGGACTCGGTTTCAAAACCAAGCAAAGTCAACTTTTTCATGAGTATAAGCAAAGTCAACAAAGATACTTCAAAGAGATGAAGAAAATCAAGCCTAAGAGTTCTGAAAAGACTCTTAATGCTAGGGCTAGAAGGAACCTTGCTAGAAAGGAAGTTACTGAAAAGTATGTTAAGCAAAAAGGTCAACAGAGCAAGACACCACATCAAAAAGTGGATTTGACCAGCACGAGTCAAAAGTCTTTCAGCTCAAAACCTCCTAGTTCCTCAGCAAGTAGAAAACAAGTCAAAGTTGAAAATCTTAAGACTTGGGTTTCCACTGGACGCATTCTTGAACATGTTAATGGACATCCATTATTGGATAATTAACTTGTTTGCTCTTGATTGTGCAGACTTCAGCCACGGAGACAAACGATGCAATCTGGCACTTTGATAGTGGTTGTGGAAAGCACATGACGGGCAACAAGAATAACCTTATAAACTATAGACGGTGGTCTAAAGGTCCAACAATAAGGTTTGCTGGTGGAGGCTCCGGTTCTACAAAAGGCTATGGTAACGTGAAGTTAGGATGCATAACCATTACTGGAGTTCTTTATGTCAAAAATCTTAAGTTTAACCTTTTCAGCATGAGTCAATTTGCTGACAAAGGATACTTCATCAAAATCAAAAGTGATGAATGTAAACTTATAGATTTCGAGACTAAAAAGGTAATAATGATTGCAAGAAGATCAGGAGGCTTGTACACCGTAGATTGGTCTTCAGCAATCGTTGAAAAATGCCTTGTCTTAGATCAAGATTGCCTTGCTGAAAAAGCATGGTTATGGCATAAACGAACAAGTCATCTAAACTTCAAGACGCTGAATAAGCTGTCTAAAAAGGCACTTGTAGTTGGATTACCTAGGGTTACGTTTAAGAAGGATGGTGTTTGCAATGCATGTCAGCAAGGAAAGCAAACCAAATCTTCTTTCAAGAACAAGGCAGTACCGTCAACTACAAAACCTTTACAACTCTTGCACATGGACTTGTTTGAATCTTCTTCAACAAGCTATGCTGGTAAGAAGTATGGTCTGGTCGTGGTGGATGACTATTCAAGATTCACTTGGGTAGTATTCATCAAGCACAAATCTCAAACCAAGACTGAAATATCTAACTTGCTGAATAAGCTGGAAGTCATGAAAAATGACAAGGTATTAGTCATAAGGACAGACCATGGTACTGAGTTTGTAAACCAGTACATAACTGAATATTGTACCTCAAAAGGTATTCAACATCAGTTATCCTCAGTAAGAACACCACAGCAAAACGGTGTTGCTGAACGGAAGAATCGTACCCCGAAAGAAGCCGCAAGAACAATGCTTGCTGACACTGAAATAAGTGAGGCTTATTGGGTTGAAGCGATTAATACCGCCTGTTATACTCAAAACAAATGTTTGATTACTAAGGAATACAACAAAACTCCTTATGAATTGTTTCTTGGAAGACCTCCTAACATCACTCATCTAAGAGTATTTGGTTGCAAGTGTTTCGTTCTTAATAATGGTAGAGAATACCTAAGAACATTTCAACCAAAGGCAGACGAAGCGATATTTCTTGGCTACTCCTTGCATAGTAAAGCTTATAGAGTTTACAACAAAAAGGCACAAAAGATTGAAGAATCAGTGCATGTTGTATTCTACGAAAAGTCACAAGGAGTGCCTGCCGAAGAAGAAATATCAGAATGTATGAAGAAGTTAATCATACATGAGCAAAGAACTGAATCTGATACTAGGCAAATCAAGTCAATTGCAATAAATGATGATTCTGACAATGACTCTCCTCCCCCAAGTCATGACAAGATAAATATAGTTCACGACAAAGAATTTCCAGCAAAAGACGCAGTTGCTCCGGAAGTTGCTGAAACTACGCAACCTCCAGTACCTGCTGATGAACCACCTCAATAAAGCAATGCTTAACAAGCAGTTGCTGATGAACCAATCTCAGCAGAGATACAAACTCCCAATAGTACTGAACAAGTACATACTGAAGAGTCACATGCTGATGAGCAAACATATCCAGATCCAACAAACAGAAAACCTGTTAATAAATGGATTAGAGATCATCCCTCTACAGATATGATTGACGATATTAATAAACGTCAAGTGACTAGATCCAAAGCTACTCATGGACTTGTTGAAGAAGCAATTGTCGTAGAAGTAGAATCATTGTTCTCTTGCTTTGTTTCAGAAATTGAACCTAAAACCATAGAAGAAGCTTTAAAGCATTCTGAATGGATAAAGGCAATGCAACAAGAACTGGATCAATTTGAAAGAAACAAAGTCTGGAAACTTGTGCCACTTGCTGAAGACAAGAAAGCTATTGGTACAAAGTGGGTGTTCAGAAACAAGCTGAGCGAGTCTGGTGAAGTAACAAGAAATAAAGCACGTTTAGTTGCTCAAGGTTACTATCAGACTGAAGGATTGGACTATGATGAGTCTTATGCACCAGTCGCAAGATTGGATGCAATTAGGCTTTTCTTGGCCTTTGCTGCTCACAATGACTTCATTGTTTACCAAATGGATGTTAAAAGTGCATTCTTGAATGGTGAACTTGCTGAAGAAGTCTACCTAGAACAACCCCCTGGCTTTGAACTTCCCTCAGAAATCAAGATGGTATACAAGCTTCAGAAAGTTGTATATGGTCTAAAGCAAGCACCAAGAGCATGGTATGATACCTTGGCTAAGTTCTTGCTGGAAAATGGTTTCAAGAAAGGTGAAGTTGACAAAACTTTATTTACCATGAACCATGATGGTAAAATACTCTTAGTTCAAATTTATGTGGATGACATAATTTTTGGATCTAAGGACAAGCAACTTTGTGATGATTTTGCCAAACTCATGACAAACAAGTTTGAAATGAGTATGATGGGAAAATTGAATTATTTCCTAGGATTGCAAGTCAAGCAACTCAAAGATGGAATATTCATAAATCAAGCAAAGTATGCGAAAGAAATGCTCATAAAATTTAGGATCAAAGAGGATGAGAAACCTGAAAAGATCCCTACGAGTGTTGGTACCAAATTGGGCTATACTAAAGAGGACAAAAGTGTTGAAGAACACAAGTATAGGAAGCTCATTGGTTCCTTGTTGTATTTAACAGCAAGTAGACCTGACATTCAGTATGTTGTTTGTGTATGTGCAAGATTCCAATCTGATCCTAGAGAATCACACTACAAAAAGGCAATCAAGATACTGAAATATGTCAAAGGTACAGTCAATGTTGGATTATGGTATCCTAAAGATTTTGGACTTCAATTGGTTGGTTATTCTGATGCTGATCATGGAGGATCAACTCTTGATAGAAAAAGTACCTCTGGAACTTGTCAGTTTTTGGGTACTAGATTAATATCATGGTTCAACAAGAAGCAAACCTGCGTTGCCAATTCATCCACTGAATCTGAATACATTGCAGCTGGTTGTTGCACAGCTCAAATCCTATGGATTCAGCAACAATTAAGAGATTATGGTATTTCTGCGAAGAAAACACCAATCTTTTGTGATAATACAAGTGCTATTGCTATCACGCAAAATCCTAAGTTTCACTCTAGGACTAAGCACATTGATATTAGACACCATTTCATTAGAGATCATGTGGAAAAAGGAGATATTGAGGTTCTGAGACGGGAACTCAGAAAAAGAGCAAAACTCATCTCTCAGATTTTACCAAAAGATATCTCAAGTACAAAAGTATTTACTGATACGGGAACTCAGAAATATCTTTTAAACTTAAGAAAATACGAGATATCTAAGTAAGGGGGAACTTTCAGCAAGTATCTAGAGTGATAATTCAAACTCGCTGAAAAGATTCTTGTCTATTTCAGCAAGCAATCTATTCCCTTAAAACTCGGTAAAATCAATTTGTGACGTTAAACTGGCACAGATAAACTCGTAATAATCATGACATGAAATTCAATCATGGCCATTGATTAAAAGGAGTTACTTATCTAACGGCTAACAAAACAAAGAGAGAGAGAGTGCTCTGACGGTTTTAGTTAGTGGGCCACTACGCATTCAATGCAAAGGCTCCACTAACTCCAGTGTTTCTCTGTTTTACCCTTGCTGAGAGCTCAAATCGATTGAGTTTCTCACACACCAGAGACACTATATAAAGAAGGAGTTAGAGAAATGACAAAATTCTTTAACTGACATTTCCTTTCTCTGCAAATTTTAGCCTGAATCTACTGTACCTCCGGTCAAAAAGCAAACTATCTCCTTTCGTACACATTTTTCTGCTCTATAAAAGAAATGGCTCCCAAGAGACAGTCTTCCAAGTCCTCAAAGTCATCAAAGGTTGACAGTGCTGAAACACGCACTGCTCCGGTGACTACTCCGGCTACAAACACAACGAAAGTTGTGTTGAAAAACGACCGAATCTCAGAAAAACCTATGCCTCCGTCGTATCTTGACACTGCAAAGTGTGAGATGTTGGTGCAATGGGGAGGTTTTGCTAAGGAAAAGTACATTAGGTAATTTTATGAACAAGAACTCAATGACGAGAATGAAGAGGCGCTCGAGTTCATCAAGCAACAAGGCCTCATGCACTTTATCTCTGCTCGCACTAAGCAAGTGAGCATGATTGATACATTGAAATTTTACAATAATGCAGAAATCCAGTCCCTCACTGATAGTAAAGGAGTCACTGAAAAGTGATCTTTCCTACGGTTCAGAATACGCAAATCGTCCTGAAATGGACTGATTTAGCGAAGATATTTCATATTCCAACCACTGGAACTGAAGATGACGTCACTGCCACTGACAAAGAAATAAAAGCTTTCTACAGTGACGTCAGAAATGAGAAATTGAAGAAAGGCGAGATTGCTCCCGTGACTTGGACGAAGCACGTTAAGAGGAAGCATCTCTGCCATTCACTTGGTCTAGTAGCTTTGCTACTGATAAAAGTTCTTGACTCCCAAGTTGGAGGAATTGACCAAGTAGGCCTAAGAAGATGGCCGTTGCTGATGCATATTCATGAGAATAAAACAGAACTTAACTGGGCTAAGTACATTTTCAACAGGCTTGTTGATTGTGTTACTAAGTTTAAGGTAAAGGTAGAAGACAACAAGGTCTCACCTTCCTTTCCAGTTATGTATGGAATCAAGATATGCTACATCCTTGAACATTTCAGGATTCAACTAAGAAACCCACTGCCAATTAAAAAGTCTGTATGCAATGTGGGAAGATCATTCTACAAGCAGAATGTACCTAAGACTGCTGGCAAGAAATCAAAGAAGACAACAACTGCAAATGTTGTCAGCACAAGTCAGCAAGAAAGGTATACAACAGTTGCAGATGTTACCACTCAGCAACTTAGAGATGAAACTGTTGTTGGTGGTGGTAACACAAATGAAACTGCTGTAGAAAATCAACAAGGTACGTGTACAACAGCCGTTGCTGAAAATGCAACTATAGATGCCTCTCGGAAACCGGAGAAATCTAACAAGAAAAAGAGGAAAGCTGATGATGACACTCAGACTGCAGCGTCATCAGCAAACCCCGTACCTAAGAGGAAAAGGACCGGAAATACAAGGAAGAAAACATTGGCTCGCAAGTCAGTTCCTGCTGTCCAAGACCTGTCAGACAATTCCCAGACAAATGCTGAAACGCATTTGCCAGTAGATGTTGGCAAGGTAGTTACTGAAGCCTATGTCAGCAACATTGAAGTGTTTGCAGAAGCCTTCAATGATCAACTTAATGTTGATAAGTCTACTGAGAACAGACCACAAGGCAGTAGAAATGAAATTCCTGCCCAAGTCCCAGATATCTACATTGTAGATAATTTAGATGATCCAACTATGGAACCAGCAAGTGACATTGCTGCTGATCTGCAAAAAGCGGCACTTGCTGATGCTGCTGAAAAGATGGTTGTTGAACAAGCAACTCATCAAGTTGATGAAACCCCGCTTGCTGAAGGACCAGTTGCTGAGACAACAATGGTTCCAGTTCCAGAAGTTGCTGAAACACAAGAAGCATTATTCAACGACGCATCTCGTGATGCTGAGAATACTGGCCCAAGTTCACCCAAGACATCAATTGACAAAGTCCAGCTTGTACTGGAAGCCTTAAGCCAACAAATGGAGTTGGAGATTGAAGAATCATCCAACAAATCCATTGATGCCTGATGAACGTATTTTTGACGCGTTCATCTTGTCTTTTTTACCTTTTTTTGCTACCTTTTAGCCTTGTTTTTTGGTTAGTTTTGTAGAATAGTGTCACATTTTCTGTTTTCTGCATTTTCATGCACTTAGGTACGAAACAACGTTTTTGGAGCTAAAAACGAGCCTTTTTTATGGAAAAGATGGCCCCGCTGAAGTTCCCCAATCTCCGTGGCTTGTTCGTGAGTGTCTGAGCCCCAATAAGGACGAGCCCAAGGCACCCGAGGGCCATTCGTGGGCAAAAGATCGAGTTTCGAGGCCAAAATCTGCCCAGGAGGCAAGCCCTTCGCTTGGATTTGGAGAAGCGGGACGCTTGGAATTTCAGGAGATTTCAAAAGAGGAACAGGAAGCAAGCGCTTCGCTTGGCTCTGCCTAAGTGAAGCGCTTGGCAGCCGTTACAGATCCAGATTTTGCCTTCATTACTTGATTTTGGAGTTACTTTTTGAGATACAGAACATTGGAGACGAGTTTTGGACAGCCCTAAGCCCCAAAAACTCAGAGAAACTCATAGATTCATTGTAATTTAGCTTGGGATTCAAGATTTTGATTGGAATTCATCCTTTGTAATCATCTACGGAGAGGTTTTCTTTGATTTCCACCGATTAGTGACAGCTTTGGTGGTAACTTGTATCACTCTCTTGTCTTGTAGTTTGATATGATGTATTCTGATAATTATTCATATGAATTGATGTCTATGTTGATGAATATGAGTAGCTAAATCCTTTGTGTTGGTGGTAGAATGTAGAATTATGCTTATGCTTACATGAGGTTGTGAGTCAATCTTGCTGCAAATTACTTCATATGATTCGTAGTTGCCGATAAAATATATTCGAATAGAGTATGTGACAAACTCGTTGGTCAATGAAAGCTATAGGATTGTATGTTAGTGATTTGCAGCATGCTAGATAAATGGTGTTGGTGACAAGCACCTCTAAATTATTGATAGTGACCTTTCATGATGTGTGTCTTGAAAGTTACCTAGACAAGTTGCTTAGCAGACTTAGCTTAAGGTTTTACGCACTGAACTTGTGAGCATATTAGTAATCCATGCATGTGTATTCGATTTCTACCACCGACCATTTTCCAACCTTGTTTACAAAAACTCTTGATTTCTCACTTCCTTTGTTCAAACATCTTTCTCAAAAATCATCATCTAGTTGACTGAAATTAGCTAGCAAAAACCTTGATCAAAGCCACGTTAGGTCCCGAGAGAACGACACTTGGGGACAACTTGCCATTGCACTCTGTTTGTGTAGTGAAAGGTGTTCTTTGGCTTTTAAACAAATTTAATTGGTGAAAAACGACATCATCAATTTGGCGCCGTTGCCGGGGACTTAACTCCTTTGGTTGGTGTTTTTGTTTGGTTTTTTCAGCCAACATCTCTTTTTTGTCTCATTTCTGTTTTTGTTTCTTTTTGCTTGAGATACTCACTATCTTGTATTTCAGGTGTGTGTATGCCTAGAACCCGAACGGGTGGGCCTAACGTTGAACCTTACATAGACGAAATCGATCGCTTGTATCGGAGGAGAAGAAGGAATCTCAATTCTCAGTTTGAAAGGGTAGCATCTAGAGCTTCCACATCTGGAAGTAGAGAAGAATCTTTCTCACATCTCTCTGAACCAATTCTTGAGTCGGTTTTCGTGGAAGGTGAAATGGCGGAGCAACCTATTCGTTCACTCACCAAGCCAACGGTTGGGGCTAGAGGACCAGCAATTGTCCTCAATGATGCCACTAGGAACCTGGAGATAAAGAACCACATGTTCCAACAACTTTCCAAGTTCTATGGGATGGTTAATGAGGACGTGATTGGGTTCTTGAATGAGCTCGAGAACTTTGTTCTCCATCTTGGGCGACCGGGTGCTGGAGTGACGGACGATGATCTTCGCATGAAGGTTTTTTCCATGGGTCTAGGTGATCGAGCAAAGGCTTGGCTCAATACTCTAGAGGCTGGGTCTTTGACTACATGGGCGCTCTGTTTCGACAAGTTCATGGATCGGTACTACCCCGCTTCCAAGACGATGGCTATGAGGAGCCAAATTAGCACCTTTGATCAGCGATATGATGAAACTTTTCACGAGGCTTATGATCGTTTCATGGGGTTGCAACATAGATGCCCTCACCATGGGTATGATAAAGGTCAGCTTCTCCAATTCTTTTACAATGGCTTGCATCCTGAGATTCAATCTCAAGTGGATAGAATTTGCGGTGGAAGTATGGGAGAGTTGACTCCTACTCAAGCTCAAATGAAGCTAGACACGATGTACCGGAATTCTCAAAACCGGAATGTTAGAGCTCGTGTGCTTCAAAAGGAGCAAATGGCAGAGGCAAAGGTAGTAGTGGAACAAGATGCCTTTGATGGGTTCGCCCATGAGGTCAAGCAAGCTTTGAGGCAAAGCGTTCCTATCCCTTCTACGGAGATTTGTGGTGTCTGCAAGAATTATGGGCACCCGGCGTATCTATGCCGTTCTGAGTTTGCTAGAGAGCAATTCATCAAGAACGAGGTCCGTCAAGAGGTCTATGCTGCTGCCGAAGGGGAGCAAGTGACCGAGGACGTGAACTATGGCCAAGGATATGGCAATGTTTGGCCACAAAACCGTGGGGGACAAGGACCACGAGGTGGGCACCAGAACCAAGGCAACCGTGGTTATGTCCGCAACCCGGACCAATATGCCTATGGTCCACATCAAGATCGAAGTCGTCTCAGCTATGGGAACAACTGGTATGAAGGAGCACCACCTTCTAATCCCACAACCCCACCCCCGGTTGCTAGTTCAGGACCGCAAGGTGGAGGGGTGCTCCCTTCTCCTCTTGTTACTTCACTCAATGATCTGGATATGAAGACGAACAAATTCATGGAGCATTACTATCGTAATGAGGCTACTAACAATCAACGCTTTGAGAAGCTTGAGGCTAGTAGTAGCAGTCTCCATAAGAAGCTACAAGAGCTTATAGATCGAGGGGCGAGTAGAGAGCAAGGGAAGTTTCCCGGAAACACGGAGAAAGCCATGGCTATAACAGTGGTGACTGATTTGCCCGTGGAGATCACGGTTGTGAGAGACAATGCACGAGTTGAGGTGCCAAGTTGCAAGATAACTGAAACTTGCAAAGTGAGTGAGGAGCTTGAGACTCCTAAGGTAGTTGTGGAAGAGAAAGTGGTCGCACAATCTGATGCGATAGTGGAAGAAGTGAATGAAAACTCATCGTCTGAGGATGAGTTGGTGGATATGGTGGAAGTGCCTATCCAAGAGAGCTTTGATGTGGAAATCGGCTTAGGTAAGAAGGATGGAATAGTGGCAACTATAGACACGGGAGCGGGTGTGAATGTCATACCTTTGAACGTGTACGAAGAGTCGGGTTTGTTTGGCTTAAGACCAATGAAGTGCATGGTGCAATTGGAGGACGGGTCTATGAAGAAGCCATTGGGTGTGATCGAGAATCTAGTGGTAAGAGTCGCCGGTGTAGAGGTCAAGACGAACTTCATCGTCATGCCTACATCCTCCGCAAAGCTCAAGGATGTGGTTCTTTTGGGTAGAGCCTTCATCAACAAAGTACATATGGTGATAGACATGTATCGTCGTACATGTAGCTTCGAGGTAAATGGCAAGCAACATACGTTGCGAGCCATAATTAATTCATGTGCTTATGTTGATACTAACGAACTTGTAGGATTCTTTGGTCCTCTTTATGTTCGTCAAGATGTGCAGGGACTTGATGCTTTGAAGAGCACTTGGACGGGGAAGTCTAGTACCCGATGCGAAATTGATCCCGCATGAGCTAAGACGAGTCGAGCCAACGACTTCTAAACAAAGGCGCTTCTCGGGAGGCAACCCGAGGTTGTAGGTAATTGCATATAGATTAGAAGCATGTTTAAATTTTGTTTTGTTGAGTAGACAAGGTTTTTGAGGTGAAAAATTGAGAAAAAGTCGGAAAAAAAAATGAAGTTAGGAGCTCCAGGTCCCAAGCGCTCCGCTTGGCTCAAGCCAAGCGGACCGCTTGGCCAAGCGCTCCGCTTGGTTCAAGCCAAGCGGACCGCTTGGATTTACAGTAGGAACTTCTCCTACTGTAAATCCAAGCGAAGCGCTTGGGGCGACCCAAGCGTCCCGCTTGAACCAAGCGCTTCGCTTGGGACGCTCAAGCGGCTCGCTTGGCTTCTTTAAAAGCCAAGCGAGCCACTTGAGTTTTGAAGCTCTCCTCTTCATTCTTTTTCATCTTCTTCCCGATTTTTCACCCCAAAAACTTCAATCTCACTCAATTCTCCACCAATTTTTGCAATATTGTGCATTCTAAAGAGCCCATCACCTCCTCTATCATCTAAACCGAACAAATTTCACGTTTGAAGCATTATCAGGCATTTTGACCTGTTCCCCCATATTTTCCCTTTTTCTCATTTCGCCACCTTTGTGTACCCGTTTTCACATGTTTCTTGAGTCCTTTCAGGTACTACTCATATATAGGAGATTGGACACGAACCTTTATCTTAGGGAAGTGTACTTTCAATCCAATTTTTCCTTTTCATTCAACTTTTCTTTGCTCGAGGACGAGCAAAAGTTTAGGTTTGGGGAGGGGGTATTGGATTTTCAGTACTATATGCTTGTGTGGTTCGTACATGCCTGATTTTACTCAAGTTCATGTGATTTGTCGTGTTTTTTCAAACTTTTGCATGCATATCATCCATAGATTAGTTGTTGCACGTTGTTGTGTGGAGTCTATTGCCAAGTTTTTTCGAACTTTTCTATTGTGTAGACTAAGTGCTTATGACCATTATCATATGTTGCATCACTTTGCAAGTAGTTTGAGGCTTGTCTCGCTTGGTTTGTCACATTCACTTGTGCACTAGTTAAGCTTAGTAGTCTCGACATCACCTCGAGTGGTGTTTCTTCTACTGCGGTTCACGATGACCATATAAAATGATGCATATTAGAATCTATGGTTGTAACCCGTGTAATTATGTACGTAAGAGGCGACAAGTTTTTCACCTCGATTAGAGATTGCCAATGCCTAGGAAGGAGGTAGTGTGAGGTGTGTGATTCCTTGTATCAAACCTATTCTATCGAATAGGTTTGGGGAGGGGGTTACGTTGTTATACTTGTCTTTCGTCTTGAGTCATTGTAGATTTTTCTTAGCTTTATTTTTCTTTTGTTTTGTGTCCCAACCTATTCTCTCGAATAGGTTTGGGGAGGTGTCTTTGTAAAAAGTTTTTCTTTTTTTTTTCTTTTTCGTCTTTGTGCTCAAACCTATTCTCTCGAATAGGTTTGGGGAGGTTTTTGACACGTAGTACTGCTGCTTGCCTAGCTATATATAAAAAAAAAAAAGAGAAAAAAAAGAGAAAAAGAAAATTAAAAAAAAAGAGAAAAGAAAAAGAGAAAAAAAAAAAAGAAAAGAAGAAAGAAAATAAAGAATAAGACCCAAAAGCAAAAGAAGGGTCGTCGCAACTCGCAAGCCAAAAGCAGTCTCGTAGTGTCAAGTGTCATGTAAATATTTTGTCCTTGTGAAGTATCGAGTTGTAAATTCTATCTTTTGTTTTCGTGTCGCCTTTGTCCAAGGCCTGTTCTTGACCACCCTCGTCTTGCTATTCAAGAAGTGGTTGAATGAGATTCGTTCTTTGAGAGTCTAGGTAGAATAGGGGAGTGTCTTCTTTTTCTAGGGAACCCTCCTTCGTTTGATGAGAGCCAGTATTGGTTCGCCCTCTTTTGAGGAAAAGTCTCGCTTGGTGAACAGTAGTAAGTCCTCGGTTTCATAAGCACGGGCCAATTGTAGTATGATAATGTGAATCATTGTGTCGTCACTGACCAGGTCCAGGTAGAAGATGTTACGAGAGACTCCTTTGTTTAACCAAGTGCACATGAGAATGTGTATATTCGCAATCGAGGCATTCTTCAACCTACTTGCATGTCATGCTCATTTGGTTTTGTTCATAAGAATTTGGTAGATTCAATAGATTAGTTCACTTTACTTGGCATGAGACTCCTTTTGTGTTGCATTAAGGATAGTTTGTTGCTTGAGGACAAGCAAAGGTTTGGTTTGGGGAGTTTGATGAACGTATTTTTGACGCGTTCATCTTGTCTTTTTTACCTTCTTTTGCTACCTTTTAGCCTTGTTTTTTGGTTAGTTTTGTAGAATAGTGTCACGTTTTGTGTTTTCTGCATTTTCAGGCACTTAGGTACGAAACAGCGTTTTTGGAGCTAAAAACGAGCCTTTTTGATGGAAAACATGGCCCTGTTGAAGTTCTCCAATCTCCGTGGCTTGTTCGTGAGTGTCTGAGCCCCAATAAGTGCCGAGAAGGACGAGCCCAAGGCACCCGAGGGCCGTTCGTGGGCAAAAGATCGAGTTTCGTGGCCAAAATCTGCCCAGGAGGCAAGCCCTTCGCTTGGAATTGGAGAAGCGGGACGCTTGGAATTTCAGGAGATTTCAAAAGAGAAACAGGAAGCAAGCGCTTCGCTTGGCTCTACCCAAGCGAAGCGCTTGGCAGCCGTTATAGATCCAGATTTTGCCTTCATTACTTGATTTTGGAGTTACTTTTTGAGATACAGAACACTGGAGATGAGTTTTGGACAGCCCTAAGCCCCAAAAACTCAGAGAAACTCATAGATTCATTGTAATTTAGCTTGGGATTCAAGATTTTGATTGGAATTCATCCTTTGTAATCATCTACGAAGAGGTTTTCTTTGATTTCCACCGATTAGTGACAGCTTTGGTGGTAACTTGTATCACTCTCTTGTCTTGTAGTTTGATATGATGTATTCTGATTATTATTCATGTGAATTGATGTCTATGTTGATGAATATGAGTAGCTAAATCCTTTGTGTTGGTGGTAGAATGTAGAATTATGCATGTTATGGATTATGCTTATGCTTACATGAGGTTGTGAGTCAATCTTGCTGCAAATTACTTCATATGATTCGTAGTTGCCTATAAAATATATTCGAATAGAGTATGTGACAAACTTGTTGGTCAATGAAAGCTATAGGATTGTATGTTAGTGATTTGCAGCATGCTAGATAAATGGTGTTAGTGACAAGCACCTCTAAATTATTGATAGTGACCTTTCATGATGTGTGTCTTGAAAGTTACCTAGACAAGTTGCTTAGCAGACTTAGTTGAAGGTTTTACGCACTGAACTTGTGAGCATATTAGTAATCCATGCATGTGTATTCGATTTCTACCATCGACCGTTTTCCAACCTTGTTTACAAAAACTCTTGATTTCTCACTTCCTTTGTTCAAACATCTTTCTCAAAAATCATCATCTAGTTGACTGAAATTAGCTAGCAAAAACCTTGATCAAAGCCACGTTAGGTCCCGAGAGAACGACACTCGTGGACAACTTGCTATTGCACTCTGTTTGTATAGTGAAAGGTGTTCTTTGGCTTTTAAACAAATTTAATTGGTGAAAAACGACATCATCAATGCCTTCATGACAAGCAGTGAGCTCAAAGGTCAAGATGCTTCTGCTCAACTTGTCATTTCAGAGACAAGGGAGATTGCTGAAACCACGCAACTTTCTCAAACAGAGCAAAACCAGAGGTCTGCTGAAGAAACAGTCCAAGAAGCTGAAGAAACTGTTAATGTTGAAAGGACTGATCCACAACCTGTCCTTCTTCAGCAGGTAGTTAATTCAACCATCAGTAAACCTTCAAATTCTGAAACTTATTCTTTTGCTAATATTATGTTATCTCTACAGACTTCTCAAGATGCAAGTCAGATGGTTGCTGAAGCCTCTGCACCAGAACCAACACTCCCTGCTCAGCAGGTAGTTAATGTTTTTGGTAATAAAACTAAGTTTGACAGCTTAGTACTTGTGTCTAACTCTAATTTATTTCAGGATGAACAAATGGAGGATGCTACTCAAGCTCCTCATGGAATGGAAATTGTACAACATGAGCTTGCTGACTCTCAGCAGGTAATTCATGTTTCAGATATGAACTCTAAAACAATTTTCCAAACCAATCCTGATCTAAATAACGTTCTTTTTCAGGCTCAAAAGGAACCACTGAAGTGGTACTCATCACTGAAGATCATCAAGTAAGTTCTGAGGAACTGTACTTGAACTTCAAAAGGACTACTTTGTCACAAGTTGCTAAGTCCGTCAGCAACTGGCAAAGATATAGGCGAATGGACTTCTCTGATCTCCATCCTCATCTTTCAAACGAGAAAAAGAGATCTTCTCTGCTGAAGCTCGAAACATTTGTCCACTCCATCCTCCTTGAAGAAATGACATACTCTCAGCAAATGAGCTCGAATCTGATTGCTCAAATCAGAGAGAATATGAAGGCAAAATTCAAGAGTGCCTCTCCAGCTGAACAAGCTGTGATGCTCAAAGGTCTATTTGTACCTGTGGTGGCTGATCCCCACAAAATCAATGAGGAAGAGGAGGTGACAAGTGTTGCTTTGTATAAGCACGTGGAGCTAGTCATTCTGACAGACGATGATGAAGAAGAAGAAGATGAGAACATTCCCATTGATCCCAGTGATGATGAAGGGAAAGATTCCAAGGACAAGAAAGACGATGATGATGACAATCAAGGTCCAAGTCCTGATGCTGGAGGATTGAAGTTAACAGTTGCTGAAAATACTCAATCTGACAATCAGCAAGCTGAACAACAACAATCTCAGCAAGAATCTCAACCTCCTTCTACTGCTGCTGAAAATCAAGCACCTGTGCAAGGTGCTGATACTGAAGAAGAATACGCCAGAAAAAGGGCTGCCTTGAAAAATGGCAAACGTCCAGTTTCTGATGCCAAGGTTATTGAAGAAAACCTTGATGATGATGATGAACAAGATGAAGATTACCAACGCGCTCTCCAGAACAGTCTCTTGATCCATGCAAGGCATACGCAAGATCTAGAAATTGGTCAATCTTCAGGAGTGAGAACAAAGGAAGTCCCCTCCCTTCCACTTACTACTGGCGAAACTCCAGTAATTGAGTCTCATACTCAATTAAAACTAACTACTGGCGAAACTCCAGTAATTGAGCCCCAAACTCAATTGAAACAACTAACTACTGGTGAAACTCCAGTTGTTGAGTCTGAAGCGTTGCCATCAGCAACCACTCAACAAAAAGGAAGTGAAGCTACTAATAAAGGTTCAAAAGTTGCTCAACTTGATGAATCTGAGGATGATGACGACTTGTCAGAAAATGACGATGAACAGTCCAAGCGAGACCCAAAAGTCGTTCAGATTCCTCCTCCTGATTACATCAATGATTTAGACGATGGTCTAAGAGCAGAATTGCTGATGCGTGATGATCAGTTTGCTTTAGAAATTAAGGTTCATTCCTTAACACCTCATTTAGTGCCGTTCCCAAGAGTTGAGGAGTTCACTCCCAGAATTCTAGCACTAAAGGAAGTCCATAATGCCTGCAAAGCTAAAGATGATGCATTGCTTGCTGAGAGCCCACTTGACTTTGGAAAGATTTTGGCTACGGTGCTGAGACGCACTACTACTTTGACCATAGCTCAGAAAGACATCAGTCTTTATCACAAAAGCTATGAAGAAGATGTAAGTCAAGCTCTAAAGCTAGCAAAGACCGCTCTTGTAAAGGCACAGACTTTCATGGATGAGAAGGCCGCAACAGAGAAAAGACATGAAGAGAATATGATGAGCATTCAACAAGAGTTGTCAAGAATGACTTCTGACCAACAACAAATCATCATAAAATATAACAGTTTAAGCACTCTTGCTGAAAATTGCAATGAGTTTTATTCTCTGCACATCACTCCGATGTTGCAATCCATGTCTAAGGGGGAAAAGAAGAGCACCAGAAAAAGAAACCAAACCCCTCCTGCTCCTGCTGTTGATGCGCCACTACCCATAGAACCTCTTGCTGAAAAAGAGCAAAGTTCTAAAAGGCAAGCAGAATCTGAGTTGAATTCAACAAGTAACAAAAAGAGAAAAACCGCTGCTGAAACTCAAGATTTTTGCCATACTGAAAGTCATCACAATCTGAATGAAGAAGATGATGAAGATGATGACAATCAAACAATAGCTCAAGCTATAAGAGCTAGACCCTTAACAGCCTTGACTCCGTCTGGCCACTCAAAGCATTTCTCGTCTGACTCTTCAGCAAGAGATCAAGACAATGCTAAGACAAGAAGAAGAAGGCAAAGACAGGAAGAAAAGAGGCTGGCCATCATTGCTATTGGCTCCGGCATTGAATACACAAAGACCAGCAATGAGGAAACCACTCAGAATGTAATCAGAAATATTCATGGTTGCTGGATTTTAAAGCTGGAAGACTTGCTGGTGAATGAGTTCTTTCCTACATCCATATTGAATCAAATGTTCAGATGGATTGAACTCAAGGTCCAAAGAAAGCAAAGGGAAGAATCCCTCCCAAGAAATATTGCTGGGAAATGGTTGAATCTTGAGGTCCAAGTAAGAAGAATTGCCATTGGTAAGACATACAAACAAGAATCAAATCTGATCAAACCACCTGGCATCGCTTACTACTCTGATCCAGTAACAAAGAAACCTAAGAAGAAACTTGGATTGATTCCTTATGAGTACTTCTATATCACTGCTAAGGATCAAGAAGAAGATCTTCTCTGGCTAAGAAAGATTCATCCGAAAAGCATTTCAGATACACAGCTTCTCCATGCCAGCAATTGGGGCATGCATTTGTGGGTAACTAATTACATGGAAATGAATGTTGAAAAGCATCATCATACTGCCTGCAAAAAAGCAAGAATTCTTCAACTACAAGTCCGTAGGCTTCTGGAAAACCACGAAAAGGACTGTGTTGAATTTACTGCACTTGCTGAGAAGAGTGTAAGAGAGATTTTGAGAAAATCCTCTGAAAGAGCTTAAGTCCCTGTAATAGTTTTTGTTAAAGTTTTTATTTGCTGATTCTGTTTAAGTTATCTATGCTATTTCATGTAAACTTCTGAAAGATAACTATCAGCAATGGAACTTTTGACTCTTATTGGTTTTTGATTATGCAAATTACTTATGCTTACTGTTTAAATATTCAAGTATGCTTGCATTAATCAACTGATTTATTCAACATCAGAAACCTCTAAAAGGGTAACAATTAATTTAGCCATGGATTGCTAACATCAAAAAGGGGGAAATTTGTTAGGAAACTTGTAAATTTGATGAGCAATTAACCATGCTAAATTAAGGAAAGTCCAGTAACTAGTACTCTTAAGGTCCATAGGAATTTAGAATTTTAAGGACATTGTAAAAGAGGAACGTTTGCTGAAGACTTAGATTAGGTGCTAGATAAGTTATTTCTTTTGCGTATGATGTATTTTATTTTCTGAAAAGAAAATAACTTATTGATGCTTTAGCTTATGATGTATCTTATTTTCTGAAAAGAAAATAACCTATTGAAGCATTTGCTGACGATATACTTTGTTTTCACAAACAAACTATTAAAGCAATTAGAAACCGCTCAGAATCTTGAAGATTATTGAAGATCTGAAGACTTGAAGAAATCGAAGATCTGAAGACTTGAAGATTGCTGAAAGACTGGTATCTACAAAGGCACGTGTTGCTCAGAAAGTTGAAACTTCAACAACAGCATTGCATAAGTGAAAATCTGAAAGACAGAGTAGGTTGTGCTTGCTGAAACTGAGTCTAACCACTTGCTGATGGAACATATGTGACCCCTTGCTGAAAGTACTTGAATTTGCGCTCCAATGTTACTGTTTGAATTCTATTCAAATATGCATTAAATGCAAAGCTTACACACGAAGGACATGAAGACTAGAAGACAAACAAGGACGCTGGTGAAAGTACAAAAGCAAGGTAGTGACATGTTAAGGATCAAAAGCCTTGGAATTTAAAATTCAAACGGCTCCTTTCTTGCACTATAAATAGAGGTCATCCGGCGAAGAGTTGAAGTGTGTCAACAACGTGATCAAACTCTCACTTGTGCTTAAAACTCACATACCTTCAAACACTCTTACTGCCATTGATCCATTCCAAGACTTAAAGCTTGAAAAAGCTACTTGTGAAGAAGTAGAACAAACTCGGCTAAGAAATTAGTTAAGTGTTCTTTCTTTCGAACAAGAACAAGTCTTGACACGAGAAACAATCAAACTTGTTTACTGCAAAGTATTCAAAGTTTTGTTTCTTAGATTACTTGTTGTAGCTGAATAAGTTATAATCAAGTTATCTCATCCCAAACCTCTCTAACTGAAAATACACCCTTTCAAGCGTGAAATTCAGGGGGAACTTAATCGAGCATAGAGTTGCTGATTAAAAGTCCCAAGTTTGGTGGAGAACAAGGTTTCGTTCTCTAGTTAGGTTGGAAACAAAGCAAGTGTGCTTTGGTTTCTGTTTGAATCGCTCTAGATAGGTGTTGTAAGAAACCTCAAACTTGTCTTAGTGGATTCATTCCTAGAAAGGACAAAGTGGATTAGTTGAGAGATTACGCCACTCTCAGATACCACTATAAGAGTGTTTGTGTGATTTACTTACTGCATTTAGTTTTCAGCAAAGCATATCTATCTGTACACAGTCACTCTGTTCACTTGCTGAAACTATCACTTACTGACAAAGCACTTATTGTATCAAATACTTCCGCTCTCTGATTTTAAGTATCAGCAAACCAAGCTACTGTAAAGTAACTTACGCTTGCTGAGAAAGTTAAGTATCATCAAACTCTTTACTGAAAAGTAATAAGCACTTGCTGAGAAAGTTTTAAACGACGAAAGTTTGAAAAGACTATTCACCCCCCCCCCTCTAGTCTTTTCTTGTTGTTTAAAGGGACCAACACCACTTAATCCCCCCTTTAGTTTATTGTTGACTGTGCAAGCTTGAGGAGATTTCGTTGGAGTAAAGCGGGATAGAGCATACGTGGATTCTGTTGAAGATCATTTAAGTTATGATTGATTGTATTTTTGGAGATTAGTTATTTGTACTCGAATGGTTATTATTGTTATTCAAGGTATTAGTTTGTAAATTGATTTGTATATGGGAAATTTAATTAGTAGCTCTGATGTACCATTCGAGTTGATTTTAGTTATATTTTGAGGTTAATGGTAAGGCTTCGTTTTGGCGTGAGCCCATCTCACGATACACGGCAGAACGCATCAATTTTGGTTTTGGAGCGTTACAAAAAGCTAATAACTCATGGGAAAGCTAATAACTCGTAACAAAGTATCTTGACACTCTTACCGGATCAAGCACATGTTAATTTCAAAAATATATATTTACATATACACACGGTCCATTCACAAATCAAAACAATTTAGCATGGGATAACAACCGTAACACTGAGCTCGATTAGACAATACACTACGACCACACATACAGTGGTGGCACACCGTGCCGGCTTTCAAACAAAACAATACGATACAATAACAGAACGATGGGAGTACTCCAAAGCACGACAATCCCCCGAAAGGGTCAAACAATTCATAAGCATATCCATGAGAAAAAACGTACACTTGTATCCATGCTTTTAACAAAAGAGTTTTTCAAACATTACACACACAACGAAAAAATACAGTTTGGGTTCACATACTTGATCCTTCGAAAAGACATATTATACCAATACCCATAACTTGATATAATAGCCATACAATATTTACAAAATATTAAAACAATATAGAAAATAAGAGCAAAAGAGTCAAGACACCCCTTACCTCAAAACCGTACGATACCGATCACTGACCTCAAAACCGTACGATACCGATCACTGGTAAAATCAGAGAACCTTCACTTAAACATGCCGTGAAATTTAAAGCGCATTCAATAAATATCCTAACTTGAATCACAACTCCACGTCCGAGACACTTCCAACCAATCAATTTCATGCACCAACTGATCACAAGATTGTGTAATTAACTAGAACCTTGGGTAATTCTTCATCAACGCCTAATCAATCCAAAAACATGACCACGTCCACTGCATGCGATATGCAATATAAGAGCATATTAAATATATTGGAACCATGACAATTAACAGTAGCTTAAACTCCGATACTTACTTAGATTTGCAATTGGTGTTTACAAGTCCAAACTCTCCGACTACGGCATACGGCTAAACTCAATCCTTGTTTCTCAATTCTTTTTGTCTTTGCATAATTAAATACGAGACACTAACCTAACCTAATGAACTTTCTATATATACCTCCACTCTCAGACATAAGATTATGGTAGGAGTGTATGTGCGTAGCCAACTCCAATTTTTACTACAATACATTTGGCCTTTGTTGCACTCCTAACCCACAAACTTAATCGAAGCCCGAGTTAAATTACTGGTCCATAAAGATAATGACTAATAAAAATCTACCCGTTAACGCAAGTCCATATAAATTTTCAGCTCCAACATATACAACATTAGCAGGTCCGATCCATTATATAAAAGTCGTAATAATAAAAAGTAGGGGTTATTACATTCCACTCTCCTAAAATCCTCGAAACTTGAATAAAATATACCCCGATTCTTCAACTCTAATAATCATATAAAATTTTGACCTTATAAAATGTTCAGGGTTTACATTTATGATATAAATTTACACTACAAAATCACTTTAAAATAAAAAATCTACATCTAAAAATCTCCCAAACATTCTATTCTGTTATTGACTTTAAGGACATTGCAGATAAAATCCGATGGTCATTGTTGGAGTTGCTTGTAATTTGCAAAGAGTTTGGTTTTGCTTACCTTCGATATTGATGCTGATGTAAAGTGTCACCGATAATTCGTATTATATTATGTACATGTACTATGTTCATGTTTTATGCACAATACATGTGGTTGGAATTGCTTCGAGTTAAATAATTGAATAAATTCATCTACCCTACCACGCACGATAGGTCATCTCTCTCCTTTCTATGGTTTTAAATTATTCATATACTTCTGGCCAATGAGCTTAAACGCATGTGCTTAATTCTGATTTTACCATGGCCCCATACACTTGTACACATATAACGGACTATGTATCACTACCACAAGGTCCACAACCTATAGTCCTATACGTCCTCATGGGCCTCATGAGTCTGAATACGTCCAACTCAATTAAGGGTAATCAACCGTTCTGAACCTAATTGAATCTGGACAGGACTGGCCGACTGGATAATTTTTTTTGAAAAAAATCTTACTCCCTTCGCTTCGTTAATCTTTTTATTAAGATCGTCAATCTATACTACTTTACTACTACTCCTACACTATTTTTAATCACCTTAAGGTTAGTAATTGTAGGAAATAATTACTTCTAAGGTTAATGCAGCGGAATTCAAAATCATTCCTACATGGATCGTTGATTGAATGATTATTTAACATACTCCATGTAAATATACTTACCCGTTATCCAACTTCCATTAATCATTGATCTAATTATAAATTTGTTCTTCAAGTAACAATTGATGATCTTCTAAAGAATCTGACTGAACTTAAAACGATTATAAACTGCCTACGTACCCTAAGGATCAAGTCAAACGTAGTTCAATTCTTCATTGATGAATTCTCCATGAATGCTAGGAAATCCATATTCAAAATCTATATTGAGCAAAACAATAAAAATCTCAAAGATCATAATAATTGAGAATTAGTCAAAGAAGAAAAGAGTTAGAACGAATACAATCGTGTAGAGAAACCCAAAAGATGAAGAAAGATTTTCACCAACTAACCAAGTCACACACGTTTTCTGTTCTATATTATCATCCGACCGAAGTTAGCAGATATTTAGGAACAAAACGCTTAATAAAATTTACATGGACCTAGTTGTTGGTCCCTTTAAACAACAAGAAAAGACTAGAGGGGGGGGGGGTGAATAGTCTTTTCAAACTTTCGTCGTTTAAAAACTTTCTCAGCAAGGACTTATTACTTTTCAGTAATGAGTTTGCTGATACTTAACTTTCTCAGCAAGCGCAAGTTACTTTTTAGTAACGAGTTTTGCTGATACTTAAAATCAGAGAGCGGAAGTCTTTGATACAATAAGTGCTTTGTCAGTAAGTGATAGTTTCAGCAAGTGAACAGAGTGACTGTGTACAGATAGATATGCTTTGCTGAAAACTAAATGCAGTAAGTAAATCACACAAACACTCTTATAGTGGTATCTGAGAGTGGCGTAATCTCTCAACTAATCCACTTTGTCCTTTCTAGGACTGAATCCACTAAGACAAGTTTGAGGTTCCTTACAACACCTATCTAGAGCGATTCAAACAGAAACCAAAGCACACTTGCTTTGTTTCCAACCTAACTAGAGAACGAAACCTTGTTCTCCACCAAACTTGGGACTTTTAATCAGCAACTCTATGCTCGATTAAGTTCCCCCTGAATTTCACGCTTGAAAGGGTGTATTTTCAATTAGAGAGGTTTGGGATGAGATAACTTGATTATAACTTATTCAGCTACAACAAGTAATCTAAGAAACAAAACTTTGAATACTTTGCAGTAAACAAGTTTGATTGTTTCTGGTGTCAAGACTTGTTCTTGTTCGAAACAAAGAACACTTAACTAATTTCTTAGTCGTGTATGTTCTACTTCTTCACAAGTAGCTTTTTCAAGCTTTAAGTCTTGGAACGGATCAATGGCAGTAAAGAGTGTTTGAAGGGTATGTGAGTTTAAAGCACAAGTGAGAGTATGATCACGTTGTTGACAACTTCAACTCTTTGCCGGATGACCTCTACTTATAGTGAATCAAGGGAGCCGTTTGAATTTTGAATTCTAAGGCTTTTTTGTTCCTTAAGATGTCACTATCTTGCTTTTGTACTTTCAACAGCGTCCTTTATTTGTCTTCTAGTCTTCATGTCCTTCGCGTGCATGCTTTGCATTTAATGTTCATTTGAATGAGATTCAAACATGAACGTTGGAGCGCAAATGCAAGTACTATCAACAAGGAGGTCACATATGTTTTTCAGCAAGTGGTTGATAGTGTATATGTCCTAGAGACAGTCTTTATTAAGGACATACAACCCTTATTAAGGGCATATATGCACTATTACACAGGTCAACGTAATATAATATATGTTTGTTTGTTTGACTATTGAGTATCGCTTTCATATTTATATTACACCAGGCATACAACATGTCATATCTCTATTCCTGTCTGTATTGATATCAAACATGTCCCCTCGGATAGTGACCGATCACACAGATAGTGGGAGCTATGTGAGTTATCATCTATCCCAAACTCTCCCTAGTCCAGGTTCATCTCGGATGTAGGGGTCTGAATGAACCAGGTGAGACTAGTATGCGTGGAGGTTATACTCGTTAGAGCAAGTGTGAGCCGATCCCACGGTCACGGAACGGATTGTTAGACAATCTAGAAACGTTCCCATAACTCTGCATAGTTGTTCGAAGGGTGATTTCCGAACAATGGAAGTACCCACCGGAAACTCCCATCGATGTATACTCTACACCAAAGTGTCTATGGGAACCGGAAAGTTGTCGAAGTGATGCCAGTCGTCCTTTGGACTTACGGACTTTATCATCACATTTGTTGCCCCATATCCTTGGTGGACCCGTCGATGTCAGCTCTGAATAAGCAGTTGACCCAAGACACAATCCAGGATTATGGCTACATACGAATGGGGGTGATAAGTGATTTTGTGAAGGATTCATCTCTCACGTGTAGCACAGGAGAGCACTGCTCATAGTCGTTCATAGTTGTTGTAATGGTATCGGATTTTAAAATAAAATATTTTTTATCGAAAAAGGAAACATTTGAAATAATCCAAAGGACAACGGTCTACAATAAATGCAATAATAGAATTTGGCGCCAATGCGCAAACACACTCAAAATATCGAACGGTAACTATAAAAATTTCAAAAGAATGTAACGGATAGTGAAGAATATAAATAGTTTTCCTTCTTATATTAAAAAAAATAAATAAATCCCAATGAAAGCCCCAGTTCCCACTCTCAGTCGCTGGACGTCTAGACTCGGTCTCCTTCAGCAGAATCTACAAGGAAGGGATTTTGAAAACAGAAAGAGTGTGAGATAAAGGATCTCAGTGAGGTTCTATTTTAAAAAGACATAACAGTAAACAGTTTGGAAAACAAAAACATTTGTAGCAAGTAAGACAGTAACAGAAGCAGATAACAAAACAGAGAGACAGACATACACAAATAAGTGAAGTCCGTTGGTGCAACCCGCCTTGTTACTCCTACTCCCAGATTGCCCTTGTAACTCCCTCCAGAGGGTTAACAACTCTAGACAGAATAGAGCCCCCTGTACTTTGGGGAAACTGATCCTACGACCCTAATAGACCTCAGCGACTTCTGCCTCGCGCCTACAAGGGAATAGACTAGGAAATAACTAAATAAACCCGATAGTCCACACTACCCAAGTCTGCCTAATTACTACCTAATCGACCGGTCACACAGAAACTGTTAGGAAACTTGTAATTTTGATGAGCAATTAACCATGCTAAATTAAGAACAGTCCAGTAACTAGTACTCTTAAGGTCCATAGGAATTTAGAATTTTAAGGACATTGTAAAAGAGGAACGTTTGCTGATGACTTAGATAGGTGTTAGATAAGTTATTTCTTTCGTGGATGACGTACTTTAATTTCTGTGAAGAAATTAATCTATTGACACATTTGCGTATGATGTATTTTATTTTCTGAAAAGAAAATATCTTATTGATGCTTAGCTTTGATGTAACTTATTTTCTGAAAAGAAAATGACCTATTGAAGCATTTGCTGAAGATGTATTTTGTTTATTACAAACAAATTATTGAAGTAAATAAGAAACCGGTCAGAATCTTGAAGACTTTTGAAGATCTGAAGACTTGAAGACTTGAAGACTTGAAGATTGCTGAAGATTGGTAAGGCACGTGTTGCTCAGAAAGTGAAATTTTCAGCAACAGCATTGCATAAGTGAAAATCTGAAAGACAGAGTAGGTTGTGCTTGCTGAAACTGAGAATGAACACTTGCTGATGAACATATGTGACCTCTTGCTGAATGTACGTGATTTTGCGCTCCAATGTTACTGTTTGAATTCTATTCAAAAGTGCATTTAATGCAAAGCTTACACGCGAAGGACATGAAGACTAGAAGACAAACAAAGGTTGCTGCTGAAAGTACAAAAGCAAGATAGTGACATGTTAAGGAACAAAAGCCTTAAGATTTGAAATTCAAACGGCTCCTTACTTGCACTATAAATAGAGGTCATCCGGCAAAGAGTTGAATAGTGTCAACAACGTGATCAAACTCTCACTTGTGCTTAAAATTCACAAACCTTCAAACACTCTTACTGCCATTGATCCGTTCCAAGACTTAAATCTTGAAAAAGCTACTTGTGAAGAAATAGAACAAACTCGGCTAAGAAATTAGTTAAGTGTTCTTTCTTTCAAACAAGAACAAGTCTTGACACTAGAAACAATCTAACTTGTTTACTGCAAAGTATTCCGAGTTGTGTTTCTTAGATTACTTTTTGTAACTGAATAAGTTATAATTAAGTTATCTCACCCCAAAACTCTCTAACTGAAAATACACCCTTTCAGGCGTGATATTCAGGGGGAACTTAATCGAGCAAGCTTTTGCTGATTAAAAGTACCAAGTTTGGTGGAGAACAAGGTTGAGTTCTCTAGTTTAGGCTGGAGACAAAGCAAGTGTGCTTTGGTTTCTGTTGAATCGCTTTAGATAGGAGATTGTAAGGAACCTCAATCATATCTTAGTGGATTCAGTCCTAGAAAGGACAAAGTGGATTAGTTGAGAGATTACGCCACTCTCATATACCACTCTAAAAGTGTTTGTGTGATTTAATTACTGCATTTAGCTTTCAGCAAATTATATCTGTTTGTACACAGTCACTCACATCACTTGCTGAAACACTTTACATGCTGAAAAAGCACTTATTGTTTCAAAGACTTCCGCTATCTGATTTTAAGTATCAGCAAACAAGCTACTGTAAAGTAACTTACGCTTGCTGAGAAAGTTAAGTATCAGCAACCTCATTACTGAAAAGTAATAAGTACTTGCTGAGAAAGTTTTAAACGACAAAAGTTTGAAAAGACTATTCACCCCCCCCTCTAGTCTTTTCTTGTTGTTTAAAGGGACCAACAAGTGGTATCAGAGCAGGAGGTTCTTTAGCCTTCTGCACTGAACCTAGATCCCCTTAAGTGCTTTCCGTAAATCTCTTTCACTTGATCAGTTTGGTAGTGCTTTGCTGACAGGATGTCTTTAGGAGATGCTCCCTTGCTGAAGCTGGAAAATTACGAGAAATGGCGAAACAACATGATGTTACATCTTGAGGCCATTAGTGATGAGATGGTCACCGTCATTAATGATGGACCTATCAAGATCACCAAGGTTGAAAGGAGTTTCCCTCATAGAACCACTGAAGCTGGAAAGGAAACCATCCAAGGCGAACCATCAGATACGGTTGTGCCAAAACCAAGAGAGGAATGGACTTCTGACGAAGCTAAGAGATTCCGTCTTGATGGCCAGGCAAGAAATATCATCATCAGATCAACTCCGGATACCATACAGTGCAAACTGTGGGGTGCTAAGACTGCTAAGGAGGCTTGGAAAATGGTTCAAGATCTTTGTGCTGGATCTGACAAGACCAAGGAAAACAAACTTGAAGTACTTAAGCTGAAGTTTCAAAACTTTAAGCAAGGTGCTAACGAGTCACTGGAAGACTTGGACTTCAGATTCACAACTCTTGTTAGTGAAATGGCAGCGCTGGGTGTTGGAAATCTTTATTCAGATTCTGAGAAAGTGAAAACTATCATCAGAAGTTTGAATCAAGAATGGATCCATACTCAGAATTTCTATTATAATCAAGGAATGCCTGACATTACACCAACTGAGTTGTTCTCTCATCTTGCTATTGTCAATTATGAGACAAAGCAAAGAGAAAATGTGTTTGCTGAAAAATCGCAAAACATTGCTCTTGCTGCAAAGCCGTCATCTTCTGAAAAGAAGAATGATAAAGAGCCTGCTGATGAAAATGCCTTAGTTGTTAAAAACATGAAGAAATTCATCAGTAAGGAACTTGAAAGGCGAAAAGCAAAAGAGAAGCTGAAAAAGCATCTTGGTAATAACTACCATAAGTACAAGAATGATACTAGCTCGCTGAACAAGCAAGCTCAGCAAGCTACATCATCAGAAGAACCAGCAGTTGGAAATGATCTATGTTTTTACTGCAAAAAGCCTGGACACTTCAAAGCTAATTGCCCTTTGCTGAAAGGCAAATCTGCTGAAAAGAAGAAGAAGTTCAAAAGAGCCTTCATTGCTGAAGAAAAGAAGAAGCTTCAAGCAAAAATCGATGCATTGTGCATTGAGACAAGCTCCGAAGACAGTGAGGATGAAAGTTCAGACACCGACGATGAGGAAGCCACTCTAGACGTGGAGATTGAAAAAGAAGTGTTTGGGATAGCTATGGAAGCATATCCAGATGTGTCGAACTACGAATTCTGCCTCATGGCCGGTCAGGTAAATAATTCTACCTCTGACTCTGATTCAGAAAGTGAAGACGAGATTGATCTTGACAAGATTCAAGGAGAAATCGAAAGATTTGAGAAAACTCTCAGCAAACAGCAAGAAAAACTTCAATTTGCTGAAACTCTGACCAAGCAAACTACTGAAAAGTACGTTTTGCTGAAGGAAGAGACAGAAGAAAAGGATGATGAAATAAGGCGTCTTAAGAAGTTGATTGCTGAGGCTGCAGAGAAAAATTCTCAAATGGCATTAGAATTAGAAGAGTATCAGTCCTCAATTCTAAAGTTACTTGCTGAAATCCAAGAAATGAAAAAGATGAAAATCAATTTCAAATCTTATGTGGAAGCAAGTAATACGCTGACTGAACTAAACTCTTATTTGAGAGATCCATCTCAGAAAGAAGGTTTAGGAGCAACGTGTGAAGGTGATAACGTAGAAATCTTGAGAAAAGATAAATCATCGATCTCCTTTGTACGTGCTACTGATAGCAGTTCACCTATGATCTATCAGTTTGGTCAAACTAAGATTGCTGAAACATGCAATCAAGTACCTATGACCATAAAGCCCGCTGTTGCTACTCAAAGTAACAAGACTTTAAAAGGAAAACAGGTTGCTGTAAAGCAAACTGGAAAGAAAAAGAATGTCGTGAAGCATTCCGCCAAACAAGTTGCTGAAAAGCAAGTTGTTTAGTCTAAAGGCAAGATTACCAAAAGTAATCAGAAGTCCTTTGCTGACAAACCTGAATCAAGTAAGGTTGCTGATGCTAAAGCTCAGCATTCTCCAAAGAGTGGACTCGGTTTCAAAACCAAGCAAAGTCAACTCTTTCATGAGTATAAGCAAAGTCAGCAAAGATACCTCAAAGAGATGAAGAAAACCAAGCCTAAGAGTTTTGAAAAGACTCCCAATGCTAGGACTAGAAGGAACCTTGCTAGAAAAGAACTTACTGAAAAGTATGTTCAGCAAAAAGGTCAATAGAGCAAGACACCACATCAGAAAGTGGATTTGACCAGCACGAGTCAAAAGTCTTCAGCTCAAAACCTCCTAGTTCCTCAGCAAGTAGAAAACAAGTCAAAGTTGAAAAACTTCAGACTTGGGTTTCCACTGGACGCATTCTTGAACATGTTAATGGACATCCATCATTGGATAATTAACTTGTTTGCTCTTGATTGTGCAGACTGCAGCCACGGAGACAAACGATGCAATCTGGCACTTTGATAGTGGTTGTGGAAAGCACATGACGGGCAACAAGAATAACCTTATAAACATAGACGTGGTCTAAAGGTCCAACAATAAGGTTTGCTGGTGGAGGCTCCGGATCTACAAAAGGCTATGGTGATGTGAAGTTGGGATGCATAACCATTTCTGGAGTTCTTTATGTCAAAAATCTTAAGTTTAACCTTTTCAGCATGAGTCAATTTGCTGACAAAGGATACTTCATCGAAATTAAAAGTAATGAATGTAAACTTGTAGATTTTGAGACTAAAAAGGTTATAATGATTGCAAGAAGATCAGGAGGCTTGTACACCGTTGATTGGTCTTTAGCAAACGTTGAAAAATGCCTTGTCTCAGATCATGATTGCCTTGCTGAAAAAGCATGGTTATGGCATAAACGAACAAGTCATCTAAACTTCAAGACGCTGAATAAGCTGTCTAAAAAGGCACTTGTAGTTGGATTACCTAGGGTTACTTTTAAGAAGGATGGTGTTTGCAATGCATGTCAGCAAGGAAAGCAAACCAAATCTTCTTTCAAGAACAAGGCAGTACCGTCAACTACAAAACCTTTACAACTCTTACACATGGACTTGTTTGAATCTTCTTCAACAAGCTATGCTGGTAAGAAGTATGGTCTAGTCGTGGTAGATGACTATTCAAGATTCACTTGGGTAGTATTCATCAAACACAAATCTGAAACCAAGACTGAAATACCTAACTTGCTGAATAAGCTTGAAGTCATGAAAAATGACAAGGTAAGAGTCATAAGGACAGACCATGGTACTGAGTTTGTAAACCAGTACATAACTGAATATTGTACCTCCAAAGGTATTCAACATCAGTTATCCTCAGTAAGAACACCACAGCAAAATGGTGTTGCTGAACGGAAGAATCGTACCCTAAAAGAAGCCGCAAGAACAATGCTTGCTGACACTGAGATAAGTGAGGCTTACTGGGTTGAAGCGATTAATACCGCCTGCTATACTCAGAATAGATGTTTGATTACTAAGGAATACAACAAAACTCCTTATGAATTGTTTGTTGGAAGACCTCCTAACATCACTCATCTAAGAGTATTTGGTTGCAAGTGTTTCGTTCTTAACAATGGTAGAGAGTACCTAAGAACATTTCAACCAAAGGCAGACGAAGCGATATTTCTTGGCTACTCCTTGCATAGTAAAGCTTACAGAGTTTACAACAAAAAGGCACAAAAGATTGAAGAATCTGTGCATGTTGTATTCTACGAAAAGACACAAGGTGTGCCTGCTGAAGAAGAAATATCAGAATGTATGAAAAAGCTAATCATACATGAGCAAAGAACTGAGTCTGATGCTAGGCAAATCAAGTCAATTGAACTAAATGATGATTCTTACAATGATTCTCCTTCCCCGAGTCATGACAAGATAAATATAGTTCACGACAAACAATTTCCAGCAAAAGATGCAGTTGCTCCGGAAGTTGCTGAAATTACGCAATCTCCAGTGCCTGCTGATGAAATATCTCAACCCAGCAATGTTGAGCAAGCAGTTGCTGACGATCAAATCTCAGCAGAGACACAAATTCCAGTAGTACTGAACAAGTACATACTGAAGAGTCACATGCTGATAAGCAAACATATCCTGATCCAACAAACAGGAAACCTGTTAATAAATGGATTAGAGATCATCCCTCTACGGATATCATTGGCGATATTAATAAACGCCAAGTGACTAGATCCAAAGCTACTCAAGGACTTGCTGAAGATGCAAATGTCGTAGAAGTAGAATCTTTATTCTCTTGCTTTGTTTCAGAAATTGAACCTAAAACCATAGAAGAAGCTTTGAAGCATTCTGAATGGATAAAGGCAATGCAAGAAGAATTGGATCAGTTTGAAAGAAACAAAGACTGGAAACTTGTGCCACTTGCTGAAAATAAGAAAGCTATTGGTACAAAGTGGGTGTTCAGAAACAAGCTGAGCGAGTCTGGTGAAGTAACAAGAAACAAAGCACGTTTAGTTGCTCAAGGTTACTGTCAGACTGAAGGATTGGACTATGATGAGTCTTACGCTCCAGTTGTAAGATTGGATGCAATTAGGCTTTTCTTGGCCTTTGCTGCTCACAATGACTTCATTGTTTACCAAATGGATGTTAAGTGTGCATTCTTAAATGGTGAACTTGCTGAAGAAGTTTACCTAGAACAACCCCTGGCTTTGAACTTCCCTCAGAAACCAAGATGGTATATAAGCTTCAGAAAGCTGTATATGGTCTAAAGCAAGCACCAAGAGCATGGTATGATACCTTAGCTAAGTTCTTGCTGGAAAATGGTTTCAAGAAAGGTGAAGTTGACAAAACTCTTTTTACCATGAACCATGATGGTAAATTAATCTTAGTTCAAATTTATGTGGATGACATAATTTTTGGATCTAAGGACAAGCAACTTTGTGATGATTTTGCCAAACTCATGACAAATAAGTTTGAAATGAGTATGATGGGAAAATTGAATTATTTCCTAGGGTTGCAAGTCAAGCAGCTCAAAGATGGAATATTTATAAATCAAGCAAAGTATGCGAAAGAAATGCTCATAAAGTTTAGGATCAAAGAGGATGAAAAACCTGAAAAGATCCCTATGAGTGTTGGTACCAAATTGGGCTATACTAAAGAGGACAAAAGTGTTGAAGAACACAAGTATAGGAAGCTCATTGGTTCCTTGTTGTATTTAACAGCAAGTAGACCTGACATTCAGTATGCTGTTTGTGTGTGTGCAAGATTCCAATCGGATCCAAGAGAATCACACTACAAAAGGCAATTAAAATACTGAAATATGTTAAAGGTACAGTCAATGTTGGATTATGGTATCCAAAAGATTCTGGACTTGAATTGGTTGGCTATTCTGATGCTGATCATGGTGGATCAACTCTTGATAGAAAAAGTACCTCTGGAACTTGTCAGTTTTTGGGTACTAGATTAATATCATGGTTCAGCAAGAAGCAAACGTGTGTCGCCAATTCATCTACAGAATCTGAATACATTGCAGCTGGTTGTTGCACAGCTCAAATCCTATGGATTCAGCAACAATTAAGAGATTATGGTATTTCTGCAAAGAAAACACCAATCTTTTGTGATAATACAAGTGCTATTGCAATTACGCAAAATCCTAAGTTTCACTCTAGGACCAAGCACATTGATATTAGACATCATTTCATTAGAGATCATGTGGAAAAAGGTGATATTGAGGTTGTGAAAGTAGGTACTGAAGATCAGCTTGCTGACATCTTTACCAAGCCCCTACCGGATAATAGGTTCGCAATGCTAAGGTATAACCTTGGATTGATTGAACTACCTCAATAAAGGATACACTTGGCAGAATGCTGAAACAGGTATTCAGCAAGCCAAAGTATTCCTGTCCAAAGACCAAGTCACTAATTTCTCTTCTAAGAATGATAAGTCACAACATGATTGCTGAAACAGGCATTCAGCAAGTAATTCCTTCAAAACAGGTATTTGTTAGGAAACTTGATCACTTGCTGAGACAGGAACTCAGTAAGTGAAAGAACTTAAGGATTGCTGAGACGGGTACTTAGACAATCAAAAGATACTGAAACAGGTATTCAAGTATCAAAGGAATTTTCTGAAACGGAATTCAGAAAAAGAGCAAATCTCATCTCTCAGATTTTACCAAAGGATGTCTCAAATTGCAAAAAATTTACTGATACGGGAAATCAGAAATATCTTTTAAACTTAGAAAATATGATATCTAAGTAAGGGGGAACTTTCAGCAAGTAGCTAGATTGTTAATTCAAACTCGCTGAAAAGATTCTTGTCTATTTCAGCAAGCAATCTATCCCTTATTACTCGGTAAAATCAATTTGTGACGTTAAGCTGGCACAGATAAACTCGCAATAAATCATGACATGAAATTCAATCGTGGCCATTGATTAAAGGAGTTATTAATCTAACGGCTAACAAAACAAAGAGAGAGAGTGCTCTGACGGTTTTAGTTAGTGGGCCACTACGCATTCAATGCAAAGGCTCCACTATCTCCAGTGTTTCTCTGTTTTACCCTTGCTGAGAACTCAAATCGATTGAGTTTCTCACACACCAGAGACACTATATAAAGAAGGAGTTAGAGAAATGACAAAATTCTTTAACTCACATTTCCTTTCTCTGCAATTTCTAGCCTGAAACTACTGTACCTCCGTCAAAAAGCAAACTATCTTTTTCGTACAATTTCTTGCTCTATATAAGAAATGGCTCCCAAGAGACAGTCATCTAAGTCCTCAAAATCGTCAAAGGTTGACAGTGCTGAAACACGGCTCTCCGGTGACTGCTCCGACGACTTCTCTGACCCAAGACACAGCAAAAGTTGTGTTGAAAAAACGACGAATCACTGTAAAACCTATGCCTCCGTCATATCTTGACACTGCAAAGTGTGAGATGTTGATGCAATGGGAGGGTTTGCAAAAGAAAAGTACATTAGGTACTTTTATGAACAAGAACTTGATGACCAAAATGAAGAGGCGCTTGAGTTCATCAAGCAGCAAGGCCTCATGAACTTTATCTCTGCTCGCACTAAGCAAGTGAGCATGATTGATACAATGGAGTTCTACAACAATGCAGAAATCCAGTCCCTTACAGACAGTAAAGGAGTCACTGAAAAAGTGATCCTTACTTATGTTCAGAACACGCAAATCGTCCTGAAATGGACTGATTTAGCGGAGATTTTTCAGATTCCAACCACTGGAACTGAAGATGACGTCACTGCTTCTGACGAAGAAATTGAAGCTTCTACAGTGACGTCAGAAATGCAAAAATGAAGAAAGGCGAGATAGCTCCCGTGACTTGGACAAAGCACGTTAAGAGAAAGCATCTCTCCATTCCTCACTTGGTCTAGTAGCTCTGCTACTGATTAAAGTTCTTGACTCCCAAGTTGGAGGAATTGACCAAGTAGGCCTGAGAAGATGGCCATTGCTGATGCATATCCATGAAATAAATCGAACTTAACTGGGCTAAGTACATTTTCAACAGGCTTGTTGATTGTGTTACTAAGTTTAAGTAAAGGTAGAAGACAACAAGGTCTCACCTTCCTTTCCAGTTATGTATGGAATCAAGATATGCTATATCCTTGAACATTTCAGGATTCAGCTAAGAAACCCATTGCCAATCAAGAAATCTGTGTGCAATGTGGGAAGATCTTTCTACAAGCAGAATGTACCTAAGATTGCTGGTAAGAAAACCAAGAAGACAACAACTGCAAATGTTGTCAGCACAAGCCAGCAAGAAAGGTATACAACAGCTGCAGAGTGTTACCACTCAGCAACTTAGAGATGAAACTGCTGTTGGTGGTGGTAACACAAATGAAACTGCTGTAGAAAATCAACAAGGTACGTGTACAACAGCCGTTGCTGAAAATGCAACAATAGATGACTCTGGGAAACTGGAGAAATCTAAAAAGAAAAAGAGGAAAGCTGATGATGACACTCAGACTGCAGCGTCATCAGCAAATCCCGTACCTAAGAGGAAACGGACAAGTAACAAAAGAAAGAAGACACTGGCTTCTCAGTCAGTCCCCAATGTCCAAGACTCCTCAGTCAATTCCCAGACAAATGCTGAAACGCATTTGCCAGTAGATGTTGCTGAAATAATCACTGAAACATACATCAGCAATGTTGAAGTGTTTGCGGAAGCCTTCAACAATCAACTTAACGTTGATAACTCTACTGAGAA